>CM056397.1:16104142-17304142 GCA_029718625.1 Synaphobranchus kaupii | reverse complement strand
GTAAAACAGCTAAAGGCAAATGTGTAGGCCTAATAGCATGTCTTGGTGAATAAAAGCTACGGGCGGCAGTGTAGTATAATGGTTAAGGAACTGGCCTTGTAACCGAAAGGTTGCAGGTTCGATTCCCAGGTAGGACACTGCCGTTGTACCCTTGAGCAAGGTACTTAACCTGAATTGCTTCAGTATATATCCAGCTGTATAAATGGATAATATGTAAAAAATGCTAAAAAGTTGTGTAAGTCGCTCTGGACAAGAGCGTCTGCTAAATGCCTATAATGTAATGTCATGAATAATCTGTCCTGATTTAGTCATTTCTCATTACAGCAAGATTTTAAACTATAGCCTACTGACAGAAATATAAAAATTTAACAAGAATATCTTAAAGGCCCACTCAGTAATTTTGGTTGTTACTCAACGAAAATTACGTGCATGGCAACTAAGTACATCGGCAGATCATGGTTCCCGTATTTATTTATTTACAGTAACCAGCCAAAATAGGCTACATTACGACAAAGCCATTTCCAAGGTTTATTTGCATGGTTTATTTGGCAAAACTATTTTTCGATATACTATCTGACGAGTGAGCACAGTGAGCACCAAGTAAAAACGAGTGAATGATACGTATGATACGTATGTCCCCAGCCACGCCATGGTTGGTTCAGCTGGGCAATGCAAATGCAATCAATAAGCAAAGTTTTTTTTTGGCCTAACATAAGGAGAACGCCAGCTGAATTTGTGTTTTATACGACAGCTACATACAGCAAACTAGCATGAAAATGACAACTATACCCATATTACTTAGTCACTTAAAGTGATACTGCAGTCAAAAACCGACTTTTCCCGTTGAAAACCTATGTTTTGAGTTAGATTATGATCATACACAACTGTTTATGTCCGAAAATTTAATGTTTAGTCAAAATGGTTTTATCTGAGTTTTTGTGTAGACTTACCAATATGCTGGCTTCCGGGGATTCGTGACGTCACAAAATCCTTAACATAAAAATGGGTGGACTTGAGGTGGTCCTAGGGGTGGGTCTTGGCTGGGCACGTGGTATAAAAGTAGAGAACGACGATTTTTTTTTTTCCTTCTGAGACTGAGACCCTTGTACTGCTAATTAGCTAGTTCAAGTTCAAATGCGAATTGCTTTGTATTATTGCTAACGTTAATATTACGACTTATATCGAGCTACAGTTATTCATATACGACGTCTTACTACTTGGTATCTTTAGCTAACTTGCCTGCATTATGCCAAGGAGTCAGAGATGTATCATTCCTCGGTGCAACGCCACCGGCTCTGCTAGCTTTCATAATGTGCCGAGAGACCCAGCGCTACTTAGCCAGTGGCTTCAAGCTATCGGTGTAGAGCACGCGGACTTGCCGAAGAAAGCCCTAGTGTGCAACGCGCACTTCACACCGGACTGCTACCACAATTTAACTGGCTTTGAGATGGGCTTCTATAAAACTCTGTCGCTGAAGCCAGGTGCCATCCCAACAGTGATGGATGTAATTTTGTAATCATTACATCAGCTAAGTAAAACAGCTAAGTACAATATACCTATTGCATTGTATTTGTGACATTGTGTAATTGCACATGTATTGGCCACTATTACAGTTGGGCCAAGCATGCCCGACTACGGCACAGCAGTATTAGACAAATCAAGAATAGCTTCATAACTACGCTGACATAACGTTACCTCAGTAACCTCACGGCAACATAGGTTTTCTGGAGAGGACAGGTTAGAGCAGTGGCCACAAGCACACCTGTTGGGACATTAGTTTGTTTCTGTTTACATGCAAGTTATCTGTACAAACTACAACAAAAATGCTTTTGCAAACGGTTGACATTACTGATAGGTAATAGCTAATGTGGGGTTGAAGGCAACCTATTGTGTGTGTGAGCTATCTTTTATGAATACGTAACGTTAGCTAATAAACGATAGCAATAATACATTTGATGTAGCCCTAGCAAAACCAGTAACCAGTTGGTCAGTAACTCGGACGGAATGTATCGATAAGTTAGGTAATGCAAGGCAGTCTATTGTGTGTGAGTTTAGCCCCGTTTGGTCCAGAGATAACTGGTAACTTAGCTAGCTAGTTATATTAGCTATATCATTTATGAATAATGTTAGCTAATAAATGATAATTCTCTCCGGACCAAGTGAAGTTATGAGGGCGCTACAACCAGCCATGTTCAATATACTAACGTTACTGTGTGACTGGGTTTTGCTGTGTATTTGAATGTATTCAATAGTAACGTTACTTTAGGCAGACAAACAAGCTAACTTAGCTAGGTAACGTTAGCTTTACCATTCGGTTACATCCCGGGTCCTCTCCTCGCGAAGACGTTGCTCAACTAATACAGCCATTTTATTTAGTTGTGAGGAGAGAGCTGGAAGGGGGCTGAGTCAGTTCACCAAGACACACCCTTTCACTCCTTGACCGTATGAATATTCATAATATGACTACGTGGCATCATCGTCATATGACCACACCTACTCACGAGTTTCAGTTCAAATTGAAGCGGAAAAAAGGGCCTTAGAAAAGCCTCTGCAGTATCTCTTTAAGTGTACGCGGTAACATTAAAGGCTCTATGCTTCCTCCAGTGCTAGCTAACCAGAGCTATATTTCGTGATGACAACCTGCTGGATTATGCAAGAGGCTTTTGAATTAGTGAAAATTTAAGCACCTGAAATCTACTCCCCAAAACTGTAGCTACTATAGGTTGTTCTTCAAATCCGTTGATTATACATATAACCTCCTTGGATTATCACGTCCCTGACCGACAATCGATTAGCTACTTGCAGTTACCTAGCGTTAGCTAGCCTATGCTAGCAACTAGGATCCTCTAGCTAGCTTGTAGCTAACGTTACCCATCTAAACTAATTAAAAACATTAAAGACGCTTTCTGACACAGCAGGACTTAGGTATCTTATTGAATATCAAGTCTGAGTTGTACCACCAAGTCAAGTCTTACCTTCTAAAGCTGCAAATGTTTCTGAAAATAGTTTATCTCCTCTGGCTGACCGGAGCCAAGACTGTTGTGTTTTCTCTGCTTCCCGGCATCCGTAGGCTTGGGGTAGCGGAAATGAATGCGTCAACCCCAGGAATTTATTTCCAGAGATCATGATATAATAAATGGTCCTCATATATCTCAAATGACTATTATATTCGAATTTAGGAGGCTTTAACATTGTTAAAAAGTACGCAAATTACGACAAGACCGCGCTTGCGTAGACAGGGCGATGCACCATTACACGTCGCCCCCTTCAGGTTTTTTGGTGCTGCTAAAAATCCCGGCTTCAAGACACGCCCACCTTGTTGTTTCTCGTTTTCTATATAGTTCGGTGGTATGGTCAGCTCAGTCCACGGTGAGGCAAATGGAGAATGGAGAGTGATCTAGAAGTATATTCACGCCCACTAAACCCATGAACCAATCATATGAAATTGTAGCTCATTTTGTCTTCTGTAACTCAATAGTATGTGCCTGCAATACCGGAGCAGTGCAGTGTCAGGACCGGGCAATAGTATAGCTGTTTTTGGAAATAAAATCAGTGATTGGACAGCAGAGATATTAAATGTTAAACCGTCTCAATACCCTCTCTGGTAAACCTTTGAAACTATTATTTCGAAATTAGAACGCTCCGTCTTTAAAGGGATAATAGCGGGGGCTGCAGAATAGCATTATCATCACTTGGATGGTGGGGCGACAGGCGGAGGGCGGTGCTCTGCCGCCCTGGTCATAGTGCCGCCCTATGGTTGCCTAGTGGACGGTCCGGCCCTGCAACCTTGGGCCTAGAGGGTCAGCATATTCAATTTCACTAAACAGTTGTGACTTTTGATTTAACCAATGTAACCTTTCTGTAAGACACATGCTAAAATGTACATTTGTAAGCCCCTTTATAATGTCCTCTAATGTAGCATTTCAGAAAAATATACAATTGTTCCAAGTATACACTATGATGCCTTTGTTAGTTGACTGTAAAAATTGTTTTGTTGTAAAAACGTCTGTATTATCATCACTTCAAACATACTTTTGCTTGCCTAAAAATTTATAAAATATTTTGTTGTATTTAAAAGTTATTCAGACATCAAATTAAAGCCTAATTAAATTTTCTGAACAAAAAATTAAAACAAGTCCCATACACCCCTGGGACATTTCCCATATACCCACCAACCACCACTGCTGCACGCACTTGCTGTAGCCTTTGACAAAGAAAGGTAGCTTTTTTGCTTGCCTACCTTTAGGTTATTGATAGCTATTGATATTGATGAGTCAGACCATGTCAGGAAGCTGGAATTCCAGGATAGCCTATTGTGACAGCTTTTGCTAAGTTGAGGAAGACGTTTGAGGGTAGGACACATTTTATTTATATCATGGTGGTGGTATTTCGCATAGCCTAATATATTTTATTGGTGATGCTTTGTCGATGCCTTTGGTTTTCTTACTGAATATGAGTAGGCCTGTCAGCATGTTATTGAAATGAGTTCAGGTCCCAGCCGCCGTTGCTCGATTGCGTCACAATTTTTACTGTAGGGAAAAATACATTTCCTGCTTCAGTGTTCTTGGATGGTCACCTAACACAATCACCCTTACTTAATGATCAAGGGGGGGTTAGAAACAAAGCCTGGTGACGACGGCACCACTAGGTTGTGAGACGGGAGTTAGCCAGCATACCTAGGTGACAATAACCATTTGGTTCCCTCCCACACCACATACAATGTCCATTTGTTTACCTATCACCCAATCAGGGACAGGAACCTGCATTTTATTTCAGGTTTGGGGTAGAAAGCTTGTACCCCACACAACACTATTTTGTGATTGAACTGCCTTGCTATTACCCGGTATCTTGTATACTGTAATGAAGACTATTTTGCATTGTAATTAAATTGCTATTGACCTAAACTTTGGAACGACGAGTTTTACTTTACAAAAGACAGAATTCCTACATTACGTTTGGCTACTGTGTAGGCTACTTTGTCTCAGTGGATTTGTTAGTGATAACAATACTGATTGTTATCTCTCAACATGGATAATGTTGATGTTAACATCCATTTATGTTCAAGTCAATTGTTGGATGTGACTTATGCAGTTTAAAGCCTGTATTTCATTGACCTCTGTTGCAAGTGGAACATCATGATTACATAGCAATTATCTTTGATTGAGTGCGGAAAAACAAGATGGCAGCGCCACAAAACAATATTAGGCTACTGTTGGATTATTTTCAACTTTTGCAGTGTTTAGTCAATTATGGTGAGTTTAGTTGTGATATGATACATTGTACATTGTAATCGTTAATAGATTATATTATGCTTTCTGTCAGCCCGTAGTTAGCTCATTTTGAAAACCCATTTTGAGTATCGGCCAATACTGAGTACCGATCCGATATTATTGGGGGGGTTTTTTGTTGAATTTTTGCACTATCATCGCGCTACAACATAGAAGTATTCTATTATTGCCTATTTGTGTCTTTAAATACTTGCCCAGAGACGACAGATGGACAATAGCCTTTCTGGCTAACTCTGGCACAGTGATGTTATTAATGTGCATTGACCATGTCAAATAAATTAATATATGAAATTAAATGAATATTGTTTAGAACATTTAACCCCTGGCTCAAGTACCGAAAAGTTCAACACCAGAAATTAGAGCAAAACTGAATTGTCAAATATACAACGGCAACAGCTACATTCAACAAAAAATGTACAATAAAAAAGAGTAGACAGTACTACAACAGTAGTGCAAGTTGCAAAGATTACAGATCCAATAAAAGAGTACTGCAACAGCAACCTATTAGGATATACATCAAATATAAAATCAGTGGTGGCTCCCTCCGAACGGCTCAGTGGCTTTTACTCCATGTATTTTCTGGTACCAAAGAAAGATAGTCTATTCCGACCAATCCTGGACCTGAGGGGCTTGAATTCGCACCTAAAGCAGTACACTTTTCGGGTACAGGAGGTCTTACACACCATAAAACCGGGGGATTGCTTTACGGCTGTGGACTTGAAGGATGCATATTTCCATGTCCCCATCTGTATGGAACACCGTCAGTTCCTCTGCTTTGCTTTCCAATGTCGGGCATACCAATTTAATTTGTATGAATTTTCACTCGTTGCATGAGCACCGTTCTATCGCTGCTCCAGTTGCTGGGGTTAAGGATTAAACCTCCTGTCTCAGAGGAACGGCTCTGTGTGGCATCCGCAACTGGGCAAGATGAAGCTCTGGGTCTGGCCATTGAGGAGCCCGACCCTTCATTAGCTGGGTGCAGTTCCTCTGTCCTGCAGACGCTTCTTAACTCTAGAGCCCCATCTATGAGACGAGTCTATGAGTATAGGTGGCAGTTATTTTGCACATGGTTCTCGCAGCACTGCGCGGACCCTGTGCACTGCCCGATTTCTGTTATACTGGATTTTCTGCAATCACTGCTTGATCGTGGCAGGGCAGCCAGCACTTTGAAAGTTAATGCTGCTGCCATATCCAGCAGCATAAAGCGGGTAAGCAACAGGCCTGCAGGGTACCATCACCTTATCAGCCGCTTCCTGAAGGGTGCCTGGCGGCTGAGACCTGCAAGGTCCCTGGTAGCCCCCTCTTGGGATCTCCCTCTGGTTTTACGAGCACTTACGGGGCAACCCTACGAGGCTCTCGATACGACCAGTCTTAAGTGGCTGTTTTTTAAAATGGCATTTTTATTGGCAATGGCGTTGAGAAGGCGTGTTGGTGAGCTCTGCACTCTCTCCATCACCGCAGAGTGTATGAGATGGCGGCCAGGTGACTCTGGTGTCACTTTGCGGCCCAATCCATCTTTTTTACCCAAAATTGTTTCGGCATTCCATATTAACCAGCCGATTGAGCTTGCTGCGCTTCGCCCCTCACCAGACGGGGACCTGGGGGATGCACATTTGGTATGCCCAGTGCGTGTGCTGCACCACTACGTTGAGGCTACCGCTTCCATCAGGCACACATGGCAGCTCTTTGCTACTGCAAATCCAATGGAAAGCGCTCTCGGCTCAGAGCCTTTCCCGCTGGATAGTAGGGCTGTCAACATTGGCCAAAAATCACATTCGAATATTCCTTCTGAAAAAACACATAAGTTCGAATATATTCGAATATCCATTACAATTTTAAAATGTTACAATTTGACCAACTTTCGGGCTGTGTTATTGCGCGTTAGGTTCACAAGAGGACAAACCAATACAACGAGACGCATAACTAGTATAGGTACATTTAATTTCAACATAAACATGAACGCAGTCAAGTTTTAAAAAAAAAAACGTTAACATTCGAGATGGCTTTTAAAATCTACATACACACTTTTATAATGCTTTTGTTTGAATAAAATTAAGGCACACAATTTCGAGAAATGTTACTAAAAAGACTTGATCCTGAGGGATCATTTACAATAAAGTGCTATTAAAAACAGAAAAGTACCATCTTTGACCTTTTGGAGAGGGAACTGGGATCAGCATAGTTTTAACGTTTAACGTAGCATAGTTTTAACGTTTAACGTAGCTTACAAAGCTTGCATACAACTTTGTCTCGAGGTTCCACAATTTTGCCATTCACTGACCAAAAACCGAAGTACTTCCAAACGGGGCTTTTTAGATTTCTCGGAGTGCTAATCACTCTCTCCGCGGCTGAGCTGATTTCCGAAACTCTCTGCCATGCTGCTGCTATTGAATTATTGGCTCTTTTCAGCTCGACGAATATGCCTATACATTTGATTTTCAATCTGCTATTAAATTAAAGTGCCGTGTCCGTCCAGTACAAGCATAGCAATGACCCGTATGCAGCGTCTTCCGTTTTCAACAGAGGAGGCTTGTATGACACGTGACTCGCTCGCTCACTACATAGGCCAGTAAGGGACACACACAGCGGAAGAGGGCAGCGCGCACTTCTCTGATCCAATAAAAATATATATTTTGTACACTGAGCGGAAGCCACGCCCAATAATCGAATAGTATTTTTTTATATTCGAATGTAGCTTTTTTTTCATATTCGAGGAATATTCGAATATCGAATATTAATTTACCAGGCCTACTGGATAGTGAAAGCAATAGCTGTGGCTTATGAGGCTAGCGCTAGGCCTTTACCTATGTTTGTCCAGTGTAGGTCCACCAGGAGTGTGGCTACATCATGGGCAGCACTGAGGGGTGTCCCCCTTCCTGATATCTGTGCGGTGGCGACTTGAGCATCCGCCTGTACATTTTCAAGGTTTTATAATGTCAACGTGGTGCCTGTGTCAACGGTCGGCTCGGCCCTCCTGCCAGCCGCCTTGGCAGCCACTTAGGGGGTATTTGTCATCCATAAGTTGTCGACCTTAATGGAACGAAAATAGAACTAAGGGTCATAGTCAGTTGGAATCCTTTCAGGGGTGAGAAGGCTTTTGAGGACGCCCGCATTGACGTGCCCTCTATTTATAGAGGAACTGACGTCGTCATGCGGAGGTCATGTCCATGATGTGGGTGGTGTAAAGGTTTCGAATGCATCCGGCTGTGAGAAAGTACATTCATAAGTTGGCGACCCTAATGGTCATACGGAACTCATAGAACCGTGGTTACAGTCGTAACCTTCATTTTCTTTTATTCACACATGACATTGTCCAAATGCACAATTGAATGCTTGATTAGTGGAAATGTTTGATCATAATATCAATGCATAATGTCACAAGGTGGTATAATTTGTAAACGGTTGTTTAGCTGGTCATTTAAAAATGCAAATAGCCTACGCTTGTCGTGGTTTTTGAGCCTGCTTTTACCTTTCTGGCGGTTGTTACGACTCTTGGCCGCTAGAGGGCACTCTTGTTGTTTTTTCCTCCTTCCAGAGACTAATTTATTTTGATTGGTTTCAGCCATATGTGGCTACTTAAGCTGGGCGCTTCCTCTGATCTGTGCTTCAGTGTAAACTCTGGTTACGCTCTAGCCAGTAATCTCAGTACAGGAACTTAGTAGGAGACAACTTGTCTTTTCTGTTGTCTTTGCGAAAAGATACACTGGACTTTCCTTTTATTTGAGCATTATAGGATTTCTTCTTTAGAGTTTTCTTTATCCTTTTTTTCTCAAAGAGTTTCTTTCCTTGGTTTTCTCCCAGTCCTCTTTGAGGCTGTAACCTTCGTTGCCTTCTTCTCCTGTTCCTCCTTTTATATTAGCTCAATTTATTTTGCATTGAGCTGGAGGTTTTCTTTCACTTAGCTGACTGTTTTTACTTGTGTTTTCGAGTTAGCATTCACCCTCTTTTCTGGGTAGTTTTCTGTAGGCTGATATGCCAGGGGTTAGCTCCCATAGGAGTAGTTTTATTTTCTGTTTGTGTTTCCTGTTTCCCCCCTTTGAAACTTGTTCCAGGCATTAGCAGGTGAAACAGGCTGGGCAGAGGGTCCGCTCATAACGTTATTTACCAATGCTCTGCGATCCCGTTAAGGACGGGCTTGAACCGCCTGCCACGTTTGACGCCTTGGTTACGGCCGCCATCCGCATAGACAACCGTGTCAGGGAACGAGAGAGAGAGGTGAGAAGAGGACCGTACGTCCGCCCTCTTCCAGATACGCCTTCAGCTTCCCCCTCCTTCCGTGGCTTGCTGAGTAGGGACGAGCCCATCGATAGCTCCTCACTCCGCAACGCACAGGAACCTAAGCAATGCAGGGAATGGTGTCGTTACTGCAAGCGCAGGGGACACACTAAGGCTGAGTGCCCGAAGTTGGTGGGAAATGGAGGGTCTCGCTAGTAGAATGAAAGACACCAGCGAGACATAATAAATCAGTCTTTCGTACCCTCTTATCAGTCCAATTGTCATGGAATAAACACTCAGTTAAAATTCACACTTTTTTTGATTCAGGAGCGGTTGAGTGTTTTGTGGATTCCAATTGGGCTAAGGAGCTAAAAATACCTGTTCGTCTCACACGGCCCCGTTACATTTCGGCTCTCGACGGTCACCCGTTGTGCACCGGTCTAGTTAAAGAGACCACTGATTTTATCTGCATGCGTGTTCTTCTTAGTCAAGTCAAGTCAAGTCAAAGTTTATTTATAGAGCACATTTAAAAACGACTGCGGTCGAACCAAAGTGCTGTACAATAATAAATAAAATAATAAATAAAATAAAATAATCAAATACATTACACAAATGAAATACAAGCAGACAAAGAATAAAACCAACAGTATAAAACAAAACACACAATTGCCAGGGTGTCATGCTCCACTTGAGTCGAAGGCAAGGGAGAAAAAGTGGGTCTTCAAGGAAGATTTAAAAATCCCTAGGGTCTGGGCAGATCTAATATAGAGGGGCAAGCTATTCCAGAGCCTAGGGGCAGCCGCCGCAAAGGCTCGGTCACCTCTGGTCTTTAGCCTAGTTTTGGGCACATCCAGCAGCAGCTGGTCAGCTGACCTTAAGGCTCTGGTTGGGGCATGGCGGTGCAGGAGCTCGGCGAGGTAGAGAGGGGCCAGCCCATTTAGGGCTTTAAAAACAAGAAGTAAAAGCTTAAAATTGATTCGAAAGTGGACAGGGAGCCAGTGTAGTGAGGCCAGCACTGGTGTGATGTGGTCACGCTTTTTCTTGCCAGTGAGGAGGCGAGCAGCTGCATTTTGGACCAGCTGCAGGCGTCTGAGTGAGGACTGGTCAATGCCCACGTACAGGGAGTTCTTAGTCATTCGGAACGAATCAAGCTCTTTCTGGTTAACTCACTGGACTACCCCCTCATCTTAGGGCATTCCTGGTTAATCAAACACAAATCACACTGTGGTAGGGGGGCATGGGTTTAGGCGCTGCCGGCAAGAGAGAGAGTGAACTTGTGGGGTTTGTGGAACCGGCACAGCTGTTGGAAATCATGCAATTGGTGACGAATGATTGTTTTATTGATTGTATCGATTAACCAATTGCCTTGATTGTTCGACAGTGAGCCTGAGAGCATAAAGGAAGGCTTCTGGGAGTTCTGCGGGAGAGGAAGTGGAAGACCATACATGTTTGTCTGTCTGTCTGCCTGCATGCTTATGAAAAGAAACATGCAGGAACCGTGAGAAACGGAGAAATAAAAAGTCACGAAACGAAAGTGTCTGTCTCAAGCATACGAGCGGTGGCACTCGCATCGCCACAGTGGTGGACTGTACGGGGAGAGATCCCGTAAATGGATCACAGCCAGAGCAGTCACTATCCCTGGTAGCGCTTGGGAAAATGCTGGAGGGTATAGCTGCCATGCAGGAGCGACAGACGGCTGCTCATGCCAAGCAGATGGAAGCCCTGCATGCGCAGTCTAACCTCCAGACCCAGGCGCTGATACACCTGGCTGCTTCAGGCGACTCCAGGGGAAGGCAGAGCGTCTCGTCTCTGAAGTTCCACATCACCACGTCTCAGATCGCAGTTCACATCGAAAACGCCACGTCAACTCTATTGCTCCGCAATCTAAGATATCTCATCTTTTTTTTTTTTATGATTCCTAAAACTGCACACGGATTGTGTAATATATATTTTATTTTTTATATATTTTATTCTTCTACTATTATTTTATAATTGAAAAGCTGTGGCTTTCCGTCTTTTATTTTATTATCGCGTCTAACACCAATTTTATACGTTGATACGAAACTACTGTCTCTTGGATCTCCACCTGAAAACTTCACTTGGATCCGTAAGCTGTCGACAGAGGCCCTGCCCTCTCACCTGGATTTGTAACCTACTCTTCTCCAATGACTTATCCTCTCCTCTCAGGTGCGCCTTCTGCCCCGCTCCGCTGTGTGCCTGGACCAGCTGTTAGCGTCTGCATTCTCCCCACAAATCATTACACCCACATACATCCAGTTCCCCTTTCCACTCTCCCGATTTCTTTATCAAACGGAGAAAAATTACTCTCTTAGTGTTACTTTGCGTGCTGACACTATTGAACTCCAGAAAGGGTGACCTGTGCTGGGTGAATAATGCAGCCAATAATGCGCTTGATCCGATGGACATTGCTTGCGTGGGAACATGCTTTTTTCCTCTGGTTACAATGAAGCAAGTGCCGCCGATGCATTTGTCTTGGGACATGAACAATCTAAACTTTCGCAACTTCATAACCGAAATGGTTTTAAAGGATTGTTTTGTATTATCTGATGAGTGTGTAACAGACTTTGCTTGTAGCAATGAGCCAAAGAAACATTCGTCATGTAAGAAATTAAGATGTGTGGTGATTATGTTGTCAGGCAATGTACAACCTAATCCTGGTCCTGATATACAATGTATTAAAACACCAGCTGATTTTAAAGTTAGTTCTGGTCTTGGTGTCTTGCATATGAATGTGTGTAGCCTGTTGCCTAAAATAGAGTTTATTAGAATATGGGCCAAATCAACAAATACTGATATCATTGTGATTTCTGAAACCTGGTTAAAGAAGTCCATTTTAGACAGTGATGTTTTTATTGGTGGTTACAAAGTGTATCGCACAGACCGTCCAAAGAAAAAAGGTGGTGGAATAGCTATTTATGTGAAGTCAAAGTTTCATGTAAATGTGGTGCTCTCTGAATCTATTTGTTTGCAATTGGAATTCCTTGCACTGAATATAAAAGTCTCGAATGATCTCAGTTTAACTGTGGTGGGCTGTTATAGGCCGCCATCAGCACCAAAAGATGCTATTGACTCCTTGTCGCACCTTTTATCCAAACTCCAGTACAGTGAAATAATCCTGGCTGGTGATCTGAACTGGGACTGGCTAACTCCAGTATCTGATGATTTTAAATCGTACTGTGACTCCATGAATCTGACCCAACTGATTACCTCGACTACCCGGCCTAACCTTAAATGTCCTGATAAGTCAACACTCATTGATTTGATCCTGACTAATGCTCCCCACAAATTTTTTTTACTGGTGTTTTTTGTAACGACCTCAGTGATCACTGTGCAGTTGTTGCAATAAGAAATACTAAGGTCCCTAAGACAACACCACGCCTGATTCACAAGCGAAATTTCAAACATTATGCCCTTTTAGCCCTTGACCATAAAAAACCTGCAGATCCTGATCTTCTTGACCCTAGGTTCTTAAAACTAGCTGCAGATATCATTGCTGAGCCATTGACCTATCTTTTTAACCTCACCCTCAAATACAATGAAATCCCTAAGATTTGGAATTCAGCTTATGTTCTCCCTCTGTTAAAGGGGGGAGACCCAGCTATCTTAAACAATTACCAGCCTATTTCTAAGCTCTCAACTCTTGCTAAGGTCCTAGAAACTTTGGTCAGTGTTCAGCTTAAGGAGTTTCTCTACACAAATACTACTCTATCTTCTGTCCAATCCGGTTTTAGGAAAAGGCACAGTACTATTTCAGCAGCAATGAAGGTTATCAATGATATCACAGAAGCTCTTGATAAAAAGCTTAACTGTATTGCCCTTTATATTGATCTGTCGAAAGCATTTGATACAGTGGATCATGCTATTCTTAAGAAGAGGTTGATTGGGAAAGGACTATCAGAACAGGCCATGGCATGGTTTGAAAACTACTTGTCAGGTAGAACTCAATGTACTCAGTTTAGGGGTCTCACTTCTGATTTGCTGCCTGTGTGTACTGTAGTGCCCCAGGGTTCTGTTTTAGGGCCGCTTTTGTTTACCATTTATATTAATAACCTTGGATGTAATGTCGTGGATGCAAACCTGCACTTTTATGCTGATGATACCATTATCTACTGTTGTGCTTCCTCTTTTGCTCTGGCGTATGATAACTTGCAAACTGCTTTTGACTCAGTGCAACTAAATCTATGTAGATTGAAATTGGTCTTAAACGCAAGCAAAACTAAATTAATGTGGTATAGTAGATCAAAGAATAGACCGTTAAACCTACCTGTTATCATTACAAAACAAGGTAAGGAGATTGAAAGTTTCATCTTATAAGTATCTCGGAATTTTAATTGATGATTCTTTGTCTTTTGAAAATCATGTTCAGCAACTCACAAGCAAGCTAAAACTAAAGCTTGGTTTTTATTTTAGAAATAAGGCTTGCTTCTCCTTTGAAGCTAAAAAGAGGCTTGTTGCTGCCACTTTTCTTGGGGGGGGGGGGGGATTTTATATTCGCATGCTTCTGGAAAGTGTCTCAGTTCGATTGACATGATCTAACATGGCGCATTACGATTCATAAATAACTCGAAGGCTCTTACACATCACTGCACCTTATATGCCAGGGTTGGTTGGCCTGCTCTAGCCACACGCAGACTCAGCCACTGGAATATTATTATTTATAAGGCGATCCTTGGCCTTTTGCCCCCCTACTTATGTTCATATCTTAGTAGGACTAATGCAGGTGGATATTCTTTGAGGTCTCAGGATCTCATGCTTTTATCTGTCCCCTTAGTACGGACAGAAGCAGGTAAAAAAGCTTTCAGTTACTTTTCTCTTTCAACCTGGAACTCCCTGCAAAAAAAAATTAAAATGGAAACACGTGTCTCATTAAATATTTTTAAAAGGTTTGTTAGAGATATGGAGGCAGCTTCCTTGACCTGCTTATGTTTTTGATGAAGTTTATTACCTGTGATTTAGGTGTATTTGACTATTAATTAATGATCTTTCTTTTCTTATGCTTTAACTTGTTAAATGTTGTCTGTCTGTAACTTTGTTGTGACTGCTGCTACCAATTTCTGGTCAGGACACTCTTGGTAATTAGATTTGTAATCTCAAGAGGTATCTGTGATGTACTCACTCCCGTCCTCTTGTGTCCCGTGTTTTACCTGTTCCCCCTCGTATCATGTTTGTCTTTTCCTTGTTGGTTTCCCTCATGCTGCAGGTTGGGCGTGGTTTTCCCTTTCGTGTCACTCTGTTCCACTACTCGTCATCCGCCTATCCCTTTCCTCCCTTCCGCATGCATTCCACACACTCTCTGCTCCGTTAATCACTCACGCATACATTCGCACGCGGCACCTAATTGATACTTGTTAATGTTTGTATTTAGTCACCTGGTGTTCTTTGTCCTGTGCCAGTTCGTTAAGTCTCCTTGTGATAACCCTCTGGTCTTGTCTCGTGGATACATTGTATCTAGTCCAGTCTTGCCGACTTTAAAAGTCTTGTCTTGCATTCAGGTGTTAACTCGCCTTTTTTCAGCTCTGTCAAGTTTTGATCAGCTCTCGCCAGGAACGGCGCGATCACGCTGTTCAGCCTGTCCTCCCTCGCTATACTAACTTTTGTCTGCTCTGAGTCTACCACCCTGCAGTTGTTCGTACAATCCTGCTTGTGCTGCTCTTCCTGCCTAACCAGCTGCTGGGTGTGCATGCAGCCGGTGTTCCAGCTCTGCTCTCCGGCGGCGGTGCATGCTTCCTGCTTGTGCTGCTGCTGCCTGCCGACCTGCTGCGGTGTGCACGTCCAGCCGGGACCCCAGCTCTCTAAAGTTTGTTAAAAGGACCTGCAATAGCTGAGAATAAGCTATCAATGGCTTCAGTCTCACCTTAGAAAATTCCAAATTAGCCTGCTTTTCAACGAATTTCATTTGATTATGCAATGAAAGTGTCAAACATCAATTCCATGAGGCTGTTCTCATGGAGTTCTCGAAGTTCAAGATTCACCGAAGTTCATTAGGCTACCTGCATAGTAATATTGATTAATAACATAAATACCGTTATTTTGCCTTAAAGGGATAGTTCGGAATTTTGGACATAATGTCTCAATTACGACTTACCCATGATGTAGTTGATTGATGGAAACCATTTTCAGCTAATTCCATGCTGTCCCTTCTTTTGGACATACACACGTTGCTAATGCTAGCGCAACTCTAAGGTAACCGGTAGCATCCACTATCAAACGCACTTAAACACTCCACAGTGCACCCAAAGCAAATAAAATACGACGGCAGTCTATCTGGGTTATTTTGAGTGTTTATACCATCATTTTTGAAGTCAAACTATTGTTGAATCCTTTACTTTGTGCTGACCTATATTCTCTGTGGAAGTACGGTGGCGGAGCGAACGTGGCCATTGCAACTTGTTGCTCATCTTTGTTGTTGTAGTCGACCAGTGCCGGCAATACATTCGTAGGTAACGTAAAGTATCGCTCTCCAGATAGACTGTCGTCGTATTTTATTTGCTTTGGGTGCACTGTCGCTTTTATTTTCGCGCTTCAATTTCCTATTGACTTATCGGCTAGGCTCTAAAAATACTAAGCCGGATGCTCTTTCCCTGATTTATGACGTTGTGATGTTTGACGATGACCGTCCACCCCTATTGTACCCGCTGCTCAGATTTTGTCTCCAGTTTCATGGAACATTGAGTCCATTGTACAAGGGGCCCAACGGCTGGAGCCAGATCAGGGCGGAGGGCCTCCTAATTGCCTTTTCGTGCCCTCTAGAGTGTGTGCCCAGGAATTACAATGGGGGCATTTCTCCCATCTGACTGGCCATCTGGGCATCCACAGGACTATAGATTACTTGGCTAGGTGACTTTGGTGGCCTGGGATGGAGAAAGATGTGCGAGAGTTTGTTTCTGCCTGCTCGGTCTGTGCCGGCAATAAAGGGTCACAGCTCTCGCCATCCGGGCTCTTACGTCCGTTGCCCATCCCGAGTCGACTATGGAGCCACATTGCCTTAGACTTTGTGACCGGTCTGCCTCCATCAGACGGTCACATAGCTATCCTAATGGTGGTGGATAGATTCTCTAAGGCCTATTTTATTCCTCTGGCTAAGCTACAATCTGCCCCAGAAACCGCTTAGTTGGTGCTCAACCACGTCTTTAAAATTCATGGTCTGCCTCAGGATGTGGTGTCGGATCGTCGACCCCAGTTTGTTTCCCGGTTTTGGCAGGCTTCCTGTGCACTTCTGGGTTTCATCCGGAGACTAATGAGCAAATGGAACGCACAAATCAGACCATGGAGAGCACTCTCCGCTGTCGGGCTTCATCCAACCCCACTATGTGGAGTCGGCACCTCGCTTGGGCGAAGTACGCGCACAACACCCTGCGTAACGCGTCCACGAGTCTCTCTCCATTCGAGGCTCAATTTGGGTATCAACCCCCTTTGTTCCCGGAACTGGAGGGAAGCGTAGGGGTGCCGTCTGCCGAGTTCTTTATTCGGCGGTGCCGTGCCACTAAGGAGTACTTTTCTTTTCTGTTTGTGTTTCCTGTTTCCCCCCTTTGAAACTTGTGGTTACTCCACATTTGTGGGTAGCTTTTAGATCCCCACTCTTTTGCGTTTGGTTCTCCGACCCCATCCCATCCATCACAAAGCTAGTTTCTGCATGGGCTATTTCAGTATATGGTGGACTTTGTTTTATTACAATATCCTAGACTACCACACAAAGGCACACTTTTTTCTATATAGCAGTTTCGTGACAACTTGTAGAATGTATTGACTTATGCAATCTGATGCAATCATTGCACTACATATCATATGAAAAACAATAGGACTAAAACTGAAACAAATGCATTACATTGATAGTATACAATTTTTTTTGCGATATTACTGCAAAATAGATATGTTATCGTCTTCTACTGCTGTGAGCTGTCCTCTCCTCGCCTTTGGTCCGAACATAGCAAAATTCAATTGCCATGCCCAGTATGCCATGCACTGCACCTGTGACTATGACGGCTCGCCGCACGCCATAAGCCAGCTGGAAAATAGAGCCGTAAAATGATTTCCACCCAAATATTCCATTCCTTGAAATGACCACAAATCATTCTCATCTTTCCTCCCAGGCTGTTTCCACCTACTGGCCGACAAATCAATGAAATAGATAAAAAACCAGATGGTCATTATTTTTGTTAGTCAGTGAAATTGTGGTTTAGGGATGACCACAGAGTTCAAAATGAAGACCATACTACGAAAAAGCATTCTTCGGTAGCGTCTAATTTCTAGACAGGATAATTGCCCTGGACAATAATCATATTTCCACTTTACCATAGCAACACATCCCAGAGTCTTTGTACAGAAAACAAAAAGAATGGCAACAGAAATTGTATACAGCATGTAAGGGAACATAGTTCAGAGGACAGTAAAACAGATCATTGAGCAGTTAAACATTTGTGTGCTGAAGCACCATGGACTGATACAGCTGTGAGATAAATGCTAATCTCTGCAGATGTTGTCCAAAAGTCCTAGTGCTGACAGCAGTCCAGGTTCTCAAGCAGCCCTTTCCCACATGACGCTGGCTGACCCAGATGTTGAGGGTTGATTTTCTCCAGGGGTGTAAGTGTGAAACAGTACAAGGTGCAAAATGGACAGAAAGAAAATTAATGGCAAAGCGATCCTCACAACACTTGCCAAATGGGAATAGAGATCCAAACTCAATCCCTCCCCCTCAGCTGCATCCCACATGCTGTGATCCATGCCAGGAGACATGTTGGCCTGAGAAAGGCAGCCCCAGACAAATGAGTAATCCTTGTGTCACAATAGCCCAGCTAATCAGCAACTGACTGCAGCACTGTGATGAGCCACTGACCGATCTTCTGCTTTGGAACAAGGCCATTTAAACCACAGGCTTACAAGTTAATCAAAGGTCTTCTTCCAACAACCCTGGGAGGGAGAATAATTATCAAAGTGCTAAATAGGGCTGGCTCAGTCATTTGAACCAGACATTCCTTCTCAGTGCCTCATCTGATTCTTCAGCCAAAGTGTTTTGTTGTTTATGACTTAGAACAGGAAGTTTTTTACCAAGAATGAAAACACTGAGGCATTTGAAAGACAATAGAGAGAAAAAAAGAAGTGAGAATGACACAATTGTCTGCACTGGATTTTTATTTTCTGGCCAATGAAAGCTTTTGTGTTACAGCTGTAGTGTTGGAGAAGAGGTATCCGTGTCAAATCTCAAAGCACTGATTAGACATCGTACAGGCAAACATCAAGCACTGGTCTCCCATTGAATCAACTGATCGACTGAATTAGTAAGAGTTTTTTGCTTGTTTTGATTGTGCAAGAGCACTGTCTTATTTTGATGTTTGTGGAAAAAGAGATCCAGGTGGGCTCTCATACAAATCAACCCATTGTTTGTTATACACATACAAAAAGGCATTTTATTAAAGGTATACTATGTAGTTTCATTGTAAACAACTCATTCTTTGTTGACATTCAAATTTTCTCCCCAAAAAACATTGTATGTGTCCTTGTGGTTTAATAAACATGTTGAATGTATTTCCTATCTCATAAGTCGTTCGCAAAGTGTTTCTTTGTTAATGTTTTGAATGTTACACTGTTGACATCCCGCCGCCATTTTTAATTGGAGTCACTCGGTAGCTGGCCCAACTACAGCGAGCAAGCTACGGACTAAATGCAAACCATTCAAAATAAACTAAGCTACCGAGTGAGTCCAATCTGTTCAATTAACTAACAACAGCTGAAAGCAATGAAAAAAGATACGCTTATCTGAGTCCGAGTGTAGCCTAGACGATCCAGCAATTATACACTCTGTTACCGAAGCGTGACTTCAAAACCGAAGTACGTACCGAACCGTGACTTTTGTGTACCGTTACACCCCTAATATTTATATATAAATATTTTCCCAAAATAAATCAGAGATACCCTCAATTAAAACATTTTACAGACATCCAAAAACTCCCCATCCTCTTAGGAGAGGAGAGGACGTGCTGACCTGGCAGCACAATATATACCTGCCTGCCATCGTCTTAGAGACAGTGAGTGACAGATCATTATAAACCAATTTCTATTTTTTATATTTATTATATTCACTTTATAAGATCATATGTGTCGTTCTCATCATCATTATTATCATTTCTATTGATAATTATTATTTTTAATTGTACTTTATTTTATTTTACATTATTGTTATTTCTAAATCCATAATCAAAGAAAAGTTCTTGTTTTCATGTATGGTTACTGTTCATTTGTTTCTAGTCTTTGCTGTTTTGTATTGTTCAGAGTTAGATGTATGTCTTCGACTGTTTTAATGCAGTATGCTTTGACAATACAGATTCAATGTCTTGTCATGCCAATAAAGCGAATTGAATTGAGTCCACGGTCAGAGAAAATATGTGTGAAACGTCACCACAATGCTCGTGCGTCGTCGTGCGCGTCTGAGAAGAACACGTGATAAGCAATTTTCGGGGAGCCTTTTTCTCCTATGTGCTCAATATCGCCATCTAGTGTTCTGAAACTACATAGTATACCTTTAACATTTGTTTATTTCAGCAACATTTTCACCAGATTCAACTCCTTTTGTGTTCCTGCAAGCTGTATCTCTGTAGAGATGTGCATTAACTAGAGAGCAGAGATAAATCAATGTTTTTATGTTATATAATAAATAAATAAATAAATAAATTACTGATAAAAAAATACAGCATGACCTAAATTCAAAATGAAAAATATTCATTATTCAGCTAGAGCCCAAATCAACAGCACTGATAAATGCTAAATTATCATGTCATCACTTTATCATCATGACTTCTGTGAGTCCAAGGGCTCTCTACCATGTGCTGACCTAAATTCACGATGGAAAAACATGTTAATTATTCTGCCATAGCCCAGACCAACAGTCAGCACTGATAAATGCTAGATTATGATGTCATCACTTTATCATCTTGACTTTTGTCTACAATGTGCTGAGGGTTAAATCTCCTTTTAGGCAGGAAAATGCAAAAAACTGAAAAACCGCATTGCGGTTCAAATCAGGGTTATTATTGTTTTTAATTTTTCATTAGTTTTTTATTTTATTTAGTTTTCCATCTTGATTAAAATTTTAGTTTAGTTATAGTTAATTTTAAGAATGGGTTTGATAGTTTTATTTTAGTTTCCATTTTTTGGAAAAGCTTAGTTTTACTTTAGTTTCAGTTTTAGTTTTTTTGGGTGGGTACCCCATCTCTATTGTGGCTCGTCTCTCGAATGCTGCTGCCCTGCTGCAGGCTTTCCTGGCTAAGCCTATCCCTTATCTCCCAGCTGTCATGGTTATTAGCAGCCTTTGCTGTTTCGCCGTTTGGTTTTTCTTTTGGCGTTGTCGGGACGCTCTATCGGAATTTTTCCGCCTCCTTCCAGGTGTTTGTATCTCGCTGGCAATTATTCTTTGCACCTGTTTCGGGTTTCCTGCCGGTTATAAATAGCCCAGGACTTTTCGACATTTCCGACACTTCGATATTGTCTTTGCTATGTTCAAAACAAAGTCGGTAAGGTATAGGAAATTTGGTCGCTGCATTTCTGGTTCATACGAATAGGAAACGCAGCAAGTCCGGTTAAACAAATTAGGATTAGATTGGTTTTCTCTTTTCTTTCCAATCGTTTTCATTATCTGCTGGTTACCGTATTTACACAAAGAAAGTACAACATGGCAGGGTCCAAAAAGCTTGAAAAAATGAACTAAAAACAAAAAAAGGCAAATGATCAAAACATGGGGGTGGAGGGTGAGGAGAGATTATTTAACCATTCATACAGAAGCCATTTAGACTACACATTCCCTCAGGAGAGCAATCAGCATCATTACAAACCCCACTAACCCTGTCCATGGAATTGTCCACCATGTTGATATACCCATTAGTCCCCCTTATACAACAACAATCAACAATAATAATAATAAACAAGTACTCCCTCATGTTATCATGTTCTCTCCCTCATACCATGCATAAATTGCCATTTTGTTTACCTGCACAGCCTTCTGTACTGCATACAGAACAATTTACTCATGTGCAACAATGACTTTACTAAACACTTCCAGAAGCCATTTCACACTCAAAAAAATCGATTTAGTAGCTCATCTCAGACACAAATAGATAGCTAGCTGCTTGTTACCTGTAATTTTGCTTGCTAGCTTGCCACTGTAAAGGTAATACTATTTATATTAATTTAGCTGAGGGACTGATTTTATGCATACGTATATAAGGTTAGTTAGCTTCACAGAAGAAACACAGGGATTCGCGCATTGCAGCTAAATTGCACATTTCCTTCGATGCTTACACCAAACTTACCGTTTCCACAAACATCTGTGTTGTTGGCAACGCCACGTAACACGTGCAAGTTTGTCAACACAGACAATACACCCTAAGTTTACTTCATAAATTATTTATCATACCGTTGGAATGTGCCATTTTTAATATTAATTGTATGAAAAACAATAAAATACAGTTGACAATGTAATTACGAACCCGCATGGCATTGCGTGAATTCACACTGGTATATCGAAAAATCGGTAATACCACCAGCCCTAATGACGTTACCTGCCATGGCGAAATTCAATGCGTTTATAGCATAACATCTCTGTCATCAGTGGATTCAGCGTCACTGAGACAGGATGAGTCTCCCTCGGCAAAAACATCTTCTGGCTTATCCAGTTCGTCTAGCACTTGATGCACGGATAAACGCCTCTAAAGTAAAAAAAATGTAACTGCGGGTCTTACCTAATTAATTGTTCTAACCGGAACATAGCTAAGTAAATTATGAACAAGCAAAGCTAAATGATAAGCTAACCCTATTGCGCTCTAATGCGTCCGCGTACTACAGTGATACCTAACCCTCTGTTACGCACTGCGATAACATGTATATTTTGAATCGGATATGATGTATGAGCATTTATTTGAAAGATAACAGTCTTGGCTATTGGCTCAAAAATTCACAGACAGGTTTAAGACCCAATCGGAGAAAAACGAGACTGAATCTGGAGGCTGCCCCCAACCAGTCATTCCCACTTCGGATAGGCCTACTGTGCTATCAATCAAGACAATGCACCCAATTGACGACGGTCTGACAAAAAACTCCGCAGCCAAGTCCCAAACAGGTTTGTCGAAAACAAACTAAGCTAAGGGGTTGGTACTCACTCAACTGCCTGAGTTTCACAATGCTGAACGGGACACAGCCGAACTACTCGCGACGAAGAGCAGAAAATCTCAAGTCCGTTTAGTAACTTGAAGAAAGCATGCACAGCTGTGTAGAATGTTTTCAAGTGTTTTTTCTTAAAGCTTTAATGCATAACGATTTTTTAAAGCAAAGTTGTGAAATATAATCAAGCAGAATAGTTTACCAACGCATTGTTTATGGAGTGGCAGCAAGCTGCAATAAATGTTTGGTAATTAGGTCTGAGTTTACAACGTATATTAAGTTTTAACTCGACATTTTGGGCTTAAAAACCACTTTTCTAGAAAGAATGTATGTATCTTAAGGATATTTAATCAACATATTGAGGTTAGCAGTTTATTCTCTATTATTAAATTAATGAAATATAAATTTCCGTAACGCCCGCGTTACCGCTAGGGGGCGTTTGGTATTAAGAGGTTAAAGCAATGGGTCCTGTATATAAGATGAATTTTATTCATTCTGTTCCCTTCCATTGGTCCACATCTAATAACGACCTTGGCTTTCTAGCAAATTCCTGGGGTAAAAAGGGGCGGAGGGCAACAAGCTTATTTGAAATTATGTTGGAGGTATGTGATGAGATTCTAGTTTTTAATTGTTTTCCTTTCAGCCACATATGCAGCAACCTCTTCATCACCCCCAGGCAACAGGCATGCATATAATCAATGGGGAAATGTGAGATCATGTCCACTGTCCCTGCCAAGGGACCTAACCTCTGGCCAAAATGGTGGTCCTCATCTCTTAGTTCTAGGAACTGCGTGTTTGATCTCAGGGGTGTGTCTGTAGTAGGGAATGTCATTTTCTTTTTCCACACTCCGTAATCAGTGCACTTGTCGCAACCTGAGTAGCCATTGTGTGATTTTATTTTATTTGACATAGGCCCGTGCAGGTGCATCACAAATAAAAGAAGACACAACTACGTTTAATGGTTGGCCATGGCTGATTATTCAATTTCTTAAGATGTCTTTTAGTTTGATGGTAAACTCTTTTAAGTATGTCCACACGTATTCTGGCTTCCTAACGCCACAGAATAGACCGACTAGGAAGTGGGACCTGGTTTTGTCACCGGCATTAAATGACGCCAGGATTGGCCAGAATTGAGTTTGACTACTTTTGAATAGCGGAAGACCGTCAATGTTGAAGACTCCCCTAACAACTACCGGCCCATCTCCAACCTGCCTTTCCTGTCTAAAGTTCTGGAACGAGTCATCGCCAAGCAACTCACTGCCTATCTGGACTCAAATGACCTCTACGAACATTTACAATCTGGTTTCCGCTCCAAACACAGCACAGAGACTGCCCTCATCAAAGTGACAAATGACCTTCTGCTATCCTCTGACACCGACTCCCTCAACATCCTCATCCTCCTCAACCTCAGTGCTGCTTTTGACACCATCAACCATTCCACACTCATCACATGTCTCAAATCCACCCTTGGCATCACTGGCACTGCCCTCTCCTGGTTCAGATCCTACCTCTCTGACAGACATCAATTCATTTCTATAAATAACTGTCAATCAGCCTCAGCTCCTGTTACCCATGGTGTTCCCCAGGGCTCGGTGCTTGGTCCCCTCCTCTTCATCCTTTACATGCTCCCACTTGGACAGATCCTTCGCCGCCATGGCCTTCTGTTCCACTGCTATGCTGATGACACGCAGCTCTATCTCCCCTCCAAAACCATCACCGCTACCACCCACTCCACCCTCACTACCTGCCTGACTGACATTAAAAAATGGATGCAAAAAAACTTTCTGAAACTTAACTGCAATAAGTCTGAAGTCCTAATCATAGGTCCAGACTCCCTTATCCACTCAGCACAAAACGTTTCACTCAGTATAGACGGCTCCATTGTCACCCCCTCCACCCAAGTCCGTAACCTCTGAGTCATCCTTGACCCCACCCTCTCCTTCTTGCCCCATGTCAACCAGATCACAAAAACTGCTTCCACCTCCGAAACATTGCCCGTCTTCGACCCAAACTGTCATTCACTGCTGCAGAAACACTCATTCATGCTTTCATCACATCCAGGCTTGACGACTGCAACAGTCTTCTTTACGGCACCACTACAGTTTGTACAAAACTCCGCCGCCCGCCTGCTCACCAGTACCCGCTCCAGAGACCACATCACACCAGTCCTCCAGGACCTTCATTGGCTCCCAGTCAGACACAGAATCAATTTCAAAATACTTCTCACCACCTATAAAGCCCTTAAAAACCTAGCTCCCCCCTACCTCTCCGACCTCCTTCACCACCATGCTCCCTCCCGTTCTCTCAGGTGCGGTGACGCTAACCTCCTCCAAACCCCCAGGACCAAGCGCCGAACCGGGGGTGATAGGGCTTTCTCAGTTGCCGCCCCCTCTCTGTGGAACGCACTTCCAACCCACATCAAAGCTGCCCCCACCCTCTCTTCCTTTAAAACCGCCCTCAAAACCCATCTCTTCAGACTTGCTTTCCCCAGCTAATCCCCCCTCCCCCGCTTTTTGTTGTTTTTATCTCACACTATCTTAATCTTTTATAAAGTTTTAGGATTTTTTATTTTATTTTTTTATGTAAAGCGTCTTTGAGTACCCAGAAAAGTACTATATAAGTCCAGTGTATTATTATTATTAGAATGGTTTTGACTGAAAAAAGTTCAAAACCTTGTCCAGTGAATATTGCATTTATTGTTTTTCAAATAGCCTAAGCTACAGCGGATTCGCTGTGCATAAGGTTTTTTTCCATAGCCTACGGTTAAACAGATTTCCATAGCCTACGGTTAAGAGATAAATGTCACCATGTTAACTGAATTTGAACCTTTGTATTCTTCGTCCTTCATATTTTTTTAATTACAGTAACCAGGTTTCCATACTCTTAGCTTATTAAAACCCAGCTGATTTCACCTGTTATTCCATAACTGAACAAAATGATTTTAAAGAGAACTAAGTGTCTAATTAGAAAAGAAAACAAATTTGCAGCACGTTACACAATTAATTCACAATTAATTTTAATGCCATTCTCTGCATGTGCGCTGCATGTTGCGCTGCATTGTTTCCCCTGTTGTAAGTCGCACGTTTCACGTTTTTCTTCCTGGGAAAGTGGATTGTTTAAAAGCATTACGCTACGAGTAAAACAGGTTGGTCACATTTCCATAAACAGGACATGATAAAACAAGGGGAAATATGCGTGAACATGTGGGCTGCCAACCTGACAGCATTGTATTTAGTGTCATCATTATGGCAAAATAGCGGTATTTATGTTATTAATCAATATTACTATGCAGGTAGCCTAATGAACTTCGGATGAAGCTTGAACTTCGAGAACTCCATGCAGCCTCATGGAATTGATGTTTGACACTTTCATTGCATAATCAAACAAAATTTGTTGAACAAGCAGGCTGATTTGGCATTTTCTAAGGTGAGACTGAAGCCATTGATAGCTTATTCTCAGCTGTTGCAGTTCCTTTTAACAAAATTTAACCGCATATATTTTGTAAAATAACAGCCCCGTCGGGAATTACCGGGAACTCATAGGCTAATGGTTAGTCCGAATAATATTGATCATACTATTGATCCATTTAGCCTATTCCTTGATCACACTAAACACACACGAGCATGTCTGTTTTGCCATCAAGCAGTCCGCCAAGGTGGAAAAGCAGGCTTTTAAAGGGAATGGGATATGACATTTTGATTGGTTTATTGCATGTCACGCCCAAGACACAACTATAATGAATTTAGCCCATTTGCACGTTGCACCGTGCTTAGCGCCCAAAAACATGCCGTTAAAATAGCAAAAGTGGACTTGGACACGGCCAAAATGGACTTTACACCATGCGCTTAGACCAAGCGCCAAGATCGCCAAGATAGAGCCCCAAGTGTGATGTTCTCACTCCCGTCCTCTTGTATCCTGTGTTTTACCTGTTTCCTTTCGTATCATGTTTGTCTCTCCCTAGTTTGTTTCCCTCGTGCTGCAGGTTGGGCGTGGTTTTTTCCCTTTCGTGTCACTCTGTTCCACTACTCGTCATCCGCCTATCCCTTTCCTCCCTTCCGCATGCATTCCACACACTCTCTGCTCCGTTAATCACTCACGCATACATTCGCACGCGGCACCTAATTGATACTTGTTAATGCTTGTATTTAGTCACCCGGTGTTCTTTGTCCTGTGCCAGTTCGTTAACTCTCCTTGTGAAAACCTCTGGTCTTGTCTTGTGGATACTTAGTATCTAGTCTAGTCTTGCTCTTTGAAAACTTTGTCCCCTGCTGTACCCACCACTTGGACTGTTCGTCTTTAATGTTCTCCCTATGCTTCAGGAGAGATTCTGGTCGAACCATAATTTATTGGAGCCTAGCGCTCTCTGCTGTCCGTCTTGTATTGAGTCCAGTTCCTGCTAGGAACCATAACTGACTTTCCTTATTCTCCCTATGCTTCAGGAGGGATTCTGGTCGAAGCAATAAAATAACTGAGTATTGGAATTTCCTGTGTTCGAGTCGTGCATTTGAGTCCAGTTCATACTAGGAATTGTAACAGAATGAACTGGCCAGCTATGGACTCAGCCGACTTTGATCAGATCCATCACGCCCTCGCCTGCCAGAACGCTGTCAGCGATCAACTGAGCCATCGCATGGATGACGTCCAGGAGACTCTGAAGAATCTCTCGGACCTAATGAGTCAGATGTCGATTCATCTCCCTCTCCCGAGGGCCCACGCCGTCCCTGCACCACCTGCTCCGGAGCTGCAGCCTGCAGCATCACCGCCCCCTTCTGGCAAGTACAACACCCCAAGCGTTACCTAGGGGACCTGGGAAAGTGCCGTGAGTTTCTCCTCCAATGCGACATCGTGTTCCGCATCCAGCCTGCCTCCTTTGCCACGGATTCAAGCAAAATCGCTTTTGTGATAAGCAGTTTGGGAGGGAGTGCCCGGGAGTGGGCCACTACACTGTGGGAGAGCCAATCACCCGCCTGCTTCCACTTCGCCTCCTTCACAACTGAAATGCGTTGGGTGTTCGACCATCCGGTCTGCGGACGGGACGCCACCCAGCGCCTTCTCCAGATACGCCAGGGCAACCGCTGTGTAGCTGAGGTGGCGGTCCAGTTCCCTACCTTGGCAGCAGAAGCGGGATGGAATGACACCGCCCTCCAGGGATCCTTCTTGCAAGCCCTAAACGAGGAACTGAAGGACCAGCTGGCAACCCGCGAAGAATCCAGTTTGCTTAATAGCCTCATCAGCCTCGCCATATCTTTAGACAACCGTCTCCGGGCCCGGGAGAGTAAGAAAGGCCAGCCACGCACTCCATTCACCACATTCCACGCTAGCACTTTCTCGCCTTCCGGCAAACCCCCCACCTCGACGCTTACCCAATCGGAGGGAGAACCCATGCAATTGGGTAAGGTGTCCATTGATGCTGAAGAGCGACGCCGGAGAATTTGCACCAATTCCTGCCTGTACTGTGGCAACCCAGATCACCACTTAGCCTCTTGTCCGATTCGCCCAAAAGGTGTGGCTCGCCAGTACATTACATTATAGGCATTTAGCAGACGCTCTTATCCAGAGCGACTTACACATCTTTTTAGCATTTTAAAAATTTTTTTTTTTTTTTTTTACATATTATCCATTTATACAGCTGGATATATACTGAAGCGATTCAGGTTAAGTGCCTTGCTCAAGGTTACAACAGCAGTGTCCTACCTGGGAATCGAACCTGCAACCTTTCGGTTACAAACCCAGTTCCTTAACCATTATACTACACTGCCGCCCTGTGTAGTAAGACTGGGCGTGCTGGTGAGCCCTATCTCCACCATTCACTCTGCTCAGAACCGGGTTGAACTAAAATCAACCCTTTTGTGGGATAATCAAGTCGCGTCCTTGCTGGCACTGGTCGACTCGGGAGCCGACGCTAATTTTATTGATTCCAATTTCGTCAAGAAAACCGGAATACCTGTAGAACCACTATCCGCCCCTATCACTGCACTCGCCTTGGACGGAAGAAGTCTGGGTCGAGTCACACACTCCACCGCTCCTCTCCAACTCGTGCTGTCCGGTAATCATGGGGAAAAGATCCAATTCTACCTAATTCATTCCACTCAGTCCCCCTTGGTGCTCGGCCAAACCTGGCTGCGTTCTCATAATCCGCACATCAACTGGCGCACGGCACAAGTACAGGATTGGAGTTCTCACTGCCTAGCCAACTGCCTCCGCTCGGCCCTACCACCATCGGGGGTGGTCAGGGCCTCCCAGTACACTCCTGAACCAGACTTAACCTGTGTACCACATCAGTATCATGACTTATCTCAAGTTTTCAGTAAATCTCGTGCTGTGTCTTTGCCTCCCCATAGACCTTACGATTGCTGCATCGACCTACTGGCCGGCGCAAAGTTACCATTCGGCCAACTCTACAGCCTGTCTGGTCCCGAGAAAGCTGCCATGGAGGCCTATATTCATGACTCCCTGGCGTCAGGTATTATTCATCCCTCTTCATCTCCGGTAGGGGCGGGGTTTTTCTTCGTGGCTAAGAAGGACGGTTTGCTCCGACCGTGCATCGACTACCGAGGCTTGAACGAGATTACTGTACGTAACAAATATCCTCTGCCATTAATTAATTCTGCTTTTGAACCCTTACATGACTCCACCGTGTTTAGGAAACTGGATCTCTGCAACGCCTACCACCTTGTCCGTATCCGAGAGGGGGATGAATGGAAGACGGCGTTTAACACCCCCCTCGGACACTTTGAATATCTGGTGGTCCCGTTCGGTTTGTCTAACGCTCCAGCGGCGTTCCAATCCATGGTCAATGATGATTTGCGGGATCTCCTGGGCCGGTCAGTGTTTGTTTACATCGACGACATACTAATCTTTTCTAAAAACCCCCAGGAGCACGTAATCCATGTCCGTCAGGTTCTCCAAAGACTCCTGGAGAATAAACTGTTCGTCAAGGCTGAGAAGTGCAGTTTTCACGCCTCTTCAGTTCCATTCCTGGGCTTCATTGTGGAGGAGGGGAAGATCCGAGCGGACCCTGCTAAAATTCAAGCCATCACCGATTGGCCCCAACCGGCCACACATAAGCATCTCCAACAGTTTTTGGGTTTTGCTAATTTTTATCGCCGCTTTATTCGCAATTATAGTGTTGTTGCAGCTCCTCTCACTAAACTAACCTCCACCTCAGTCCCTTTCCGTTGGAATTCCGAGGCTCAACAGGCATTCGACCTCCTCAAGACCCGGTTATCCATGGCCCCCATCCTCTGTCATCCGGACCCCGATTGCCAGTTTGTCGTCGAGGTAGACGCCTCCGACACTGGCGTAGGGGCGGTCCTGTCACAGTGGGCAGCCCAGGACAGCAAGCTACACCCATGTGCCTACTTCTCCCGGAGACTCACCCCGGCAGAACGTAATTATGATGTCGGGGACTGGGAGTTGCTAGCGATCAAAATCGCATTGGAGGAGTGGCGGCACTGGCTGGAGGGGGCAGGTAAACCATTCCTTGTCCTGACTGACCACCGCCATCTCCTCTACATAAAATCCGCTAAAAGGCTCAATTCTCGCCAAGCACGCTGGTCCCTGTTTTTTGCCCGGTTTAATTTCACAGTCACCTTTCGCCCAGGTTCCCGGAACGTTAAACCGGATGCCCTGTCCCGTGTGTTTTCCCCCCATGCCAGATCTGCTGATCCTGAGCCCATTATCCCGGCATCCTGCATTGTGGCTGCGGTCTCCTGGGAGATCGAGGGCGTAGTGAAGGCCGCCCAGGCTACCCACCCGGACCCCCGCAATAACCCTAACTCATGTCTGTTTGTCCCCAACTCCGTCCGCTCCCAGGTCCTCCAGTGGGCTCACGCCTCCCGTCTGGCCTGCCACCCAGGGATCGCAAGGATGACCGCCCTGGTCAGGAGGAGTTTCTGGTAGCCCACCCTTAAAGGGGATACCCGGGCCTTCGTCCTCACCTGCCCGGTGTACGCCAGGAGCAAGGCCTCCCACCAGCCTCCCGCTGGCCTCCTTCACCCCCTCCCTGTCCCAGGCCGTCCTTGGAGCCACATCAGGGTAGATTTTGTCACCGGTCTGCCCTCGTCGGATGGCAACACTGCCATCCTTACCATCGTGGACCGGTTCTCCAAGGCGGCCCACTTCGTCCCCCTGCCCAAACTCCCGTCCGCGTTGGAGACAGCGGAGCTCCTGGTGCTGTACGTGGTGAGGCTGCACGGGATCCCCTCTGACATCATCTCTGACCGTGGGCCCCAGTTCTCCTCCCAGGTCTGGAGGGCGTTTGGGCGGCCCTGGGCGCCTCAGCCAGCCTGTCGTCGGGTTATCATCCCCCAGTCTAACGGTCAGACGGAGCGGACCAATCAGGACCTGGGAGCTGCCCTGCGGTGTGTGTCAGCTCGCAACCCCTCCTCCTGGAGTCGGTTCCTGCCGTGGGTGGAGTATGCCCACAACTCCCTGAGGAGCACCGCCACCGGGATGTCTCCCTTTGAGTGCCACCCCTGTTTCCGGTCCAGGAGGAGGAGGTTGCCGTCCCATCCGTACGGTCCCACCTCCTCAGATGCAAGCGCGTGTAGAGGCTGACACGCACCGCTCTCCTCCGCACCACCTCCCGTACCCAATGCCTGGTGGACCTTCACCAGACCGCAGCCCCGCAGTACACTCCCGGACAGCAGGTCTGGTTGTCCACCTCCACCATCCCACTTCAATCCTTCTCAAAGAAATTACAGCCCCGGTTCATTGGTCCCTTCCCCATCCTCAGCATCATTAACCCCGTCACAGTAAAATTACAACTCCCCGCCTCACTTAAAATCCATCCCACCTTCCACGTCAGTCAGGTCAAGCCTGTCGCCTCCAGCCCCTTCAGTGCTCCCGTGGACCCCCCTCCACCACCCCGGATGATTGACGACTCTGCTCCATTAATCACTCACGCATACATTCGTACGCAGCACTTAATTGATACTTGTTAATGTTTGTATTTAGTCTAGTCTTACTCTTTGAAAACTTTGTCTTGCATTCCGGTGTTAACTCGCCTTTCAACTCTGTCGGGTTTTGATCAAGCTCTCGCCAGGAACGGCGCTTCTCGCTGTTCAGTCTGTCTTGCCTCGCTGTACTAACTCTTGTCTGCTCTGGGTCTAACAACCTGCAGTTGTTTGTATTCCCTGCTTGTGCTGCTGTTCCTGCCAAACCAACTGCCGGGTGTGCATGCAGCTGGAGCTCCAGCTCTACTACCCTGCGGTGGTGCCCGCTTCCTGCTAGTGCTGTTGCCGCTGCCATCCTGCTGCTGTGTACACGTCTAGCCTGGACCCCGCTCAGCTAACCTGCAACTGTTCCTGCCACTCCGCTCTGCCCTGGTTCCCGCTCCCCGCTCCTCCTCTGCTCAGCTTGCCCGGTTTCCTGTCACCATCACCAACCCCTGGCCTCTCCTGCTCCCGCTGTTCCCCTGCTGTACCCACCACTTGGACTGTTCATCTTTAATGTTCTCCCTATGCTTCAGGAGGGATTCTGGTCGAACCATAATTTATTGGAGCCTAGCGCTCCCTGCTGTCTGTCTTGTATTGAGTCCAGTTCCTGCTAGGAACCATAACTGACTTTCCTTATTCTCCCGATGCTTCAGGAGGGATTCTGATCGAAGCAATAAAATAATTGAGTATTGGAATTTCCTGTGTTCGTGTCGTGCATTTGACTCCAGTTCATACTCGGAACCGTAACACCAAGAGTCTTTTGATATGTGTTTTTTGAACTTTTTTGGAACATGTTGCAGGAATCAAATTCGGAATTAGCGTATATTTACAAAAATCAATGAAGTTGATAAGGTAAAACATTAAATATGTTTTCTTTGTACTGTTTTAAATTAAATATATGTAAAAGAGAATTTACTGCTTTCTGCTTTTATGTGCATTTTACATACTGTCCCAACTTTTTTGGAATTGGGGTTTGTATTATATACGCAAATTAAGTTAATATTATGACGTAAATACAATATTTCCAGCAAGAAACATCAGCACATATATACAGTGCCCTCCACTATTATTGGCACCCCTGGTAAAGATGAGTAAAAAGGGTTATAAAAAATCACCATTTGGCTTAATGTCACACTGAAAAAATTAGAAAATTCCAACCTTTAAAGGTTGTATCAGCGATTTTGGGTGGAAACATAAATGATCACATTCATCTGATTTTTCCTCACGATCCGCTAGCTGCCCGCCCCATAAGCAGGCCGTCAAAAAACCGCGTCTCTGTAGGCAGCCTATGCTCCGAGATCGTACACAAAAACAAATGGTACTACCAACCACTCAAAACCAAAATAAACAGTATTCCAACCAATCACCGACAAGGGGTGGGTGATACTAATACGCTAATACTCTTATCTCGCTGAAATCTTGACGGATTTACAAACGGTTTGGTTTCTTACAAACGTTATTAACGTGGTTATAATTCTGGATGCTTGAACACTATTTTTTAAAACATAACATAATTGGCTCTGAGCTGGAGCTGGCTCTGTTTGTTTGGGATTTCGCTTCAGAAGTGACGTCACCCAAAATCGCTGATACAACCTTTAATTGAAGTGAATTTATTATGAGAAATTATCAAGAAATAATTGTTTTTAACAAAACCATGTGTTCCACAATTATTGGCACCCCTGCATTTATATATAGAATATAGAATAAAGAAAAATTGTTATTTATTTACTTTATTTTGTCACATTTGGTCTTCCATAGCCGGCCTCGCTTACGTCTCCGCACAATCAAAGGAAACTTAATTGCGAGGAAAGAATTCGATGTGCGAGCGGCTTGTAGTGGTCTTTTATTTGCGATTTGCAAGAGATCCGCAAGCGGTGCATTTTCGTGAAAGTTTTTTTTACGGTCTATGGTTTTGACAAGAAATGGGATCTGCGAGTGAATTCAACAAGTCCCAGACCAACTGGATAGCGAGCCAAGTTGGCTGCGTTGGATGCTGCTAAGTAATTTAGGCTACGCTTCAGTGTTAGTACCTTTAAGATTATGTGACATCGTCTAGCTAGTTTGCCAAAGCCAAGGTATTGCGGAGGTAAGTTAGCTAACGTTATATAATTTTTCCATTAAAAATTGTTGTTGACAATGATGGCCTATGGAAAACGAGTAGGCTAAGCTATGATGTGCTAGAATAATTCACTCGATAAAGGTGGATTAACGTTCAAGTAGATAAGTTAATTTGATTTAGTTTAACGTTAGCTAATGGATAGTCTCAGCCTCAGCCGCTTTGACGCACTTCGTACGCAGCGTCTGATGCATAGGCTTGCATAAGCTGGACAGGACTGTGGGAAAACTCAGTTAGCACTCATTGGCTAGTAGCACTGTCAATCACAGGAGTGTGTGCGTATTTCCGGTACGGCGCGGTGCATTGGGCTTTATCAGTCCACCGGGAAACAAGTCGTGCTAAGTTCTTCTAACTAATGGGTAGCTAGTGAATGCTGCGAATCCATAAAGAACAATGAGTGTTTTGGACCAAGAGCTTGACACTGGATTGAAGAAAGTTTTGGAAGTTCACGACATTCCATCTCTGAAAGATATTCAAGAGTTTGTTTTGAGGCAGATAATTAATAAACGAGATATACTCCCATGTTTGCCGTCAGGATACGGGAAAAAGCCTTATATCGACAGCCTCATGACAAAAGTGCCTAAGTCATTTTTTGTAGTCTTGAGAAAAAGGCAAAAATAAATCTGCCTAAATCAAATCGTGGATTTAGGCAGAATAGCATAAAGCGGTTCAGGAAGTGCACAGTGACCTGCAGTGACTTGAGCATTTTTACACTGTTGACGAATGATAAATCAAGTGATTTAGGCAGAAAATCTCAAAATGTCCAAAAAATGACTTAGGCACTTTTGTTATGAGGCTGTCGATATTTTAAGCATGGCTGACCCTCTGCAAACACATACCAGGCTTCCCAATTCAACCTATTTTGTTAGTCGTCTGTCCCCTTATCGATAATGGAAGATCAGGTTAAGTACCTGACAGGCAAAGGGTTGTCTGTGGCATGTGTTGGGAAGAGTGAGGCCATCGATGTAGAAATCGCAGCAGGGCGATTCAACATAGTGTTTGGATCACCCAAATTACTTGTGGGCTCCAAGAAATGGAGAGACGTGCTACAAACAGAAGTTTATCTGGAACGCCTCATCGGAATGGCAGTTGATGAAGTGCACACCGTAGTGCAATGGTAAGATATAGTTTCCTTATTTCAACTACAGTGGAAACAGTCACGAATATGTTCCAATGTTTTAGTCAGCTAGCCAGCTAACTTTACTCGTTAGCCTAAATTACAGGGCTAACGGATAAAACGACCGGTTCTGTGCTCTGCATGTAGGCTAGCTAGTGTGAACATTTGGTTTTAATATTAGTTTACAATAAATGTTTACAAAGATGGAAAAAGTCTAAGAAGGTCCGGTCAGGTCAGGTTCTGTGTCTTTCCAGGAACACTGTCTTTAGCTAGCTATTGCTCTGTGTTCTCAGGTTTAGTTTGAGTGTTTACGTCGCCTTTATCAAGGTTTAGCTTTGATTGTTTACTCACCATGGCAACAACCCAGTAATAACTAACGTTGCTGATCTAGGTGCTAACTTTTAAGGTGCGGTCTTTCAAGTCAATGCCAACAGAACATAACAGTGAATACAACATATTGAATTGGCAAATATTTACATCGCTACAATACTTTAAAATGTATACTGTTGTTGATTCTAAATGTGATTACCCAGTCCATATTACAGTACAAGAGTAAATTCCTTTTTGACTAAAGAATTTATGTCCTTCAAATATTCTCTATTTATTGCTTTTCGATGGGTGGAAATTCTGACTACAAAGTATACAGACATCTTGGATGATTTTCTTCGGTGTGATGGACTGTTTTAATGGAGATCGCCGTGCCATTTTAGTACATCACATTTGTTTCATGCGGGTCTGTTTTTCTTATAGCGCTGTTTCTGAATCGACCGCCCTCTGTAGCGCCTCTCATCACAGAACATAGACGGTCTGTAGTTTGTTATCTTGCATGTCAATCAAATGCGCCATCTTGTCAAAGTGGGCGGCTCTTTACCACGTTAAGCAAGTCTATGGACCAGACTTTGTGTTCATCAGTCTGGCCTTCGCGAGACTAGCTAATGGAAAACACTGTAGCGACATAACGTTAATGGTGGATTTCGTAGCATACGGCGCTGAAACAAGCCGCTCGAATTCCGTTATTTGCGCGAGTCAGGTAAGTTAGACTAGTTAGCTTCAAATAGCCTAGATAAACCTAACTGTTTAAGTTAGGTAGGAGTTAGTGAAGGCACACTTATGAAATTAAATATAAATACAATGTGATCAGGTATTTCTAACGTTCCATCATATCCAAACGTAATGATAGCTAACGTTAGACTTTTAGTTTTTCCCACGGCTGGTCGCTTCATAATTTCACGGCTAATGTAATAACGTTTTCACCGTTTGTGATTTAGCTTGCGCTTAAATCAAATTGTTAGATAAACTTTTCTTTAGGTCTAACGTTAAGTTAAGTTAGATTTGTATGAGTGAAGAGCACCGTCAGTGACAATTAATTGCCTGTCAAGTTCAACATTACAAATGTCAAATGAGATTCAAGACCACGGCTATTTAAACCAACGGTGTCACACGTAGCCTAAATGAGCACAAGACAAAAAAAAGTTAATGGTTAAACAATTAATGTCTACTAAAAGCTGTCAACGTTAATAAGCATAACATCACCTGTCAAATTGTAGGGGAGAACCGGGTCGAAAGATTAACTTTTTACATTCATCCGGTTTACTCGAAAGTCAATAGAGCTAGAGAGGCCATATTTTCTGACAAACAACTTGTATGTGTCCCTCACTAATAGCAACGGGAATTTTGTTACCAGCATAAACAAGTCGGATATAAATTGGCCGCAAACAGGATGAGTGCAATGTGTCTTTCGTCCCTGCCGTGCGGGACGAAAAACACAGAATCGGGTCGAAAGAATCACGTGAGGAAAAGTGTGCTTTAGCCGTCTTATCTCTGTCTTGTTGTTTTTTATGCTCATTCCTTTCAACAAATGTACTGTCAGGCAAAATGCCATGTTAGGGACGAGTCAATGAATAATGCTATAAGTTTAAAATCCATGGAAATCAACCATGCGTCAAGAGCATAATGTTGCATAATTAATAGAATTTTGCATCGCAACGTCTGAAATTGATGATTTAATAGCAACTCACCTTTATTAATAGCTAGGCCTACTAGACATCATTTATTGATGCTTAAACCATGGCATTGTTGAATATCTGGTTCTGATGGGGTCAATACTCCTTCCAAGGTTGTGCATTCATTTTCACCACGGCCTTTTAACAGTCCTGAAATCAATGCGCAAAGATCCAACATTCTAAAGCATTTAGAAGGCCTCCTGAATAATTACATTTTAAATCACCCAATCAGGTAAGCAAAGGGGGAGACCTTGTTTTTTAATATTTTAAAAATCAACATTTGAAAGCAGTTAGACGGAAGTTAAACCGCAGTTTTTGAGATGCGCTAAAAAGGAAACAGAAAGGCTGTTCAAACATTTTATTTCAGAGCAACTAGCTCAAATAGGAGAACAAATAAGTAAAAATATAACAAACATAACAACAAACGAACAGTGACGATTAAAGTGCAGCAGAACAGAGCAAACTGGCTCAAAGGTAGGCTAAGCTACACGAGGCTACTTGGCATCGCAAACGTGGCATATATAAACTGCGTCCTGTGCTGTGCACTCAGTGTGCCATTGGTGCCGCTGGACTCAGCCCCAGCTCCACTGCCCTCACCCCGGGCTCCAATGGTGCCGCTGGACTCACCCCGGGGTCCACTGCCCTCACCCTGGGCTCCATTGGTGCCGCTGGACTCACCCCGGGGTCCACTGGTGTTGCTGGCTCCCCGGTGATGGTGGGGGCAGGACGGTCCGTCACAAAGGCAGGAGAGAAGTCCGCGTCTTTAAAGATATGCAGGTCCAGCGGCCAGATGCCGGTGCAGCGAAACCCGGACATGATGTTTGCAGGGGTTGCAGCTGCTGGGAGGGCTGTCGCGACAATGCTGGGGAGGTTGTATATTGTGATGGTCCTCCCTGGGTGCATCTTGAGCCAGAAGTCCATGGTGCTGTTTATGTATCGTTTCAGCGGGCCATAGACGCTTCGGTCCAGGGGCTGCAGTTTGTGGCTGCAGTGAGGGGGGAATGAAAGAAGGACAATGCCATTTTCCCTGCAGAACTCAATGCCTTGGAGCGACAGGTGGGAGGAGTGGCTGTCCAACAACAGGAGTTGTGGAGACTCCTTGAAGGCATTGGAGTGCTTTTTGAAGTGGTGGAGAAATTTGACAAAATCCCCCTCCTGCATCCACCCACTGCCGTTCGCAGTGCCTATGCAGCCCCTGGGACCATCGTGCACAAAATTGTTAAAATATTTCTTCCTGGGGAAGATGAAATGAGGGGGGATGTGGTTTCCAAGGGCATTCACGGCCATTGCCAGATTCACCAGCGTCCCCCTCTCCGCTGAGGTCATGGCCCCCACCTGCTTCTTCCCTTTGGCGGCAATTATTCTGCTTGGAGTCTGGACTGTGACTGTACTGGTCTCATCCATGTTCCAGATCGCCTCCGGCTGGAACCCATAACGGACCATGAGGCAGGTGAGGTTGCCAAAAAATCGGGCCACATTGGTGGGGTTGAAGCTCGTCGCCCGTGACAAACTTGTGGCTTGAGGCTGGCGGATTGACAGGGTGGGGTCCCGCTCCACGCTGCTGGGTGCACACAGTCATATTTCTGGCCTAGCTGGTATGCAAATCTGCGCCCCTGGAAAATATGAATTATGAACTTAAAGGGTAAGTTCGCTATTTTGGACCTTGGACCCTATTTGCGGTCTGTCTTCCATGAACCTGACACATTGAGTCCATTTTTTCGCTGATCGGTCCAGTATTGAGTTCGCTACAGATTTCCTGTAGGCTCTCACTGGGCTACAATAGAAGTCAACGGGGCAATTATAAATGTTATGGAAAAACAACGATAAATGTGCTTTCATGTACAATAAATGAGACGGGAAGCTCAGGGTGTATTGTTACCGGTCTCAGTATGCTCTCCTGTGAAATGTATCTCAATCTGAACATTTTTACGTGCTTGGCATGGCTTGGAAGTAAGCATTTCTCTGTTGCTTGTTTTCGCTGCTCCCGCAGAGTACTATGTGTCGGGGGTAGGGGAGCGGGAAGGTGTGCCGGCCGTTTACGAAACTATCTATGTGAGCAGTCTGCGTTTGTTTACCTGCAGCAACGTAGGCTACACTTTGCACAAAAAAACTTGGATGATGGATTACTATAATGATTACGAAGCCGAAGAATTCAATTTTGACTGACGTTACTGGCTACAGATTTGAGCCAGAATACACGGACACGGAACTACAAGAGATGGATGATAAGAGAGCAAGAGAAGAGAGAGAGGCTGAAGTTGCGCAGGTAATGTTATCCGAAGTCAGTGCGAGGTAGTGCGGTCGGAGAAATAGTTCTGTTTCAAATGGAACTGTTGTTTCAACGTTCGGTTTGCGTTTGCGATAGCCTACATTTCACAGGAGAGCATACTGAGACCGTAAGAATACACACTGAGCTATAAAAGCACATTTATCGTTGTTTTTCCATAACATTTATAATTGCCCCGTTTACTTCTATTGTAGCCCAGTGAGAGCCTACAGGAAATCTGTAGCGAACTCAATACTGGACCGATCAGCGAAAAAATGGACTCAATGCGTCAGGTTCATGGAAGACAGGCCGCAAATAGGGTCCAAGGTCCAAAATAGTGAACTTACCCTTTAAATATTATAAATTATATTATAAATTGTAAATATACTTTTTTTTTTAATTCTAATAAATTGTTATTTATTATGAACAGGAGCACTCTGAATATGTTTTGTAATGTATATATCATATCGTCTATGTATTGCTTATTTTAATGAATTGTTATTAAAGCAAAAAACTGACCCTGGTATTTTGTTATGGAGGTGCCTCTCTACCATTTATGATACGTGTTATTTATTTATGATAACGTCACATTAGATAAGCCTATGGCAAAAAATGAATGGAGAAAATATTTAGAACCATTGGTCGTGCTTTTGTCAGGGTAGCCTAGCCTAGCCTACTGAACCTACCTCTTTAGGACTCAGTCCAAAATAAATGTCAGCTGCTTTCAGCAGATACTGACAGAGACTGGCCTCCTGCTGGTCACTGAAGACTCGGTTGTGTGCCCGGTAACCGGGCAGCCTGGCATTCTCGCTGGTTTTCTTTCGTTGCCAGTATCTGAAAAGGGTGCTGTAATGTATGCCGTGGGCACGGGCTACACTCCTTATTGACTGGCCCCCTAATAAATCTCCTGATGCCCTCTGAAATATATACGGCTCAAAGACTCCTCTCCTGGTCTTCCTCACCCTAATTCTGGGCATGCTCTGCAAATTACACCAAAAGAATACATTGTAAGCTGCTGTGGGGCAACATAAACACCAAGCGGGGCAAAAGAAACAAAGTGTTTCTTTCGTCCCGCTCGTGTATCGCTTGCTTTCAACTTGGCTAGCAGCTAAGTCTCGCAAGCATGACACTCGAAACCTATGCTGTCCTTTAGACAACAGTTGTGTTAAGAAAATTATACATGTTTGGAAAATTCAAAACGTAAACCCACTTATACAACCGAAAAAACACTTCCGGTTTCAATATTTTACTTACAGCTGTCAAAAATAATGCTTCTTCTGCCACTCCGCTAAAACGAGACGCATGTCACTGATTTTATGCAGAGTGAGAGGGATACACATATGTCACATGCTGACTTATCTACGGCATTCAGGCTTCCGTAGTGTTCGGGAAAATCAATGTCATTCTTTCGTCCCGTGTTTCTTTCCGTGTTATCAAGGGTCTGAGCTATCAAACGAGCCCCAAACCATCACTCTGTTGCCAGATATGGAGTAGATGTGGATGGATCACTTTAAGGGTTGTTTCTCCTGATTTTTTTCCCCATAGAGGTCTATAGGAAAATGAGTCCGGAGAAATAACCCTTGCAGTGATCCATCCACATCTACTCCATATCTGGCAACAGAGTGATGGTTTGGGGCTCGTTTGATAGCTCAGACCCTTGATAACTTACAGCCATTTAGCCAGCCATGTGTTCCATACTGTACCAGTGTAATTTACAGCTGAATCTAGTCTCACCCCCCAATTTCCATAGAGATCCATTCAAATGCAGAGAGGTTATAGTATCGCTTGTAACAGTACCTGAAAATAAGATATCGACAGTTTTTTGATGTTGATGGTCACAGACTTCAGGAAGTAACAGCATGTAAAGGATATGCGACCAAATATGAAATATGATACTTTAAAAATACGTTAAAGCAAAGGGTATGAATACTTATGTAAATGAGAAATTTTATTTTTTTATTTTTAATAAATTTGCAAAAATCTCAAAAATACTTTTTTTCACATTGTCATTATGGGGTGTTGTGTGTAGAATTTTGAGGGAAAAAATGAATTTAATCAATTTTGGAATAAGGCTGTAACAGAACAAAATGTGGAAAAAAGTGAAGCGCTGTGAATACTTTCCGGATGCAGTGTATATACAGTCAAGCCGGAAAGTCTCCCCCACCCCTTTCACCTTCTCCACGTTTTATTACGTTACAGACATATTCCAAAATTGATTAAATTCATTTTTTCCCTCAAAATTCTACACACAACACCCCATAATGACAATGTGAAAAAAGTTTTTTTGAGATTTTTTGCAAATTTATTAAAAATAAAAAACTAAAATTTCTCATTTACATAAGTATTCATACCCTTTGCTTTAACGTATTTTTAAAGTATCATATTTCATATTTGGTCGCATATCCTTTACATGCTGTTACTTCCTGAAGTCTGTGACCATCAACATAAAAAAAACTGTCGATATCTTATTTTCAGGTACTGTTACAAGCGATACTATAACCTCTCTGCATTTGAATGGATCTCTATGGAAATTGGGGGGTGAGACTAGATTCAGCTGTAAATTACACTGGTACAGTATGGAACACATGGCTGGCTAAATGGCTGTAAGTTATCAAGGGTCTGAGCTATCAAACGAGCCCCAAACCATCACTCTGTTGCCGGATATGGAGTAGATGTGGATGGATCACTGCAAGGGTTATTTCTCCGGACTCATTTTCCTATAGAACTCTATGGGGAAAAAAGTCAGGAGAAACAACCCTTAAAGTGATCCATCCACATCTACTCCATATCTGGCAACAGAGTGATGGTTTGGGGCTCGTTTGATAGCTCAGACCCTTGCTAACTTACAGCCATTTAGCCAACCATGTGTTCCATACTGTACCAGTGTAATTTACAGCTGAATCTAGTCTCACCCCCCCAATTTCCATAGAGATCCATTCAAATGCAGAGAGGTTATAGTATCGCTTGTAACAGTACCTGAAAATAAGATATTGACAGTTTTTTGATGTTGATGGTCACAGACTTCAGGAAGTAACAGCATGTAAAGGATATGTGACCAAATATGAAATATGATACTTTAAAAATACGTTAAAGCAAAGGGTATGAATACTTATGTAAATGAGAAATTTTATTTTTTTATTTTTAATAAATTTGCTAAAATCTCAAAAAAACTTTTTCACATTGTCATTATGGGGTGTTGTGTGTAGATGTTTGAGGCAAAAAATGAACTCAATCTAATGTAGTATAAGTCTGTAACGTAATAAAACGTGGAGAAGGTGAAAGGGTGGGGAGACTTTCCGGCTTGACTGTATATATATACAGGAAAAAAAACAAAACAGGATGAAAATATATAATGTAAAGCTCCAATGTTAAGCCCCGCACACTCAAATGAGAAAAGTTTAAGGACCGACCTTCAGAGGTGAAAAGCGTTTAGATGCAAAAACGTTTATGAATTCAAATTGAACGAATGTGCCGCCATGGTGGTACAGCGGTAAAAGCGCCGACTTTCAGTCGGTGCAGTTGTACCTCTGAGGATCGGGGTTCGTGCCCCGGTCCTGCCAGATCCGAGTATGGCCGTTGCGGAGAGGGAGCTATAGTTCACCTAGCTTCTAGCTAATGTGCTGGAGTGAAAGCAATGTATTGGCTTGCTTACCATTCATGTAACAAACACAATGCAGCTTGCTAACTGGGTGGAAATATCCAAATAACGTATCCTAATATTATTTCCAATAAAGGCCAACTACTGATATCATCCATACGTATCGCATTCAAGTAATGTTAGCTAATCAACTATGAGACAGTTAGCTATTGGTGTGGAATAACAGTCACGTTCATGTAGCTTGCTAACTAGCCCGTTGAGTAAAGGGCAAAAGATAATGTTAGGCAACAAAATTCACGGAGGTGAAAGAAATGGCTTTAACGACCAAATTTACCATCAGCTAATTTAAAAACAAAATAATCTGACGAATAATCTGTTAAATAGTAGCCTAACTGTTACCATACTACGAAGACATTAGCTATCTAGTTGCATTAGCACTACACAAAAATATCAACGACTGCACAAAACTTTCAAAAGAAACTCAATGACCGTTAGCTAACATTAGCTATCTTTTACTGCAACAGTGTCTTATGTGGGGACTCGGTGCGGACGAGATACGTGACTGATTTTAAAGCCAGTTTTTTCCGCCTCAGTTGAATGAAATCCCTTTGCTTATTGGGTATTGTTATCATAGAAATTGATTCAAATGATTGTGATGTTCAGCATTCTCACCTCAGCATTCAGCATCTCTGCGTTCCTCTCTCCCACCAGTTTTGCCAGATGCCTGAATTAATTTAATTAATTTTGACCAATTGAACTCTATGGAAAAATAAGTCAGGAGAAGCGACCCTTAAAGCACAACTGAACTTTGGGTTGTGTTGTTACATGGCCATGATGAGTCCAAATGATGGCGAAATATGTTCCTTAGTTGCTCTGTGCTCCCCTGGGGTGATAATCCAGAATAGGGTATTTGTCGCTCTCCATTCACTTCTATATGGCAGCTAAAATGGTCTCAAAATGACACTTCTAGTATGTATACGAACTAGAACGAAGCGGATTCTGTCAACACAAACAAAAACCAGTCCTAGTACGTTTTTTTTTTTTGAAAATGAAATGGCCCTTTCCTGGCTTTTTCGTATTTTATTTGGAATGTAGATCCGGTAGGTAATTCTTGAAGCGCTATCCTCCCATACCCTTATGAAAATATAGGCCTTCCGGCAAGTTTACGGCAAACCTTTGGCATTGTTGCCACAGGTTTGTGGCAAGCTCATATTTTCACTTGCAAATTAGCTTTGTGGCAACTGCCATTGTTGCCAGAAGTTCACCACTACTGGCAAAGTCTGGTCAAATGGTTGGTCTGGTCTGGCAAAGGGGAATTCCACCGAAAAATTATGTTTGATTTGTAGAAATGTAGCTCTCCTCCTGATTAAAATAGCTCTCAGCCAACTTTCTACCTGTAGTGAGAGCAGAGATATAGCTGAGATATAGCCCCAAACTATTGCGCATGTACCAGGTACCTGCTTTACTGTGAACGACAATGGCCAAGAGTGCTTACAGTTTATGGGGGGGTGTCAGACAACAACAGTCACAGCTACTCCCACTGAATAACATTTCAACTGGAGCGGAGGGGCTGGGCATTTTACTGCTAGTACTGCAGCTTCTTTTCGAGAGAGGCCATGTTACTCGCTGGCAAGTTAGCCACTAATGTTCAGTTTTACTTAAAAATTTAATTCACACAAATTTTTCACCTTGAGTTAATATGAATTATTGACAAAATCTCACGTGGATTGTCACAAGTTTTTCAGAAATATGTTAAGGTTGTGTTTGGCGCCATCTAGTGGACGGTAAAATATAGGGAAGTTGATCAAATTTCATAGTTTCAAAATATGTTTGTAAATAAGGACAAAATCTGCTTCAGATATTCACCATTATGCTAGCTACATTTCCCTTCGTGCTTATATTTCCATTATAATGATACTTGAAGTTGAACCGCAGTTTCTTTGCAGACACTAGATTGTCAGATAAGTAACAGCCGTTACTTTTACCTTTAACGTTAACAATGTAAAATCAGTCTAACAGTTAGACCAAACCAACGGGTGTCATACTTAAACGATAAAGATTAAAAAAATTAATAAAACTTAGCTAGGTAAACAATTAATGTCTACTAAAAAGCTGTCAAATGTAGACTACCTGTTATTCAGCGTTCGTTGTCCAGAAATGAAAACGTCCGTGCCAGTTCAAATGACGACGAACTCAACAAAAAATCTATGTTGATTCAATGTTGTGTTTTGATATAATTTCGATGTTGACAAACCCAACATAAAAGCAACGTTTATTCAATGTAGTGTTTTCAACGAAGAACAATGCCGACGTAACTAACCAAAAACCAATGTTGATTCAACACTGAATATTAATTGACGACCGATAAAGATCAATACGATCTAAATTTAACATCGATTCAACGTTCGCTTGCTATCTGGGTAACGGTAGCCCAATGTTCTGCTATACGTTAGCTAACTTAGAAAACTTAGGCTACGTTATAAAAAGCAGTCTGTAAACAGGTTTAACATTACCTGTGGTGTCATTTTGTTTTAGTTAACTAACTTGTAATGTCTACAATTTTTTCTTTGTGTTGAGCAGTTGTAATGTCTACACTCTCAGAAATAAAGGTACGAAAAGTACCTAAATGGTAAAAACGCTTGTCACTGGGGTGGTATAGGTAGGCTACATAAAATCGTACCCCTTGGCAGCAATACCTACTTTTTTGCTAAAAAAAAAGGACTTAGCTAGTACCCAAATAGAACATCAATTTACTTTCAGAGTACATTTGGGAAATGTGTACCTTAGCTTAGAAGAAGAATGTTCCTCCACTGTACCTATATTTCTGAGAGTGTACCGTTTTTGGGCTTGTTTTTAAAAAATCTGGGCGCTACTATTGTTGAAATACATTAGCTAGCTTATCAATTTAGATATTAATTTAGGTATTCGACCCCCTCCCGTCCGAAATCGCTCTACTCCCCTGCCATGTCATTACCATTGCTTAGTCATGCTGGGTTAGCTAGCTAGCAGGCTAACGATAGCTCACGGCAAGCCGTTTTAACATTTAGCAAGCAAGTTAACGATAGCTTATGGCAAGCAGTTTTAATTTGAGTGACACCAGGCTCCCAAAACCGACATCGATGACCGGAAGTGACTAGGGGCATAGTTGACCGACGACGTTGCTGTAGTATCGACGTTTGCCGTTTTGCCAAGGCATAGTATAGACGTTCGTCGTTTTGCTAGGGCATTCGTTGGTTGACAATTCCCTCCCCCTTCGGGCTATGAATGAACATATTAAAATAGGGCGGGCTTTGTTTTGCAGTGTGTTTTTACGACATAAAGACGAATTAAAGGTAACTTCTAACTTTGAAATGAGACACAGGGCCCTATCTTGGCGATCTTGGCGCTTGGTTTAAGCGCATGGCGCTAAGTCCATTTAGGGCGTGTCCAAGTCCACTTTTGCTATTTTAACGGCGTGTTTTTTGGGCGCTAAGCACAGCGCAAGGTGCAACTGGGCTGAACCTAGTCTCTTCATTAATTATAGGTGTGTCTTGGGCGTGACATGCAATAAACCAATCAAAACGTTATATCCCATTCCACCTTGGCGGATTGCTTATGATGGCGAAACAGACATGCTCGTGCGTGTTTAGTGCGATCAAGTAATAGGCTATATGGATCAATAGTAGCCTATGATCAATATTATTCGGGCTAACCATTATGAGTTCCCGGTAATTCCTGACAGTGCTGTTTACAAAATATATGCGGTTAAATTTCGTTAAAAGCACCTGCAACAGCTGAGAATAAGCGACCAATTGCTTCCGTCTCACCTTAGAAAACGCCAAATTAGCCTGCTTGTTTAACGAATTTCATATTCAAGCTTCATCTGAAGTTCATTAGGCTACCTGCATCCTAATTTTGATTACTAACATAAATAACGTTATTTTGCCTTAATGATGACACTAAATATAATAAATCTGTCAGGTTGGCAACCCATAGGTTCAGCATATTTTCCCTTATTTTATAATGTCCTGCTTATGGAAATGCGACCAACCTATTTTACTGGTAGCGTAATGCTTTAAAACGATCTACTTTCCCAGGAAGACTGTAAAAAGTGCGATTTACAGCAGAGGAAACAGACCTGCCCCTGTAAAGCGCACATGCAGATAATGGCATTAAAATTAATTGTAAATTAATTTTGGAACGTGCTGCAAATTTCGTTTCTAATTAGCCGCTTAGTTCTCTTTAAAATCTTTTGTTCAGTTATGGAATAACAGGTGAAATCAGCGGGGTTTTAATAAGCTGAGGGTATGGAAACCTTGTCACTGTAATTAAAAAAATATGAAGGATGAAGAATAGCTAAGGTTACAATTCAGTTAACATGATGACATTTATCTCCGTTTTTTAACCATAGGCTATCGAAAAAACCTTATGTATGCACAGCGAATCCGCTGTAGCCTAGGCTATTTGAAAAACAATAAAAGCAATATTCACTGGACAAGGTTTTGAACTTTTTTCAGTCACAAACCATTCTATTTAATTACAGGCTGTATTCCTAGATAAACAGAGCTGTATTGTAATGACGTCTGAAGCGCATTTTCAGAACTCAAAAGTCCGTCTATTGCAGTGCGCGAGTTTTCCATTGAATGACAATTCACGCATTAGGTTTAAATGACAATTCGCGCATTAGGCTTGATATAGGTGTTATCAGCTCCTTTTTAATGGATAGCCATTGTCCCGTACCATCGCACATCGCCTGGATGTTGCTGGAGTGGGCTGAGAGAAATGTAATGTGGCATCGTTTCCCTTCGCCGAGGGAAAGGTATGTGGACCTATGGAACCTTTTATTATTATGCATTTTTTATATAGCCTACACAATAATAATATTTCACATTGTGATCTAGATATTTTAGTCATGCTTGTGCGCACCCCTGTGTGTAACAGACAGGAGGGTACGCGCATTGTGCACACGCCTATGTAGACGCACTTATATGGGCCGTTAAAATAACATGTAAACAACTGCGACATGACTTTAGACCAGGTTTGTGGTGGTTCTAGCGCAAGCGTTTTCTGCTGGCTCAAGATAGCAATACACCAAAAATAATCCTGGCCACTCCTCATCTTAAGACCAACACGCCCAGTTCACTTGTAATGGGCGCAAGAATACATGCTAGTTAAAGGACGTAAGCGTTAGGCGTTATAATGAACCTAGCGCCGGGTGTAAGATAGCAAAGACACTTGCGTTTGGGTTAGCGCCGCTTTGCGCCGGGTGTAAGATAGGGCCCACAGAGACAGCTAATTTAGGTGTTTGGGCTTCTTTTATTCGTGTAGTTTAGCAAACGTATGTGCGAACGGTAACTTTTAACTTTTAAATGAGACACCCATATGTGAAAGGTTTATAAAAATCATGTAGATTAGCGTTAGATTAGACTATATAGCCTATTTGTATACAATTTTTATAGCCTACAATCTCTCAATGTTTAGGGAGTAGGCTACCATGTAGGGAACTATAGCCTATAATTTAGTAAGAAATGTATTCTCATTCTCTACCACATATTTATTTTGTATGTAGGCTATTGTAGCCTATATGTCATATGTGGTTTTTATAGGGTTTTTACAGACATTTCTATATGGGCAGAGACAGCTAACCTCCCAGCAAACAATTTTTGGTTCTGGGAACGTTCCGGGAAGGTTTTTTCAAGGTTAGGGGTACGTTCCCATATGGTTTAAATTAACGTTCCCTTGCCGTTTTCCAGGAAAGTTTTCTTAACGTATCTGGAACGTTCCCATCTGGTATTATATGTGGTTCCCAGAACGTTCCTTTAACGTTACTAGAACACTGCATAGTTATGGGAACGTTCTCCTAACCTAATAAGAACGTTCCGGAAAGGTTTTTTCAAGGTTAGGGGTACGTTCCTATACGGTTGCAAATATAACGTTCCCTTGCGGTTTTCCAGGAAAGTTTTCTTAACGTATTTGGAACGTTCCCATCTGGTATTATATGTGGTTCCCAGAACGTTCCTTTAACGTTACCAGGACATTGCATAGTTGTGGGAATGTTCTCCTAACCTAATAAGAACGTTCCTGGAGAGTTGCCTTTTGGTTTTTCTCTGAAGGAAATGTTGCGTTCCTGAATCGTTATCTGGGCGCAGCTTGTATCAGCCAACAGCTGTGACGCTTTAAATTTTTTATTAGCCTACCACCACAACAATTAAACAAGAACAATAGTATACTACTACTACTACAACTAAAAAAAACTAGCCTACTACTACTAATAATAATAATAACGATAACAATATTACCAATAATTCACATCAACATGACATAAATACTTAAATGTTTTAGGTTCCTTTTGTACATTGCCCCCCCCCCCCCCCCCCCCCCCCCCCCATTTTCGGGCATCAATATTATATATCACAGTTGTTTCTCCTGACAAATTTTCCTATTGAACTCTGGTTATTGTATGTATTGACAGAATCCACTTCGTTCACGTTCGTATACATGCTAGAAGTGTCATTTTGAGACCGTTTTAGCTGCCCTATAGAAGTGAATGGAGAATGACAAATAACCGTATTCTGGATTATCACCCCAGGGGAGCACAGAGCAACTAACGAACATATTTTGCCACCATTTGGAATCATATCATGGCCAGGTAACTACACAACCCAAAGTTCTACCAAAGTTCAGTTGTGCTTTAAATGTCAAATGCTGCCTCATAGAGGAACACAGCTACGGTGCTTGGTCCCATAATAATAATGCATTTTATTCATGATGTGCTTCTCATAGACCCAAAGCATTGGAAGCAGACAATTGTTCAAACATATAGTCTAGTAATATTTTACATTTCTAAGTGTAACACATCTGAATTGCAGATTATTTCCACTATAAATGATTGGCATTTGACACTTTTGACATGGCACATGAAGTTTGAATTACCACTTTCTCCTCAGATGGTAAGATGGAAAAACATGAGGCCAAGTTACATTAAATTATTTAAGAAAGATTCGGTAGCATTGTTTGGGAATAGAGGTAGTGTAATTAGTTATAATAGACAATATTGTTTGTTGTAACTTGGCCTCATTTTGATATCAATACTTGGCAACTTGGTATTTTTGTACGTTGAAAACGTTTATTGTTGAGATTAACTTTACTTAAAAGAATGCTATATTTTGTTAAGATACCTTGGAGATGAGGCAATGTGCTTGCTGATGACAGCTCTGTGGATGAAGCATGTGCTGTTGAAATAATAAGTGTGAAAAATCCATAATGTAGGCTACTGTATGTGATTATATAAAAAGTGTAGATTTATTTAAAATAGGCAATATCCCTCATACAAGTGCGGGTATATGTAGTAGAAAATAATGATGCCCACTTACAGTTTTGAAGGGCAGCCTGGCATGTCTCTTGGTTTGTGGTGGAAGGAAAACATGTTTTTTGCAAAAATTAAAACACATTAAGGCTGATAGAATATAAACTGGCATACATAGCTTTACCGTTCTACTTACCCCGCAATATGCCTTTAGCTAGGCTATGGGAAGACTGTTTAAGCCTGTCTGAGCCTACATAGCCTACGCAAAATAATCAGAAGGGTGGTTTTGCATGTGAGTTACTCAATTTAATCTTATTTGTGTATTTGAAAGCAAACAATCGAATAATAAAATAAGCGAATATTAGGAATACACTAGAATGTTGTTCAATTTTGTATAAATCACACACACAACTCAAATTGTACTTCATGGAGGGAACTTACATGTTGGTGGGACAAGTTTGGACATTCTGTCGTAACGTTACTCCTCGGTGACAAGTCTGTCATCATCTGGAATGGAAATTTCAAAATGTTTTCCACGTTTTAAGTAACATTAACGTTAAAACACCAAGCCCCTCAGCTAAGGAGTAAGTTACCGTGTAATCTTCGCAAACAGTGAGCAAATGTGCTGTTAACAACACTAAAAGGGAGAGAATATAGAAATTATAGGTAGTCTTTATCAAAACAGAAAATGCCAGCGCACCATTTAATATTGTTGAAAAAAATAGGCTACATAGCCGCTGTGGAGCTGAAGATAAATGCCGTTCCTATGAGCTTGATTAACAGATCTAACGGTAATTGAATAGGCTACCAAAATGATCTCTCTATCAATTGGTTGTTAGGCACGTTAAAGTTTTATAGCCTACGTTTCATCTAAAATTTCTCACTGTAGCCTACGTGTTGTGATCAATTTAAACTAACGATACCACTCGTTAGCTAGCTAGCTAGTTTAATGTTTCTGTTTGGCCTGGGTTTTTACACTGCTAATTCTATCTAACGTTAGCTAGTTAGCCTAGACCGTTACACTTTAGAAGTTGATCTTCTTATGTCTATTAATTGATATTTGTTTAATCTAGCTGCTAGGGCCTAATTATAAATGTATTCACGAAACTAAGTAGGGTTAAATTACCTACCTGTAGCAAATGCCATATGTCCAAGGCAGCTGGAGTAGGCTAACGGTCGGACGGCAGCGCTCAAATCAAGAAAAAAGTCGTTAAATATTTAATTAAATATCCACGCGCACGGCTTCCAAATACAGTCAAGCCGGAAAGTCTCCCCATCCTTTTCACCTTCTCCACGTTTTATTACGTTACAGACTTATACTACAATAGATTGAGTTAATTTTTTGCCTCAAACATCTACACACAATAGCCAATAATGATGAAGTGAAAACAGGTTTTTAGAAAATATGCAATTTTATTTTACTGACAAAAATAGGTTATTTAGGGGTTACATATCTGTACACACCCTTAACCTAATACTTGGTTGCTGCACCTTTGGCAGCGATTACAGCTTCAAGGCATCTTGGGAAAGAAGCTACCAGCTTGGCACACTTGTTTCTGGACATTTTTGCCCATTCCTCTTGGCATATCCTTGCAAGCTCCGTCAGGTTGGATGGGGAGCGTCGGTACACAGCCATTTTCAGCTCTTTCCACAGATGTTCAATTGGATTCAGGTCTGGGCTCTGGCTGGGCCACTCAAGGACATGCACAGACTTTCTCCGAAGCCACTCCTTTGTTCTCTTGGCTGTGTGCTTCGGGTCGTTGTCATGTTGGAAGGTAAACCTTCGCCCCAGTCTGAGGTCCAGAGCGCTCTGGAGCAGGTTTTCTTCAAGGATCTCGGTGTACTTAGCTGCATTCATCTTTCCCTCTATCAGGACTAGTCGCCCCGTTCCCGCTGCTGAAAAACATCCCCACATCATGATGCTGCCACCGCCATGCTTCACTGTAGGGATGGTATTATCCAGGTGATGAGCGGTGCCTGGTTTCCTCCAGACGTGACGCTTGGTATTCAGGCCAAAAAGTTCCATTTTGGTTTCATCAGACCAGAGAATCTTGATTCTCATGGTTTGAGAGTCCTCTAGGTGCCTTTTGGCAAACTCCAAGCGGGCTGTGATGTGCCTTTTACTAAGGAGGGGCTTCCGTCTGGCCACTACCATAAAGGCCTGATTGGTGGAGTGCTGCCTGGATGGTTGATCTTCTGAAAGGTTCTCCCATCTCCACAAGGATACGCTGGAGCTCTGTCAGAGTGACCCTCGGGTTCCTGCTCACCTCCCTGGCCAAGGCCCGTCTTCCCCGATTGCTCAGTTTGGCCGGGCGGCCAGGTCTAGGAAGATTCTTGGTGGTTCCAAACTTCTTCCATTTACGAATGATGGTGGCCACTGTGCTCTTTGGGACCTGTAAAGCTGCAGAGATTTTTCCGTACCCTTCTCCAGATCTATGCCATGACACAATCCTGTTTCTGAGGTCTGCAGATAATTCCTTTGACCCCATGGCTTGGAGTTTGCTCTGACATGTACTGTCAACTGTGGGACCTTATATAGGCAGGTGTTGGCAATCTCCAATCATGTCCAATCAATTGAATTTATCACAGGTGGACTCCAATTAAGTTGTAGAAACATCTCAAGCAGTATCAGTGGAAACAAAATGCACCTCAGCTCATTTTTTAGGGTGTCATATCAAAGGGTGTGCACACTTGTGTACATATGATATTTTCCATTTAGATTTTTTATAAATTAGCACAAATTTCTAAAAACCTGTTTTCACTTTGTCATTATGGGCTATTTTGTGTAGAATTTTGAGACAAAAAATGAACTCAATCTATTGTAGAATATGTCTGTAACGTAATAAAACGTGGAGAAGGTGAAAGGGGTGGGGAGACTTTCTGGCTTGACTGTATATCACCAGCGGGAGAGAAAAAAAAAAAAAGAGTCTTGGATAGGTATACAGGCAGATAGACAGAAAAGGTATATTATAGGTATAATAGGGCTTGCTATAAATTAGCCTAGGCTATATATAATTAGGCTAGCATATAATTAATATATTGTAGGCTAGTAGCCTATTACGCATATAGGCCTATATTTATATAATATTGGAAAATTACACTGCATTTCAAAAGTTTAACAGAAAAACCTCCGTGCATCGTTCTGGGAACGTTTGTTTACGAAGGAAAAAATTCTTCCAGTTGGAGGAATTAAACCTAAAAAAAACCTTATTCGAACGTTCTGTGTAACGTATCATGGAACCATGAGAGAACGTTATGTTTTTTAGTTCGCAGAACGCTTCAGGAACGTTACGATTTTTTTTTACTTAAATGGAACGTTCTCAGGACGTTGTGAAATGATTCTGTCACAACAAATTTGTTGTGTCATTTCCCCAAAAATAACCATAACTATATACGAACGTTAGGGGAACGTTCTGTGTTTGCTGGGCTAGTTGTTTGGGCTTCTTTTATTAGTGTTACCCCTCACAAATTGTATAGGTTAGCTAACGTAGCCTATGCTATGTGCGTAATCTTTTTCCAGAGAGCTTAAACAAACAGTAGCCTCTTTCACACATGCAATACGGAACATTACCGGAAAAGTTGATCCAGCAATATTCCGGAATGTTCCGTATTGGTAGCGTTCATACAACCAACGCTCTACCCTATGTTGCTAGGATACGTTTGTTTACTTAGCCTACTACTGAAAAAATGGCGGGTGATGAAGTGACAGAGTGTGCAGTTGTACTACAGTTACTCTTGTTTATTTATACATTTTCGAGGCAAACGCTGACAATAATACATCTGTTCCAATCACGAAACACCATTCGTAAACAAAAACTTAACGAAAAATTCAGGATAAGTCGGGAACAACTCCGCTTTAGCTTGGCCGGAGACGTCGCCTGTGGCGGCTGGAGGCTGTACGAGTCTTTCATGTGGCTCGGGGAGACAAATGTGGGTATGGGAGCGACCACATGGCATGCGTGATTGATCCGGTAATGTTCTGGCTTTGTTCACACGTCACATTGATACGGAACTTTTACGGAAACCTCATAGGTCTTTTGCCGGCAAATTGCCGGCGCGGATATTCCGGAATTACGACTTCGGCTCTTATTCACTCATGTCATGTTAAATGGTTATTCGGGAGTATAATGAATGTATATATCGATGTTAAATGTTTTTATAAATGTATATTTATTTGTTGCATCTTGCTAACTTAGCTATAACGTTACAATAACGTTCGCTAGCTAACGTTAATGGAATTTAGTCTTTAGCTTGAAGCTATTTGGTGGTTTCCTTTCTGTAGTTGAAATGCTGCCATTGAGCGATCCCTGAGAGTGTTTTCTATGCGTTTTAATTCAGGTACATGTTTTTTGTCTTTCTTTTCCTTTTTAAAATTCTATGTAGGCTATCATATTGTAATAGTAACTTGGTTCCCAGTCCGTTAATGCCATCGTTGAACTGCTGCTGTCATTGAGAGATCCCTGAGAGTGTTTTCCAATAGAAACATTGGAATATTATTACAGTATTTCTCAATTGTGTGTGCATGAGAGGTGGGAGAGGGGGACAGGGACGTCACCAAAGGGCTGCAAGAGTATCAGTTATACCAAATTACATCAGAGCCACTCTTGTGGATCATGTTGTAAACCACGGGCTAACCATGGCTGAAGCTGGGAGACAAGTTCAGCCAAATCTTTCTAGATTAACGGTGTCTTCCATCATGCGAATCGAGGGAAAACCGGTAAGTAACCTCACACAGTACAAAAATACTGTAAATTGTGCTTCATCCCATTCACTGTACGCACTCTCTGTACTACTGTATACAGTATTTTGCAATCCCTGTAATGGACATTGTTGTTCATGGAAAATCATTTTTAGAATTAGATCATGCAGTGGTGGCAGAGGACGGATGTTCACAAGAGACAGCAATTGTGAACTTTGTGCTTGAAGACAATGTTATCCGCCTGAGGGAAATCAGAGAGAAGATCCTTCAAGACAATCAAATTTTTGCCAATATACAAAGCATCAGTTTGGCAACAATTGACAGAGTGCTGAAAAGAAATTACTTTAGGATGAAACAAGTCTACAGGGTCCCATATGAGAGGAACAGTGACAGGGTAAAGGAGATGCGGTGTCAGTATGTTCAGGTATGTACAGTACTGTACTGTAATAGTTGTTTCATATTGCGTTGTAAAAAATATGTACTCTACTGTAATGCAAACCATATGCAACCATCCTTACACAGTATACTGTAATCTGAACAAAAACGTCTCCGATGTAAAAAAAGCCAAGTTACTCACGCATAGCCTACAGAGCGCTGTCTATAAGTCCTTAATTCCAACTTGCAAAAACTAGGCCTGCCTTTAAAAGTATTGATATCAAAATGTGGCCAAGTTACAAACAATTACTAACTTGTTACTAACAATATTGCCTATCGTAGCTCACACTAAATAAACTAGCTCTATTCCAAAGCAATGCTATCACACAGGTTTTGATAGAAATCCAAATATTCCAAATAAATAAATCCATGAATCCATAATAATAATAATAATAATAATACATTTTATTCATACTGTGCTTTTCATAGACCCAAAGCAGTTGATGCAGACAATTATTCAAACATGCCCTATAGTGTCGTAATTTTTCTGTTTAATTTCTAAGTGCAACACATCTGAATCCGAGTATTTCCACTATAAATTATTCTCATTTTGCAGTTTGATGTGGAACATACAGTTTCCTTGACCACATTCTCTTGAGATGGTAAGATGAAGAAACACAGGGCCAAGTTGCATTAAATAATTTAGGAAAGTTTGGATAGCATTGCTTTGGAATAGAGCTAGTTTATTTAGTGTGAGCTACGATAGGCAATATTGTTAGTTGTAACTTGGCCACATTTTGATATCAATACTTCTAAAGGCAGGCCTAGTTTTTGCAAGTTGGAATTAAGGACTTATAGACAGCGCTCTGTAGGCTATGCGTGAGTAACTTTTTTTTAACGTCTGAGACGTTTTTGTTCAGATATCACTTATTTTTGGTAGCTAACTAATGATGAACAATGCATGAAGATAATGACATCGAGAGAGACATGCATACAGAATAGTACATGCATTCCAAATAAATTAGTATTAGTATTCTATAGAAATAACGTTAGGCTATTCAACACTGGCTTGTCGGATGCGTAACTCCAAGCTTCCATGTCTGGGCTACAAGCTGCCGAACTTCATAAGCACAGCATGATACCTTTGCGGTTTTTTTCCCCCGGTAGTGTAGTCTAACGTTGTCTGCGGGAAATCTTTTGGTACCGGACCATGTAGCTAGGTTTAGTTTAGTCTGTAGTGCAATGGATGTAAGGCATGTTGATTCGCTTCGTAGTAGCCTAGCTTGTACCTGCTTCCTGACTACTTCTAAGAAAGTAGCCTACCAGAGATTATTCTTCTGATTATAATTATAATTAAAAGTGTTTGCAGTAAGATACATTGTCTGCAGAGTACCGTAGACTAGAGCAATGTTCGGAGGCTATAGTATTTTTTTTAAAGTGACTAACCATGAATCATATATGTTTAGGGAATTGGAGGTTTATAAATCCGATGTCTTAAGGGATTGCAGCTTATAGTAGGCTATCGTCAATTCTTAATGTATTATCGTCAATTCTTAATTTTCCTAGTAGTTAATTTTATGGTGACATTGTGTTCTGTGTGAAAAGGATAAACTGAACAGAGATGAAGTGAAGAAATGAATGAAGACATAATAAAGAAATGTTGGTCGAGGCGAGCGTTGAAGGTTCGGTTTCCACAGAGTCAGACATGACCGCAGCGGAAGAGGACAGCAGGCTCCACACAGACAAATTTTTTTGTCGGCATTTGTGTGAGATTAAAACATGTAGCCAATGGCACAGTTATTTATAGAATTTATTTTTTACATTAATGCAAGAACACGATGTTAACCAGATGATATTCTGCGTTGAAAGTTTTTTCTTTGCTTGACAAATGGCCATGGGATGCCTGTTCCCATAACGTTAGCTAGCCTATTGCATTACTGTCGTGGCGTCCAGTGACTGAATTGTTTAACTAACAGGCTACAAGTGAACAGTTAATATTGTAAACGTGTCTTTGCCTTTGCAATAAAAAAGCATTCTTGCATGAGAAAACCAGAACATGTGCACACTGTTTGAGTCCAAAATTAAATTACACTTTAATATCAACCAGGCAAGGTACGAACCCACGTCTCTCGTAATACTAAGGCTTGACGCTAACCAACCCAGCCAGAAAGAAAACAATAGATACTACTAAGAAAGTAGCTTACCAGAGATTCTTCTTCTTATTATTATTATTATAATTAAAAGTGTTTGCAGTAAGCTACATTGTCTGCAGAGTAGCATAGACTAGAGCAATGTTCGGAGGCTATAGTAATTTTTTAAAAGTGACTAACCATGAATCAGATATGTTTGGGGAATTGGAGGTTTATAAATCCGATGTCTTAAGGGATTGAAGCTTATAGTAGGCTATCGTCGATTCTTAATGTATTATCATAAATTCTTAGTTTTCCTAGTAGTTAATTTTATGGTGACATTGTGTTATGTGTGAAAAGGATAAAGTGAACAGAGCTGAAGTGAAGAAATTAATGAATAAAAAAATGTTGGCCGAGGCAAGGGTACGTTGAGGTTCGGTTTCCACAGTCAGTCAGTCATGACCGCAAGAGCAGAACGTAACACCCTCACAAGAGCCAGCGTCCGGTTTGGGGAGGGTGTGATATAGTACAAGTGAAATACAAGTGAAACATTGAACAGTTAATATTGGAAACCTCTTTTGCCTTTACAATAAAAATACGTTAATGTGAAAATAATAACAGTCTAATAAATGAAAAGTACTTAACAGTTGCACATAGTTTTTGTGGAAGGTAAGCATGTGCCCTGCTGGGCTCGAACCCACAATCCTCTGAGTCAGAGACAGCAACTCTGATCATTAAGCCATAGTTACTTCTTGGAAAGCGTGAAGCCATTAGCTATATTAACATTAAAAACCATTAGTATGAAGTGTTATTATTCGGCGATAAGCTTGATGAGCAGGTATACGGACCATACCCTCAAAGAATAATTCTGCCCATTGGATAACATCGTGACGGAGGCAGGCAGTTTGGCAGGAAAAATAGGAAGAAGAAGGAGAAAAACGGTTTGGGGCTTTATTGTGTGGATGTGTGAAGTTGTATCTGAATGCTGTGTGGTTACATGAGGTCAGAACATACAGAAGTTAATGTTTTTAAGGGCTGAGAGTGCTATGGTAATTGTGATTACTTCTGTAGGAAACCCTGAAAAGTGCCAAACTCTCGGTGCTGTATAGGTATGCGGCATGCCCCGCCAAGCCGTAACTTGGCGGATGGCATACCTGCCATCCCAATATTGCATGGCACTGTCTACAGAACTGTAACATATTCTTTCTCTCTTCAGAGGATAATGAAGCTTGATTCCAGCGATGTTCCACACAAATATATTTATGTGGATGAAGCTGGTTTCAACCTCACAAAACACAGAAGACGTGGGAGAAATATAATTGGACAACGCGCCACCATTGAAGTCCCGGGACAACGTGGTGGAAACATTACCATGTGTGCTGCCATAGGTCAAACTGGGGTCATACACCACCATGCGCTTGTAGGTCCCTACAATTCAGACCATCTCCTGAATTTCCTCAATGGTCTTTTCCAGAAACTCACTGAAGCAGAGGATGCGGTGGAGGAGCAACTATGTAATCATCTGGGACAACGTGAGCTTCCATAGGAGCATACGTGTACAGGAATGGTTCTAGGCACAGCCAAGGGTGTCAATGGTGTTCCTACCACCATATTCACCCTTCCTGAACGCCATTGAAGAGTTTTTCTCTGCCTGGTGCTGGAAGGTGTATGACCGTCACCCCTATGTACAAGCTGCCCTCCTTCAGGCCATGGATGGGGCCTGTGATGACATCAATGCAGAGGCCTGCCAGGGATGGATCCGGCATACGAGGCATTTTTTCCCCCGCTGTCTGGCCAGGGAAAATATTTTTTGTGATGTGGACAAAAATTTGTGGCCAGACATAAATGACAGAAGTAGGGTTGCAAAGGGTCGGAAACTTTCCATGGAAAGTTTCGGGAATTTTCATTTTATCTTAGAAATGGAAAAATAATGTTATTTTTGTTAGAAAGCAACAACATTATTGTGTTCTATACTACTCTTCACATAAATAAAAGTGTCTTCACATGCTTTGTGGGCTGGCTAGAGCCTTCATATAGTTTAATTGGCTCAAATATAGGATATGTGCGAATGAAGTACCACTATATACACAATGTATACAGGGTAACATTTGTTTCAAATGATGATGCCATGACTGGTAATGTGAACTGCTGCCAAATTTACAGAATTTGAACAATATGAATGTGTCATTTTGGTATACCCTTCTCATCTATCATTTTGTAAGGTCTATATTTAGATACAGTCAGAGCCATGGGAATTCCCCCATCCAGTGAATAGTAATTTCAGAAAGTGGGATTTTCCATTTCTTGATTTTAAACCTCACTCTGTACACTAAGTAGCTCCAAGATTGAGTACAACTACAAGTTGGACATAAAGTTGCTGTATTTACCTTCAGAGCTGCTATTCCTATTGGCTGAGTTTACTTATACCATGGTATGGGTGAATACTCGATTCTGATTGGTCAATGACTGGTGGTTATTATGTATAACCTTCAGTCATCCGGGTCACAGGCTTGATCACCGTTCTAAATGAATGCGCTGCCTGCCTGGCCAGCTAGTACTACACAACCTGGGAATGGCAAACACGACCGGTCAATTCAGAGTCCAAGACGTTCTAGAAAATAAGTGGAATAAATAAAGTAAACGAATGTAGCCTACCTACTTTATTTTCCTCAGTGACTAACCTTACTTTAGCCTACGGCAGACGGCTACTTCGCCTCGTAGGAAATAATAGGCTAACTTAGGCTACGATAAACTTTTGTCATTGTTTTTCAGATAATGCAAATGCAATACGTGGCAAGGTAACTATATAGCTAGCCATAGTTACATTATCACGGAGTTAGCAAAGCGCATGGGGTTATGTGCAATGTGTAACCTAATCTTTTTTTTACTGCGAGCCATATAGATAAGTCTCTAAGGTAGAAGTTAACGTTGCCGTAGCAACAGCATACATCTGATTTATAAAAATCGATAAACAACATTAATCTACAGATAAAAAAAGTTTGTATTCGGCAAATATCTTCGTTACAACTACTTTAATCTAGCAAAACATTTTTGTGGTATTTATTCAGTTAGGAAATACGAATTTATCATAGTAGGAATTTGCATGTAAATTAACGTTGGCAACACGCTGACTGCTTATGAATGCAAACTACTTCACAAAGCATGCTAATCTGTAGCCTATAGGCTATATGTACAAAACTTTTTATCCAGCGAAAATTCTTTGATAAGTTACATCTAACAAACTCTAGTATTTTTAGATGGTCCCATGCATAGGACATCATGATGCGAATCTGCTACACACTGCGTGACCAAGCCATTTTTAAAAAGCAAGATAGAGAGAGGGAGGTAATGTTGAATCTGATTGAGCTATGGTTTCATACAATTTTCTTAAATAATGTAATGACAAAAATAACCAAAATTGGTGCTAATTGTATGTTTTCCCCGATAGAATCAATTGTTTTCAGAACTAACGACGAGAGGGTTGTAATGTGTAATGATATGTTCCACAGTTACTTTGGGCTGTGTAGTTACTTGGCTATGATATGGTCCAAGTGGTGGCAAAATATGTTCGTAATATACAGTGAGCACCATAATTCATTGGACAGTGACACATAACATAATGTAGAATAATCATTTTTAATATGTGGTCGCATATCCTTTGCATGGCATAACTTCCTGATGTCTGTGACCCAAAAGACTCTTGATATCTTATTTTCTTCCGAAATAACAAAACAACGTGTCACTGTCCAATGAATTATGGTGCTCACTGTACGCACGAGGACTGGTTGTTTGTATTGGCAGATTAAGCAATTGCGTCTAGCTTGGCTACCGAGCTCAGCTGGTATGCTATCTAGCTAATCAAATTAGCTGATGTTAGCTGAATATAAATTGAAGATAACTGAATGAACGTCAATTATGTGACGAATACCACACATTCAATGCGAATAAATGACACAGTAAAATCACAGTGGCTTTGTCCATATTTTTATACAGTCTATGATCGGATGCAAACCATAGACTGTATACAAATATGGACAAAGCCACTGTGACGTCACCCATTGCCTTTCCACGGCCTCGTAAAAACTGAATTGAAGCCTATGACCAGAAAAAGAAGGACTGGACAATGACGTTACTGTCTACCCATGATTCTTTGCGATTTGAGGAAGTAAATAACCAATGGGACCAGCGCCGGAGACTTGAATGAATGGGAGCAGATGCTGGTGACAGCTCCACATAGGTTTTAAATCTAGGTCTACGTCTTTATGTTTTGGTTTTATTGTGTAATACTGGTCAAAATAAAATTACAGAAACAGAACATACTCTACGATGGTCCTTTTTTAAAATCATGTCAGGCATTTGTGAGTTTTGGTAGTTTTCATATGGCTATTTTGTTGTAAGCGAACGTTGATGTCATTGTAGCCATCTGTTAGCTTGCTATAGCGTTCTATTCACGTGAATTTGCTGTTTGTATAAACTGTTGAAAATCTTCCTCTCTTTCCCTCCCTCTACCCCACAGGTTAAGGAGAGGATATCTGCTTGTCTGACTGACATCTCTGAGTGGATGGCTACCCATCACCTGAAGCTCAACCTTGACAAGACAGAGCTCCTCTTCATGCCGTACAAGACCTCCCCACTACATGACCTCTCCATCACCGTTGATGGGACCGTGGTGGCTGCCTCCCGCTCTGCAAGGAACCTGGGGGTGGTCCTGGACGACCGGCTGGACTTCAAAGAGCACATCAGGGCGACGGCACGGTCCTGCAGGTTCCTCCTGTACAACATCAGGAGGATTCGACCGTACCTGACCACCTACTCCACCCAGCTTCTTGTCCAGACCATGGTCACCTCACGCCTGGACTACTGCAACTCCCTGCTCGCAAGCCTACCGGCCTGCGCCATTCTGCCTCTTCAACTCATCCAGAATGCAGCTGCCCGGCTTGTGTTCAACCTCCCGAAATTTTCCCACGTAACCCCCCTGCTGAGGTCTCTCCACTGGCTGCCAGTTGCAGCCAGGATCAGGTTCAAAGTTCTGACCCTGGCCTACACTGCAGCAAATAGGACAGGCCCCGCCTACCTGCAGGACTTAATCCAGAACTATGTTCCTGCTCGACCACTTCGCTCTTCTACAGCAGGGCGACTGGCACTTCCCCCCCTCCGTGTCAAAGGCTCTCGCTTGTCCCGACTGCGGAGTTTTTCCACATTAACACCTCAGTGGTGGAATGAACTTCCCATTCCCCTACGTTCTACTCCAACCCTGCCTGCATTCCGTTGAGGCCTGAAGACACACCTCTTCAGACTCCACCTTGACTGATATCCTCACCTAGGAATATCAGTTCCCTGTTCCCTGTGTTTTCCTGTCTGTTTATTATAGTTTATAATAGTATTTGGAATGGTTTATAATAGCATAGTTTATAATGGTATTTGGAATGATTTATAATAGTATAGTTTATAATAGTATTTGGAATGGTTTATAATAGCATAGTTTATAATAGTATTTGGAATGGTTTATAATAGTATAGTTTATAATAGTATTTGGAATGAAAGTGTGGTGTTGCTGATTTGCCCACAGCTTACTGTGAACTACAGTCAACGTTCATTGCTAGGGATAGCTGCTACATTATGCAAAGGATGTGCTTTGCCTTGTCTGTTCTGTAATGATGATGATGTCTCTGTACGCACTTACTGTACGTCGCTTTGGATAAAAGCGTCTGCTAAATAAATGTAATGTAATGTAATGTAATTTGCAATATTATATTTAATATTTATAGGCTAGCTAACCTTAGCTATCCCAATTGTGCTAACTTTTGTGAATAGCTACCTAGCTAACGTTGTCGTAACATTTTTTTTACAGTGAAAAATCCCCGACCTGTTTACATTCTTGGACAGATGTTTGGGGAATCTGTTACACGATGATAATGATAATGGCGATGATAACTTTGGGACTAAACCGGCCACTTTTTAGTTAACGTTACTTTTGAGTTTTATTAAGCTAACTTAGATATCAAGTGAGCACAAGAGGCTTACACTAGGCCTACTAGTTCACTATTTTTCATTCTTCTGTAAGGGGCTGCACCACCGAAACGCACTTCAAGAAGGCATACTTCAGCTTATACTAAAATAAATAAACAATAATAATAATACAAAATACTTAAGTTTATAGCCTACTTGCAGAAAAAAATAGGTCACTATTTTTAGGCTAACGTTAGCATAGTCCTAGTAAGCCACTTATCTTCGCTGGATATCTTAGCTTACTTTTGAGTTTTATTAGCCAACAGTTGCCTGTTTAGTCATCACATTACCATAGCCATAGCCTACATGTAGCCTACAGCTTTTTTAATTTTATTAATTTTATTTTCCGCGTTGTCGGTTTTGAAAGCTCCGCGCTATGATGCAGCTTTGGCAAAACCCTGCAGCAACAGCATAGCATTTTTCTTTTCTTTCTTTTTTGTTTTCAAAGAGGGTAGGCTATTTCACGATATAATTTCTGATTTGTGGCGAAAGTGCCGCCGTGGTAACAGACTTCCCTAACATCCGTCCGACAATGTAAACAAGAATCTAACGTTAGGGGATTTTCCATGGTAAGAAGAAATTGTATGACAACGTTAGCTAACACGTTAGTCGCTACTATAACGTTAACTTAGTTAAATGTCCAGCACCAATGTGGTCTAATAGCGGGGATGGTAAAAAATCCTAAAAGAGGGTAAGGGCAATTCGACAAGTCTCATGTCGGCGCTGCTGCACGGTCAGACGCGCTGCTAATAATACTCTCGGCGTAGGCTCACTAGGCTGTTGGTCCCATTGTTAGAAAGAACGCTGAACTTCCACATTGTGATGTTGTCATTGTCCAGTCCTTCTTTTTCTGGTCATAGATTGAAGCTCGGAAGTCTTTTTCGCTGGCCGTTTGTACAAACTGCGCCTGCTCCGTGGAGCCGAAGTGACCTTGGCTTGGAGCAGGGTCAACCGGATATGGCCCGGGCACAGTATGATTGACAGTTCGGAGTGGAGAAGCCACAGAACTATATAAAGCCCATGACCTGACCAAACCCACCATTTTGCAAAACAAACTTGTGGTAAACTTCCTTAAGTTGCTAATGTTTTATAATATAACATTTAATTTTCATCCTCGATTTTACTGTGTCATTTATTCGCATTGAATGTGTGGTATTCGTCACATAATTAACGTTCATTCAGTTATCTTCAATTTATATTCAGCTAACATCAGCTAATTGGATTAGCTAGATAGCATACCAGCTGAGCTCGGTAGCCAAGCTAGACGCAATGCATCATCACCATTGCTAACCGCTAGCTAATTAACTCGACTGTGGCAGAGCAGTCTGTCACGGTTTGCCGCAGCATGAAACCCCGTTCTGAAAACTCTTCCAGATAAAGTGGGGATTAAGGTTAGTGGGTTCACCGCTAGCTAAAAGCACAGTAGCTACATCGTAGCTGGCATTAACTTTCATCTGCATCCTGTAACCTAATCACAAACATTTCCAAACGCAGACTCCGTATTTCCGATAAAGTATTGGTTTTATTTTAAACATCCCCTAACGTTAGCTAGGCATTTCACCGATTTCCAGTGGAAGATCAACAAAGAAAACAGCAGTGGCTTCTTGCTGCTCGCATGGATGTTACCAATTGAGACTCTAAAAAAGTTTGTAGTGACCATTTCACGGAGGATGACTATGTGAAAATCAAAAAAGGACGGGCGGGACACCCTCTACTAAAGGAGACTGCTGTGCCATCACCTGTTTTTCTTCATGCACCGAAAACAACTGACGAGCAGGTAACTAATAAATGATTGCATGCGTGATCTATTCAGCTAGATAGCTGGCTAGTTGCCACGATTGGGAAGTCATGGAAGTGGTCAAACCTTTCCTGCAAATTGGTAGCCAGTGTGCTTGCTTGTATATGCTGTGTTACTCTGTAGCATGTTCATGTTTAGCTGACTTGTTGTCTACCAAATATGTAACTTTACGGCAAAATGGATTGTGTCGGCAACTGTGGAGTACAGCAGATAGCCTACAGGCAGATACCCTGGCTAATCTACAGCTAGCTCCGCCGCCGTACTTCCACTGAGAATTTAGGTGAGCACAAAGTAAAGGATTCAACGATAGTTTGACTTGAAAAATGATGGTATAATCACTGAAAATAACCCCAATAGACTGTCGTCATATTTTATTTGTTTTGGGTGCACTGTGGAGTGTTTAAGTGCATTTGGTAGTGGATGCTACTAGTTTCCTTAGAGTTGCACTAGCATTAGCAATGTGTGTATGTCCAAAAGATGGTTTCCATCAATCAACTACATCATGGGTAAGTCGTAATTGAGACATTATGTCCAAAATTCCGAACTATCCCTTTAAAGAATCCCCTTGCTGCGTTTGGTCCCTCCAACCTCACACGTCACGCCCCCATTACAGACCCATGTTGTAGAGCAAGTCTTTGTGAGTACCATGAGACTAAGATATTGTTTCTGCCATTTACAGTAATGATGGTTTGTTTTTTGTTCTCAAAAGTATAACAATGGTCATTACTCCAAGGTTACATTATGGGTGTCAAATATAAGATGGATGTCAAGGTTAAAAAGGGTCCATTTCTGCCCAGAATGACCCTATAGGAATTTTACTGGTGTCAATGGGTTCAAGCCTTTCAAATAATGATCAGACCCTACAACAAACCATGGCTTTGGAAAGATTTCTCAAAGGCTACAAAAGACAGTAAAACTGTTACTAGTTAAAAAAAAAAGCTTCAGATACGTTTTTACTCCACAGCATTTAATGCTTAGAATGCCCAAGGCATGCCTTACATTGCTTTTAACATTCTTTTTGAATGTTTATTTTCTGATGAATTACCATATTGATTTACTTATTTTGAATATTTTTTAAACAGAATTGCATTTTGGCATTACAAACTGAGGTGAAAAGTTAGAGTTAACATTTCAAAGTCCTTTCATGTTCCAGTAGAAATCTTCACAGGGAAAAAAAGTCATCTTCTATGAGCTTTGCACCTTTTTAGTTGAGTAATGACGTTCATAAAGCAACTGATGAGGTGAGTGTGCCTCTGAACCGAAGCCTGTCCTCTGTCTTTTCTTATGAGTGACACTGAAAAAACAACTTTGGCATTACTGCAGTTTGCATGTTTCTGAGAATTACTGTGAGAGAATACACTGTGTAAGATGTGCAAAAAAATTTTCCCTGCTCCCTTAGAAATAGGCTTGTGCCATCGTGTGCAAGGCAGCATCGTCCCATCGAGCCCTCTAGCCATCGCCGATGGTCGATTCTATCGAGGGGTGCGCGGGGGCGGGGGCGGGGCTATTGAACAGCGGCCCAAATATAATAAAGAATAATATACAACAGATTTCACGTCTATTCTATATTAGCTAGTAGAGGCTATTTATCTCACCTGGCCGCTGTCCAACGAGACGGTCAGCACCAGGAGCTATAGTTTCCCTAAGCCTTTCTGCGCCCTCGTCTGTCTTATAGCAATTCATTTAATTTTACTAATTTCATTTCATTTTGTGAAGAAGCTAGACTAGTAGTCATCACGTTCATTATCATTTTTGTCTTGTAGTGAGCGATTCACAAAATCCCCTTTATGCCGCGTGCCATCCCGCACAGTCTATCTCCATCTGCGCATAATTTCTCTCACTTAGCACTATCGGGTTAGACCTTTTTAAACTAACCTAATGTAATCAAAAATACATAATAATTTACCCTGAAACTAATTATTTTTATTGATAATCAGAAACTATTTATAGCCTAAACCTATGAAATAAAGAGACAACAAGACCTATAGCCTTACGTTTCACTGACATTTGTTTCGTTATAGGGGACTTTTCACTGATGAAATAGTTAAGCTAGGCTATATTACATTGTAAATTACATTATTTACTATTCTAAATAAGCCTCTTGAATCAATTTGAGATTATAGCCTCAACTCCTAAATCGTTTCAATGTTTCGCTTGAGCACCGAAGACATTCCGTGTATCAATATAGGAATATAGCGGCCACATTTTCATCCAGTCTAGTTTATTTCTCTGATAACATCTTTCATTAGTCTACAGGCTGTTGAGGGATATATGGCTACAGCTCACCACTCCGTAGCCTAAGCCTACACTCCATTCTAGACTGAACAATAGTTTATTAATAGCACTATTGAATACGAAATATAATTTGTTTAATTAGGCCTGAATGAAATTATATAGTTAGTTGCATTGTGGTCTAACAGAAGGTAGGCTATCAGCGTGATTTTGCTCAACCCAGGTAAATTATGGTGCCGCCGCGATCACATTTCAAAGACGCAGACAACATGTTACATTGTAAATGCATGGTAGAGTAGAAAATCTATTAAAAACACAGAATGAGAGGCGAAATTTTAATTTTACTTTTAAGAATTAAAAAAATATAAATCGTCCAGGCATCGACAAAGATAGCCATCGCCGATGGGTTCAACCATTGTCAATAGTCGATTCCATCGACCATTGTCCCAAGCCTACTTAGAAAGCACTTAACTGTGTACAACCATACTGGGCTCTATTTTCAAACCAGCGCAAGGGGACGGTATAGTCAAACGCAAGCTTGTTGACACCATCAACGTCTTAAAACTGGCGCTATGGCGTTTCTCAGCAATACCGCTAGGATCAACAAATTCTCAACATAACATCCTTTCGGTTGCGCTGCAGTGGGATGGGTGGCGCTGTCTGGGGCGTGTTCTAAAATACTTTCGGCTCAGTGACAATTTGAACCAACGAAAACCCATTGCGTTATGATCAGCTGGAACCACCTCTTAGCGGCAACGCAATAGACTCTGGCAATTTGGCAACGTATTAGTCATGTAGTTCTATGTAGTGTCTATAGGTGATGCCAACATTACACTTCCATTTAATGAACAAATAGCCTATAATTATTATTAATTAATTTTAATTTAAACTACTAGAATAAAACAGGACAGCTTACAAGAAATGTGCGATCATGTAGGCCAATAGCCTATAATATATAAATTACACATTGACACAGTTGAATCATAAGCCTACCATTTGAATCATAATTATGCCTACATCACCTAATGTAGGCTAATTAATGCATTCGCCACCTCCTCCCATGCCTTCCGAACTTCTGGGAGACGAGGTGTGGATTGTGATCCATAAATTACTACAGTCCTAGCCTGTACTTCTGTTGCAAGTATGTCTGATTCCTGTGCGAAAAATCGCTCTTGTCGTTGACGGTCCAGTGCGTTTGGGTTGCTCATTATGAAATTGCATGGAGCGATTGCATTCCAACTGGCTTTTTTTAAAGCATGAGAACAACAATTTGATTGGCTACCATAGAGACACACCTTGGACATTTAAACCCAGCCTTTTAGCAATACCGCCATCAGATGCGCCAAGATTGCCGTCATGAAATTACCAAATTTCTCGCCGACACGCCCTCAGAGCGATACCGCCAAGCGCTTACTCTTGTGTTCACCATTGCGTTTGGTTTATTAAAATAGAGCCCACTGTGTCATAAAGTCAGCTAAACACCAAGCCCTTACACCACCACCATCAGCCTGCACCGTTGACAAAAGGCAGGATGGATCCATGTTGTTTACACCAAATTCTGACCCTACCATCTGCATGTTGCAGCAGAAATCGAGATTTGTCAGACCAGGCAATGTTTTTCCAGGCAATCGTGCAGTTTTGGTGATCATGTGCCCCTGCAGCCTCATCTTCCTGTTTGTGGACTTTCTGTTTGCATGAATGAGTCTGCCCACTCTCCTCTGACCTCTCTCATGGACAAGGTGTTTTCACTCACAGTGTTTTTGTGTGTGTGTGCGCACTTACAGGAGTATCAATTTAGGACAAAGTGTGCACTGTAGTCACTAATTGATGACTAAATTAATGTGAATGCTGTTGCCTTTGTGAACCTATGTGCCGAAAGCCTTACTTTTAGTTATTCAGCACTTTCAAACCAGAATAATGAATAACATACTTTCAAATACAATGCAGGAAATGTAAATAGAGGCCTCTTTGGGAGTGGAAATACAGGACATTGTGGTATCTTTTTACAGATAGTCAAGAATTGCTTCGTATTTCTCAATTACACTTTTATTCGATGCCGGTACTTGCAATTAATTAGAGGAATAAGAGGGTCTTGAATCGGTTCCGTGATGAAAGACAGTAGCTATAGCTTCTTTATTAGCATGGTGTTTATGTCAGCTTCTAGTCCAACATGACTTACACTCCAAACTGGCCCAGCGTTTATACACAGAAAAAAAGGAAATTTCATGTAGGTGATAACATATGGGGGCTAGCCAGGAGGAAAGGCTTCATGTGAGAATTCACTCCTTCCCTGGTTCCATTTCCTGGCTAGATGACTCTTCACATATTAGAATTTCTATTCACCCAGGGTTGCTTACCAATGGCTCTTGGCACCTAAGTCTCAGGGGAGAGCTTGCATTTGAAAGGGTACTTAACCCTTGGACTGAAACAGGATGGGTGTGGGGACTTAAACAGATCATAACTCTGATATTACTATAAAAACCTGAAAATCCAACAGACTGTTTTTCTGTATATGGTGACAAAAATGTGTTGGAGTAAATCTTGCACACTATTGTTGTGCATAGAAAACAGCCACCTCTACCCAAGTGTTATGTTTAATATGTAACAGATAGCTGTACATGATTGCCAAGATCAGGCAATGGGAGGTTACAGCAAAAGCCTATTAAATGTGGGAAAGTGACATTTAAATATGTTTTCCCTTTTAATATTTCAACCTTGGCACCTGTCCTAATGCTAGAGAGGCGAATGGTTGATTTAGTTAATGATGTGCAAATTGTGGTAAACACCACCAATCATTCCCAGGGTCCTCAGAAGACAATGAATGCTCACTGTACAACAGCACAGTTTCAGGGGATGATAATTTCCATTGAAAAGTGAAGTCAACTGCCTTTCAGTAGTGCAAAAAGACACACAATCTGCAAATGGCATTTGGGGATTCCAAAGTAAGAACTTTCTGGGCTGCAGACTATGCTGTGTTTGCTGGCCTTTTTTTGGTCTCCTCTGGAATAGGGATCTTCTTTGCAGTCAAGGAGAGGAAGAAGGCCACTTCGAATGAGTTTTTGGTTGGAGGAAGGCAGATGTCCTGTGGCCCTGTGGCACTCTCCCTCACCGCCAGCTTCATGTCAGCAGTGACAATCCTGGGGGCCCCTGCTGATGTGTACCGATTTGGGGGTGCCTATATTTTCTTTGGCGTTGCCTTCCTGTTCGTGGTGGTATTGTCAGCCGAGGTTTTTGTGCCCGTTTTCTATAGATCTGGAATCACCAGCACATATGAGGTAGGAGCATGCATTATTTTTCCATTGAGATTTCTTATCTGCTTAACTTCTTGCAAGGAACACATGCACATTTAATTAACCTCTCAAAGAGCTATAGAAAAGGACACTGATGGATTTGGAGAGAAGGTACAGAAACTATTCGCCTCTCTAAGAAAAACACTATTTGAGATATATTTAAAAGGAGTCTAATCCTTGAAAACTGTTCTTGGTTAAAGTTGATTTCCATCACAATAAAATGTTTGATAATATGCAACAAGGTCACTGACAAATATTTACCATGTCACAAAATGATCATATCTGAAGGGCCTTTCTATAGTACAGTTACGTCAAAATAAGTATCTTGTTATAGGCTACAACGTATAGTCAGTGAAAGTATTTCAAATACAAATGTATGACTGATCAACCATAGCATTATTATATTTAGTATTTTGCTTACTGCATGTCAATAGGAGTTTCTTTCAATACTTTATAGAGCAAAGTACTAGTATGTCGAAGGCTGGATTTGTATTGGTTGGTATGTTCGACCACACACATTCCATAGATGAAATCAGAATTCTTTTTGAAAGCATTAAGTAAGTGTGGAGAATAACTGTTGCTTGTGGAATGTGTGCCTTCACTTGATGAGATTGTGTCTTGTGTGTGTCACCCAGTATTTAGAACAGAGATTCTCTAAGGGAGTCCGCATGGCTGCTACTGTCATCTACATGGTGCAGACAGTGAGTTTCAAGGATTCTGTTTCTGCTAGTGGCATTTGATATTGTTGAATTACATTCTATGTAAATTGATTTTGGCAATATTACAGCTATGTGCATGCAAGCATATTTTTGAATAAGTGGAGAACCAAAGTTGGTGTTGATATAAATACAAAGCTTTATTTCTATTTTTTGGACATTTCAGATCTTGTACACAGGAGTAGTGGTGTACGCACCAGCCCTTGCCCTCAATCAAGGTATGTTGTACTGGCACAATACTAATCCAATACTAATCTGCTGGATTTCCTCATAAGGGCAACACTGTCATGCAAGTCTGCTTGCTACACTAGCTATTGAATTTTTGCACATTTCGTATTTCTGACAATGTGCTAAAGCTTAACTGGAATATTGCAGGAAGCAGCAGGTGCTCTGCTGTACACATAGCTGGCTATCACATAATCTTAGAATGGCCAATGTCTGATCCAGGATCACAAGAGTGTTCCATCTCCTTGCTGGAGGGATATCGACACGGTCTTCCTGATCCGTCAGGAAGCAGCTGGTGCTCTGCTGTACATATAGTTTTGGGGTTTGGATGATGCTGTAGCTGCAAGTGTTTTAAATAATTTGCTGCTCACCCTCCACCACCCCAGTTTCCACCTGTTGTTTGGATGTACTGGGAGGGTTTGGTATATCTCCTGTTTAGTAGTACTGTGCTCCCTGTTTGATAGGTAGTGTATGCTGGTGTGTGCACTAGACGTACCTAGATCCAGCAGAGCTATTCAGTGGCAAATCAAAATAATTGTATATTTATTATACTTAAATTCATATACTCAATACGTTGTCCTCACAGAAATGTAAAAATTTTATATCCGAGCAATATACAAATAGCCTCAAGTGAACACTGCAAAGTAAGGTCTTTTTTTTCTGACATTATGTTACTAAACAAACTGAAAAAGTAACATTGACGTAGAGGAACGGAAACTCCGAATGATACGCTGTTGCTTATTGCATTTAAGGTTTAACAACTCCGCTCTCATTTAAACTCTGAATAACAATGTGATATTAGATTACTGCTCTCATTTAACTCCTTTGCGTTGAAGGTGACGCCGGCGGGACCTTTTTGCTCAACTGAGACATTCGTTGCTATTGCAGTCAAACTATTTGTGGAAATCACAAACTCTGTGTTTTATCTTTATTGGTAGACGGTTCGTGACGATTTCTGCGGAATACAGAGTTTCTGTGTCACTATTTCCCAGTAGCAAGCCCATTTAACAAGCAACCCCCCACCTAGTCTATACCTACCCATGCATGACATAGTGGACAATCGTGTCTATGTTTGAGTTCATAAATATATTTATTCATCATATAAAATTAGAATAACGTCATAGCAACGAGATAAACCCAACAATAGCCTGATCATATGCCAGAAAAGCAGTGAAAAGCCCTGCTCACTCAAATGCAAAATAAACTGAAAGTTTATTTTCTCATTCTACCATGTATTCTACTAGCAATATATGCTACTAAATATGAAATAAATATACAATCCTACCATCGGTTTTACACATCGAGATGTTCCTTTCAAAATTCAGTGGTCATTTTATTGTCTGGTACAATCGGTTTGAGAAATATACAACACTTTATACCCCTATTACACTATCTGAAACGTCGAAGCGTAATACCCCCATGCCCCGTAAGCCTGTCTCATTCATTACAGTTCATTCTGGTTTAATTGTCGGCTTTTTTATCCAATAGAGTACATTATAACCTTAGCAACGGTATATGCCATGTCTTTTTCGGTGCTTTGAACAATTTCCTACAGCCCAGCGTAACGGCAGTTTTCGTTTTAACTGTCTAGTATTATGCAAGCTCTATATAATACGCATTACGGAGGGGAGTTTCCCTTTTCCGATATGTAAGTATTTTTGCATCTAAATGCCGTTGTTCTCGCTGGCTGCATATGTACGTTCGTGTTTCCACTCGAGCACTGTCTTTCCAATATGTTTGATAGCCCTATTGTTATTTTCGCATTTTGAGTGCATTTCACATACTGTAGTGCAATCGTTAAATGTATATTTGATGTAGGCTACCGATGTTCATTGAAGATAGAACATTTGGCAGCATTTTGCAGATGGTGGAATACTATTTTATGTTCATATTATCGTACATAATATAGGCTATGGCGTATATACTTGTCTCTTAGGGCATGACAAATGCCCATTCCAATTTACTGTGCGCTGATATGTGGTAAATTAAGGTAAAAATTTCCCTGGAGTCATTATGAATAGGAAAAATAAAATATATTTAAAAAATACAGAAAAATGCAATCCCAGGACAAAAGTATTCATACTGTAGAGTACAGGGACAAGTGATGTTTTATTGAGGTACAAGAGTGAATGATTAGGCAACATATTTAGGTGTATGTAACACTGTGATATCAATGTTTTTTATCTTAAGCCATCAGAAGGAGCAAATGTATACGCTTTATAATGGACAAAACTTTATTCATTTTATGACATGTTTTGCATAGGGGTTTTGGACCCATAGATATCTACCCTCCTATACTGATGAAAATATAGTAATTTCCACTGGAAAATTATACAAAAGTGAGTTTTATGAGCCAAAACTCTCTTGATTTGTAATTAAATATATTATAATTTCTTTTATTTAGAGCAGTGCACAATTTAGCCAAAGTTTCTTTGTATAGTTTCTTTGCATTATTTTGACTTAAATTATGAAAATAAACAAATCTAAGTTTGTATTGTAAATGGTACTCCTGTCTTGTTTCATTTAAGCCATTTACCAATGCTCACACCTGGAGCCTTAAACAGAGCACCCCCTAAATAGGTGAAATTTGCCATCTGCGCCAAGGGGTTAAACTCAGAATAACACAGTGTGATATTAGATTAGTTCTAACGTTACTTGTCAAAAAAAAGTGATGAGTTGACATTGCCGACGATTTGCGATAAACTTTTAAGGTGGAACGGGAACTCCGCTCTCATTTCAGGTGGAACGGAAACTCTGAATACAATGTGATCGAATAGAAGAGAATGTACTGTATTCATCCCCAAAGGTGAATGATTGCCACTACATACAATGGACAAAAAAAAAAAAAATTATTATTATTATTATTATACGCACTAATATACTATGACAATGAATAGGTCTGCCAACCTACTCAATGATGGTCAATATCTTTATTTAGTGTAGTGTGTGTGTACTGATTAAAGCATCTAATGGCCTTTGGTACACTTTGGTACAGTAAATCTATTTCCCAGTAAACTGCGCTGCTTGCTAAGAGTTCCATATAGGGGATGACTATAATTCTCTAATTTCTCTCAACTTTCTTAGAATGCACGGTTCAAATAACCTCTAAACTACGGAGCTCAATAACTGACAAAAGTATTTGAATTTGAATTTAGTATATTTGAAAATTCAGATCCATAAATACAAATCTCTCGGATTCAAATTCCTGAAATTCAGATTAAAAAAATTCTGATTTTATGTTAACTAGGCCAAAGGTGAAGCAGCTGGGCTTCCCAGGAAAAGTAGAAGCTTTCGGAACTGTGAAACTCGCATTTAGCCAATCACAGAGCTGCTAGACTTCAGCTAGCGGCGGCAAGTGCAGCAACGCTGTTATTCACGCCGTGGTGCAGATGACGAGTCGTAACGTTAAAAAAATGTTTTCCGCAGGCAGGTACATCTTGCCGTTCCTTTTCATTCATTTAAAAAAATATATTAATTTCGCCGTATGTAGCCTAGCCTATGCAATATGTCATGTTTAGCCTAAACAAAAATGTCAGTAATATTATGCTTATGTGCGTAACTATAATGTTTTAGCCTTTTTTTCCATGAATAAACGTGGCTTTTGTTCATCCTAAAGAATTGGTGTTATTATGGATTAAAGTGCTTTATAATAAATTAAAAGGAACGGTAAGATCGGATGTGGCTATCTGCCTGCGGAAAACATTTTACAATTCGACCACTGTAGCTAACCATTGACAGCAATCTAACGTAGCCTATGGCTGGCGTAGGTAGAGAACATTAGCTAATGCAAAATAGTCACACTAGTAGAATACAGCGTTTTGAGTGTTTATCAACCCTATATATAGCTAACTAACGTATATAACTATATACTTACCTGGTCCGTGTAACGTTTTTCAATTTGATTGCCTGATGCATATATCTCAAATTGAAAATTGGATTCAATATTTCAATTAAAATTTTTTCATCCTTGAAATAATAGGGAAATTAACCATTCAAACTCGTTTTTCTAACTTTCTGAATTAGCCTACCGTTTGTCTTTTGAAAGTTGAAAATTGCATTATTGGCATGGGTGGGTAAACCGGGGTAGTTTCTAATATCAACGATCAATGGACGGACTCAACCATGACCGTAGGGAAGCGATAACAAAGATTTCTTTCTTATTAGTCGCTGGCTTAGCCTTTTTGCTTGGCATTCAGGGTGCAGGATAAGTGCCAAAAATAAGACTACTGAGAGGAGCATATCTTACTCGAAGCTGGCAAATGATAGCAGCTGATAAGCCGGTGGTGGTAAATGAGAAGCCCTCTATTGATTCGCTGAGGCTGGTAGCTCATGTGCCTGGCTTAGCAACCCACTGGATTTGCATTTTGCAACTGACCTAGCTGGTCACTGGCATTTCTAGGCTGGTCACTCGTGTACCTAGCATGGCAACCCTGGATTGATGATTTATTTTTTACAATTTCTGAATTAGGCAAATTTATCTTCTCTCTTACATTTGCAGTTTGAGTCTGCAGCTATCCACGAGGGCAACAGTCGTTCAATTCAAGCGAAGGACTTAGGAAATCAGTTAACCTCATTAACTTTGGCCCACCAGAAGCAATTTTCACCTATTTGCTAGGCTACTTGTCTAATTTAGCCCAAGTGTCATATCTCAAAAACGATTTACTGCAGCACATCCATGTTTTAAACTTTGAATTGAAGAAGAGGCCTAAAGCCTACCATCAGACATTTGCAACAGAATAAATTTGTCAGAATCATCACATAAGCCTATATGTAGCCTAGGCATAAAAATACGTAGCCTGTTGTGTGTAGGCTATAGGCTCTTTAGCCTTGGAATAGGCCTACGTTAAAAGGTAGGCTATGTTTTTACATCCGCAGCAATGTAGGCTACGTCAGCCACACGTGCGATAGATGGTCACTGTGGAAATGTCAACTTCATTGGACATTGACGAACTATAACCGAAAGTTTGTTTATAGCCTACAACTTTTCAATAATATCAGGTAGCCTATTATTGTTCCTATATGGGAACATGATTTTTGATGTAGCCTAGAAACGGTGGGTTTTTATGCATTTTATTGTCTGTGGCTGTGCCAAGGTGAAGGTTACAGAACCTTTGGGGTTTAATCTGTAATTTATAATTTCAGAGAAATATGAATAGGCCTACTGTAATTGGGAGGTCGACGACTACCACTAGGGGGCTACCGTGGATAGATCCACAACTGGCTTGTCAAAGTAAAATATTTAGCCTACGTACATGTCATTTTACCCCATTAAAAAATAAAAACCATAACTCCTAATTGATTAATTACAGTCACACTGGTTTTATTGCCACGTTAAAAATCTGTTTAAAGATTTGAATGATGAAGCAAAACCGATCGAGCATTAAACTTTATGATATCTAGGTAGCCCAGTGGAATTCCTGCTTAGGCTATACCCTGCGATCTCGGTCGGAATCCAACATGGGGCAGAACTATTTAACTTTTGGACAGGAACAATCCTACTATTCAATGCTGAGAATGTAGGCAGTAGCCTTTTAGACATTGTGTCATTGGATGAGCTTTCAGATTTATGTTTGATTTATCCAATTCTTCTATTGCTGTAGCCTATAAATTTGGGCTAAACACTGATGCTGTTAGTGATGCTGTTGACTGACATCTGCACAATTACTCGCATAGCCTATGGTTTATTTACTATGATTACATTTTACATTTTTAGACAAATGTTTTGTGAGTTGGTTGGTGTTTGTTTTTTATTGTGTTTGTACGTGAGTGACCAGCCAAGTCAGGCGCATGAGTTACCTTGGCGAATCCATAGACGGTGTCTTACCAGTGCTGGCTTATCAGTCGCTAGATCATTTGCCAGCTCCGAGTAAGATATGTGGGATGCTTCCCAATACTCGAAAAATGCATCCTCCTTGACTCCATTAGCCTACCACCTCCTCTCCTCCGTGCGCTGGAAACCGATCTTTGTGTTTTAATCTAATGTTGCTGATTACATATTAATGGTTACATATGATACTGTACAGGCAACTATTTGTACTTGAAACGTTCCGGCAGTTTTGCATACGTCCGGGTAGGAGGTGAAGAAAGAATATTGAGATGCAGCCATGCTCCACCGACCTCTCAGTCGGGCCTATTCTTATTTTAGGCACTTATCTTGCACGTCAAGGTAAAAGGCTAAGCCAGTGACTAATAAGAAAGAAGTCTTTGTTATCGCTCCCCTACGATCATGGTTGAGTCCGTCCATTGATCGTTGATATTAGAAACTACCCACGCCAATAATGCAGTTTTCAACTTTCAAAAGACAAACGGTAGGCTAAATCAGAAAATTAGAAAAACGACTTTGAATGGTTCATTTCCATTATTTCAAGGATGAAAAAATTTTAATTGAAATATTGAATCCAATTTTCAATTTGAGATATATGCATCAGGCAATAAAATTGAAAAATGTTACACGGACCAGGTAAGTATATAGTTATAGTTTATATATGTTAGTTAGCTATATACAGGGATGATAAACACTCAAAACGCTGTAGGCCTATTCTACTAGTGTGACTATTTTGCGTTAGCTAATGCTCTGTACCTACGCCAGCCATAGACTACGTTAGCTTGCTGTCAATGGTTAGCTACAGTGGTCGAATTGTAAAATGTTTTCCGCAGGCAGATAGCTACATCCGATCTTACTGTTCCTTTTAATTTATTATAAAGCGCTTTAATCCATAACAACACCAATTCTTTAGGATGAACAAAAGCCACGTTTATTCATGGAAAAAAAGGCTAAAACGTTATAGTTACGCACATAAGCATAATATTACTGACATTTTTGTTTAGGCTAAATGTGACATATTGCATAGGCTAGGCTACATACGGCGAAATTAATATATTTTTTTAAATGAATGAAAAGAAACGGCAAGATTGGATGTAGGCTACCTGCCTGCAGAAAACATTTTACAATTCGACCACTATTAGCTAACGCAAAATATATCACACTAGTAGCAATACAGCGCTTTGAGTGTTTATCAACCCTGTATATAACTAACGTAGGCTATATAACTATATCATTACCTATATCATAACTATATCATTGTCGGGTAAGTGAGGACTAGGTAAAATGTGTATTATCTGAATCCAGCGGTTCTAACAATCAATGCCCTTGTTAAAACGTTCGGGACTCTGAATACTGAACACAAGCGATATTGTGTGCTAGAACCCCTCACTTAACCTACATTCAAAATAAGTTTTATGTGATTTAATTTAATAATTATTATTAAAAATTACAATCATCAATTAAATCGCCAAATTAATTAATAGGTAAGTCGAACAGTAACCTGGTGGATCAACCAACAAGACAAAACAAAGTCTAAATCAGGTCTTCAGATTAAATAATTTTATTAATTGAAAAACAGTCAATTAGAATAATGACTGGAAATCATACATTCACTAAGGAATGTAGGCTGACTACTTATAATTTACAAAAGGGAAGACATTAAACCAGGCATTAATTAGAAGATACCAGTAAAGAGAGAGATAAGCCAAATATTGCCAATATTATTTACCCTCCAGCTGAACAGGAACAAAAGGAAATGCACAAGGAACCAAAAAGGATGACTTCTTCCCCAAACAAACTCCAAAACAAGTAACTTCTTTTTCTGCAGCTCCATAAAATATCTTTACAGGGAGAGCATCCCTGTCCTGATTGGGTTATGGTGTGGGGGAGGGGGGGGGAGAGGGGTCCCCTTGCTTATCTTTGATGTTTGTGGCAGTGAGTGAGTGAGAGAGAGAGAGCGACAGAGATAGGGGGGGGGGGGGGGGGTACTTATATCTAAATATTAGATATCCTACATTCCCTCTCTTGTAAGAATAGGTGTATGCACCCGCTAAAAACCTATTCTTACATCACCAAATAGGAATCACATTACACATTTGAACATTGAAGATGAAGTTACCTGCAACAACAAACAACAACAAAAACAACTGTTCAAATGGTTCACCAACCATCTTTAAACCATTTAGTCCATGCCCAGTTTAATAGTCCCTTTGTGATCTGCTGGCCAGCAGATATATGGACACACTGACGTATGTCCCACGATGATCCAGTGTGGTGCGGAGACATATCTCTATTAGACACTCTTTTGTGTCGCTGCTGTTATGACACCCTGGTATCTAGACTGGCAAGGGACAAGAGGTTCCCTGGACTTTGGGTAACATGCAGTGCTTTTTCCCATTAATGTTGCAATTGCGTGAGTGAAATGCAACCTACTCCCAACAGTGTCTCTACCAGTTCTGCACGGCGTGTGGGGGGCTCTGTCTCCTGTGACAGGAAGCTGGGCGATCCGCAGGTGGCAAAGTGCGGTCAGGGCCTCTCTTTTGACGGGCGGGGAAGCGCCTCTTTCCCTGTCGGAATCCATTTTGGCTCCTTGAGTTCGGGTCCAGTTGGGTGGACTGCTGACGGCGGTCACTTAGGCTAGCTTCCCGCGGCAGGGTATGGGTCCGGTTGCACTTGTGCCTCTGGGGGTCCTTGAGGGAGTTGCAGGAGAAGACTGTGGGACTTGAGGGCTTAGACCTTATCACTCACAGCAACATGTGAAGAGGGGAACACTGCATGTTATAAGCACTTAGTCCATTCAGGGGAACCTTACGGACAGGATTTACCATCCACAAGATTGCCAGTCCAAATAATCACCTGAATAGGGCAGACTTGTCCATAAGTGTCCAGGAACAGCATTGGAGGGGGCACCTACACTTTAGAAAATGGACTTAAAAACATGGGCATGGTCTTATGTTAAAAGGTGGTGGTAGGGATGTGGGGGGCAGGGCGCCAGTTTTACCTCCTAGAACCCCAGTGTGGTTACTGGCAGTCCTTTGGCTGCAGAGGGCCACAGCGTTCAGCAAACCGGGATGACAGAAGGCATCCGGTCATCTTGCTTCTTCCGCACGTGGATGCCCCTTAACCACGCCCGTCTCATCTCTGTCCAGGGGTCTATGCCAGTTTTGGCTTTGGTTCCCTCTCTGGGCGGCTGGGCTGATCGTCGCTCGTAGGCCTCCAGTCCATCACTGCTCTCCGAACACTTCTGACGTCGGAAAAGGGCTCTTGCACTTTCCCTGGATGACGTGTGTGTGCGAAGTTTGCAGGTGTGGCTTGGGGGGGGAGCGATAAGGCTGTGGGAAGCTGTTGTTCCAACTTGGCTGCTTTCATCTTGCTTTGGAGTGCAAGACAACACTCTGGTGGAGACTTTGAGGGCCCAAGGGGTCGTAAAACGGCTGGGGGTTGACTTCCTGTTCCGTTTCTCCCGGGGTCTCTTTGCAGCTCTGATAGGGGAGCGAGGCTTTCGCAGAGGTCCCCCTATCTCCTCCGTCACAGGAACTGTGGAAGTGGGAGAGTCCACAGAGCACATCCATTCTGTCTGTGCAGCAGACAGAGGTTCCCCGGATTCAGCAGGAGGGGAAGCAGCAGGAGGGGAAGAAAAGTCCACAAGGGGTGGGGTGGGGTCCTCGGTGTGGGTGGACTGGTCTGTGGGGGCTGACTCCACCTGCTGGAGTGCGTAGACCTCTCCACCTGGCAGGGCTGATGGGCCTATAGAAGCCGGTTCCACATCCTGCAGTTCAACGGTCTCCTCACCAGTCTCACCTACTGTGCTTGTAGGAGCAGGTTCTGCCTCCAGGGGTTCGACGGTCTCTCCACCAGGCTGGCCTGCTGTGTCTGTAGGAGCAGGTTCTGCCTCCAGGGAAGAACACTGAAGAAACTGGTTTGGCAGTAACTTCTGGCTTACAGTGGTGCTTTTCCCAAGCCAGTTTCCACATTTGGTTTACCTCCTCCCATGCCTGCTTTGACCCAAGAGGTAGAGAAAATGTTGTCTTTTCTCTAGGTACGACCTTATCTCTTGTACAATCCTGCGCTTGGTTTCATCACTATCTGGAGAAATCAGGTAGTCCAAATACTCAGTCCGCAGGTTGTAAAGTGTCTCCTCCTTAAGCTGGTCCATTGCATTGAGCTGTTCTGAATTTTTAAAATCTGAATTTCAGAGATTTGAATACGAGAGATTTGTATTCATGGATCTGAATTTGTAAAATCTGAATTTCAGAAATTTTAATCCGAGAGATTTGTCAGTTATTGAGCTCTATACAAAACTGTCTAGACCAAAGCCAACCATTGACCCTGCTTTCTTAATTTGTTTGTTGATACAGTTGGCATATTCTCTTGTAATATTCCCTCCCCAACAAACAGCATATAACAAAACACTAGCCACAATGCTACTATAAAACATGTTCAACATTTTGCAACACACTTTTCAAATTTTTTTATTTGTACTTGTATAGCACTTTTCTTAAAACAAGTTTACAAAGTGCTTCACAGTCAAATAAAAACACATTAAATAAAAGAATAGGCAAAATATCAAAAAGTGAAATAAAACGAATGAAGGTAAAATACAGTACAATAAAATGCAATAAAATGCCTAAATACCATGGTTAATTAAAATTCAATTAAAAGCTTGTCTAAAAAAATGAGTTTAAAGAAGGGATTTAAAAGAAATTACTGATGTAGCAAGCCTGAGCTCCTTGGTCAAGGTATTTCAAAGTTGAGGAGCCCTAATAGACCCTTTTATGACCTACGTGTCAGGTTTTAGGTTAGAAAATAGAGAACCAAACGCGACAGATAAGGATTCAGAAAGCGTATCTAAAAGACACGCCACAGAAGAGGAATTGTCGCGAATTGCGCGTTTTGGCCTGTTGGATATACTGCAAATTCTTATGGTCAGTCCAGACTGTAAAAGGGTGCTCAGCTCCCTTCCACCAATGGCGCCACTCTTCCAGCGCCAATTTGACCGCCAACAGCTCAAGATCACCGATGTCGTAGTTTCTCTCGGCAGGTGTAAGGCTACGAGAAAAATATGCACATGGGTGTAGCTTGCGGTCCACCGGAGAATGCTGAGACAGAATGGCCCCAACCCCCAGCTCCGAAGCGTCGACCTCCACCACAAAGGGAAGGGAGGGATTGGGAGTAGCAAGAATGGGCTCGCAGCAGAACCTCCTTTTTAGTTCAGTAAAAGCGGTCTCCGCCCTGGGGTTCCACTGAAACCGAGCAGGAAATGCTTTTTTTTTTGTGAGGGCTGTGATAGGAGCCGCTACTGAGCTAAAATTGCGGATAAATCTCCTATAAAAATTTGCGAAGCCCAAGAAGTGCTGCACCTGCTTCACAGAAGTAGGAGTGGGCCAATTCTTAACCGCTGAAATCTTCTTTGGATCCATCAGGACTTTACTGTCAGCAACAATAAAGCCTAAAAAGGAGATGGAACTGGAGTGGAAAGAACACTTTTCAGCCTTAACAAATAGTTGGGCCTTAAGAAGTGCCTCCAACACCTGTCTAACATGTATGATGTGAGAGGGAAGATCCGGAGAAAAAATTAAAATATCGTCTAAGTAAACGAAGACGAATCTCTCCAGCATCTCTCTCAAGACATCGTTCACTAGCGCCTGAAAAACAGAGGGGGCGCTAGTGAGACCGAACGGCATCACCCGGTATTCGTAGTGTCCGTGATGCGTGTTAAAAGCGGTCTTCCACTCATCCCCCTCACGAATGCGCACGAGATTGTATGCGCTACGTAGGTTGAGTTTACTAAAAACCGACGCCCCCTGTAAACGCTCAAATGCGGAATTCAAGGGTAGAGGGTACCTGTTCTTAATGGTAATAGCATTGAGGCCCCGGTAATCTATACAGGGTCTTAGCCCTCCGTCTTTCTTTTTAACAAAAAAAAACCCCGCACCGGCGGGTGACGTGGACGGCGTGATAAACCCATTGGCTAAGGACTCCTCAATGTACTGCCTCATAGCAGCGCTCTCAGGAGCTGACAAGGCATACAATGAGCCTCTGGGAGGGATAGTGCCAGGGTACAGCTCAATGGCACAATCGTATGGTCTGTGAGGTGGTAATTTGGCAGCACGCTGTTTACTAAAAACCTCAGCGATGTCTGAATACTCGATAGGCACACCCGCGGGTAGATTAAACTCAAGCGCCCCTACCACCTCCGGAGTACCGGAAGATCTGTCAGACGAGCTATCCCATTCGAAATCGGAGATGGAATGTTCGTCTTCCTCTGTGAGAAGCCCCTCAGCAAAGGGATCCCAAGAGAGACTCTCCTCACCACTCCTCGCGAGGGAGGAGGAAGTATCTCGATCCGGATAAGATTCTGCCTCCTCAGAATCACTCTCAGAATTAGGTTCGGACAGATCAAAGGTGGCGTTTGGAACAGGGTAAACGACAGGATAACAATGCGCTAAACAGTGGGAACCCCACTGACGAATAGGATTCCTATTACTACCCCAACAGATATGCGGGTTATGTAGCCCTAACCATGAATGTCCCAGGACTAAAGGATACGACGGAGAGTTGATTAAAAAAAATTATATTCTCTCCGAGTGCCCCTGGAGAGGAATGCGCATCTCAATTGGATTCGTCTTTAGTTTAATGAGTCCAGAACCCAAAGGACGACCATCCAGGGCAGTAACTTGGCGAGGACTTATTAGGGGATTGGTAGGGATTTGTAAATTCCTAGCCCATTTAGCGTCAATAAAAGACTCCACAGCCCCTGAATCAATAAAAGCGGTAACGTTTGCCGAACGTCCCTCCCAAAACAGTCGGACAGGTATGAGGGTCCGGGAGTTAATACAATCTTGTCTCACTGGGGACCCCGACCTCCCTAGTGAGAGCCCTTGTTTCCCACCAACTTGTAGCAGCGATCCTTAGTATGACCGCTACGCTTACAATGCTGGCACCAGTACTTCCGCGGTCTCGCTCTCCTACTTTGATGGAGGGACGAGCCATCCACCTGCATAGGCTCCTCCTGATCAACGGAGAGGTACAGTTGCAGCCACTATTATTGGCCCCCCCTGTAAAGATGAGCAAAAAGGGTTATAAAAAATTCACCGTTTGGTGAATTAGCTTAATCTCACACTGAAAAAACAAGAAGAATCCAACCTTTAATTGACGTTAATTTATTATGAGAAAAAAAAATCCCTCATCAAGAAATAATTATTTTTAACAAAACCACATTGGCCACAATTATTGGCCCCCCCCTGCATTTATATATAGAATAAAGTAATAATTTTTAATATTTGGTCACATATCCTTTGCATGCCATGACTTCCTGATGTCTGTGACCCAACAACATCAAAAGACTCTTGATATCTTATTTTCTGGTACTCTTACAAGCGATACTATAACATCTCTGCATTTGAATGGATCTCTATGGGAATTGGGGGGGTGGGACTAGATTTAGCTGTAAATTATGCTGGAACAGTATGGAATACATGGTTGGTAAAATGGCTGTAAGTCAACAAGGGTCTGAGGTATCAAACAAGCCTTAAACAATCACTCTGCTGCCAGATATGCAGTAGATATGGATGGATCACTTTAAGGGTTGTTTCTCCTGACAAATTTTCCTATTGAACTCTATGGAAAAATAAGTCAGGAGAAGAAACCCTTCAAGTTATTCATCCATATCTACTGCATATCTGGCAACAGAGTGATTGTTTAAGGCCTGTTTGATACCTCAGACCCTTGATGACTTACAGCCATTTAGCCAACCATGTGTTCCATACTGTTCCAGCATAATCTACAGCTAAATCTAGTCCCACCCCCCAATTCCCATAGAGATCCATTCAAATGCAGAGATGTTATAGTATCGCTTGTAAGAGTACCAGAAAATAAGATATCAAGAGTCTTTTGATGTTGTTGGGTCACAGACATCAGGAAGTCATGGCATGCAAAGGATATGTGACCAAATATTAAAAATGATTACTTTATTCTATATATAAATGCAGGGGGGCCAATAATTGTGGCCAATGTGGTTTTGTTAAAAATAATTATTTCTTGATGAGGGATTTTTTTTTCTCATAATAAATTAACGTCAATTAAAGGTTGGATTCTTCTTGTTTTTTCAGTGTGAGATTAAGCTAATTCACCAAACGGTGAATTTTTTATAACCCTTTTTGCTCATCTTTACAGGGGGGGCCAATAATAGTGGCTGCAACTGTATGTGGGCACAGTAGGTGGAATGTCTCTTAACACGGACCTTAAACGGGGCGACTGATCTTTAATCGCACGTTCACGTTCTCTAATCCGGTTATCGAGACGTATTGCAGAAGTTATTAATTTATTTAGTGTAGCGGGTGGTTCTAGCATAGCCAACGCATCTTTGATGGAACTGGATAATGCTTGAAGAAAGAGGGATTTTAACGGGCCGTCTGACCATCCCGTCTCCCCGGCTAGCGCTCGAAATGTAATGGAGAACTCAGTCAGCTACAGTCTTAGTGCCTTGACGTAAGCTGGTGAGTCTCCTTGCCGCCTCCTTTACATTACATTACATTACATTTATTTAGCAGACGCTTTTATCCAAAGCGACGTACAGTAAGTGCGTACAGAGACATCATCATCATTACAGAACAGACAAGGCAAAGCACATCCTTTGCATAATGTAGCAGCTATCCCTAGCAATGAACGTTGACTGTAGTTCACAGTAAGCTGTGGGCAAATCAGCAACACCACACTTTCATTCCAAATACTATTATAAACTATACTATTATAAACCATTCCAAATACTATTATAAACTATGCTATTATAAACCATTCCAAAATACTATTATAAACTATACTATTATAAACCATTCCAAATACTGTTATAAACTGTGCTATTATAAACCATTCCAAATACTATTATAAACTATAATAAACAAACAGGAAAACACAGGGAACAGGGAACTGATATTCCTAGGTGAGGATATCAGTCAAGGTGGAGTCTGAAGAGGTGTGTCTTCAGGCCTCGACGGAATGCAGGCAGGGTTGGAGTAGAACGTAGGGGAATGGGAAGTTCATTCCACTGGGAATGGGAAGCCTCCTCCCCTGAAACCTCGTGATCGAAAACCAGTTGCATTTCCTCCATAAGTTGAACTGGATCACGAATGACAGGAGCATTGGCTCGAATAAGAGTATCCGCCCACGCAAGAGCCTGGCCATTTAATAAGGACAAAATAAATGCTACCCGGGATTCTGGTGTGGAGAAACGAGAGGGTTGTGCCTGAAAAAATATCAGACACTGAGTTAGAAATGGCCGGCATTTACCCGATTCCCCACCATAGCGATCCGGTAACTGTAATTTTGGCTCTTTTAGGGTACGTGGAGCGGGTATGGGAGGTGTGGGTGCTTTGTGCAACTGGAGGAGGGTTACTTGCCACAGAAAGTCTGTGCAGGCTCTCTGTTAAGCGTTGGAGGCACTCCCCCTGGCTACGCAACTGTTCCCACAGCTGACCCTGTTGAATCTGCAGAGAGATAAGTGTTTGCTCTGTAGTACCCCCCGTAGCGCCCTGACTGGTTTGTTCATAATCCCTATCTGACGCTGATTCTTCCATGTTTTAAGGCTTCTAGATTCTGTCAGGTTTTAGGTTAGAAAATAGAGAACCAAACGCGACAGATAAGGATTCAGAAAGCGTATCTAAAAGACACGCCACAGAAGCGGAATTAGACCGCACCAGGGGAAGAAAGGGAAACTGAAAAGCGGGAGCAAAACTTCCCCAGCTCAAGGCTAACACAAAACAACCTCAAACGGAGGCGAGAATTCGCTAAAACAGCGAGAAACAAACAAAAAGAAAGAACCTCATGCACTAATTGATCTGCGTATATCAGAGGTCGAGAAAACTGAAAAGAAACAAACAAAATAGCAAGCCTGTAACTACAGCTCAGTCGGCTAAGGAGCTGAACAAAGAATAAACAGGCTGCAGGCAAAAAGAAAAGAATAGAGGGCGATAGGACAGAAAACCAGAAATTCTAATCCTATAACTTATACCAATAGCTGTGTCTCTGTATAACACCAAACAGAGATACAGAAGCTAAAGACTTATACCTATACCAATACCGGCTTTCTAGTAATAACTCCACAACAATCTAGAAGCACCGGAAAGCGGAAGTGAAGCTCTATTTATAGCCGACGGAAACCAAACACAGGTGTCGAAGATAATGACCCGGAGAGATCCAAACACCGGAACGGAGGAAGAAAAAATCCGATAGAGCTGCAGACGACGCCAAACGGAAAACCATGGTAGAAACAAAAGGAGACAGCCACTAACCATGACACTACGTCACGCATAGTATGCGCGCGCATTTAGGCAGCAAAAAGAAGCAACTTCTCCAGTCAGTGCAAGTGGATTTTTGATCGATTGATTTTTAAAATGTCATCTTGTTGTGTTGTGGGATGCCAGAACAGGTCTAGCAAAATAAAAGGTATTCATTTCTATCGCATTCCATCGGGGAAAAGACCGTTCAATGCAAACAGGCGAAGATTGTGGCTACAAGCAAAAAAACGAGTGGACTGGACCGAAGACATCATTAGAAATGCAAGAGTATGGGGGCATTTTATATCGGGTAAGTTAATTCTGTTTTTGTTAACTTAAAATTGTGTTGCTTAATTTGAATGTTAGCTATATCTGATATAACATAGTTGGCCAAAACCAAAGATCTTCTATTACCAAAACGGTTAACTATCCATAGTTAACTTGCATTAGCCTTGCAACTTAACTTTAGGTAACTTACCGTTAACGTTAGTTAGTTCATGCTATTCGTTTACATCCTGGACATGCACGCAGACAACATAGTTGTATGCGTCCTGTGACTTGTATGCATGCAGTTTATCCTTCGTGTAAACACTAGGTTTTTCAATGAGGTAGGTATACATATCCGGCCACTCGATAGCTGGCCATTTTGTCATGTCATCCACCCATTCCCTTATTGAATATGGATCGGGAAGTCGGATACCATCACTTAAAGTTAATTTATTGAGGTAGCATTCACGATCTTTCGGATTAAGCAACTGCAGGTATGATCTTAGTTCCGCCATTTTTTGCTGCCATAATGCACGCGCACACTAAATCACGTGATCATTGTTTACCAACTGTAAAAGGGTCTATAGCAAAGGCCCGGTCACCCTTTGATTTTAGCTTAGATTTCGGAGTGACCAGAAGTTTCTTTCCCGAGGATCTCAGGTGTGTGTACGGGGATAAAAGGTCTGCAATATACACTTGAAAGGATCTCAGTTTTCTTAAGTAAAATAGCCTCTTTTGAGCTTTCTTAAGAGCAATGGTGGTATTCTCCTTCCATTGATTGTAATTGTTGTCTATAACAACACCCAAATACTTATAAGATTCCACAGAATCAATGATGGATGTGTTGATTACTACAGGTGTCACCAACTCGCTTTTTCTAAAATCAATAATTAGCTCTTTAGTTTTGGAAGTTTTGAGTTCTAAAAAGTTAGCACTACACCATGAAACAAAGTGATCAATTTCCCTCAGGTACAGTGAATCATTCCCTTCAGTAATACAGGGTCTCGGAAACACCAGAAACTGAAAAAACGTTTTCATAAAACAGCTGCTATATGTCATATTTCTCTTACCTATATTTTCTACACTCTTTTATTACTGGCATGCCATGTATACATTTTAGTTTCTGTCTTTTTTTATTAGCTTGATAATGAATCATAATTAGCCATTTATCATATTATCACATAATACTAATTTGTCAATTAAATGCTGCTTTTGTGTGGGAACACTTTAGAGCTAATGTAGGACAAAAACTGAAAGCATTTTGGTCCATGACAACCAGAGATGTGCACCACTGCACAGCTGTGGGGAGTGAACACCTCTGTTAAAAGTGAACAGCTGAATTAAATAGATCTGTACTACAGTAGAGCTACAGTACACTGTACTACATAGAGGGGTTCAATTCCAGTTGTTGGGGACCAAAATGTTTTCTGATTTCTTCTTATACATTTGTTGAAGTGTACTAACCTATTACTGATGTAACAGTAACTGACATGTCATTTATGATTTATTAGCATTTCAAAAAAAATATGACTAACAGGCAATTATGGTTAATTGGCATAATTATAAAGAAAAACATATAAAATGTACACATGGCACAATATTCACAAAACAGCATAGATAATCAGGTTAGGAACAGAGGTTGAGGTTTTGCATAGCAAACATGTGGCAGGTGTTTTATGTTTTCTGGAAAACTGGTGTTTCTGATATTTATATTACTACTTCTGTAGTCTATATCCTACAATGACAGAATCATCTGAAACTTTTTGTAGATGACAGGAGGCATAACTGCTCCTGCAGTCAGCTTAGATGTGTATAATGTAAAAAGAAAAAGTGACAAGACTGCCTTGGGGAGCACCTGTATGTGTTAAGATGGTATCTTATCAAACATGACTAGGCAGTCTTAGCCATTGAGGCCTATTTGTAAGAGTCTAGAATCCAGCTAGTAGGTGTGGTTGAATCGTGTTGAAAGCACTGCGAATGTAGTAGTAGTACTTTATTGATCCCAAAATGGGAAATTTCTTCTTCAATCGTTGTTACACTCCAGTAATACACAGTAAATATAACACAGACGACATTGGATAATATGACACAAGATAATACATGTGTACATCATTACAGGGAAGCCAGACCAGAGAAGGGATCAGCTATTTTTTTTTGTTTTTTGTTAAAGTGGACAGTGATACAATTTGCAGCAGGTTGTTCATCTGTCAAGTTGCAAAGTTGAATTTCCCTGCAGAATGGAACAATGCATCTGTTAAAAAAAAAAAAATCATAACAGTGTAAGTACAATCAGATCAAAAACGTCTACGAAAAAAAAAGAAGCCAAGTTACTCACGCATAGCCTACATAGCGCTGTCTATAAGTCCTTAATTCCAACTTGCAAAAACTAGGCCTGCCTTTAAAAGTATTGACATCAAAACGTGGCCAAGTTACAACTAACAATATTTCCTATCGTAGCTCACACTAAATAAACTAGCTCTATTCCAAAGCAATGCTATCCAAACTTTCCTAAATTATTTAATGCAACTTGGCCCTGTGTTTCTTCATCTTACCATCTCAAGAGAATGTGGTCAATGAAACTGTATGTGCCACATCAAACTGCAAAATGAAAATAATTTATAGTGGAATAGTCTGATTCAGATATGTTGCATTTAGAAATAAAACAGAAAAATTACTACACTATAGGGCATGTTTGAACAATTGTCTGCATCCACAGCTTTGGGTCTATGAAAAGCACAGAATTAATAAAATGTATTATTATTATTATTATTATTATTATTATTATTATTATGTACTTATTGATTTATTTATTTGGATTTCTATCAACACCTGTGTGGTCCTACAGAGCATAGATGTTCACAAAATTATGTTTGCAAATATCAAAACTACTATTATGTTAAGAAAATTGGTACCATTACTTATTTGCCACCATCTGACCCACAAACATGTCTGGATACGTTTGTAAAAATGCTATATGTACGCTATTTTCTAGGTAAAAATATTACTCATTTTTATCTGCATTTATTTATTCATCACCCCTTTCTCTATTGTACATGATGTTTCTTGATATAAATGTCTCTTTGTGAATTGTAAAGAAATCTGTAGCAGCAGTTAACATTCTAAAACCTGTACATTTTCTAAAGTAAACTTGCCAACAAAGTACAACCATATCCTTTCTGGAGTGTAAATATTCATCAACTGTTAAAAACATTCATTGAAATCATATGTTGTTCCATGAGGCACAATCTCTTCACATGCAAAGATGAAGAAACACAGGGCCAAGTTGCATTAAATAATTTAGGAAAGTTTGGATAGCATTGCTTTAAAATAGAGCTAGTTTATTTAGTGTGAGCTACGATAGGCAATATTGTTAGTAACAAGTTAGTAATTGTTTGTAACTTGGCCACATTTTGATATCAATACTTTTAAAGGCAGGCCTAGTTTTTGCAAGTTGGAATTAAGGACTTATAGACAGCGCTCTGTAGGCTATGCGTGAGTAACTTGGCTTTTTTTACATCGGAGACGTTTTTGTTCAGATTACAGTATACTGTGTAAGGATGGTTGCATATGGTTTGCATTACAGTAGAGTACATATTTTTTACAATGCAATATGAAACAACTATTACAGTACAGTACTGTACATACCTGAACATACTGACACCGCATCTCCTTTACCCTGTCACTGTTCCTCTCATATGGGACCCTGTAGACTTGTTTCATCCTAAAGTAATTTCTTTTCAGCACTCTGTCAATTGTTGCTAAACTGATGCTTTGTATATTGGCAAAAATTTGATTGTCTTGAAGGATCTTCTCTCCGATTTCCCTCAGGCGGATAACATTGTTTTCAAGCACAAAGTTCACAATTGCTGTCTCTTGTTCTTCTGTGAACATCCGTCGTCTGCCACCACTGCATGATCTTCTCTCAATTCTAAAAAAGATTTTCCATGAACAACAATGTCCATTACAGGGATTGCAAAATACTGTATACAGTAGTACAGAGAGTGCATGTACAGTGAATGGGATGAAGCACAATTTACAGTATTTTTGTACTGTGTGAGGTTACTTACCGGTTTTCCCTCGATTCGCATGATGGAAGACACCGTTAATCTAGAAAGATTTGGCTGAACTCGTCTCCCAGCTTCAGGCATGGTTAGCCCGTGGTTTTTGCAAGTTGGAATTAAGGACTTAGAGACAGCACTATGTAGGCTATGCATGAGTAACTTGGCTTTTTTTTACGTCGTAGACATTTTTGATCTGATATAACTTATTTTTTATAGCTAACTAATGATGAATAATGCATGAAGATAAACATGGAGAGAGACATGCATTCCAAAGAAATGCATGCAGACATTCGCATAACCATAACGCCAAGAATGAGAAAAATGAGAACAGTTATCCTATTACAGACAGCACACAATTACATTAAAAGAGTTTGAAGATGAGCAGTATTTAATGTGTAATGAAATACAATGAACAGCACCACCTGAGCTATGGATCATGAAGAAGCATGTAAATTAATGAACCAAGTCAATATGGAGACATGCATGCACAATGGGCTAGACGCAAACACATTCTAGCTGAAAGACATACAGCCTAAATAGCTAGTATAGCCTAAATAGTTTGCATGAGTAAAATATGGAAATACAGTTTTAAAATAGGGCTATTAGTATTCTAAAAAATGAAATACATTTAACATTAGGCTATTCAACACTGGATTGCCGGATGCGTAGCTCTAACCTTCCATGTGTGGGCTACGAGCTAGCAAGCGAGCTAGTGAGTTCATAAGCACAGCAGAATTCCTTTGCAACCCTTCACTTGAAGGGTTGTTTCTCCTGACAAATTTTCCTATTGAATTCTATGGAAAAATAAGTCAGGAGAAGAAACCCTTGAAGTTATCCATCCATATCTACTGTATTTCTGGCAGCAGAGTGATGGTTTAAGGCTTGTTTGATACGCAGACCCTTGATGACTTAGAGCCATTTAGTCAACCGTGTGTTCCACACTGTTCCAGTGTAATTTAAAGCTAAATCTAGTCCCACCCCCCAATTCCCATAGAGATCCATTCAAATGCAGAGGTTATAGTATCGCTTCTAAGAGTACCTGTAAATAAGATATCAGGAGTCTTTTGATATCCTTTTATACAGTCATGATGGCATCACCTTTTTACCTGTGGAATACCTGTTTACCACAGAAGTTGTTTTACAGAATGGCAAGAATGTGCAAAGCCATTATCAAGGCAAAGGGTGGCTACTTTGAAGAATCTAAAATATAAGACTTTTTTTTATTTGTTTAACCCTTTTTAGGTTTTTGCATAATTTAATTTGTGTTATTTCATAGTTTTGATGTCTTTACTATTCCAAAATGTGGAAAACAGTAAAAATAACGGAAAAAACCTTCTATGAGTAGTGTCGTGGATTTTTTCCTTTCAACCCACAGTGAGCAAGTCTGTCCAAACAGAACCACAACAAAACCATGTAATAGAATAAGAAAAAGAATTTCAGTTTATTTGGAGATAAACTCAGAATGAGAGAGAGTCTTACCAGAATCTCTCTAACTTGAAAACAGAATACAGAGGAGATTTATACACAATCTATCATTGCTTTACTGCTTTGCCACAAGGGGCGATTTCTAAACATACAGAGACAAGGGTATCCATTTCTTGGTGTTTAGTCTTTCAATAACCTTCAAACCAAGTAATGAAAACATCCATCTCACAGACTGCCTGTCTCTGCAGATTGTGAAGGAGAGACACAGAGGGAGTGAACCACAGCAGGCCTGCTTAAAGCCTACTCAGTGTTCACAGAGAATACATTGTTTAATTACTTAACTCAATATAATTGATCTACTATATTAGATGCTTAATGATAATCATGTGATTGTCTCTGTTAATACACACACATTGTAAAACAGAAAATTCCTTCACAGTAGATGTGTCCAAACCTTTGACTGGTACTGTAGTACAAGTGAAATACAAGTGAAACATTGAACAGTTAATATTGGAAACCTCTTTTGCCTTTGCAATAAAAATACGTTAATGTGTTAATGTGAAAATAATAAGTCTAATAAATGAAAAGTACTTAACAGTTGCACATTGTTTTTGTGGAAAATAAGCATGTGCCCTGCTGGGCACGAACCCACAATCCTCTGTGTGAGAGACAGCAACCCTTACCATTAGGCCACAGTAGCTTCTTGGAAAGTATGAAGCCATTAGCCATATTAACATTAAAAAACATTAATATGAAGCGTTTTTATTGGGCGATAAGCTTGATGAGCAGGTCTACGGACCATACCCTCAAAGAATAATTCTACCCATTGGATAACATCGCGACGGAGGTAGGCAGTTTGGCAGGAAAAATAAGAAGAAGAAGAAAAAGAAGAAGAAGCGGAAGAGGAAGGAGAAAAACGACGAAATAGCCCAAGTTTGGGGTATTATTGTGTGGATGTGTGAAGTTGTAGCTGAATGTTGTGTGGTTACATGAGGTCAGAACATACAGAATTTAATGTTTTTAAGGGCTGAGAGTCTATGGTCATTGTGGTTACTTCTGTAGGAAACCTTGAAAAGTGCCAAACTCTCGGTGCTGTATAGGTATGGGGCATGCCCCACCAAGCTGTAACTTGGTGAATGGCTTACCAGCCATCCCAATAACATTTTAAATGGCTCTTTGTTGTGATTCACACAGATTGCTATGTCATCATATTTCATATTTAATACAGTACAATAACTTAAGACGTTCGTACAAGTAATCATTGCCACTAATAACATTGCATGTTGACTATGTATTTTAGATTTCATGAATTGATTCTGATTGGGGCATGAACTGGCTCACTCCCAGTCACGTTTATATTCTTTATAGATAGCGTTGGGGATCCAAGGTTGCCATTGCTTGGGTGACTATTGACTGACCAGGCCAAAAGGATCCATTTATCACCCCCTCTTCCACAAAAAACATTGGTAGCTACTAGCTAGTAAGCTAACGTTAAAAGACCAACTTGAGAACAGAGAGCTAGTGTCTAACTACAGTAGGGGGCTCAGGTTACATGCATAACGTTAACGTTTCATTAGCAACACACATAAAACTGACGTTAATTGAAGTGCTAATGTTTGCAAAGCAAACAATATATCGTATTGTATACGTCGTTACTTAGCAACCATTAGACAAACACTAATGGCTAGAAAGCTAGCTACTACTTAACTTTAGCTTACGTTAGCTAGTTACGTTACACATCCATTATGATTCATGACTTCTCACGAATGTAAACATTTGCTGTGCTACAAATAAACAGCAATGGAAAAAACAGCACACAAGTTAGTAACATTAGTGCTAATTTGCTAATATGAGCTAGCTAGCCAACTCCTAGTATTAAGTTGTCTGCTGCTTAACGTTAACGTTATTGGTTTCAACATTACATTGGCATCATTTAACTTAGTGGGAGTTGTCGGCTCATTGAAATCCACTTATTACAAACAACAAATTTGCATCGACAAAAGAAGTTGTGTCCGGCTCATTTGTTGTGTTCGCAAACAGAATGGGGAAGTAACGAAAAGGTCCTGACACATGGTCGGAAGTGACGCCAGGGCACATGACGCAACTTCCAGATCAATGCTCAGGCCCCAAGGGGCCTGGCGGTTGATCTGGGGCTTCACGGTTGATGTCTGCAGGAAGACTCTTCTCGCCTGTACACTCCAGCAGTAAGACTGACCCGAACATCCAGGCATTAGTTTAGGAAAACTTCTGCTGTTTGTTGTTTATTGTTAAAGTAATTATTGAATGTAATCATTGTGTATTGTATATAGTTAGTGTAGATTTGTGTGTTACATAAGTAAAACTAATATAAAATATAGCTGCAAGCAGCGACTATACGGGGTCCAAGCATAAGGTTTGTAATTTTGTTGGAATCATGTTACATTGGTTTCCTTTTACAATCGAGTCTCGGAAGGTATACGTGAGACACATGTAGCTGCATGACATGAGTGTCTAAACATGAATGTGTATAAAAGGTCAAACTGTTTTCAGACCACCACCTTCAGTTAATTCTGGGTAAACTGAATAATTTGAGAAGACATTCATGAAAGAGACCTTCAATCTGAGGCAATGCCTAGATATTAACTCAAAAAATGTGTTTTAGTGTTTCCTACCCCATTAATGTGAAAATAAGATTTGTAGATGTGGAAAGCATAAGAAAGCGCAAGTTGTGTTGTCGAACAAAACGCAACCTTTGGTACCCGGTGGGATTTGAACCCGGGCCTCCCACATCGAAGGCAATCGCTCTAACCACAAAGCCATTGCAGATGTTGTATTGCATGTGGAGAATTATTGGAGGGTATGGAGCATTTTTGATGAAGAATTTGGCAGGAAAAAGAATAACTTTATTAAAACTTTATTTGTTTCACTCATTTAAGTACTAGTGAAACAGTGAATAGTTAATATAGTAAAATCTCTTCGCCTTTGCAATAATGTGAAAAGAACATTATTAAGTGTGAAAAGCATAACAAACTGTGCATTGTTTTCATCGAAAAGAAAAGTAACCTATGGTGGGGATTGAACCCGGGTCTCCCACATACCAAGCCATTGCTCTTACTGCTAAGCCATAACAGATAACCTGTGGCTGCCCAGTGATTGATCACGACACATAATTTTCAATGTTTAAAACACAACAGTGATTTTTCATGAAGGGAAATGGTAATGGCATTTCCAAAATGGCAGCCAATCCAAGATGGCAGCGACATATATGGGACATACATATGTTCCAGATGAGGAAATTGATCACTACAGCAAGTTTTAAATGTCTAAAACATAATGGTGATTTTTTATGAATTTATGAATTAAAAAATATATATTATGCTCTATAGCGCCACCATCTAATTCTATTGAGCCAATACTTTAGAGTTTGGCTCAGAAGCTCAGTGCAAGTATAGAAACCGAATTTTATTAATATCCATTGAAGAATTGAAGAGTTTTTGTGACTAGCCACACCCACAACAGTTTTTATTGGCTTACTACGATCAGGATATTAGGAAAATCGGAAAAGCGCTTCCTACGTTTTTTGGAGAATCGTCCCCTGAACAAAAGGATGTGAGTTGCATGTTGATATGTCAAACGGTCTAGGAGGAGTTCGATTTTATAGGTTTTTCACAAAATGCTAATTTGCAAAAGATCCAATATGGCAGACCTCATTGGTCCTAATGGCAAAGTTATTTGCCACGAACCAACGAATTTGATGCAAAAAGAATTTTGAAGATAGGCTAAACGGTTCAAAAGTTATAGCCGAAAATGTTTATCAAATTTAACTTTGTCTCTATAGCGCCACCATCAGGTCAAGTGGGTTGGAATTTGCTGTACATGTGTCATGTCGCAGTGTCTCATGTGTGAAAGTTTCAGCAAAACCTATCATGTGGTTTTGCTGCAATTGTACCAAATGTGGGAATAATAATAATAAAACCAGCAATAACAATAGGGTTCCAGCACTACGTGCTTGGACCCTTAAAAACCCAAACAAACTTTCCTGAATGGCACGCTGGTCATCTACATATCTGACAATGACAGACAGCTCTGAGTGACAGCTTAGGTCTGTGGTCTCATCAATCTGCTAAGAGAAGAAGGGACCACTATCTTGTTTTATTTCATTTTTGATGGTGGTGGCTATTGCATAAAACCGAAACTACATTGGGTTCTGTACATAGTACAGTAAACAAGGGGAAAAACACTGAATGTTTATTTATACAACTTTTTAACTGTATAATTGTACCTATATTGGAGTATTAATTTCTCAGCATATAGAAAATATGCATTTTATTGTAAATAACGTTGGAAACTCCGATCTAGTTCCCAAACATGTATTGCAACTTGATGTCACACCATAAACAATGTGCTGGTAAACAGTTCTGCTTAATTGTATTTCACAAAACTTTGGTTTGAAAAATCATTATACCTTTAGGCTTCAAGAAAAAAATACTTTAAAACTTTCATATGGCTGTACATGATTTTTTTCCAATTTTAAACTGACTTGTGTTTTTCTGCCCTTCATTACGAGTAGTTCGGCTGTGTTCAGTTTGGCGTAGTGAAACTCAGCCAGTTTCTGGAGTACCAATCCCATGGCTTATATTTTAGCCAGAGTGGTTTTGGACTTGATTGTAGAGATTTATGCAAAACCATCGTCAATTGGGTGTATTTCTTTGACTGATAGCACAATAGGCCTATCTGAAGTGGTAAAAACTCTCATCGACCCGCCTCCACTCCGAGTATTATTTGCTTTCCATTGGGTTTTAAAACGGTCTGTCAAATATTCCAGCCAATAGCCAAGACTCTTATCTTTCAGACAAGCCCTCATTCAACACAACGCCGTCGTAAATCAAGGAAATGCAGCCCTGCGTAAGATGAGGAGCCAAGAAAATCTCTGACCAAGCGTAATTATCGAACCAAGATGGCGCAGTGTTTTTACCTTGTAGCGTAGCTCGCTACATTCCGTTTAGAAAAGCACAATTCATAAGGTAACTGCGCTGTTTATCTTTTTACTTTACAGTCTCTTTCATACAGTTTTTGGTTAGTTATGTCTAGGTTATTCAGGAGTTTCTCCGTGCAGCAGGTCCTAGCCCAAATATGGTTTTGCGGTCTCAGTGACGCAGATGTAAGGTAACAGATTATTTTGCCGGTATACCAGTGCGAATTCACTTTTATGTATAAAACGAATCCCTCTGAATGAAATGAATATAGCTAACATTACTATATTGTAACAATGGCAAGCTAGCCAGCAAAATTACACATAGCAGCTAGCTATCTATTTGTGTCTGAGACAAGCTGTTCCGAGTTTCTTTTCAATGAAATGGCGTCTGAAGGGTTTGTTTTCTTCCACATGAGTAAATTGTTCTGTATGCAGTACAGCAGGCTGTGCAGGTAAACGAACGAGCAATTTATGCATGACGTAACATGAGGGAGAGATAATATGAGGATGAGTTTGTTGTTGATTATTATGCAGGGGTTTATTTTATTAAGGAAACTGGTGGACATTTGACTTTATATCCCGTTTGCATATACCTGGACTCATTTCTGGCTAATGGGACTCTGGTGGAATATAAGATTCAATGTGCTGCTACATGGGTTTGGAGAGCTTTTTTGGGACCACGGGTAGGCTAGTTAGTTGTGTAATATGAAACACACCAAAAACATATCTAAAAATGAACTTTTATTGCCAATTATCAATTTTTATTGTAAAACTTAAAAAAAGAAATCATATTGAGACTTTTCTGGAACCTTGCCATTTTGCACAATTTGGCACAATTTTGGGAACCAAAATGGTTCGCCTGAAAGAAAGCTCTGTAGAATTTGAATGGTTTGAGATATTGACACCATATTTTGAGCAGAAATAAGAGGTTCTGCTCTGCTCCATATCTCATCAGGTAAAAAATCTGAAAGTTGAATGTAGGTACCCGTTTTTTAGTTTTTTCACAATTTCTGTATAAATTGTTGTAATTAAGTAGCAAAAAGTGTATGTATATGAATTTCATAATAGTGCTGTTCTCTGTTTTAATAAAAGCTATGAACCATATTTGTAGCCTTTACAGTTTTTGAAATAAACAGCTTTGTTGGGCACTAGTGAAAACAGGCGAAAATTGGTATATTTTGCCCTTGGTATTAAGAGGTTAATAAATTTGAAGAAACATGATTAGTATAATTGGGACATCGATGACTACCACTAGGCGTCCACAAAGGACAGGGTCAACAAACCCTTTTTAAATGGTAGCTAGCCCTCCACCCTGTCGATGGCAACCGTCACTGTGTTACTTAAACAACAAAGATTTTTTAAACATGGACTTTAGCTAAGGTATTGGCTACACACCTTCAACATGCTCTATCAGGCCTGTTCTCCCCCGATCAAACAGGTTTCATGTTGGGGGGGGCAGTACTTTTATAACAGAAGGAGGCTTTTGAACATTTTGCAAGCTCTGACTCCCCCAAAGTGGTGGTATCATTGGATGCTCAGAATGCCTTCAATAGAGTGGAGTGGAGGTATATTTTTTGTTTTAGGCTAATTTGGTTTTAGTGTAGATATTTTTTCATGGATAAGATTACTGTAATAGGGGTGCCGGGGGTGCTGCCGTACCCCCTGTCAGCAGGCAGTGAAAACCTTTGAGAAAATAAAGAACTTACAGTAATGTACACGCTATTACTGATTGGATATTACATACCTTCAGTTCAACAAACATATTGGCTTTGTTACTCACTTTTAAAAATTTACAAGAGAAGGGTGCCACGGTGGCGCAGCGGTTAAAGTGCAGACCCTGAGTCGGTACAGTTGCACACCGAGGATCAGGAGTTTGAGTGTCAGTCAGGTAGTAGCTATAGTCACGATTAGGAAAATAGCAAATAGAAATCTAAGCTTCAACGAAGTGAATCAAAATGTCTTATAAATGCAGAAGTGGATCTCAGTAGAAAATGGACCAGCAGAAAAGGTTGCAGAATTTGGATGCCTTTTTTTAAAGGCAGTCACTAATAAAGCAGTAGCCTTATCGGGCAGGAGAGACTGAGGCTAGCCTGGGAGCTTAACTTGGATATTGTGGATTTGCACAATGCATGCCTCAGGTGGGTGAGGGTATATTTAGTACTTCTTTTTATTTTGAAAATGGCTTATTACGGATAAGAAATGGGTTCTAGCTTTGTTACAATTTTATGATGCCCACATTATAGAAATCTTGCGTAAATACGTTTTTGTGCTCTTGGTGTCATAAGATATTAAGGGATATTAACCTTGCATTGCCCCTGTAGCTTTTGATTGTTTGAGGAGAGCGAACGTGTCATGACAGTAAGTCAAGGCGGTTACCTGGGGATTTTTTAATGATATTATTATTAGCTAAAGTTAGCATGGTTAAAAACTTAGTGTAGTTTTTTGCTGTAGCAATACCAGTGATTGAATCAGGAAACCTGTACATTAACCCCTTGGTGCAGATGGCAGATTTCACCTATTTAGGGGGTGCTCTGTTTAAGGCTTTATAACTCCAGGTGTGAGCATCACATAAACTTGGTAAATGGCTTAAATGAAACAAGACAGGTGTACCATTTACAATACAAACTTGGATTTGTTTATTTGCATAATTCAAGCCAAAATAAAGTGCCACAAATGCAAAGAAAAAATATATAGATTTCCTCGATCATAAACTCCATGTCCACAAGTTTAGCAAAATCTGAGGATGATATGCAGAACTACTAAAGGTCTATGATGCAAAATATAGCAGTGTACACTGTTGTCCATTAGTGTCTCCAAATCTATCCAAATGGCTAAATTGTGCACTGCTCTAAATAAAAAGAAATATGATATATGTAACTACAAATCAAGAGTTTTGGCTCATTAAACTCACTTTTGCATATTTTTCAAGTGGGATTTACTATATTTTCATCAGTATAGGGGGTAGATATCTATGGGTCCAAAACCCCTATGCAAAACATGTCATAAAATTTATAAAATTAGTTTTGTCCATTATAAAGCATATACATTTGCTCCTTCTGATGGCTTAAGATAAATAACATTGATATCACAGTGTTACATACACCTAAATATGTTGCCTAATCATTCACTCTTGTACCTCAATAAAACCTGTACTCTACAGTATGTACACTTTTGTCCTGGGATTGTATTTTTCTGTAGTTTTTTTAATTTTTTATGTTCCTATTCATAATGACTCCAAGGAAATTTTTACCTTAATCTACCACATATCAGCGCACAGTAAATTGGATTGAGCATTTGTCATGCCCTAAGAGACAAGTATATACACCATAGCCTATATTATGTAGGATAACATGAACATAAAATAGTATTCCACCATCTGCAAAATGCTGCCAAATGTTCTATCTTCAATGAACATCGATAGCCTACATCAAAAATAAATTTAACTGCACTACACAGTGGCGATTTTAGCATGACATTTCTGGAGCGGAAATTTTGTATGACATCACCATCAAAAAAAATAAAGATAGCCAATTAGTCTATGGGCTGCGCTGTAGGACTAAGTGCCAGGGAACAGAAAGCTTTCAAAACTTTCAATGTATTGCTTCAGCACAACACAGAACCCTACATTGAGGTTGCCTATACTGCAACAAAGTAATAGGATGACAGACATTTCTTCAATAACTTGCATGCTTTATCAAAACCATAAATACAAGCAAATGACACATTGTTAACTTGTAGGAAAGTGAAAACAAGTTTGAAAAAAACGCAAAGCATGCCAACGGCATATTATAATAATGAGAATTATCAGATAAATGTCAAATAAATATGCAAACATTTGGTATTGCTTTGGCTATGTTAAAACATGACTTAACATAGTGAAAGTGAATGATACCAAGTAATTAGCCTCAGCTTTTTAAAATGCCGCTTAGCCTACTGATGGCATGTAGACTGATTTATCGTAAAAATAAATAAATCGTTCAAACTTGAACTTAAAGAAACTTCAAAAAGGTAAAACATAGGTGTCAACCTTTGGAGAGAGCTGCCTTTATTTTCACGCATACAAAACTATAAATTCACCAAAAACCGTATAGAACAGTATCTATTATCTATTAAAATCACTAGCCACCACAGTTATTTGTCTGATTCAAGTTTATTTAACCTCTTAATACCAAGGGCAAAATATACCAATTCTCACCTGTTTTTACTAGTGACCAACAAAGCGGTTTATCTCAAATTGTAAAGGCTACAAATATGGTTCATAGCTTTTATTAAAACGGAACTGCATTATTATGACTAAGCAGTCATAATTCATATACATACACTTTGTGCTACTTAATTACAATTTATGTACAGAAATTGTGAAAAAACAAAAAAACGGGTACCTACATTCATATTTCTGATTTTTTACCTGATGAGCTACAAGAGCTATGGAGGAAAAAATCTCCTCTTTGTGATTTCTCAATATGCTGCCTATCTCTGCTAAAAATATGGTGTCAATGTTATGTTCTGATAAGGACCCAAGCCCAGACCACAGGTAGCAGGCAAAAAACATTGTTTTTTTTCAGTCTGAGTTCAGAAGCCAGGTAATCAGAGATAGAGACAGTACAAAATCAAAATCCAAAAGAGTAGTCAAAAACATAGCAAGAGTCAAAAACCAGAAAAACACGGCAAACAAAACAGAAGGAAAAGGCAGGCTCCAAGTCGTTCAAAGGGTTGTCTCAGGAATCTCAAATAACAAAGCCTTACTAGTAATCGGCACAATTAAATTGATCAATGTTCTGACAAAGAAACACTGCACACTGAGGGCTTATAAACACTGGGGAAGGATAAGACAAAGGAGGGTCAGGTGTGAGAGAGGGCGGGGTTACAAACAAGACAAAGGTGATAACAATGGGAATCGATAATACAATAATGGGGAAATGACAAAGACGTGGACCGGATTCACGAAAACACATTGAAGACAACATAGCCTGGGTCAGAGGCAGACTCGTGCTCAGATTGGTAGGCGGAGTTACAGGCTAGAGACAGGTGCAGTCAATATGCAAAGGCAGCAGGAGTCAGGTAAAGCACACGAGAATGGAATGTTAAAGCGTAGAAGATATGTTAGTATCAATTAGTAAATAACTAAAATATGGGGGTTAGTCTTGTTTAGTAACACATATACATTAGTAGATTTAGTAAGTGTAATTTAAACTAGATAACCACAAGTGCAATAAGTAATTGTTAATATTATCTACAGTTTAATACAAAAGACTGAAGAAAGAATACGAGACATGAAGGAAGGCAGAAATCCCGAATACTTCCGAAATCACCCGAATAGTGTCAGTACGATACAGGGGAGTGACAACTCGGAACACAGCACACAGACAGACGGGGATGAGGGAAATGCATACTGTACAGAAACCAGGGCTATGGGCAGTGAATATGAAAAATAATAAAGTAACATAAAATAATACACAAACAAAACAGAACCATAATAGTCAATATCTCAAACCATTCAAATTCTACAGCTTTTTTTCAGGCGAACCATTTCAGTTACCAAAGTAGGCACAAATTGTGCCAAATTGTGCAAAATGGCAAGGTTCCATAAAAGTCTCAATATGATTTATTTTTTAAGTTTTACAATAAAATTTGATAATTGGCAATAAAAGTTCATTTTTAGATATGTTTTTGGTGTGTTTAATATTACACAACTAACTAGCCTACCCGCGGTCCCCAAAAAGCTCTCCAAACCCATGTAGCAGCACAGTGAATCTTGTATTCCACCAGAGCCCCATTAGCCAGAAATGAGTCCAGGTATATGCAAACGGGATATAAAATCAAATGTCCACCAGTTTCCTAGATAAAATAACCCCCTGCATAATAATCAACAACAAACTCTTCCTCATGTTATCTCTCCCTCATGTTACGTCATGCATAAATTGCGCATTCGTTTACCTGCACAGCCTGCTGTACTGCATACAGAATAATTTACTCATGTGGAACAATAACTACTAAACAAACACTTCAGACGCCATTTAATTCAAAAGAAACTCGGAACAGCTCGTCTCAGACACAAATAGATAGCCAGCTGCTATGTGTAATTTTGCTGGCTAGCTTGCCATTGTTACAATATAGTAATGTTAGCTATATTCATTTAATTCAGAGGGATTCGTTTTATACAGAACAGTGAATTCGCACTGGTATACCGCCAAAAAAATATGTTACCTTACACCACTCAGCATCACTGAGACAAGATCACAAAAACATCTTCGGGCTAGGACCTGCTGCACGGAGAAACACCTGAATAACCTAGACATAACTAACCAAAAACTGTATGAAAGAGACTGTAAAGTAAGAAGATGAACAGCCGCCATTACCTAATAAATTATACTTTTCTAAACGGAATGTAGCTAGCTGCTACAAGCTAAAAACACTGCGCCATCTTGGTACGAACATTATGCTTGGACGCCTCCTCCTCTTACGCGCAGTTGTATCTACGTGAATACAGAATGCATTGAGTTGAATGAGGGCTAGTCTGAAAGATAAGAGTCTTCGCTATTGGCTGGAATATTTGACAGACAGTTTAAAAACCCAATGGAAAGCAAATAATACTCGCAGTGGAGGCGGGTCAATGCGAGTTTTTCCCACTTTTCCCACAGGCCTATTGTGCTATCAGTCAAAGAAATACACCCAATTGATGAAGGTGTTGCATAAAACTGTGCAATAAAGTACAAAACCCCTTTGGCTAAAATATACTAAGCCACGGGATTGGTACTCCAGAGTTTCACAATGCCAAACTGAACACAGCCGAACTACTCGTCATTAAGTGCAGAAAAGTACAAGTCGGTTTAAAATTTGAAAAAAATCATGTACAGCCGTATGAAAGTTTTAAAGCATTTTTCCTTGTAGTCTAAAGGTATAATGATTTTTCAAACCAAAGTTTTGTGAAATACAATTAAGCAGAACAGTTTACCAGCACATTGTTTATGATGTGACATCAAGCTGCAATACACGTTTGCGAATTAGGTTGGAGATTCCAACATAATTTACGAATTTTAAACTCAACGTTTTGGGCTTAAAAACCACTTTTCGGGAAGGAATGGATATATCTTAAGGATATTTCATCAAAATATTGAGGTGAGCAGTTTATTATATATTATTAAATTAATGAAATGTATAATTTAATAATTTCCGTAACAACCAAGTTACCGCTAGGGGGCGTTTGGCAGCAAGAGGTTAATATATTCCTGTATTTAGCTTTTCACATAATAATGAGTGTGTAACAAATTCAGCAAGGTGCTTCGTTGTGATAAAGTGTATTTTTAGATCATAACTTACAGTCCTGATGCGCTACTTGCTTTTCCCACAGCCTCAGAAATCGAGAGAATATCAGAGAGAGGGAGAAAGAAAATGTGATTGCAGCGATTAAATTAATTATGTTGGAAAACGTTTTTAAAAAATGTGTTAGACTAGATTTCCCGTATCATAATCTTATACGCCTGTATACCTTCGAAAATGTGGAAAAACCGTATTTTATATCAGCAAACTTGACACCTATGACAAAATAAAATCAAACTAATGGAAAACTTTAGCTGGCTAGCATTAGTGATACACATACACTGAATTGGCTTTGTTTATGTTTATTTCCTGGTCATGTCAGCCCACGTTAACGACGTTAACTTAACGTTTATAATTTTTTCGCCACCTGTTGCTAGGCAGAATTAGTAGGGGCAAAAACATTTCTGCCCCTCCGCCCAACATAATTTGCGGCAGGTTTTCCCTGCTTACGCAGATCACGCTCACGTTGTTTCCCTAGCAATGGTGGGGCAGAGTGCTCCGCTGCCCCACAGCAGAGACATAGGACAGGGAGCGCAGTCCGCAGCGTGAGCACACACGTACAAGGAAACTATTCAAAAACAGCATAAGGTGTGTGAGTCAAGTTTATTATATTTATACACGCCAATTTCATGATTGAATCACTGTTTTTTATTAAATATAAAATACATTTTGCCACAACGTTCAGATGTTATGAGTGCCACGTCTGGTGGGGCACTGACCCACCTGCCCCTAATGTAGAAATGCCACTGGCACTACAGTATGTGAAATGCACTCAAAATGCGAAAATAACAATAGGGCTATCAAACATATTGGAAAGACAGTGCTCGAGTGGAAACACCAACATACTCATTTAGCCAGCGAGACCAACGGCATTTTAGACGCAAAAATACTTACATATCGGGAAAGGGAAACTCCCCTCCCTAATTCGTTTTCTATAGAGCTTGCGTAATACCAGACCATTAAAACGAAAACTGCCGTTACGCTGGGCTGTAGTAAATTGTTCAAAGCAACCAAAAAGACATGGCATATACCGTTGCTAGGTTAATGCACTCTATTGGATAAAAAAGCCGACAATTAAACCAGAGTGAACTATAATGAATGAGACAGCCTTACAGGGCATGGGGGTATTATGAGTCGACGTTTCAGATAATGTAATAGCGGTATAATGTGTTGTATATTTCTCAAACTGAAAACCAAACAATAAATGACCACTGAATTTTGAAAGGAACATCTCGTTGTGTAAAACCAATGGTAGGATTGTATATTTATTTCATATTTAGTAGCATATATTGCTAGTAGAATACATGGTAGAATGAGACAGTACTTTCACAGTTTATTTTGCATTTGAGTGAGCAGGGCTTTTCACTGCTTTTCTGGCACATGATCAGGCTATTGTTGGGTTTACCTTGTTGCTATGACGTTATTCTAATTTTATATGATGAATAAATATATTTATGAACTCAAACATAGATGCTATTGTCCACTATGTCACGCATGGGATAGACTAGGTGGGGGTTGCTTGTTAAATGGACTTGCTACCAATAAAGTTAAAACACAGAGTTTGTGATTGTGATCTGAGTTGAGCAAAAAGGTCCCGCCGCCGTCACCTTCTACGCAAAGGATTTAATAACATATGATTATTGTATAGGCCTAACATTACACACTTAGCTTAGCCTACATTCTGAGCCGCTGCTCCAACTGCTGGAATTACAGAGAAGCTATACAAATGCAAATTTTTTCATGATAATTTCCTCCCTCTTTTTGAAAAGTATAATGATTATTTAAACAGGTGGTCCACTCTGCCTCTCTCTTTGGCGGGTCGTGTCGGTCTGATCAAGATGGTTGTCTTACCTAAATTCCTGTGTTTATAAGGAAAAATTGCTTCTAAAAATTTTCACCAAATAATATCTTAATTTCTTTGGGGTGGTAAATCAGGCCGAATCAGGAGAGCAGTTCTCCAGCTGCCCAAGGACAGTGATTTAGCCCTCCCCAAATTTATTCAGTATTACTAGGCATGTAGCATTCAGAAATGGCTTTTTTGGGTCAATGATGAGTCGAGGCATGCCCAACTTGGGCCCGTATGGAGCTGCTATCATCTTCATTCTCGCTGTGCTCTTTGCTGTGCTCTCAGCTACCACTAGTATCAACACAAACCCAGTTGTTACCCACTCCATTAAAATATGGATCCAATTTCGAAAGCATTTTAGCCTGCATAAATCTACTCTCACTCCAATTTACAATAATCATCTCTTTGAGCCATCTCGCCTAGACCCCAAATTTCACTGGTTTAATAGGCATTGTATCAGCGATCTCTACAACAACAGGTCTACAACAACAGGGACTTCTCATCCTTTACTCATTGAAATGTGGCCTGCCTAATAACCACCTTTTACATTTTTTTTTCACATAAGACACTGTGCAAAAGCAATTCCCTCATTTCCCTAATCGCCCTCCTAACTTTAAAATGTATATTCTTTTGTCTCTTGATCCCGATCAGAGACGTCTCATCTCAGTTATTTACAATTCAATAATTCAATAGACTCTTTAACTCTAGATGTCCCTGCTAACCTTAAAAGAAATTGGGAGAATGACTTGGGAATGGAACAGTCTGATGAACAATGGAAACATATTCTGGAGCTGGTTCACTCCACTTCTATATGTGCAAGGCATAGCGTTCTAGCAGTGCAAGATCGTACACAGAGCCCATTACACAAATGCCAGGCTGGCCAAATTGTTTCCGAATGTGATATCTGAAGTTGCAACATATACAGGCAGTCGCCCTGCCAATCATATCCATATTTTGTGGACCTGCCTTAGGTTAACTGACTACTGCACAACATATCAAAATGTTTTTCATATTGCCATAGACCATAAACCCCCTCACAGCCATTTTTGGAATCCCGGCGGAGGCCAACTTTCCCACAGCCATGCAGAGGGTGATTTGCCCTTTACACACAGTTAGCCAGACGCCTTATTCTCCTCAAATGGAAACTCGTTTCCCCTCCTACTCATAGTAGATGGATTGAGTAGGTTTTGCATTGTCTAAAAGGCTCCTTAACAACTTTTTGAAAGGACCTTTTAGATCATATAGACACTTTGCCTGAACAAGAGACCCCCACTCCCTTTTTTGCTTTTCCTCTTATTCATTTACATATGCATTCATGTTTGTATGTACTTTTGCTTATGTAAATGTGTCCTTGTTTTAGTTTTTTACCCTTCATCGAGACTAGGTATGGCCTGCTGGGAGGGGTGATTGGACTGGAGGGTGGTACGATGGGGAGAGTGGGGTGTTGGCAAAATTTTTTATTTTGTTTGCCGGGATAAGGATACCTTTACCGTTATTTCGTGTCGTTTGTGGATTTCCGTAGAAACACATAGAATGAGTCATCGTTTGTATCGAGCATGTTTTGTGTTATGTTACAAAATAAGGAAACCGTTGTCACTATAACATTAGGATCGTAAAATAGTTTATAGAGATAGAATCGTGAGTTTTAACACTTTCAAACAGTATATTGTGTGACTAAATTATGTAAAAATTTCACTGCAATGAATACATGCTAGTTTAGGGACAGAGGTGTAAAACAGAAAGTAAAAGTCCTCATGTGTTTCTTCCATCCATGAACTCAGCCAGCTAATTTCACTAATTAGTTCTACCACCTGGGCTGAAGAATTGTGCTAATTACCAAATACTGGGGAGGACTTTTACTTTCTGAACCCGGATTTTACATCTCTGTTTAGGGGTGAAACCTGGGCTGCAGATACAGAAACCTCGTGGTGGCAAACGCTGGTTGAATAGGATATAATCCAATAGGATATATTTCGATATCGCCAGTAGGCCAATCTCTGTATACTTACCTAAGCAATCTATTGATGACGATGCCTGCCGCATCCTGACAGTGTCACAAAAACTTGCCCCTGTCTGGGCCTGCACTGTCAATCGCCTCAATCAACATCGAAGGATTCTCCAGATGCAAGGCAGACATTTTGGCAACAACGGTTAAACCGATCTGACATACTCTGCATGCAGCAGGCCCACATCGGCCCCTGCACAACATCGACCTGCCATTCCTGGAATGACGTTGGTTACAGAGATCCGACACAGACAGTATGGATCAGCTGTTTTCAGCAGACCAAACCTTAAGATCGAAGAAGTCTGAACCCCACACCACCGAAGGGCACATGGAAACCATCACGGTTTCCCTACCAAATGTCTCTTGTCACATCAGTGTATAAACCACCCTCAAGCCCTTTCCTGCACACCGAACTACCAGAAAGATGTTCCACATGAGCAATCCACATCAGCATTCTCACTGTGGGGCTATGAGAATAACAACTGAGATGGAGATGAAGTTGAAGCCTGGCTTGAGTCTAAACACCTGACTCTAATCCACAATGCCAAACTACCCAAATCTTTCCACAGCGCCAGATGGAAATGAGGATATAACCCAGACCTTGCTTGTGTGAGCAGCGAACTATCATCCAAAACTGTGAAGGAAGTCCTGGACCCTATCCCCCATACCCAACACCGACTAATTGCTATAACCATCAGATCCGTGCTCCAAGCAACAACCATCCCATTCCGCAGAAGGTTTCAACCTACGGAAAAGCTGACTGGCTGTCATTCCAACAGGAGATTGAACATTCCATCTCCAGCATTCCATCTACACCACCACACCTAATAACTACACCAACTTCACAGAATTGGTGAAAAGGTCAGCCAGACGGACATATACCAAGAGGATGTCAGACAGAGTACATCCCCCGGGTTATCAAAAACATCCAGCGGACCGGCTGAGAGCTACTACAAGGAATACAATAAGGACCCTTTCTCCCCTACCACTATGGAAATTGGAGAGACTCTGATAAACGAAGTTGGGGAAGAACAAAGAAAAATCTGGAAGGAGATGATAGAAAATGCCCAACATGACAAACAACAGCAGGAAGGCATGGGCCACAATCCACTGCCCTCGGCAAAGACCAAACACACACCACCCATAACCACAACGGCCACAGCAAACTCTGTCGTATCACAGCTGGTGGCCAACGGTCATAGTCAAAAACCGCGGCCAACCCACAGGAGAACACTGCCAAACAGTCGTATCAGATCAACCACAACCAGCCAGCCCTCTCACCAAGCCTTTCGACACAGAAGAACTCGAAACTGCAATGAGAAAGCTGAAACCCGGAAAAGCAGCAGGGATTGATGACATACTGGCAGAAATGATACAGCACCTGGGACCTAACGCAAAGACCTGGCTCCTAGAAATGCTGAATTCATGTATGGGCACATAAAACAATCCCACCTGCCTGGAGAAAGGCTAAGGTTGTTGCAATCCCCAAGCCCGCCAAAGACCCATCATCCCCAAAAAGATTCCGGCCCATCTCCCTCCTCTGCATCACCTACAAGCTCTACAAGAGGCTACTACTCCAACGCCTCATGCCACTTATAGACTCCAAGCTGACCAAAGACCAAGCTGGCCCTCCGCCCTAGCCGCTCCTGTGCTGGACAGCTACTGAACCTCCAGGGCTCGAAATTGCGACCGTTTTGGTCGCATATGCTCCCGAAATTTAATCTGTGCGATCTCGAAATTATAATTGGGAGCATTTGTGCGAGTGCAAATAATGGTTCTGGTGCGACCTTTTTTTTTTCTTCTTTTTTCCCCCCCAGTCGAACGTCCCTTTCTCTGTACATTCGCTAGTTAGTACACTCAGTATGTGCCTTGTGAGCTGACAGTGACCATTCTAAACCAATCAAACGTGAGCTTGACGTTCTTACCTTTAATTCTGATTTTAGATTGGTTAAGATTAGCCTTCAATCACTCCCTTTCACGGCACTACACTGTTACGTGACACAGAGAGCTAACGCGTTAACTAATGTTATCTGAAGACAAAAGTTTATTAACAATTTATTAACGTTACCTAACTAGCTAAATTGGTAATGTTAGCTAGCGTTATCGAAAGCTAACAATATGAAGCGAACGATTATGGCATTTTTTAGTAACGTTACTAAAAACGTAACACATGTAGTCGCCGTGGCTGCTGAAACAGTTGGCGATGGCGACGTGGGTACACCAGCAGCGAAGAAGGCGTACACTTTTTGGAGAGAGTGGCTGAAGGACTTCGAATGGCTTAGGTATGACAACGGTGCAATGCACTAGCCTGTGGGATGGAGATAGCAGGTAACAGTGCCAGTGGCGGCTCCTGAGCTGAAAATTGGGGGGGCGGAAAATTTACCTTTAAACTGATTATTGGTCTTAATCATTTTTCAATCAGTTTCCTTGATTAACAATAGGCTACATCAGCGTTTAATTCACCAATTACTCAATGCCATCAAATGTAGCCAGTTCTCCTCAATTAGGCTATTAGGCAAGTAATACAATTATTTTAACTTGCATCGCAAAATTGTGCAACATTATTATAATTATTATTATTGTCAACATTATAATTGTGGATACATGTGCTCTTCGTTCTCTGCACTCTTAATTCCGAAAATATTCATGGAAATTAAACGATCTTAAAGCTCAGCTTTTGTTAGATTATTTTTTTTATTTAGCACAACCTGCAATAAAAAAATAATTTAACAAAAGCTGAGCTTTAAGATAGTTTAATTTCAATGAATATTTTCGGAATTAAGAGTGCGGAGAACGAAGAGCACATGTATCCACAATTATGATGTTGATTAAAATGTGCACAATTTTGCGACGCAAGTTAAAATAATTTTATTACTTGCCTAATAGCCTAATTGAGGAGAACCGGCTACATTTGATGGCATTGAGTAATTGGTGAATTAAACGCTGATGTAGCCTATTGTTAATCAAGGAAACTGATTGAAAAATGATTAAGACCAATAATCAGTTTAAAGGGAAGTTTTCCGCCCCCCCCCCCCCCCCCCCCCCATTTTCAGCTCAGGAGACGCCACTGAACAGTGCGTTTGCAACCAAATTTTAAATCCTGGCCCCAGGATATTGCGTAAAGCCCCAGTGCTGGCCTACCATGCGTTTTTAAGGCTACTTTCACCGTACTGTTATATTGTCGTTTTTTATCAATAAAATAAATAAATATATATTACATATATTGTTGGTACTCTGTAGGATATCTAATATTTCCCCCCTTCTCTCTATCTCTGTCTCTCTCTCTCATTCTCAACCCCCCATCAAAGATAAGCCAGTCTGTCATAAATGACCCCTCTCCCCCCCCCTCCCCCACACCTTAACCCAATCAGGACAGGGATGGTCTTCCTGTGGAGGTATTTTATGAGTGTACCGCAGAAAAAGAAGTTAGTCAATTGTGGAGTTTGTTTGGAGAAGTCTTTCTTTTTGGTTCCTCGTGCGTTTCCTTTTGTTCCTGTTCATCTGGAGGGTAAATAATTTGGCAATTTTTGGCTTATCTCTCTCTTTACTGGTATTTCCTAATTAATGTCTGGTTTAATGTCTTCCATTTTGTAAATTATAAGTAGTCAGCCTACATTCCTTAGTGAATGTATGATTTCAACTCATTATTCCAATTGAATGTTTTTCATTTAATAAAATTATTTAATCTCAAGACCTGATTTAGACTTTGTTTTGGCTTGTTGGTTGATCCACCAGGTTACTGTTCGACTTACCTATTAACGAATTTGGCGATTTAATCGATGATTGTAATTTTTAATAATAATTATTAAATTAAATAACGTAAAACTTATTTTGAATGTAGGTTAAGTGAGGGGTTCTAGCACGCAATATCGCTTGTGTTCAGTATTCAGAGTGCTGAACGTTTTAACAAGGGCATTGACTGTTGGAACCGCTGGATTCAGAAAATACACATTTTACCTAGTCCTCACTTACCCGACAACTCCTTGCATTTTGGTGGGTGCTCCTAAATTTTTGCTGGTGCTCCTAACTTTTTGAAGTTGGGAGCACTAGTGCTATCAAGTAAAAATGTTAATTTCGAGCCCTGACCTCCCCCAACACATCGAGGATGGATTTGAGCGCAAACTTATAACTGGAGCAGCATTCATAGATCTCTCTGCTGCCTATGATACTGTTCAGCATCATACAATGGTCAAGAAATTATTGGACATGACTGGTGACCTTGACCTGTGCCAAATCATCAAAAGCCTCCTTAACAACAGGCACTTCTATGTCCAGTAGAACGACTAGAGGAGCAAATGGAAAGCCCAAAAGAATGGTCTACCACAAGGTAGTGTACTGGCCCCCCTCCAGTGCTTCATCTACGCAGATGACCTCTGCATCACCAACTAACATGAAGACTTCCAGAAGTCTGAGTTTGTCCTTGAAAGTGCCCTCCAAGAGATGTCAAGCTATTACAAGAACAATCACCTGAAACCCAACCCTTCAAAAACCCAACTATGCAGCTTCCATCTGAGAAACCGAGACGAGCTGAGCTGAACATCTCATGGGATGGCCACAAACTCTCCAACCATCCCCACCCTGTGTATCGACAGGACACTCACTTTCAAGAACCATCTTCAGAACACCAAAATAAAGAAAGCATTATAAAAACGGGATGCCAAATGTATGACTTCATTTAACTTCATTCATCCCACAATGGTGATTGTCTCTGTTCCCCTTTTCATTAGGGCCTATATTCAAATATAATATTTATTAAAATAATTAATAACAATAGTAAAACTATTAGTAGGTTGAAAAATATTAATATGTGGTGATATGATGCAGATATTGTGCATATACAATGTATTTCTATGAGATTGCGCATGCGGGTGCCCAGAAAATTCCGCCCAGAGTGGAAAAATCAGCTCCACGTCCGCCTGCCAGCCGTGCGCGCCCGGCCGGTGAGAAACGCGGCAATCCGTTAACATAGGAGCGGAAGTGAAGCACAACAGTGCGTGTGTGCGTGCGCTTGCGCTTGCGCTCGCGCGTCTGGTGGGTTTGGGGCGTTATACCCACGGAATGCCTTGCTAGTGGTCATGACCTTAGTTGGGCAACCTGGATGTTTCCAAAATGGCTTGCACGTGGAGCAGGGGAGGTGCAAAGCACTGATGAAAGCCTGGAACTACACAACAGAAGACACGTGCAGCTGTGGATCAGTGCAGACTATGTCCCACCTGCTGGAATTTGCCAATGCCCCTCGGTGTAGCCCAGAAGACCTGACAGAACCCCCCCCATTAGCTGTGGCCTGTGCTTGATATTGGCAGAACGACATTTGAGATTGCTATGGACTCGAAAGAAGAAGGGGTAAAACCTACTCTAGATACAGTAAATTAATTGGGAATCCAGTTTATTTAAAAAATCCCAATATAAATATTTTAATAAACTTTCTAAGATCTAAAATTGAGGATTTTTTCCCAGTTGACCAATTTACTGAAAGGTTTTTAGCTTTTATATTCTGTTGTGAGAGGTAGGCCTTGTGTTCTCTTTCCAGTGACTGGCTTCGACCGATGGGGCTCCATATTCGCAACCGGCATAGTCTGCACATTTTACTGCACACTGGTGAGTCCAACTCCACTCACACCAGTGAACAATGTTAATATTTGGATATCTCTTCAGCGATGTCATAATGAAACGCTGCAGAGCTCTTTAATCCTTGAGAAATTACATCATGTTGCAGTTGCTGTCCTTTCTGAGGATAAAAACCTGCCAGTAGCCTGGGTTCAATCTCCCATAGCCTCCATTACAAGCTGACCACACTCCTTGTCTGTTCTTTCTCTCAAGAGTCTGCTTCCAGATCTGAAGAGACAGTTGACAACATTAGCAACCCAATTTGTTCCGGTATCAGCTCTTTCTGTGTGGTGAAACATAACGTGACCTCGAGTGCAGGCAAATTTCCACTTAACTGTTTCAAATGTGTGCATTACGGACGTTTCTGAAGCCCCCCTGCTGAAAGTGAAGTGAGAATGACAGGTGATGAGAGCAGGGGGTAACATAGATGAAGCCAAACATATTGATGGATGCTTTCGCTTATTGTCCAGGGTGGCTTGAAAGCAGTGGTGTGGACAGACACATTTCAGATGGTGGTGATGGTGATGGGCTTCCTGACTGTGCTGATCCAGGGGTCCAGTCAGGCAGGTGGGGTGGAAAAGGTGTGGCAGACAGTTCTGAAAGGCTCAAGGCTGGACATCTTTGAGTGAGTTTGGCTATGTAATGAGTGATCTCCAGACATTTATACTCTCCTACACTTTATTTGGTGCTGCTAAAATATCAATAAAAAATATGTATTTGTAGGCCACCGCAGTGACGCAGCGGTAAAAGTGCAGACTTTCAGTCTGTGCAGCTGTGCTCTGAGGATCGGGGGTTTGCGCCCCCAGTCATGCCATATCTGAGTATGGCCGGTGCCTTGAGGGAGTGGCAATTGGCAGCTGCTCCGAGGGTGGGGGGAGGGACTCAGTGAGAATCGTCGCACACATAACGGCTCTGGGAGAGTTGGAATCATGGTCAGGAGCTTGAGGAGTCACGCCCTGAAGAGGACGTGGCACCCTCCTTCCTACTACCCGGCTGATGGTGTAGTGGCGATTCTCAAGTGGTTGCTACATGGGGAGAATTGAATTGAATAACAGGGTTCAATTCGCTACCAAAATTGGGAGAAAAAAGGGAAAAAATTAGAAAATGTTTAATTATATGTTATATGTGACTTTCATTGTAGAGGTTTTATTGTCACAGTTATTGTAGGGGTTGACTTTCTCTGTCAGTCTTTCAAACCCAATTATTTAATACATCTATAGCACCTTTTGCATCTATGGCACATCTAATGTTGCTGAATTATATGCTGAATCTGTTGATCTTTTTGAACTCCTTGCTATGTTTATCACATTCATTTAGCTTATTAACAACCAAATTTAGTCTCACATTTATCATGCCAGTTCTGATTCAAAGAGTTTATTTTCCTCACTGTGTCCTTCTGGGTAAGAGCATCTGTTAAATTACTGTAATATGGTTATTATTCAGACAAATAAAGAGAAATAAAAATAAAAAATATGTAAAAGTAAAAGTTAATTCCTTTAGCCGGAATTCAAATTTAAGGTTAGTTAGTACTGAGATATCAGGGATTGTAAAGACCACTTAGATTGAATGGCAAGGCCATTCGCAAGTAGTACCACTAATGAAGAATCTGCGGGACTCATTTATGTCAGTTTGGTTTATTTGAATAACCTTGAGACAAAATGGTCATTGTTATTATTATTATTATTATTATTCATATTCATATTAAATATCTGAAATGTGTATAATATTTTTACATAATAAGCTTTTCTTATTTCTCTGAGTTTTACCACTTGAGATTTACCACTGAGGATAGATATTAACGTACCTTGACTTTGAGCCATTGAATATATATTCAGCTTTGATCCTGACCCCCTGCGGCGCCACACGTTTTGGACAGTCTCCATTGGGGGCACCTTCACTTGGCTGGGGATTTATGGAGTGAACCAGTCCACAATCCAGAGGTGCATCTCTTGCAAGTCTGAGAGGCATGCCAAGCTGTAAGTACACTTCTATCTCTTTCATTGGAATTTCTTTGAAAGAACCCATAGTTAAAATTGATTTGCTATAATGCTCATCCAGTTTATGTGAGGGAGTTGGAGCAGAGGACCAGATGTGACCGAGAGGGATTCAATAAGTTATCCACGTAGCGTAGGATAACCAGTAAGAGGGAAGGAATAAACACAAAGAAAGGGAAAAAACCCCCGGCGTATAGCCAAACGTAAATGAACCCAGAGAAACGTAGGCAGACAGTCACACAGATTGATAGTAGAAAAATAACAAATGGGAATAAAAACTCCCGGGGTTAGCCAACTAAAAGACTGACCAGAATAACAGGTGAAAGAGAGGAAGCGTCCGTAGAGGTGAGGAAGAAAGCTGCCAAACCATGACAGGAACCCCCTCTAAGGAGTGGCCCCAGACGGTCCTTCCGAACCACACCTGTGGAAGTCGTTAATGAGTTCCGGATCTAGGATGTTTCTAGAAGGAACCCAACAACGCTCCTCCGGACCATAACCTTCCCAGTCCACTAGATATTGTACCCCACGGCCCACTCTCCTACTAGCCAAAATCCGACGAACGGTGTATGCCGGCTTGCCCTTGATGAGTCGAGGAGGAGGTGGAGCATCCTCAGCCGGGGCCAACGGACTCACGAGTACTGGCTTAAGGTGAGAGACGTGAAATGTGGGGTGAACCCTCATGGACCGGGGAAGTTGGAGGTGAACCGTGACCGGATTCATCCTCCAGGCTATTTCGAACAGTCCTATGAATCGTGGGGCGAGATTACGGGACTCCACCCGCAACGGCTGGTCGCCGTGTAGATAGCCACACCCATTGACCCACACGATAGGAAGGCACTGGAAGCATCGCCTGTCCACGAGCCTTTTTTGATTGACCACCGCATGCAGAAGAGAGCCCTGAACCCTCCTCCAGGTCGGGCACGACACGACAAACGTAAGCTTCAGCGGACGGTACCCCTACGTCCCTCGCTTGTTCACGAAACAAGGGAGGCTGGTAGCCGACCTGGGCCTCGAATGGGTAGAGACCTGTGGACGCATTTGCAGAGTGTTGTGAGCGTATTCCGCCCATGCTAGATGCCTGCTCCAGGTGGTAGGGTTCGCAGATGCCAGACAGCGAAGGGTGTTCTCCATAGAGTGGTTGGTCCACTCAGTCTGCCCATTAGTCTCCGGATGGAATCCGGACGAGAGACTAACCGAAGCCCCTAAAAGCGTGCAAAACACCCACCAGAATTTAGAAATAAACTGGGGACCGCGATCTGATACCACATCCAGGGGAAGGCCATGAACCCTAAAAACGTGATTCATTATTAACCATGTTAAAAACCCGAAGGCAGTTTTTATAAGCGGAATGAAAATGGGCCACTTTAGAAAACCGGTCAACCACCACCAAGATAGCAGTGTGACCGTCAGATGGAGGCAGACCAGTCACAAAATCCAAGGGGTTATGGCTACAAGGGCGACTCGGGACGGGCAATGAGTGCAAGAGCCTGGATGGCGATAGTTGGGAGCTTTTATGCGCGCACAGCCCGTGCAAGCAGAAACAAAGTCTCGCACATCTTTCTCCATCCCGGGCCACCAAAATCGGCTCGCCAAAAAATCTTTAGTGCGGTGGATGACGGGATGACCCGTCAGACAGGACGAATGCCCCCATTGCAATACTTGGGTCCGAACCCTAGAGGGCACAAACAGGTGATTAGGGGGACCTCCACCTGGATTCGGCTCCGGTCGCTGAGCCCCCCGCACCAAGGGCTCAATGTCCCATGTGACTGGGGCCAATATCCGAGCCATAGGAACGATAGGATCGGCCAGACATTCATCCTTGGACCGGTCAAATATGCGGGAAAGATGGTTTCACATTTTTTGACCCGGGCCGATAGGTTAAAATAAAATTGAACCTCGCAAAAAAGAGTGACCAGCAGGCTTGGCTCCAATTGTGGTGTTTGGCACCCTGGATGTATTCGAGGTTTTTGTGGTCCATCCATACCGTGAAGGGATGCTCGGCCCCCTCGAGCCAATGACCCCATTCCTCAAGTGCCAATTTTACTGCCAAGAGCTCCCGGTCCCCTACGTCGTAGTTTCTCTCAGCTGGGGTTAGGCCACGAGAAAAGTAGGCGCATGGGTGCAACTTTTGATCTTGAGGTGAGCACTGGGACAAGATAGCTCCTACTCCTAACTCAGAAGCATCTACCTCGACCACAAATGGAAGCGAAGGGTTAGGAGTGATGAGAATAGGCTCTGAGCAAAACCTTTTTTTTTTTAAATCCGTGAAAGCGGCCTCCGCTTTAGGTGTCCACTGAAAAAGCGTAGCCGCCATTTTCCTAGTCAGCATAGTGATGGGAGCGGCAACCGCGCTAAAATTGTAAACCCCAAAAAACGCACCTGTTTTGCTGAATCAGAGGTAGGCTAATTCTTGACCGCCGAAATTTTCTCCGGGTCCATTTCGACCTTTCCCTCCGAAACAATGAACCCCAAGAAGGAAACTGACTCAAAAACACACTTCTCCATTTTGGGGTACAACTGTGCCTTGAGCAGGGCCTTAAGAACCTGTCTGACATGCCTAATATGCTCAGCGAGATCAAAATGTCGTCCAGATAGACAAACCCAAATTTCTCGAACATCTCCCTGAGCACGTCGTTCACTAGCGCCTGAAAAACAGAGGGAGCGCTAGTGAGCCTGAACGGCATAGCCCAATATTCATAGTTCAGTATTCATAGTGTCTGCTATGAGTATTAAAAGCAGTCTTCCACTCATCTCCCTCCCGCATAAGCTTTGCGGAGGTCGAGTTTAGTGAAAATTGAAGCCCCCTGGATGTGTTCGAAAGCACATCCAGGGGGCTTCGAAAAGCGGAGTTCATTAATGGTAACGGGTAACGGTTCTTGACCGTGATATTGTTTAGCCCCCTATAGTCAATACAGGGCCTCAGCCCTCCGTCCTTTTTCTCAACAAAGAAAAACCCAGCGCCAGCCGGCGACGTGGAAGGTCTGATATAGCCTTTCGCCAAAGCCTCCTCTATGTATTTTTTCATGGCTGCGCTTTCGGGAACTGATAGGGAGTGAAGCGCACCCCTAGTCGGCACTGTGCCTGGATATGGCGCAGTCATAGGGCCGATGAGGTGGCAAGGTGGTAGCACGCTGCTTGCAAAAAACCTCAGCAAGCTCCGTGTAATCAGTGGGTAATTTCGCTGGCAACGGGAAGTCGAGCGCTCCCATCACTCCCGTATTATCCAAATCAGAGGAAAAATGAGGCAGGGCGTCAGAAAGGAGATTGGAATCAGAGAATTCTTCCATGGACAGCTCGTCCACCGGAGGGTTCCAGTCTGCCAGAGAATCCCAGGCTAAACTCTCCTCCTTGTCCTCCAAGGATGGAGAGGAAACCAGGTGATTGGTCGGGAGCCTAGCTTCCTCATAATCGCTGAGCGAACCAGTTTCTGACCCGAACCCGCAACCACCCGACGCGGGTGATGACTCCAGCAGACAATACGGTGTGCACTGGGGACCCCAACGGAGAATGCTGCCTCCACTCTCGCCCCAGTTAACCTGAGGCTTATGCCAGACCAACCAGGAGTACCCCAAGACCAGAGGATAAGCTGGAGAATTGATAAAAAAAACTGGATATGCTCAGTGAGCCCCAAAAGCGATACGCATCTGCGGTCTAGCCGTGGTCTCTTTGACCACCCCGGTCCCCAACGGGTGACTATCAAGGGCAGTAATATAGCTTGCGCTAATCTATAAAACACTCCACCGCCCCAGAATCAATAAATGCCTCAGAGTCAGTGGAGTGCTGATCCCACCTTAATTGGACTGATACGAGGGTGCGAAAGGTTTTGATCTTCTGTCTCGCTGGTGCCTTAATGCTTCACCAGCGAGGCCCCCCGTTTCCCACCAACTTCGGGCACGCCCCCTTAAGGTGCCCCCTACGCCGGCAATAACGACACCAAACCCCCTTAGATGGGATTCAGGGGTGTCGTGTAAAGACGAGCTGTCAATCTGCATGGGCTCATCACGGCTCGGAGAGCCCTGGACAGCGGACGGAACTGAAGGGGAAACCTGAAAATGGGGCATGTACCGAGGAGAGTGGCTTCTCCTGTCCTCCTTCTCGCTCTCACGTTCCCTGATCCGATTATCTACACGGATAGCCAGGGAAACTAAGGCGATAAAATGTGGTCGGTGGTTCGAGGACCGCCAGAGCATCCTTGACGGGATCCCTGAAAGCATTTTAAAAAAGTGACTTAAGTGGCCCATCAGCCCAACCCGCCAACGCCCGGAAAGAAATGGAAAACCCTGCCATGGTCTCATTTCCCTGACGGAGGCAGGTTAGTCTCATAGCCGCCTCATGGCCTGAAACGTCAACCCTTTTTTTTTTTTTTTGAGGTTAGCCATACAAAATACAGTTTACTACATATTTCAAATAATGCAGAAGTCTTTGGGTTGAGGTTATTCCTCTGCCTTGAGACTGAATAATTTGGTTTGTATAGTATGGACTGCAGGTTTAATATTAGGATGTAGGTTACTGGTTATTCAATTGCAGTTGTCTTAATGCTAGGTGACACATCTCAAGCACAACTGTATTCTTTATTGGGTAGGAAAAAAGGGTGGGAAAATATGGTTAAAAACTAATTCTAACCATCCTTGTTTATCTCGCAGGGCTTTATACTTAAATCTTTTGGGTCTGTTGGTGATTACATTTTGTGCAGTCATGTCTGGTCTCATCATGTATGCTTTCTATGCACAATGTGACCCCTGGTCTGCTGGAATTGTGGAGGCATCCGATCAGGTAAAATACACAATCAGCATCTGCAAGTCTCACATTTCAATAACTGTTCTCACAGAGCACTTCTCCTGGAGCAGGAAACTGTTAGTAACATAGATCATAAGCCACACTTCTGATATCGTAAAAATAGTTTTCAACACACAAAATCAAGTTACTCTTATGTGCCAAACATGTAAGGAGTAATGCAGACAGTCACACAAATCTTTCTGAGCCAATGGTGAATTATTCTGTCCTGTTAGAGCATTTTACATTTAGTAGAAAAAATTAGTTACCAGGGCTTTTTATGTTATGATGTTATATATTATATATATATTTTGTAATGTTACTATGTCTATGTTGAGTATTAGCGGTGCAGCAGACAAAGGGTTCTCTAACCATCAAATAAGGTGGTTTAAGATGTTTAAGTTTGTTTACAATTTCTGCATAAATAGTTTCATGATGGGTTAAACTACAGTTTTAACTATTGATTTGAACTGAAACAGTCATAGCCCAGATCACCTTCAGAGATCAATTTCATCAATTTTATATCCTGGCAACTTCTCCAAGTTATGCCCCATACATCTAGATACAAGGCTATATATGGTCTAGAGCAGTGGTTCTCAACCCTGGTCCTGGGGACCCCCTGTGTATGCTGGTTTTCGTTCCAACCACAATTGCAATACCAGAATTTTAACAAGCTGTTATTTTTTCTTAATTAGGTGTTTTTATTGTATAGAGAGAACACTTTAAACTCTTTACTCTCTTAAGCCACGTTATGTTAGCAATAGCTATGCATGCTTTGAAGAAAAAAAATCCCATGTTCGTTATGCTTATTGTGTTATATTGCAAACAATTACAAAGAAGAGGTAAGAACTCAGGTGAATAGGCTCCTAATTAGGTAATTGAACACAAGTTTAAGTTCCTTCATAATTTTTTCCTTAAACTTGTTAACACAATGCAGGTTTGGCTCGTTATCATTTGCTTTGTCTTTGAATTCTTCATTATTTCCAAACGGTTAGTTTTAGTGGCCATGTGTCCACAATTTCACCAATTATGAGCCAATTGATTCACCTCAGTCTTTAATTTGATCAGTTAAAATTTTTTTACCTCCTTTTAATTGTTTACAATACAGCACAATGTGAATATTGGACTTTTATTCTTCATGGCATGCATAGCTATTACTAACATAATGTGGCTTAAGAATGTAAATAATCCCTCTAAACATTAAAAACACCTAATTAAGAAAAATTAACAGCTTGTTAAAATTCAAGTATTGCAATTGTGGTTGGAACGAAAACCAGCATACCCCAGGGGTCCCCAGGACCAGGGTTGAGAACCACTGGTCTAGAGAACTGTAAATTATGTCACATGTAACAAAGCTCAATTGTGGTCTCTTTATGTCCATTTATTAACTGATCCACTGGGCCAAATGCATTGTTCTTAATACATTTCCTTTGTCTGTAGCTTATGCCTTATTTTGTGTTGGAAATTATGGAAGATTTTCCTGGACTACCAGGGCTCTTTGTTGCCTGTGTCTTTAGTGGGACGCTGAGGTCAGTTTACATTACATTTCATGTTTAATGCACAGAAGTATTTTAAGCAACTCATTGCTTCTTGGTCTTCACTAACAGCAAAGCACAGTTATAGTAAATATTGAAAATGTTTTACCACTTGACAATGTTTGACACCAAAAGGACTATTGTATATATTTTGCATTCTTGCAATAAAAGACAATGGTTGGGCTGCATGAAAAATATCAATTTCTCATGTCCTCCCGGTTTTAACACTTCAGTACTGTGGCTGCCAGCATCAATGCCCTGGCAACTGTAACGTATGAAGATTTTGTCAAACAGTGCTGGGACCCCTCTGACAAAGTCGGAACCTGGATCAGCAAGGGATTGTGTGAGTATTTATTTTGCTATTCCCAAACAAGTAGCAATAAAAGCAACATTCAAGTAATAAAAGCAATAATCAGGCAAATTATTAGTACATAGCAAAAATAACACTGCTGGTGTACATTTAGCACCCTAGGGTGTTTATACGAGACCACGAGAGGGTGTTAAATGTACACCACTATTTTTGCTGTGTAGAAACCCATAGATGCTGTTGCTGAGATAACTTTATCAGAGATAGATTAAACCTAATGTGAACCTAAATGACACTCAATGTCTCTGCATCCCATCAGGTGTTCTCTTTGGAGTGGTCTGCACCACAATGGCAGTCATGGCATCTTTTATGGGGGAAATTATGCAGGTATAAATATCACATTTATGGATCATGTTGGGATGAGTTGTGGGCCTTTGATAGAAGCCATTTCCCCTATCGATCCACAGGCAGCACTGAGTATCCATGGGATCTGTGGGGGTCCCATGCTTGGTCTCTTCTCCCTGGGGATCCTGTTCCCTTGGACAAACTCCAAGGTGAGTTCAGAATAGAATAGATGCTCCTGCCCGGAGAGGACTAGGCTACAATAAGAGAGGCAAGTTGCTGGATTCTCTATCCACGAGAACAAAAACATTATGCAATGGAAGTAGTATTCTGGTTTGAATGGGAGTTAATTGGACTTTTCTTGTCACAAGGAAGGTATTTTGCTCACAAATTAGACAAGTGATATTTTTGTCATAACTAACCAGTAATGCTTATGTGGTCAAGAAAATATTCTGATGAAAATGCTAACTTGTATAAGCCAATTTTGTGAAAGATTTGTTCTACACAGTGCTTCCTCAGGCATATTTTTAAAGTATATTTGACATTTGTTCAAACATGATAACTTCCCACAGAAGGTAATGCATGTACAAACCCAAATCCCAAAAAAGTTGGGACAGTATGTAGAATGCACACAAAAGCAGAAAGCAGTGATTTGTAAATTATATTTTACATATATTTAATTGAAAACAGTACAAAGAAAATATATTTAGGGCCCTATCTTACACCTGGCACTAAGCGGCGCTAACCCAAATGCAAGTGTCTTTGCTATCTTACACCCGGCGGAGGGTTCATTATAGCGCCTAGCACTCACGTCGTTTAAATACCAAGTCATCTTGTGCCCATTGCAAGTGAACTGGCGGGTTAGTCTTAAGATGAGGAGTGGCCAGGATAATTTTTTGGCGTATTGCAAACCTGGTCTAAAGTCATGTCGCAATTGTTTACATGTTATTTTAACGGCGCATATAAGTGCGTCTACATAGGCATGTGCATAACACGCGTACACCCTCCTGTCTGTTACACACAGGGGTGCGCACAAGCATGACTAAAAATATCAAGATTACAATGTGAAATATTATTATTGTGTAGGCTATATCAAAAAATGCATAATAATAAAAAAGTTCATAGGTCAAAGACCACATACCTGTCCCTCAGCGAAAGGAAATGCCGCATTAAATTGCTTTCAGCCCACTCCATCAACATCCAGGCGATGTGCGATGGTACATGTAAGTGTAAAGGTTCTGGTCTCGGAGAACCAGATGCAACAGAACGGGGGATCAGAACAAGTCACCCACAAAGGTGAGGACCACTAGAGGGGAATAAGGAATCCGTGAACGGAGCAGAAAAACAAAGGAAGGGACAAAACTTCCCGGTGTATAGCCAAACAGAAATCAACCCGGAATAAGTGGGCGAAACTCGAAGACACGAGTATATAACAGAAATATCCCCCAAGCTCATAAAATAGAGCCAGCAAAAACGGGAGACAGGAAACAGAAAAGACACCTCCGGCATGTAACACTTAAATGGCCGAAATAAGGAGGTGAACAGAACAACAGAAAAAGAGATAACTCTTGCTCTCAATAACAAGAGTACTCAAACAGAGAGGTAAGAAATAGAAAGAAATCAGGTGACTGTCTGAGAGAGAGCAGCAGAGAGAAAAACCGAGGAAAGAATAGTGCAAAAGAGATAAACAAAATCCTATTAACAGAGTGGGTGGTTGCGCATGGAGCATGTCAGTTTTAAGTGCACCGTTACTGGGTTGATCTTGTGGATGATTTTAAAAGGGGCCACATAGCGTGGCGCGAGTTTGCGGGACTCCACCCGCAACGGGAGGTCGCGTGTGGAGAGCCAAACCCGCTGCCCTACCCGATAGGACGGTGCCAAACGACGATGCCTGTCGGCCGACACCTTCAGCTTAGCCGTGGCTCGCAAAAACCCGCCTCCAAACCGCTTGGCACGTCCGGATAAAAGAACCCGCGGAGGGTACCTCCACATTGCTCTCCAGCTCTGGAAACAACGGAGGTAGATAGCCTAACTGTGCCTCGAACAGGGAGAGGCCAGTGGAAGCATTGCACAGGGTGTTATGGGCATATTCTGCCCAGGCGAGGTGACGGCTCCATGATGTAGGGTTGCAGGCAGCCAAGCAGCGGAGAGTATTTTCCAATGTTTGGTTAGTATGCGCCGTCTGTCCGTTAGTCTCCGGGTGAAACCCAGAGGACAGGCTAACGGATGCCCCCAGCTGGGCGCAGAAGGAACACCAGAACCTAGCGACAAATTGAGGGGCGTGATCTGATACAACATCCTTCGGGAGACCATGTACTCTAAAAACATGGTCCACTACCAGCTGAGCAGTCTTCGGTGCTGATGGTAGTTTTGGTAGAGCAATAAAATGTGCCGCCTTGGAGAATCTATCGACCACCACTAGAATGGCCGTGTTGCCTTGAGACGCAGGCAACCCAGTAATAAAATCTAGAACGATATGGCTCCAAGGACGGCTGGGGATGGGTAACGGACGTAAAAGACCCGAGGGTGGGAGTTGAAACCCCTTGTTGCGGTCACAGATGGCGCAAGCAGCAACACATTTACGTATGTCCCTCTCCATTTTAGGCCACCAAAAGCGTTGGGAGAGAAAATCCCTGGACCAGTGAGCACCCGGGTAGGCCACAAGCTGGGAAGAATGACCCCATTGAAGTACCCGAGATCTTAATTTGGGCGGCACAAAAAGACAATTCGGAGGACCCCCATCTGGGCCCGGATCAGGGCGCAATGCCCTCTGAACTGCCACTTCTATGGCCCACAAAACTGGGGCTAAAATTTGAGCTGCAGGTACAATAGGTTCCGGAACTGGATCCCTGTCTGAGCGATCAAAAACCTGTGAAAGAGCGTCCAGTTTAACATTCTTAGACCCCGGGCGGTAGGTCAACAGAAAGTTGAACCGGGTGAAAAACAGCGCCCAGCGGGCCTGCCAGGAGTTACATCTCTTAGCTTGTTGGACGTATTCCAGGTTTTAGTGGTCGGTCCACACTGTGAAGGGATTCTCCGACCCCTCCAACCAATGACGGGATTCTTCCAAAGCCAATTTCATGGCCAACAGCTCCCCCATGTCGTAGTTCCTCTCAGCAGGTGTTAGTGCACAAGAAAAGTACGTGCATGGGTGCACCTTCCAATTGAGCAGGGAATGTTGGGACAAAATGGCCCCCACCCCTAACTCAGAGGCGTCAACCTCCACAACAAAAGGGAGGGAGGGATTGGGAGTAATTAAGATGGGCTCCGAACTGAACCTTCTCTTGAGCTCAGCAAATGATGCCTCCGCCTTAGAGTTCCACTGAAAATGGGCAGTGGACATTTTCTTGGTAAGGGCGTTAACCCTATTTACTTTGGCCCATTTGGCCCAATTTTCGCCTAGTTTTTACTAGTGTCAATTAAGTGCCAATATCTATTCACTGCACATCTATGGTTGAAAGTTTGAATGAAAGAAGAGGCTTGTACAATTCAGAAATTTGGAACAGAATAAATGTATGTCAAAGTGATCACATACAGTTTATACAAAATACACATAAGAATACAAAAAAAAGTACAAAACGCCTTGTGTTTTTATAGTTTATCACTAAATATCTCAACTTCAAAGTACTGAAGCAAGCCAGAATTGCTTATACTAGTGTACGAATATGTTGTCCACTTGTGTATACAGTTTGGTAAAGATATCTACAGGCTTTCCTTATGCATTGGTATTTTTACCAAAACGGGGCCCAGGTGTCCCAAAACCTTTCCAAACCTCACCAAATATAAAACATGTGCATATCTTTCTGTCTAGGCATGTCAATCATCAGAAAACTTTATTTTTCTTTTAAAACATTTTTTGTAATACAGAATGTGAAGAAAATTAACGTACACATGTTTTGTGTTTATGTGTATGAGGGTATTCTCTTACAAAGCGTGCCCAAAAGTGCCCAAATACCTCTCCGAAAAGGATTACTTACCCTAATGTTATCCAACCAATCTGCTTTACATTTAAAATAGCACTGTACTTCAAAATTAGATTTACCAGAGCCCCATAAGCCAGCAGAATAACAGGTTTATCTATAACAAGCCTTCAACATGACTTTTTACAGCAAAAGTAATGAATTATACATCACTTTATTTGGCAAACCTGTCTGTTACCACCTCCTACGACAGAGGTGTCAGGTGGGGGAGGGGTGTCTTCACTGTCCTCCCTGAAAAAGACAGATTCAAGTACATTACTAAGTAGAATCACTAAAAAATGAGAACACTAATTATCTCAAAAAGACATATGGCAAGTATTACAATTAAGTGGGGAAAAAAAAGAAAACTATTAAAAAATTTTTTAAATATATATATACACACACACACACATACATTATATATATATATATATATATATATAATATACACACATATATATATATATATACGTATATACATTAAAAAATCTTACATCCACAGTACGTCTGATATTAGCTCCAACATAATTAGCAATTGTAGCTAACTAGGATTTATGAATTAGTTTGTCAGCTTGCACAAACTAAATTACATTATTATAATACTGTAATGTCTTGACTGAACCATGAAATAAAGTACTGAGAATGGATGTAGTTTCATGCGTGAATTCAACAACTAGCCCTTGTGTTGGTTTCTGCACAACGAAACTGCGAATGAACGCTACAAAACAAACCCCCTTAGCAGGAGCTCCTTACCAGCCTGTGACAACATAGAAGCTAACTAGCGAACTCCTGCGAGAATCCATTTATCAACAAACTAAAAATACTCTAGATAATAGCGCTCCATACTGTTGGTGATTATGATGATGATGATAATAACAATAATAATAATAATTTGTATTATATATTTTAAAAACACTTACATGTCCAGGCACGGGTCCATGCCACAGAGTCATTGCTATGCCTGAGCACAAACTTCTTCACCTCTGGGACACTGCGGTGGAGCACCTCCAAAACCTGAGCAACCGCAAAATAAGCGCTCTTCTTTCCACCGTTGACTGCCACGTTCGCGTATAAATGTATAAAATAATCGTAATCGCTGAAGCAGCAAAGACATGACCAGCGCAATTACACCATACAGCAAACCACGTATGCGTACAGAGAAAAACTGGCCTATGACGTATATACAGCTCACAAAAGCGCTACACATTGCTAAATATCATCTGGATAGATTAAAAACGTACTTGTACAGCAATCCAGTCCATCCCTTCCAGGATAAACTCAGTAAAAATGGCCACAGGCGTAATCTGATCCTGTCTACAGCCGAGAGCGCACAGCCATTTGCCCTATGGGCTGTCGTTACGCATGGATACAGCGCCGTTCCCATTCGCTAGAATATGACATATTTTACATCGTTTAAAAGGGCAGGAAACCCCGTAGAAGATAAACTACGTGGTTTACGTTAGATCATCCCTGAAGCAGTCTAGTAATGTTTTTACGCAACGGTAGTAACGTAGTACAAACGCAAATGCGATGGGTACGCACCATGGAAATCGAGATTTTGCTGGAGAATGGATAAATGGATTACGAAAAAACGTTCAAGATTCTTCAGAAAACAGTTATAACTGCATTACCAGGTATAAAATTTGATTGATTAAACATGTTTATCAAGAGATCTTGTAGAAAATAAAATATATTGAAACAAAACCGGAAGAACATCGGTTGTATGCATAGTGAAGTGAGCACGGGGAAAAAACACATAGGGCCCTATCTTACACCCGGCGCAAAGCGGCGCTAACGCAAACGCAAGTGTCTTTGCTATCTTACACCCGGCGCTAGGTCCATAATAACGCCTAACGCTTACGCTGTTTAACTACCATGTACTCTTGCGCCATCATTAGTGAACTGGGCGTGCTGGTCTTAAGATGAGGAGTGGCCAGGATTCTTTTTGGCGTATTGCTATCTTGAGCCAGCAGAAAGCGCTTGCGCTAGAACCACCACAAACCTGGTCTAAAGTCATGTCGCAGTTGTTTACATGCTATTTTAACGGCGCATATAAGTGTGTCTACATAGTCGTGTGCACAACGCGCATACCCTCCTGTCTGTTACACACAGGGGCGTGCACAGGCATGACTAAAATATCTAGATCACAATGTGAAATATTATTATTGTGTAGGCTATATCAAAAATGCATAATAATAAAAGGTTCCATAGGTCCACATACCTTTCCCTCAGCGAAGGGAAACAATGCCACATTACATTGCTCTCAGCCCACTCCATCAACATCCAGGCGATGTGCGATGGTACGGGACAATGGCTATCCATTAAAAAGGAGCTGATAACACCTATATCAAGCCTAATGCGCGAATTGTCTTTGCACCTAATGCGTGAATTGTCATTCAATGGAAAACTCGCGCACAGCAATAGACGGACATTTAAGTTCTGAAAATGCGCTTCAGATGTCATTACAATACAGCTCTGTTTATCTATGAATACAGCCTGTAAGTAAATAGAATGGTTTGTGACTGAAAAAAGTTCAAAACCTTGTCCAGTGAATATTGCATTTATTGTTTTTCAAATAGCCTAGGCTACAGCGGATTCGCTGTGCATAAGGTTTTTTTCGATAGCCTATGGTTAAAAAACGGAGATGTCACCATGTTAACTAAATTGTAACCTTAGCTATTCTTCGTCCTTCATATTTTTTTAAATTACAGTGACCAGGTTTCCATACTCTCACCGTTTAAAACCCAGCTGATTTCACCCGTTATTCCTTAACTGAACAAAACGATTTTAAAGAGAACTAAGCGTCTAATTAGAAACTAAAACAAATTTTCAGCACGTTACACAATTAATTCACAATTAATTTTAATACCATTCTCTGCACGTGAGCTGCATGTTCTGTTTCCCCTGCTGTAAGTCGCACGTTTCACGGTCTTCCTGGGAAAGTGGATTGTTTTAAAGGATTACGCTACGAGTAAAACAGGTTGGTCACATTTCCATAAACAGGACATTATTAAACAAGGGGAAATATGCCTGAACTTATGGGTTGCGAACCTGACAGCTTTATTGTAGGCTATTTAGTGTCATCATTAAGGCAAAATAACGGTATTATTAATCAATATTAGCCTACTATGCAGGTAGCCTAATGAACTTTGGATGAAGCTTGAACTTCGAGAACTCCATGAGAACAGCCTCTTGGAATTGATGTTTGACACTTTCATTGCATAATCAAACGAAATTCGCTGAACAAGCAGGCTAATTTGGCGTTTTCTAAGGTGAGACTGAAGCCATTGATAGCTTATTCTCAGCTGTTGCAGGTCCTTTTAACAAAATTTAACTGCACATATTTTGTAAAATAACAGCCCTGTCTGGAATTACCGGGAACTCATAGGCCAATGGTTAGTCCGAATAATATTGATCATACTCCATTTAGCCTATTCCTTGATCACACTAAACACGCACGAGCATATCTGTTTCGCCATCATAAGCAATCCGCCAAGGTGGAAAAGCAGGCTTTTAAAGGGAATGGGATATGACATTTTGATTGGTTTATTGAATGTCACGCCCAAGACACACCTATAATTAATGAAGCGACTAGGTTCAGCCCAGTTGCGCCATGCGCCGTGCTTAGCGCCAAAAAAACACGCCGTTAAAATAGAAAAAGTGGACTTGGACACGCCCTAAATGGACTTAGCGCCATGCGCTTAGACTAAGCGCCAAGATCGCCAAGATAGGGCCCCTGATGTTCATTTATACAACTTTTCAGTAACATACAATTGTTCCTAATCGGATCTTGATTTTTTAGCGTGTAGAAACTGCAACAAGAGTTTTTTTGATATGCATTTTATTGCCTGTCATTGCGGCGAGGTGAAGGCTGTAAACAGTGGTTGGGCTATTAGCACCCTGCTGCTTTATGGCTCTGTAGTGTAACCTGAGAGCTGATAAGCATATAAACTAATGTGTTTGCAGGGCTGTGACTGTTTTTAACAATTTTGCGTTGAAAGTTCCGTGTTTTATTAACGTTATAATTTAGAATTTAAGAGAAATATGAGCACTATAAAAAATTGGGATGCATGCGTCCCACCACTAGGGGGCCAAAGTCCATAGGGTTAATGGGTGCGGCTAGCGTGCTGAAATTGCAAATAAATCGCCGATAAAAATGAGCAAAACAGCTGAAACCTCGTTGGGGTCCATACGAACCTTTCCCTCTGATATAATGAAGCCCAAAAAAGACACCGTGTTGGAATGAAAAGAGCATTTCTCTGCCTTAACAAACAGCCTTGCCTTTAGGAGAGCTTCCAAAACCTGCCTGACATGACCAATATGAGTAGTAAATTAAAATATCGCCCGAAAACAAATCTCTCCAGCATCTCCCAAAGCACATCATTAACTAATGTCTGAAAGACAGAGGGGGCGCTAGTGAGCCTGAACGGCATCACCCGGGTACTCATAGTGCCCGTTATGAGTGTTGAAAGCTGTCTTCCATTCATCGCCCTTGCGCATGCGCACCAAGTTATAGGCGTTGCGGAGATCCAGTTTGGAAAACAGAGCTGCCCCCTGAAGGTGCTCAAAAGCGGAATTCATAAGGGGGTAGCGGGTACCAGTTCTTTATGGTGATTTCATTGAGGCCACGATAGTCAATGCAAGTCCACCATATTTTCTTTAACAAAAAAGAAACCCGCACCAGCAGGCCTAAGTAGACGGCCTAATAAACCCGTTGGCTAAAGCCTCCTCTATATACTCTTTCATGGCAGAACTCTCAGGAGCAGATAAGGAGTAAAAGTTCCCCCTAGGGGGAACAGTGCCCAGGTATAAATTAATGACACAATCATAAGGGCGGTTGTGGCGGTAAGGTGGTAGCTCTCTGTTTACTGAAAACCTCAGCAAGGTCAGTGTACTCAACAGGTACATTAGCTGGTAAGGTGAATTCAAATGTCCCTGCCAATCTAACGCCTAACTCCCTCAGCCGGCGAATCAGGTACAGGAGACCACCTGATCTCGGAATCAGATAATTCTTCCGTAGAAACCTCGTCCCAGGGAGAGTAACGGTCCAAACTGGAGCAATGTCCAAGGTGCAGTACCATCATGTCTCGCTAGGAATCCCGATTCCCCTAGCGAGACCCCTCGTTTCCCTGTAGCTTGGGGCACCCACTGAGAGAGTAACCCCTGTGCTTACAATACTGACACCACTCAATACTGACGCGGTTTAAATTGTCTAGGGCCCTGTAAGGAGGCTCCATCCACCTGTATATGGAGGAGTGAACGGGAGAAAGAACCAGGGGCACTGCGAAAAGAGCGGAGAGAGAACGAGTACAGCGGTCTCCCCTGTTGTCTCTCTCTCTCTCGTTCACGCTTCCTGAGACGGTTGTCTCTGCTGATGGCTGTGGATACCAGGGCACTGAACGTGGCAGGCGGCTTGAGTACTGCCAGGGCGTCCTTTATAGGATCGGATAACGCGTTAGAATAAAGCAATATCAGAGGCTCCTCTAACCACCTTGTTTCTCCCTGCCAGTGCTCAAAACCTGATAGAAAAACCTGCTATGGTATTGTTGCCCTGGCGGAGACGGGTTAGTCACATGGCGGCCTCCTGACCGGAGACATCATGGTCGAAGACCAACGCCATCTCCTCCATCAGCCTATCCGCATTATTCATTGTCGGGGAGTTAGCCCGAATCAAGGGACTAGCCCAGTCAAGAGCGGGGGGTACCGGTGAGCAGGGAAAGAATAAATGCTACCCGTGATTCCTGCGAAACGAACCGTGATGACAAGGCTTTAAAAAATATAAGGCATTGCGTCAAAAATGCCTGACATTTCCCTGCATGTCCGTCATACCGAGAGGCAGTTGGGGCTTAGGCTCCCTCTCGGTATGTAGGATGGGTGCCAGGGGAGGGGGTAGCCGGGGAGGACAGGTGCTTGGACTTGGGGCGTGACAGTTAATTGGTGGACACTCTCCGCCAGCTCCCGGAACCATCCCTCGTGTACCTGCAATTGAGTCACTAGCTGGCCCTGTTGTGAGGGCTAAAGACTGCTGCTGAGCATGGAGGAACCTAATGTCCTCATGAGCGCTCACAGCATTCTGTTGCCTTATGTTGGCCTGATCCCTACAATGGGAGTTGCTGGTTCATCCATATCCGCTTTGTTGTACTGTAAAGGTTCTGGTCTCGGAGAACCAATGGAACAGGAGGGGGGATCAGAACAAGTCACCCACGAAGGTGAGGACCACTAGAGGGGAGTAAGGAATCCGCAAACGGAGCAGAAAAACAAAGGAAGGGAACAAAACTCCCAGGCGTATAGCCAAACAGAAATAAACTTGAAATAAGTGGGCGAAACTCGAAGACACGAGTATATAACAGAATATCCCCCAAGCTCATAAAATAGTGCCAGCAAAAAAGGGAGACAGGAAACAGAAAATACACCTCCGGCACGTAACACTTAAAGGGATAGTTCGGAATTTTGGACATAATGTCTCAATTACAACTTACCCATGATGTAGTTGATTGATGGAAACCATTTTCAGCTAATTCCATACTGTCCTTCTTTTGGACATACACACGTTGCTAATGCTAGTGCAAATCTATGGTAACCGGTAGCATCCACTACCAAATGCACTTAAACACTCCACAGTGCACCCAAAGCAAATAAAATACGATGACAGTCTATCGGGGTTATTTTGCGTGTTTTACCATCATTTTTTAAGTCAAACTATCGTTGAATCCTGAACTTTGTGCTGACCTATGTGGAGTACGGCAGCAGAGCGATACTTTACGTTACCTACGAATTGTAGTGCCAGCACTGGTCGACTACAACAACAAAGAAGAGCAACAAGTTGCAATGGCCACGTTCGCTCCGCCGCCATTATGACATTATGTCCAAAATTCCGAACTATCTCTTTAAACGGGTGAAATAAGGAGGCGAAAAGAAGAACAGAAAATAACAAGAGAGTACTCAAACAGAGAGGTACGCAATAGAAAGAAATAAGGTGACTGTCTGAGAGAGAGCAGCACAGAGAAAGACTGAGGAAAGAATAGTGCAAAAGAGATAAACAAAATCCTATTAACGGAGCTCTAACGCAACTAAAAGCAAGTCCCACGTGAAATTAAAGCAATGCTTTAAAATAAAGTGGTTGCTTTCTTCCTATACCTGGCTTAGTGTACAGGTGAACGGACAACAAAGCACTGGAAAAGGGAAGTAAGGAGCTTTTATATCTGGGAAAATCAGCTTGAACAGATGAGCAAATTGACACCAGGGATGAAGATAAAACACGGGGCGGAAGCTTGTCCAGAGCAGCGAGAAACCCTAAGCGGGGAAGGGGCAGCAACCAGAAAAACCATGGCAGTAAGGTATAGACTATTCACAATTATCCTGGATAAAGCTATGATTTAGTCTATATTTTGCCAATAATACCTGTAATCTTCTGGGGGGACAATCTTCTGTTTCGGGACAATGGCTAACCATTAAAAACTTTTCTGATAACACCTATATCAAGCCTAATGCGCAAATTGTCATTTACACCTAATGCGTGAATTGTTATTCAATTCAAAACTCTCACTGCAATAGACGGACATGTTCTGAAAATGCGCTTCAGATGTTAATACAATACAGCTTACTTCATCTTGGACTACAGCCTGTAAGTAAATAGAATGGTTTTGACTGAAAAAAGTTCAAAACCTTGTCCAGTGTATTGTTTTTCAAATGGCCTAGGCTACAGTCCCTGGGATTCGCAGTGCATAAGGTTTTTTCGATAGTCTACGATTAAAAAAGATTTATTAAAATTTCACCATGTTAACTGAATTGTAACCTTATTCTTCGTCCTTCATATTTTTTAAATTACAGTCACCAGGTTTCCATACTCTCATCTTATTAAAACCTTGCTGAGACGATTTTAAAGAGAACTAAGAGTCTAATTAGAAATAACAACAAATTTGCAGAACATTACACAACTAATTCAGAATTAATTTTAATGCCATTCTCTGCATGTGTGATTTAAATACATGCAGGAGCAGGTCTGTTTCCCCTGCTGTAAATCGCACTTTTCATGGTCCTCCTGGGAAAGCAGACTTAATTATTTTAAAGCATTACACTACCAGTAAAACAGGTTGGTCACATTTCCATAAGCAGGACATTATAAAACAAGGGGAAATATGCGCGAACGTATGGGTTGCCAACCTGACAGCTTTAGTGTATTCACTAGTGTCATCATTAAGGCAAAATAACAGTATTTATGTTATTAATCAATATTATAATGCACATAATGAACTTCAGATGAAGCTTGAATTTCGAGAACTCCATGATAACATCCTCATTGGACTGACAATGCTTCATTGTATAATCAAACGAAATTGGTTAAACAAGCAGGCTAATTTGTCCTTTTTTAACGTGAGACGGAAGCCATTGGTAGCTTATTCTCAGCTGTTGCAGGTGCTTTTAATGAAATTTATCCGCATATATTTTGTAAAGTAACAGCACTGTCAGGAAGTACGGGGAACTCATAATGGTTAGAATAATATTGATCATACTATTGATCCATATAGCCTATTCCTTGATCACACTAAACACGCATGAGCATGTCTGTTTCGCCATCATATAAGCAATCCGCCAAGGTGGAAAAGCAGGCTTTTAAAGGGAATGGGATATCGTCGGGATATCGAAAAGCTTGTATCTCCAAAACCGTTACTTTTCAGGAAATGAAAAAAACATTATATTTCCAAAACGAATAAACACAGCGTTGTGAAAGTTTGTATGTTTTCTACATACGAGGTCAGATACTCACATCAAGACAATAATAATGTGTCAAGACAAAATTATTATTTTATCAGAAATCAAGTAAAATGGAGTTACAAATGTGGAGATACATGTTTTTTTCTGCCATTGATTAGAATGGCTGTATCTGCGAGTGAATGAATGCGCAGTGGCTGCAAGTCTATTATCAAGTGCTGCAGTTAATACTACATTATATTACATTACATTCATTTAGCAGACGCTTTTATCCAAAGCAACGTACAATAAGTGCATACAGAGACGTCATCAAGATCACTACCGAACAGACAAGACAAAGTACATCCTTCCCATAATGTAGCAGCTATCCCTAGTAATGAACGTTGACTGTAGTTCACAGTAAGCTGTGGGTAAATCAGCTATACTACACTTCTATTGTAAATACTATTATAAACTATAACAGACAGGAAAACACAGGGAACTAGTACCATGAGGTCCTAGGTTACAATATCAGTCAAGGTGGAGTCTGAAGAGGTGTGTCTTCAGGCCTCGACGGAATGCAGGCAGGGTTTGAGTAGAACGTAGGGGAATGGGAAGTTCATTCCACCACTGAGGAGCTAAGGTGGAAAAGCTCCGCAGTCGGGACGGGCGAGAGCCGTTGACACGGAGGGGGGGAAGTGCGAGTCGCCCTGCTGTAGAAGAGCGAAGTGGTCGAGCAGGAACATAGTTCTGGATTAAGTCCTGCAGGTAGGCGGGGCCTGTCCTATTGGCTGCAGTGTAGGCCAGGGTCAGAACTTTGAACCTGATCCTGGCTGCAACTGGCAGCCAGTGGAGTGACCTCAGCAGGGGGGTTACATGGGAAAATACTCACACATCTGTAAGCCAGTTAGCAGAAAAATGTCAGTCTATCCAGTGATTAAACATCCATGTGTTTGGTAAAATAAATACAATTAGGAGACAAGCCCCTAGTTCACCGCATTAACAAGCTAAAATAAAAGATGCCGTTCTGCCGAGACGAGCGAGTTACCTAACTTGGCGCTTGTCTCCGAAAAATAAAAATATTTTTTTAAACACATAGGCTACTGATGATGTTTAATCACTGGATTGACTCTCCGCACCGAACAACAAGACACTGGCAGATTAAACAAAACATTTCTTTCAACTAACTTTTGCTATACAATAGATAGGCTAGGCTACAGATGTGTGAGTATTACTGAGCACTCGATGATAAGACTCACACGGTAGGCTACGCAAGTTGTTACCGAAAGTCCGCTATGAATAGGTTTTTGAAGGGGTGAAGCTTATGACTAAACAGCGATTGCTATATCCTTACTCCAACCTACCGTGATGTGCCAGTTCCTCCCTACGCTCCCAACTTAACTTTACGGTAGACATAGTTTCAGGTTATCACACGTGTAGTTACGTCTAATGAGTGCAAAAAGAGCCCACATTTGTGAATAAAGATTTATCTGACTAGCTCTTGCTTCGCTCGTCTACGATAATAAACACACAATTCACATACTTCGACTCGTCGTAGGAATAGTTAAACCGCTACTAGCCTTACCAGCTGACCTTAAGTACACACACAGAATCAAACATCTTTACCTAGGATTAATAACTCGGATCAATGGCTAGGCTAGGCCCACTGTGATTAGTTATGTTGTATGATAAAGGCTATTAAGTTTAATTGACTTGCTAAATGGTTTAGCTCTAGTCAAAAAACAATCAAACATTATGTTACTGGCAATCATGCAGTCAAAGATACAATGTGATGTGTTTTTATCACAATCTAGCATAGTGTGCACTTGTTAGTTATTTTATTACATAGGCTGGACAGACAATGTTTTTTGAAAACATGTATTAAAGCATGTATTTAAGAATTCATAGTGGCACTCCACCACCCATTAAAGATCAGGTGTAATGTTAGTAGTAGATGAGATCCGATCAACTCGCGCGACTTGCAACAAAGCTTTCCCCAGATTAAAAGTAGCTCCCGCACTTCGTCCGAATGAGGCGCGATGGACATAGGAGGTTTTTGCCGACAAGTTGAAGGGTTTTAATCAAGCTATTTTGAATACTTTCTATTGGTCGTCTTAAAACCCACAGACAGACGTAAATAATGAAAAATAGTAGTGATTTATGGAGAAAAATGAAATTAGAAAAAAATGGAGATACGAGGTTTTCACCCGACAGCGACGATAAGATATTTTGATTGGTTTATTGCATGTTACGTCCAAGACACACCTATAATTAATGAAGAGACTAGGTTCAGCCCATTTGCACATTGCTCCGTGCTTAGCGCTCAAAAAACACGCCGTTTAAATAGGAAAAGTGGACTTGGACACGTTCTAAATGCACTTAACGCCATGCGCTAAGATCGCCAAGATAGAGCCCTAAATGTTTTACTTTATTCATTTTTGTAAATATACGCTAATTCCGAATTTGATGCCTGCAACACGTTCCAAAAAAGTTGGGACAGGGGCAAAAAAAAAAAAAAAAAGACTGGGAAGTTAAAAAAACACCTGTTTGTAACATTCCACAGAGAAACCAGTGATGCTATCATGACTGAGTATAAAAGGATATCAAAAGACTCCATCCAGCCATTCATTATCTAACCTGCTTATTCCTGGTCAGGGTCATGGGGGGTGCTGGAACCTATCCCAGCATGCATTGGGCGAGAGGCAGGAATACACCCTGGACAGGCCGCCAATCCATTACAGGGCACACACACCATTCACTCACACACTCATACCTGTGGGCAATTTTGAGTCTCGAATTAGCCTAACCTGCATGTCTTTGGACTGTGGGAGGAAACCGGTGTACTCAGGAGAACAATCAAAAGACTCTTGATATCTTATTTTCAGGTACTCTTACAAGCGATACTATAACCTCTCTGCATTTGAATGGATCGCTATGGGAATTGGGGGGTGGGACTAGATTAAGCTGAAAATTACACGGGAATAGTATGGAACCCATGGTTGGCTAAATGGCTGTAAGTCATCAAGGGTCTGACGTATCAAACAAGCCTCAAACCATCACTCTGCTGCCAGATATGCAGTAGATATGGATGTATCACTTTAAGGGTTGTTTCACCTGACTCATTTTCCTATTGAACTCTGGAAAAATAAATCATAAGGAGAAATAAAATAAGGAGAAACAAACCTTCAAGTGATCCATCCATATCTACTGCATATCTGGCAGCAGAGTGATGGTTTGTTTGATACTGCAGACCCTTGATGACTTACCTGCTACTGTATGAACTGAGACCTTTCGCACCTGCGCAGTGCTACAGCTAATTCATTATCATTCCACAGACCTTTCAGTCATTGTTGGCACTGGCACTGTCACTGCACTCGAGCTGATGTTCTAATGTTCTTGTGTCATCTGGATGTACTACCCCTATAGTCTGAATCAATTGATAATATTTCACATTTTATGATCAGTAATTATGGCCCGGCTGGAATTAAAATAGTGACAAAAATTATGTGAATGATTAGTTGTAAATTAGATTGTCTTATGGTCTGAATGCTGCAGAAGACACAAGCTTATTTGTTCCAACCCTTATAAAACATATTATAAACCCTAAAAGATTATTAACTGGCAATAAACTGAAATTAATCCAAAATTTCGTATTACACTTATAGAATTTTTTTTTTTTACAAGAATGCAGGGAAAACTGTATTTTTAGATATCTCCACTTAAAAAATAGTATTTAATTAGAAAATGTCAAGGATATCTGTACACACTTTCAAGAAAATAACACATTGTGAGATTATAAAGGAAGAACAAATAGGTGGTGTTTATTGAATGCTACTGTACCTGTATTTGACAAATCGTCTTTGGTAAAATTCATGAAAAAGCCTTTATATTTAATTTGATTTCTATTAATATTTCTGTATCATTAAGTATGCATTTTCTTTCTTTTTTTTTTTTTGTAACTTCAAATTCAGAAACAACTTCAATGAAAATGATATGGCAGTGTGGAGACAAAATATGTCAGGCTGAATCCTATTTTTAAATGGGGTCCCAGTAGCCACCAAATGTAGAATTTATTGGAAATGACAGGACCTGTTATGACAAACAATGTAAACCAGTAAACCAATAATTAATAGTGGAATCTAAAGGGTACCATTTTAATACAGATATGAAAAGTTACATCCAGTAACACAATTTTCTTTCACCAAAAAGTTTATTTTCAACCATTGCAAACCGCTATTTTTACTGAATCCATGGTCAATATTGTGCCAAAGGGAAATCCTGGAACGAGTTAGGGAATGTTGAATGCACAAATAAGAACAGGAAGCTAATCCAGACTGTCCAAGAATCAACAGCTCTACAGTAATTCTATTGCTTGGCCAAAAAAACTAATAAAAGAAACCAGGAGTGGAAAGTAGGAATGGAAAAAACAAATAATTTGAAAGGGAATTTCAAGGGAACAGTCTGGTTTATAGAAATGGAAATAAACACATATTTTTCATGGGTTCAATCTGGGATCTTGAAAAAGCTCAAATTGACCATAACCACTTACTTTGTGAGTGACGCAATTTGGAAAGAAGTAGTCGTGTTGATGTGGGAGTTACTTACGTTTTATTTAAATTAATCTGTCAATTGCTCCTCCCAGCTCCACACTTCAAGTACATTAGTGTGTGTTCTTTGCCATTGAATGTACAGTATGTGAAAAAGCCAGCATAACTAGATATAACACCAAAACCAATAAAATACAGCAATATTACAATGTAAGCAGTGCTACTTGTAAGCTTGACAGTGTTCAATATTATTTTAGTGTTCACAGTTCATTGCAATGATTTATTCATAATATGTCACACAGAAAGGCAGGTATTCTTTAGTGAATGCTTGTCGATTCCCAAAGACTAGTTAAAATATTTTACACAAAATAAAGATTACTGGATTCCAAGAAACAGATTTTTTCTTTTCTCATGTTTAAGGATAATTCTAATGCTTAACTTTATCACGTATATTTTCAAAATGTAAATCAATAAAATAATAATTATACTTGTGTCAGCAATTTTTGTGGTGTACACACAAAATTCAAGTTATGTAATGCTGGATTAAAAAAAGAATTTGTGAATTTCCAGGCTTAAAAAAAATGTGTTTCTTGAGCTGCTGGATGGCTCATTCGGTTATGGCACCACACTGGTATGGGAAGGTTCAGTTGAACATGGATCCTTCATTGCTCTTGGCGAACCCCACTGGCCAATAACGGCGCTCGCAAAAATGCATGTCAAAGCTGCATATGAAAGGTCTTCCTCCGACACCTCTCTGAGTGAATTTATCTGCAGTCTGCGATGCAAAAAGAAGCAGCTGTTGGCCACCACGTGTTTCGGAGGAGAATCGTGGACATCCCAGCTCTCAAATTGGCACGGTGGTACATGCATGGAATGTGGCTGCAGTTGCAGACATTTGTATATTCCAGATTTGGGTGGGAATTGCATACCAAATGTAAAAAAGAATGGTTCAGATGGCAATAAAAGTCAAATCCTACCATGATGAATTACCTAGTACTACTGCTTATTTATAAGGCTGTTGAATTTAATTCTAGGGGGCTGCAGGCGGTCTGATTTTGGGCATCACTCTGTCCTTCTGGACTGGAGTAGGCGCCTTCATCTACCCTGCTCTTGGGAGTAAGACCCGACCTCTATCGCTCACCACTGGGGGATGCTTTTTTCAGAACAGCTCCATTGTTAACACAACAGTTCCCCCACTTACACCAGAAACAACATCTCCATCACTCAGGTAGGTACAGTACATCCAAAAGTTCTCAGAATGATAAAATCTTGTTGCAAAATAATAATACTGCCACAACCTTGGAGTAAGGTTGTAAGAAGGTCAATGGTTGTTACTTTCAAGTTGTTAAGCAATAGAGTTGGGTAAACAATAATGATGTCACAGTGAAGTCAAAGAGTGGCACAGTGGACTAATCTTTTGGGGTGTTCTTAGGCAGTGGTGCAAATGTTTTACCAAGACAGCATTTGGGTACATTTCTAAGCCTGCACAGTGATTAACTATATTCCATAAAGCTTACATAACCCTATCAAAAGCATGAAATAACAGCTCTCATAAGCAGTTATGACAGTGTCTTACAGCTTATAACATAAAACTAATAAATGTCATTACACACTGCCATAACAGCACTTATGTTGTATGCTAAACGATGCCAACTAGAGCAGGTCAATAAACTATAATGGTAATTATCAAAATGTTTTGAACGCAATAACTATCATCACCCCCAAGCCTCAGCATGCGAGAGGCAATTTTAATAAACAAAATGCCTCTATCAGAAAATAGCTTTGATGGAGAGGCTTGACTAATACTTTAGCTGTCATTGTCATAGAATTCTGGTAGACACAGGAGTAGGCCTGTACACAAATGTATTATTTGCATACCAACAATGTTAGATAAATATTAAATAATGTATATAATTCCAATGATTATGATGATTACTAAAGTGACAAGAAAGCTGTTATTGTTGACATTGTTCTTGTTAATTTTAACAAGGCTAATGTTTGACATTTTGTTGCAAATAGCATTTTATAGTATAACTACTTATAAGCATGTTGGTCAGGCAGTAAAATTGATTTTGTTTGGCGTAAAGCCTTCAAACGTCAATTTTGCTCAATGATGATTATTGACTAACAATGCAGTGTAAAATGCAATGATTTGATATCATAATTAAACTTGAAAACTTAAACTAACCACTGACATTTAATTTAGATATTCAATCAAAATGTGTAGACTTGTGTGCCAACAATGGCAGTGATAATATTATTTTTTGTAATTAGCTTTCCAAAGTGTAGACCATGAAAATGTATGCAGCCAATGTATACATAGGTGTTCTAACATGCATACATTAGGTAAATACAAGTAACATCTGCATTATTAGCATTAACCCCTTCGTACAAACACCCATGTGGCCATGCCACCGGCGCCGTGAGCTTGCTAATTCATTCATTGCTCCTGCATCAAACTATGAGTGGAAACAACAAACAACAAACAAAATGTTCTATCATTATTAGTATACGATCTGTGATAATTATACCAAATATGGAGTTTTTAAGTGCCAATATTGTAACCGTGTTTCCGAAAATGATAATGAAGTGAAGCATTATTTTTAGTTGTGCAGCAGTCTCTCATATGCACATGGTTTTTGATGTTTGATGTTGTATTAACCCTTTGAAGCGTACGGTGACATCGGTGGTACAGCGCTAGAGTGGTCCCTGAGGCGTATGGTCACAATGGTGTGACTAGAACGTTTATTTACGAATGACGCAACAATAATTGTTTGGGTTAAACCATGTTCTTTCTAGGACTAAACACACTTGTTCCACAAAAACATTACACCACATAAAGTCTTTACAACGCCAGTCTTAATGTCCTCTTCATAAATGGGCGGTGTGTGTATGTAACGTTATCATAATGTCAGCTAGTTTAGGTCACGTCACTAGCTAGTTATTTACACCTAAAATCATACACAGAAAAGCTTCTGAAAATACAGCTAATAATAATTAGCACCTGGAATCAGCATTTCAGTGCTTACAGCACTCCATGCTGCAGCCTTTTTGTAAAGATCTCTATTTTTTTACTTTTTTCCAGACTTCCTCCCACCTCTCGATCTCTCCCACGAACTTGTCGTTATCCATTTTGAAACGTACCACTTCCTTTCCACAGGCACGTGACCCTACCACAGCGGTGGATGGTAAAAATAAAAAACATTTTTATTCCAACGGAAAGTTCATCCGGCCGTCAGCGATTTTGCCATCTACTGCCATCATTCTCTCATTGAAAACAATGACATTTTTTAATCACATTTCGTCCTGCCGTAGAGCGTCCACTGTGTGAATGAACCATAAGTCATCAAGGGTCTGAGATATCAAACTGTGACAGTGTTGGCTGATCTCCGCCAGACGCCGCCATTTCCCAATTCCTTGTGTGCCTGTCTCGTTTCTCAGCGTTAATTGTTGTAATTAATCATTTAGTACTTTAGCCCCAGTCTGCACGTCTCCCTCATTGCCTCGTTGTATTCACCTGTCTCCCCATGTATTTAAAGGGTAACTACACTCTAGATCACTAGAGTTTTAACTGTAAACGTGTTTGTATGCCTACTTTATTGTCATGGTTTATGACCCTTTTTCCCTTGCGGTCGTGTTCCTCGGTCGCCACACGTGGGCGCTGCTCTGTTAGTGGAGTTTTGGCTCCGTCTCATCTTTTCGCGGAGAAGTCTCGTCAGCGTTCACAGGTGTGCGTGTTTAGCCGGTGAGCTATATACGCCCATGTTCCCTTCGTTCTGGGCTTCGATATTGATTGATTGTTTGTTGATTTGTACTGTGGTGTATTGTCAGGCATTGTCTGATATTATTTCGCCCTTTTGATGTTTAGCCAGTATGATTAGATCTAGGTTTTTAAGGAAACCGTTTTGCTCCGTTGTGCTTTGTTTGAGTTGCAGGACTTGCCTTTGTGCTTTGAGCTTTAAGGTTTAATTCCTTTTTTGTGTGCTCGTTTCTGTCACCGCTTCTTGGTCTTTCCTTTTTTGACCGTTGCCTATATCTTTTGCCTTCTCTGTCTCTTCCTCCTCTCTCTGTCTGCTTTCTTCTGTGAAAGCGAGAGGAGTCTTTGTTTGTTTGTGGGTGTATTTGTATAGTCATTTCTTACTAAGAGACCGGGCGTTTTTATCATACTGACTTTAGGGCTTTATTTATTCTTAGAGGCAGGGCGTTTATTTTCTATTAATCTCGCGTTAGTCTTATAGCCGGTAAATGGCCGGTGCACCTGTCCTGTTCGTCCTTCGGGTACCTGTCTCCGTACATGTAGCTTTTGCCGATTTTGGTTCGGAACTGTAGTTCTGTTTCGTCATTTCGGTACATGTCTTCCTATAGGGAAGACTGGGCGATGTTGTGGACATGTTTGTGTGTGACTGCGAGTCTCTGAAAGTAGCCTTGGAACGTTAGCTCTCTGTTCCTTTTCGCCTTGTTACATTCCCCTTTATTGAGAGGCTAGGGCGTTTATTTTCTTCACTAAGCTTGTGTTAGTCATTTTGCTATTAAAGTTATGGGACGGCGGTGCTCCGTTGGCTCGCCTGTAAAATGTTTCTCTCTCCTGGGAGATCCGGCGTTTACCCCTTTATGTTTTCTGCATGTGACTGCGAGCTTATGGAAGTAGCCATGGAACGTAATCTCTGTTCCTTCACCTCCTCGTTACATTCCTCTTTACCAAGAGGCAGGGCGTTTATTTTCTAACTCGCATTAGTCTTTTAGCCGGTAAGGGTCCGGTGCAGCTGTCCTGTTTCGTCCTATTTACTTGGGGAACGATTTTGTTCGGAACTGAAGTTCTGTTCGTTCTCCGGGTATGTCTCTCCTCATATGGAGCTTGGGTGTTTTTGTTGACATGTTTGCGTTTGACTGCGAGTCTCTGAGAGTAGCCTTGGAACGTTAGATCTCCATTCCTTTCGCCTCCTGGTATACTAATTCGTATTAGTTTGCAGTGTTTGTTGGCTGTGTGTTTTGTTTGTGCCATTGTGCTACTCACCTGTTCTTATGCGTCTCGTTATCGAGACAGGGCTTTTGTTATTTCTGGCTCTTTCTTTAGTCACTTAGCTCGTAGAAGTATGGGAGCCCAGTGCTTTGTGCCATTCGTCTTGTTTGGTTTTCTTACTGAGAAATCTTTTTGATGTTGTTGGGTCACAGACATCAGGAAGTCATGGCATGCAAAGGATATGCGACAAAATATTAAAAATGATTAGTTTATTCTACATTATGTTAAACTGTCCAATATTTTTTGATGTCCGAAAATGTGGGGGACTATGTACAAAAGGTTCTATAATTTCTAAACGGTTGATCCGATATGGATTAAAATACCCTCAAATTAAAGCTGACAGTCTGCACTTGTTGTTCACCCCCTATATATATATATATATATATATATATATATATATATATATATATATATATATATATATATAGTTAAAGTCTGAAGTTTACATGCACTTAGGTTGAAGTCACTAAAACTCATTTTTAACCACTCCACAGATTTCATGTTAGCATAGTGTTGGCTTAGTGTTTGTTAGGACATCTACTTTGTGCGTGACACAAGTAATTTTTCCAACAATTGTTTACAGACAGATTATTTCACTTTTAATTCACTATATCACAATTCCAGTGGATTAGAAGTTTACATACACTAAGTTGACTGTGCCTTTTTTATATTTGCTCGCATATCCTTTGCATGCCATGACTTCCTGATGTCTGTGACCCAACGACATCAAAAAACTCTTGATATCTTATTTTCAGGTACTCTTAGAAGCGATACTATAACCTCTCTGCATTTGAATGGATCTCTATGGGAATTGGGGGGTGGGACTAGATTAAGCTGTAAATTACACGGGAATAGTATGGAACCCATGCTTGGCTAAATGGCTGTAAGTCAACAAGGGTCTGAGGTATCAAACAAGCCCCAAACCATCACTCTGCTGCCAGATAGTCGTTTCTCTTGACTTATTTTTCCATAGAGTTCAATAGAAAAATGAGTCAGGAGAAACAACACTTATAGTGATCCATCCTGCATATCTGAGTGATGGTTTGAGGCTCGTTTGATACGTCAGACCCTTGATGATTTACAGACATTTAGCCAACCATGGGTTCCATACTATTCCTGTATATTTACAACAATCAATAAAGTTGATAAGGTAAAACATTAAATATATTTTATTTGTACTGTTTTCAATTAAATATATGTAAATGAAAATTTACAAATCACTGCTTTCTGCTTTTATGTGCATTTTACATACTGCCCCAACTTTTTTGGAATTTGGGTTTGTAATATAAATAGCCTAGGATGATCTTTATCTAAGATCCTTTTGGGAAACGGACCCCTCGCCTTTGTTCAGTAGAAGTTATAAATAGTAGTATTTATATATAGACTAGAGCACTGGACATTTCTACTAGAGTTCTCAACGGCTCGCCCGAGATCATCACATACAATACTGAGCCTGAGACCGACTAAACCCGAAAAAAAAACACGAGTCGGTTATTGCCAGAAAAGGCTGCGCAATTTACATAGGCGGCGGCTCAAATCACATAGTACAACGGGGTGTGAGAGAGCAAGAAAGAGAGAGAAAGAGAGATGGAGAGAAGGAGTGAGCAAGCAGGAATGCCAGAAACTTGCTGTGTTTTTCACCTACTGTTTTTGAGTTTTTAACAGATTTAGTCATTGAGAGCAGCAGAGTAAACCAATTTTGCCGAAAGCAAGCAATTCGATTTGTACTAATGTTTTAATGTTTGCCATGCTGTAATCAAATTTAGTAGTGTTTTTTTGTTAGAACGGGATTCAACTTTTTTATTGTTGTGTAGTTCGCATGTTCTTGCTTCATTATTATTGCCCTATTATCATTTATCACACAGCAGACGATACTTCAACTTCAACTCGAACGCCTACATTCGCCGTATAGTTACAGCAAACAGGAGATGTTGGATGAATAAAATAAATAGCTACATTTTAACAAGTAGAGAAAGTCTTGACAATTGATTGACTCTAAGATGAGCAATCAGCACCACATGTAAAAATGCAGATTAGCCTACTGTAAATACACACACAGAGACATTCTTTTTTTCTTGCGCAGCCCGAGCCCTACCCGACCCGACCAATTAGCATAAATTGTCGGCTCGAACCCGGCCCTACCTGATGGGCTTTTTTGGGCCCCGTTGGGCTCGGGCTGAAACTGAGAACTCTAATTTCTACCCCAAGGTACACAGTTTCTCTATTTTACTTTATTACTTTCAGCTAATTGTGGCAGGAAATATAAAAAGACATAAATCCAGTGATGAAAGTAATTCAACACATAGGCTCTTTGGACTGGAAAATGTATGATGGAAACCACCAAAGATGTGGTTGTCCAAAGAGCAAATTAATAGGATTTGATTAGTCTTGATTAATAATAATAATAATAATAATAATAACAATAATAAAACATTTATTATTATTAATATTATTAGGGGTCCAAGCACGTATTGCTGGAACCCTATTGTTATTGCTGGTTTTATTATTATTAGGGGTCCAAGCACATAGTCCTTTGTCCCCAGTTTTGGCCTAACCACATGAGTGAGGCCTATGTTGGTGATGACTACATTGAGAGAAAGAATCTGGCTGTTGAATTGTTGTATTTAGTCTCATTGTTGCACTATGGAAACTTTTCAGTTTCTTCTATCTCCAGGAAAGAACAAAGAAATTGCACATTTCATGAAGGTCTTCTCAAATTATTCAGTTTACCCAGAATTAACTGTAGGTGGTGGTCTGAAAACAGTTTGACCTTTTATACATATTCATGTTTAGACACTCATGTCATGCAGCTACATGTCTCACATATACCTTCCGAGACTCAATTGTAAAAAGAAACCAATGTAACATGATTACAACAAAATTACAACCTTTTGCTTGGACCCTGCGTATCACTGCTTGCAGCTATATTTGTTTGTATTATTATTATTTTAATCCATTTGCGCAGATGCCTAGTGGCCATGGCGCCGGAGGCAAAATTTTGCTCAACTGAGACATTTGTTGCTTCTGCAGCCAAACTATGAGTGGGAAAAAACAACTCTGTGTTGTATCTTTATTAGTATATGATTCATGACAATTGAATCGTGACTTTCGAAGTGTCACTATTTTCCTGTAGCAAGTCCAATTAATAAGCAACCCCCCCACCCAGTCTTGCCTGCAACTATACCTAAACCATGCGTGACATAGTGGAAAATAGCGTGTATGTGTGAAGAAATATATTTCTTCATCATCTAAAATTGGGATGGCAGGTATGCCATCCGCCAAGTTACGGCTTGGTGGGGCATGCCCCATACCTATACAGCACCGAGAGTTTGGCACTTTTCAGGGTTTCCTACAGAAGTAACCACAATGACCATAGACTCTGAGCCCTTAAAAACATTAACTTCTGTATGTTCTGACCTCATGTAACCACACAGCATTCAGATACAACTTCACACATCCACACAATAAAGGCCCAAACTTGGGTTATTTTGCTGTTTTTCTCCTTCCTCTTTCGCTTCTTCTTCCCATTCTCCTGCCAAACTGCCTGCCTCCGTCGCGATGTTATCCAATGGGGAGAATTATTCTTTGAGGTTATGGTCCGTATACCTGCTCATCAAGCTTATCGCCTAATAGAAACGCTTCATACTAATGGTTTTTAATGTTAATACAGCTAATGGCTTCATGCTTTCCAAGAAATTACTGTGACCTAATGGATAGAGGCGCCATATCTCACACAGAGGATTGTGGTTTCGAGCCCAGCAGGGCACATGTTTATTTTCCACAAAAACCATGTGCAACTGTTAAGTACCTTTCATTTATTAGACTGTTATTATTTTCACATTAACACATTAACGTATTTTTATTGCAAAGGCAAAGAGGTTTCCAATATTAACTGTTCAATGTTTCACTGACACTTGACGCTCGCTCTTGTCTGGTTTGGGGAGGGTGGTAAACTCTGCTCTTGCGGTCATGACTGACTGACTGTGGAACCGAACCTCAACGCCAACATTTCTTAATTCATTAATCTTCACTTCAGCTCTGTTCACTTTATCCTTTTCACACATAACACAATGTCACCATAAAATTAACTACTAGGAAAATTAAGAATTTACGATAATAGCCTACATTAAGAATTGATGATAGCCTCATTTAAGCTGCAATCCTTCAATAGATCAGATTTATAAACCGCCAATTCCTGAAACATATCTCATTCATGGTTAGTCACTTAAAAAGAAAAACAACAATAGCCTCCGAATGTGGCTCTAGTCTACGCTACTCTGCAGATAATGTAGCTTACTACAAACACTTTTAATTATAATAATAAGAAGAATAATCTCTGGTATGTAGTAGTACTACTTTCTTAGTAGTATCTACCGTTTTCTTTCTGGCTAAGATTCCTGGGAAATATGCGTTGTCCAATTAAGCTTGTTAGCCAACCTTACTGTTGCCAGAGAAGCGTCAGTCTGCTTCTAGTCAGGAAGCAGATACAAGCTAGGCTACTACGAAGCGAATCAACATGCGTTATAGCCTACAGTCATTGCACTACAGAAAACTAAACTAAATCTAGCTGTCCGGTACCAAAACATTTCCCGCAGGTAACGTTCTACACTACCGGAAAAAAAACGGCAAAGGAATTTCTGCGAATTAACTCGCTTGCTCGCTCGCTAGCTCGTAGCCCACACATGGAAGGTTGGAGTTACGCATCCGGCAATCCAGTGTGCAATAGCCTAACGTTCAATGTATTTCATTTTCTATAGAATACTAATAGCCATATTTTAAAACTGTATTTCCATATTTTACTGATGCAAACTATTTAGGCTGTACTAGCTATTTAGGCTGTATGTATCAGCTAGAATGTGTTTGCGTCTAGCCCATATGTGCACGCATGTCTCCATGTAGACTTGGTTCATTAATTTACATGCTTCTTCATGATCCATAGCTCATGTGCTGCTGTTCATTGTATTTCATTACACATTAAATACTGCTCATCTACAAACTTTTAATGCAATTGTGTGCTGTCTGTAATAGGATAACTGTTCTCATTCTTGTCAATAGAGGGCGTTATGGTTACGGTTATGGTTGGAATGCATGTCTCCGTGTTTATCTTCATGCATTATTCATCATTAGTTAGCTATAAAAAAATAAGTGATATCAGATCAAAAACGTCTACGACGTAAAAAAAGCCAAGTTACTCACGCATAGCCTACATAGCGCTGTCTATAAGTCCTTCATTCCAACTTGCAAAAACTAGGCCTGCCTTTAAAAGTCTTGATATCAAAATGTGGCCAAGTTACAACTAACAATATTGCCTATCGTAGCTCACACTAAATAAACTAGCTCTATTCCAAAGCAATGCTATCCAAACTTTCCTAAATTATTTACTGCAACTTGGCCCTGTGTTTCTTCATCTTACCATCTCAAGAGAATGTGGTCAATTAAACTGTATGTGCCACATCAAACTGCAAAATGAAAATAATTTATAGTGGAAATACTCTGATTCAGATGTGTTGCACTTAGAAATTACACAGAAAAATTACTACACTATAGGGCATGTTTGAATAATTGTCTGCATCCACTGCTTTGGGTCTATGAAAAGCACAGAATGAATAAAATGTATTATTATTATTATTATGTATTTATTGATTTATTTATTTGGATTTCTATCAAAACCTGTGTGGTCCTACAGAGCATAGATATCCTTGTGTTCACAAAATTCTGTTTGCAAATATCATAAATACTATTATGTTAAGAAAATTGGTACTATTACTTATTTGCCACCATCTGACCCACAAACATGTCTGGATATGTTTGTAAAAATGCTATATGTACACTATTTTCTAGGTAAAAATATTACTAATTTTTATCTGCATTTATTTATTCATCACCCCTTTCTCTATTATACATGATGTTTCTTGATATAAATGTGTTTGTGAATTGTAAAGAATTCTGTAGCAGCAGTTTAAAACCTGTACATTTTCTAAAGTAAACTTGCCAACAAAGTACAACCATATCCTTTCTGGAGTGTAATTATTCATCAACTGTTAAAAACATTCATTGAAATCATATGTTGTTCCATGAGGCACAATCTCTTCACATGCAAAGATGAAGAACACAGGGCCTAGTTGCATTAAATAATTTAGGAAAGTTTGGATAGCATTGCTTTGGAATAGAGATAGTTTATTTAGTGTGAGCTACGATAGGCAGTATTGTTAGTTGTAACTTGGCCACATTTTGATATCAAGACTTTTAAATGCAGGCCTAGTTTTTGCAAGTTGGAATGAAGGACTTATAGACAGCGCTATGTAGGCTATGCGTGAGTAACTTGGCTTTTTTTTAACGCCGTAGACGTTTTTGATCTGATTAGTATTACGTCATAGCAACAAGATAAACTCAACAATAGCCCGATCGTATGCCAAACTCAAATGCAAAATAAACAAGTGAAATTGTGTGTAATGATAGCACATCAGTCTACTGTCAATATATGCGACTAAATATGAAATACATATACAATCCTACCATTAGTTTTACACATAGAGATCCTTTCAAAATTCAGTGGTCGTTTATTGTCTTGGACAATCTGTTTGAGAAATACACACCAGTTTAGAACGTTATTACACAACATGGAGAATCTGCGTGAAACACCCCATATACTGTACCTGCAGCTCTGAAGTATTTCACGTCATTAAGGTTTTATTCACAACTGTTTTATCCAATAGATGACAGTATATCCTTTTCATCTGTGTTTGCAATTTGTTTTTGGGTGCTTTGAACGGTAATTTATAGCCCAGCGTAACAGAATTTTTTATTTTATCAATGTAGTATGATGCAAACAGCTACAGAAAACGCATTCTGGCAGTTTTTCGTCCTCGATATGAAAGTAGTACTGCTTGTATAACGAGTGTGGAAAGAGAGAAGCTTACTCAGAAGCCCGAGGTGAGATTTGAACCCCGCTCCTCTCACTTGCCCAAGTTGTTCCAAGACGAACGCATTACCAGTCAGCGAAAGGCGAAATCGCCGATAGCTAAGAGCAATGTCGTTATTTTGTATCTGAGGGTTGCGTCGTCAGGGAATGTTGTCACGGTAATCTGCTAGAAAGCCTTTGCTTTCCTGCACCTCACTGGACTCACTAGTGAACTAGCCGAGCTAGACCCGCTACACTTGTAATATGCGGTTCTTCCACTTGATCATTGTCTTGTCCAGTAGGCTATGTTAGACATTATTATCTTCACATTTTGAGTGCATTTCACACACTGTAGTGTAACATTCATTGATTGCTCAGTCATGTTTTATGTTTTATGTACCGATTTTCATTGAAGCTAGAACATTTGACAGCATTTTCCTGTTGGAGGAATATTATTTCATTGTAATGTTATCATACATAATATAGTCTATAGGTTTATCTTCCTGGGCTATACTTGTCACTTAGGGCATGGAAAATACTCATTCCAATTTAAGGTGCGCTGATGTACAGATGAATGTAAAAGGGCAAAAGTACAGGGGAAACTGATGTTTTACTGAGGTACACGAGTGAATGATTAGGCTACGTATTTAGATGTGTGTAACAGTTTGATATCAAAGAGCATATCAAAGGGGAAAATGTATATGCTTTATAATGAACAAAACAAATTATTAATTTTATGACATGTTTTGGATAAGGTTTTGGACTCATAGATATACCAGAGGATATCTACCAGAGGAGGCTCCTCCAGGGAGGCAAGGGAGACACTGCCTCCTCAAAAATATAAAATATATTTGAAAAACTTAGAATTAAACCTTATTAGAATTAAGCTTAATCAATCAGATGAATAAAACAATTACTAATAAAAAAACAGAAGAGAGGAAGGAGGCGATTATTTTGCATCATATTTTTAGTTTAAATTGTGACAGAAACAGTGACCTCTATCGGCCGAAAAGGGAAACAGAGTAAATGCTCCTCGGAGACAAATCTCAAATTTGCCTCAGAGGAGCTTGTCGTCTGTTATACGTATGTATCAGAGACAAAGCCCATGGAGATAGAAAGCCTTGCCAACTCCAATGACTGCAATGTAACAGAAAAAAAGTGCAATGGCATTCTTTGAGCAACAGGGGGCAGTGCTGAGGCACTGCTAAACAGAGTAGAATCTGGAAAAATACATGGAGGTGAATGGAGCTAAATGCTATAAAATTATCATCATAGTCGATTTAAAATATTTTTGGGTAACTGGATTATTACTGGCAATGTTACATGGCGTAATGCTTATAATTAATACATAATTATAAGTCGACATGGAATTGATTGTAGTGTTATGATCTCACTTTAAAAAAATTTCCAGTAGCATTGATGAATTTTCATTCATGAATTTTCGGTTCATGAATATTCATTTCCGGCAGCTCCTCAGTCAACAATCCCGTCCTGTTTGGCGGTAGGCAATTAGCCAGTAGCTCTTGCTTGCTCAATAAAGCCATATATTCTTTCGAAGCTTCTTGTTAAAACCAGATTGTCTATAAGATACAAGGTGATGGACCGCCGGCACTAGTTAGTACTTTGTTCGTCCACATAGGGACTTACCTGTTCTGTCGCAGCATTACTTTCTCTGTCTCCGTTCCTCCGTCTTTGTCTCTCGTCCTCTTTCCGCCTATCTTTGTGTCTTTCGCCAGTTTCGCCCCAATGTTCTCTACATCGCAATAACTACAGAGGATTTTAGCTGCACGTCTGCTTAGCAGCAGTGTCCCCCGATGGGGCGCTGCTACGTGCTCAGCGAAGACCTGGTGGAGCGGGACGACCTGGACGGCGGGGAGTGGAAGTTCTGCGAGGGGAGGCCGCAGGGCCACAAACTGCTTCTGCCAGCAGGGTCCGGCAGCAAGTTTCACCCCGACAAACAACTACATCCTGTTCGGTGCTCCCGGCACCTCCAGCCATCTCTCCCTCTACTGCCCCCTTCCACCTTCTACCTGCTAGCTTGCTAGCTAGCGCTGACTGAACTGCTCGCCATTTGGTGAGTGAGTATCTCTCCTTTTCTTTGGACGAACCATGGCTACCCCCAAACTGCTTTATTTTTTCCTTGTGTTTTTCTCTGCATTCTTTTCAACACAAGCCCGTGTCAGTGAACATTACGAGCTCGTTGGCACTTTCAACCGCGGAACAAACATTGTTTGTTTACACCCGCATAGAGACATTGACTCCTTTTTTACTACAAGGGCTTTTGGTTTAAATCCCAACTCGCACTCTCTTTCGCCGTCGCTTTTATCATGTTACATCTTGAGACTGTTTTTCAAAATGATTGTGTTACCATCTGATGTTCTAAAAACTGTTGTTAAAAAACGACAATATAGCACTCTCACTATTCTCTGCCGTGCACTGATTGTTTTACTGCTTATTATTTCGAGTAATGTACATGTCAACCCTGGCCCTGCTATAAATGTTGCTTTCTCCAAATACTGGATTGATTACAAATGATCTTTGCTTTGGTGATTTCTGTGCCCGAAAAAACCTGGGCTTCCTGCACATTAATGCAAGAAGTTTATTACCTAAAATAGATCAATTGAAAGTCTGGGTTCATGGCTCCAGTCCTGATGTACTAGTCATAACTGAGTCATGGTTAAGAAAGTCAATTTTCTACTCTGAAGTATACCTGCCAGGTTACAATCTGCAGGATAGGTCTTCTAAAGGTGGGGGGGTGGCAATTTTTACCAAACAACACCTTCAGTGCTCCATTGCCCTAGCAAAATCCATCCCAAAAGAGTTTGACTTATTAGTTCTTAACATCAAGCTATCAAATAGCTACTCATTGTCAGTGGCTGGCTGTTATCGCCCCCCATCAGCACCAGCTTGTACCCTAGCAGCCTTAAGCAGCACCCTGGCCCCTTTTACCAGATCAGAGCTCGTCCTATTAGGTGACCTCAACTGGGACATGCTCAAGCCACCTGACAAAGTACTACAGCAATTTGACTCCCTAAATCTCCATCAAATCATATCCCTTCCTACTAGGTATGACTCCAAAAACCCTGAAAAGGCCACGTTGATTGATGTCATCTTTACAAACTCCCCCCATATGTACCAGTCTGGTGTGTTCTGCAATGATATTAGCGACCACTGTTTTATTGTCTGTGTTCGAACCAACTGTTCTGTTAAACAGCCTGTCCTGATCAGTTGTAAACGAATCTTAAAAAACTTCAACACTCAAGCCTTTTTACATGACCTGGCCAATGTGGAATGGTTTAGAGTCAGCCTGATCCCCTCTGTAAATGATGCATGGAATTTGTTTTATGACCAGTTTAGTGCCATTGTTAACAGGCATGCCCCTGTCAAGAAAATAAGAATAAGAAATCGACTCAGTCCCTGGTTTGACCGTGAGCTTGCAGTGCTCCTTCAACAAAAAAACGCTGCCTGGCGCAAGGTGCGGCTATCTAGATACCCTGCAGACTGCCTGGCGTTTAGGCAAATTAGAAATAAGGCCATGCAAGCTGTTCGAAAGGCCAAAGTTGTGTATTTCAAAGAACAATTCTCCCTCTGTGGTTCTGACCCAAAAAGATTCTGGAAAACGATGAGAGATCTTGAAAATAAACCTTCTACTCAGCTGCCTTTGTCACTTAACGTGGACGACATTATAGTCTCTGATAAGATGCGTATGGCCGACATTTTTAATCAGCATTTCATAAAGTCTGGGTTTATTTACGGATCTGCTAACCCCCCCTGCCTGGCCAATAGGTTCTTCTCCCTTAAGCCCAGCCCCCAACTTTCCTGAAGCTTCTCACCCTATCTCCCTCCCCAGGCCCCCTGCCCCCTTACATAACCTTACCCTACAGGCTGTCTCGGAGGGTGAGGTCTTGGATGAGCTGCTTAAGCTGGACCCCAAAAAACCAGCTGGGTCTGATGAGCTGGACCTTTTCTTCTTTAAGATTGCGGCCCCCATTATCGCAGCTCCCATTGCAGATCTTTTTAACCTGTCCCTCCACACAGCTGAAATCCCACGTGCATGGAAAGCAGCTGTAGTGCGTCCCCTTTTCAAGGGAGGTGATCAGGCTGATCCTAACTGTTATAGGCCCATCTCTATACTGCCTTGTTTATCAAAAGTGTTGGAGAAACTTGTAAATAATCAACTTACTAATTACCTGGATGTTTATAATATTCTGTCTGGTGTTCAGTCTGGTTTTCGATCTGGTTATGGCTGTGTCACTGCAACCCTCAAAGTCCTCAATGACATCACTTCCGCTTTAGATTCTAAACAATATTGTGCAGCAATTTTTATTGATTTAGCTAAGGCCTTTGACACTGTCGTTCACTCTATTCTTGCTGGCAGGCTGGGCAGCATGTTAAATCCGAACAACTTCTCTCTTACCCCCTTCCTGTCACTAAGGGTGTACCCCAGGGCTCGATCCTAGGCCCCACACTTTTTTCTATATATATAAATGATATTGATTGTTCTGTTGTAGACTCATCTATCCACCTTTATGCTGACGACACAGTCCTTTATGCCGTTGGTCCCTCTTTTCAAAACGAAATGCCTCTTTCAAAACACACCACTGCACTCTATATTCCTCTGTCAACTGGCCATCCTTACACACCCGTCGTAATATTCACTGGTTCATGCTTATCTACAAAACCCTCCTTGGTCTGTCCCCCCCTTATTTGTGTCACTTGTAGCAAACTACATCTGCTGCCTACAACACCCGCTCTGCTCACCATATTCTGTTGAAAGTTCCCAAAACAAATACCGTACTCGGTCTGTCGTCATTCCGGTCTGCTGCAGCCAGAGACTGGAACAATCTGCAAAAAACACTAAAACTGGACAATTTTATCCCCAAGTCAGTTTTCAATAACTGTATTATGGACATTCTCACTGATACATGTAGCTGTTTCCCGACCCACTAATATTCCCTAAACCTTGTCTGTCGGCTGCTTATTTGTTGTCCCATGCATATTCTTGCTCTCTTGCTGCTGCTGTTTTTACCTGCCTGTTTGTCTTATTGTATGTGTATCATATTCTTGTTCTGTTGTTGTATTGCCTGGTGCTGTTGTTTTCTAGCTACCTGCACGATGCTTGTGTGCTAGACTGCATGTCATTTATGTCATACTTGTTTGTGATTGTATATAAGTAGTGGGTGTGTTGGAAATGTGTGGATGTGTGCTGCTATTTTTAACTTTTAATTTTGACATTTCTTTTTAGCCCCTATCCCCTTCCCTCAAGAGGCTTTGCCTTTTGCCAGGCCACCATTGTAAATAAGAATTTGTTCTTAATGACTTGCCTGGTTAAATAAAGGTTAAATAAAAAAATAAATAGTTATTGTGCTGTTATTACCGAACGATTTTGGCTGGCTGTGGGGCCGTCCATCTTGCTTTTGAGTCTCATGTTCAAAGCGGTCATGGATATTCATGACAAAATTTGCATAACCAGAGAAAAAAGTAATTTTTTTCCTAAACGGTTCAAGATTTCCTTCATCTAAGTGTGTAGAAAAACTGCTGTCTGCAAACTTTCAACTTACAATAAAAATATATTATCTCTTATAGATTTGGGTTTCTGGAAAAAACTTCCATTGACCCCCATTCATTCTCCTCTGTTTAGCCCAGTTTTAGTGCTCATAGTCGCCCCTAGAGGTGAAACATGATGCAGTTGAAGTCACCAAACTAACCATTAGAGTCATTACACCAAAAAATTTCTTCCGGGGGAGCATCCCGGACCCCCCTAGTTAAACCTCGTCTTGCCTCCTCAGTTTTGCAACCCACCAGCTGCCACTGATAGCTACCCCCCTATACTGATGAAAAGATAGTAATTCCCACTTGAAAATGATTGCAAAAGTGAGATTTATGAGCCAAAACGGTTGATTTATAGTTAAATATATCATTAATATTATTACGATTTAGAGCAGTGCACAATTTTGCCATTTTGGATAGATTTGGAGACACTAATGGACACCAGGGTATACTGCCTATATTTTGCATCATATCTTTAGTAGTTCTGCATATCATCCTCAGATTTTGCACACTTGTGGACACAGAGTTTATGATCCAGGAAACGTATAGATTTACCTGTTTCACATATGAAGCTCTCAGTATTTCATTGCAAACCCCCCCCCCCCCCCCCAAGTTTCTTTGCATTTGTGGCACTTTATTTTGACTTAAATTATGAAATTAAACAATTTTTGTTTTGTAAATGTGTTTCATTTAAGACATTTACCAAGTTTCTCTGATGCTCACACCTGGGGCCACATGTATAAAACTCTGAGTAAAAGAATGTGTAAAAGAATGCTCAGGGTGAAAGTCGGAAATATGCTGAAAAACTATTTCTACCTCTGCCTTTCAGTCACTATGTCGCCATATCACACTGACAACAAACATTGCGTACATAATATGTGTCCAGCGTACGCAGAGGTACGCAGATTCTTGCACCACATATTATTTTATACATCTGAATTTCTGTGTGGAAACTCCCTTACTTTCTGAGGGCATTTTTCTGCTCAGCACTGTTTATACATGTGGCCCCTGGAGTTATAAAGCCTTAAACAGAGCACCCCCTAAATAGGTGAGAATTGACCAAATTTGCCATCTGTGCGAAGGGGTTAATTAATTAATTAACCTTTCATTAGACATCAGGTTTTAGAAGTCTCACTTTTGAAGTCTCACAACAATTAAAATTAAAAATTTCACTCCTTGATATAAGAGTCAATGTCCCGTCAAAAATGGACACTTTGGGGCCAGAGCAGTGCCGCAATTCCAATAAAAGGTCTTAGCCTTTTGAAATGCAAATAACAAAAAAAAGGAGAAAAAAAACTATTGATATGGGAACTAAATATGCTCAATGCATAATGCTTCCGATTAAAAGGGAAAGGGAATGTTACAGAATATAAAATGTTTTTCTCTGTGGTGAAAAGGGATTACTTCACTGATTGTTAGTATAAGGTCATTATCTGCTCTGTCCTCTTGTCTTCCTTTACAGGCCATTACTGGCTAACTACTGGTACTCCATGTCCTACCTGTACTACAGTGCTGTGGGCTTCATGGCTACCATCACAGGAGGCTTGCTGATAACCTGGCTCACAGGTACCTTTTTTCCTAGATTACACATACTCATAATGGAAATAAACAGTGTGTCTAACGGCTATGTTAGGGAGTAATATTGTTTTACATCTTTGGCAGAGGCTCTGATCTCATATGCAGCAGCCATTTTGGCTCACACAGGTCAGGCTGTATGATAAGACATCACACCCCACAATGTGCTTTGAAACTGCAACATCATCATCATGGTAACACACATAGCAACAATCCAAATAAAATGACACACCATACAAATATAGTGGATCTACCCATTAGTTCAACCGGCATCTGTAATGCGGCGTGACGTGTGAGGTAGGAGGAGCCAAACGCAGCAAGGGGATTCTTTAAGCCCTAGGGCCACTAAGGCGGGAAATCCCGCAGATAAGGGAAGGAGACAAGACAGGGAACACACGTACCAAAGCTACTAACCGGCTCACTGTCACACACCAATAAGTAGAAGCGCAAACGGCAGGTCTTTCACTAAGAAAACCAAGCCAAGCGAATGGAACAAAGCACTAGGCTCTCAAACTTCTACAAGCTAAGTGACTAGAGAACGAGCCGGAAATAACAAACGCCCTGTCTCAGTAACGAGACGTATAAGAACAGGCGAGCAGCACAATGGCACAAATAACACACACCAAACATACCAAAGCTACTAACCAGCTCACAGTCACACGCCAATGAGTAAAATCACAAACGCCAGGTTTCTCAGTAAGAGAACCATACAAGACGAATGGCACAAAGCACTGGGCTCCCATACTTCTAAGAGCTAAGTGACTAAAGAGAGCCAGAAATAAAACGCCCTGTCTCGATAACGAGAAGCATAAGAACAGGCGAGTAGCACAATGGCACAAATAAAACACACAGCAAACTAACACTGAAAACTAATGCGAATTAGTATACCAGGAGGCGAAAGGAACGGAGATCTAACGTTCCAAGGCTACTCTGACTCGCCGTCAAACGTAAACCTGTCAACAAAAACGCCCAGTCCTCCCCATAGGAAGACATGCACCGAAAGACGAAACCGGACCATAGTTCCGAACAAAATCGTCAAACTCCATGTACAGAGACAGGTACAAAAAGGAACGAACAGGACAGGCTGCACTGGACAGTTACCGGCTAAAAGACCAAAACGAGTTAGTAGAAAATAAACGCCCTGCCTCTCCATGATGAGGAATATAACGAGGCGAATAGGAACAGAGATTTAACGTTCCATGGCTAGTTTAATAGGCTCGCAGTCAAATCCAGAAAACATAAAGGGGTAAACTCCCGATCTCCCAGGAGAGAGAAACATTTTACAGGTGAGCCGACGGAGCACCGTCGTCCCATAACTTTACTATCCAACATGACTAATGCAAGCTTAATTGAAAACACACGCCCTAGCCTCTCAGTAAAATAATGTGTGACGAGGCGAAGGAACAGAGAATTAATGTTCCAAGGCTACTTTCTGAGACTCGCAGTCACACGCAAACATGTCCACAACATCGCCCGGTCTCCCCATGGGAAGACATGCACCGAAGGACGAATTTAACTACAGTTCCGAACAAAATCGCCCAAAACTCCATATACGGAGAAAGGTACAGAAGGACGAAAGGACAGCAGCACCGGAATTATCGGCTATCAGACTAACGCAAGCTCAAACAAAAATACACGCCCTAAAGTCAGTATGATAAAATGCCCTGTCTCTTAGTAAACAGACTCCTCTTGCTTTCACAGAAGACAGCAGAGAGAGGAGAAAGACAGCAAAGGGCAAACGATCTAGGCAACAGACAAAGGAAAGACCAGAAAGCGGAGACTGAAACGAGCACACACAAAAAAAGGAATTTAACCTGAAAACTCAAAGCACAAAGGCAAGTCCCGCAAAACTCCAACAAAGCACAACAGAGCACAACGGAGCAAAACGGTCTCCTTAAAACACAGATCAAACATACTGGCTAAAACTTTAAAAGGGCTAAATAAACCGCACACAAAACAGCACAGATAATGCCAAACAACACACCACAGCACAAACAACAAACAATCACAATCAACAATCAATGGCAAATGGGCTGAACCTAGTCTCTTCATTAATTATAGGTGTGTCTTGGGCGTGACATGCAATAAAATGTCATGTCATCTTATTCCCTTTAAAAGCCTGCTTTTCCACCTTGGCGGATTGCTTATATGATGGCGAAACAGACATGCTCATGCGTGTTTAGTGCGATCAAGGAATAGACTATATGGATCAGTAGTAGCCTATGATCAATATTATTCGGACTAACCATTATGAGTTCCCGGTAATTCCTGACAGTGCTGTTATTTTACAAAATATACGTGGCTAAATTTTGTTAAAAGCACCAACAACAGCTGAGAATAAGCTACCAATGGCTTCCGTCTCACCTTAGAAAATGCCAAATTAGCATGCTTGTTTAACAAATTTTGTTTGATTATGCAATGAAGCAATGAACTCATGTTCAAGCTTCATCCAAAGTTCATTAGGCCTACCTGCATTCTAATCTTGATTAATAACATAAATAATGTTGTTTTGGCTTAATGATGACACTAAATACAATAAAGCTGTCAGGTTGGCAAGCCAGAGGTCCATGCATATTTTCCCTTGTTTTATAATGTCCTGCTTATGGAAATGTGACCAACCTGTTTTGCTGGTAGTGTAATGCTTTAAAACAATCCACTTTCCCAGGAAGACCGTGAAAAGTGTGATTTACAGCTGGGGAAACAGACCTGCTGCTGTAAAGGGCACATGCAGATAATGGCATTAAAATGAATTGTGAATTAATTGTGTAACGTGCTGCAAATTTGTTTTCGTTTCTAATTAGACACTTAGTTCTCTTTAAAATCTTTTGTTCAGTTATGGAATAACAGGTGAAATCAACGGGGTTTTAATAAGCTGAGAGTATGGAAACCTTGTCACTAATTAAAAAAATATGAAGGATGAAGAATAGCTAAGGTTACAATTCAGTTAACATGGTGACATTTATCTCAGTTTTTTAACCATAGGCTATCGAAAAAACCTTATGCACAGCAAATTCGCTGTAGCCTAGGCTATTTGAAAAACAATAACTGCAATATTCACTGGACAAGGTTTTGAACTTTCAGTCACAACCATTCTATTTACTTACAGGCTGTATTCCTAGATAAACAGCTGTATTGTAATGACATCTGAAGCGCATTTTCAGAACTCAAATGTCCGTCTATTGCAGTGTGCAAGTTTTCCATTGAATGACAATTCACGCATTAGGTCTAAATGACAATTTGTGCATTAGGCTTGATAGAGGTTATCAGCTCCTTTTTAATGGATAGCCATTGCCCCGTACCATCGCACATCGCCTAGATGTTGATGGAGTGGGCTGAAAGCAATTTAATGTGGCATTCCCCTTCGCTGAAGGACAGGTATGTGGTCTTTTATTATTATGCATTTTTTGATATAGCCAATCTTGATATTTTAGTCATGCTTGTGCGCGCCCCTGTGTGTAACAGACAGGAGGGTGTACGTGCGTTGTGCACACGCCTATGTAGATGCACTTATTTGCGCCGTTAAAATAACATGTAAACAACTGCAACATGACTTTAGACCAGGTATGTGGTGGTTTTAGCGCAAGCGCTTTCTGCTGGCTCAAGATAGCAATACGCCAAAAATTATCCTGGCCACTCCTCATTTTAAGACCAACACGCCCAGTTCACTTGCACTGGGCGCAAGAATACATTTAAATGACGTGAGTGCTAGGCATTATAATGAACCCTGCGTCGGGTGTAAGATAGCAACAACACTTGCGTTTGGGTTAGCGCTGCTTCGCGCCGGGTGTAAGATAGGGCCCCAGGGGCCACATGTATAAAACCCTGAGTAAAAGAATGCGTAAAAGAACACTCGGGATGAAAGTTGGAAATCTGCTTTAAAAAAAGTTAAAGCTTTAAAGTATTTTCTAGCTCTGCCTTTTGGTCACGGTGTTGCCATATCATACCAGTAGCGTAGCCAGAAAGAAGAAACTAGGTGTGCAACAGAAAAACTGGGTGTGCCACATTTAACGCGATTATTGATGGATATTTCATTAACAAAGCTTATTCATTTAATTCTTTGTGAGTTCACATAATTGTTTTGTTGCAAGCAAATATCTAGTATATTTAATAAATAGATGTATTTCTTGCAAAACGCACCTCTTATTAATAAGGGTTTCTTAGCAACAGGTTCCCTTTAATCTCTGTTTCATTGCTCTAGGCTTGCCTAAAACACAGCATAACACGGTAGCCTACAAAAAAAGCTTTTATTTACATTTCAGATGTTATTCTTTGTTTTTTATTGTTTCTCTTATTTTAGGCTATTATTTATTTGATTGATGTCGGATTTATATAGGCTCTTGTTGCGTGGTTTAAATGGTTGTGGTTGTCTTGTTATATGCAAGGCCAACCTGACAGATAAGGCACGTTGAAATGTATTAAATAAAAAAGTATAAAAACAAAATAAAAAGTGCTTTAGTCAGTCATTGTATATTGCATTCTTTGGTTGTTATTTGCTGTGCAATCAGTGCAATCATTCTTTGCATATGCTTATCAACAGAACAGACCCCAAATTACATTTACATTTAACTTTGGAATACAGCGGCCTACCTGCAAGTTGACAGCATTTACAGGGCAAGACGGCGTGCCTTGGTTTTGAATAATTCGATTATTTCATCAGACTCCAAAGTCTCAGTAAGCTCCCTTTCAAAGGCCAGCAACGAGAGGCTATTTAGTCTTCCTGTGACCATGGATGCTCTGTTGCTGGATTTGATCCTGGTGACTGTTGAGAACAGGCGCTCCAGCTTGTAACAGGCAACGTGATCAAAACACGAAGTAAACTGTTCATGTTGGGGAAAACATCTTTATCACATGAGTCTAAGACTTCAATTAGCGACGGGTACGAGTGTCCCCCATCCACCTTTCGTTTGATCAGTTGCCAAAATACTGTTAGTTCAGGCCCTTCCACTGCAAGTCCATAATGCTTGCTTGGAGCCTGTAGTGTTTCCATCTGGCCAAACGAGTCTGACGCGGGCAGCAGGGTGGCAGCAGCCTTCAATATTCCGTAGGAGTCGCCCTGGAAACGGTTGTTAAGTTCCATAAGTTGTCGGTCAAGAATCAAAATCCACAACGACTGCAAATCCAAGTCACTCCTTATAATGGGCGTAGACCTGCCCACTGTAGAGGTTACATACGAATCAACAAACGTGGAAGGTAATTTCCTATTACGTGCGCCCGCAACGTCCCAGTTCTGCACATCGTTTTTCTTCATGACCTCATCGGTAAGCCTGATGATTTTATCAAACTCCCCGTCCGAGTTATTCCTCAATTTATCGAAAGTTTCTTTGAGGCCCTCGATCATGTGGATGCAATCCGTCACCGAAACAGATGGGGACTGAAGGCCTTTTGTAGCAAAATCACTGGCACTAAACAGCTTGGAAAATGCCACAAGGAGAAAGATGAATCTCTTGGTCTGTATTTGTTGCAAGAGAGACTGCGTGTCAATTTTGGTCTGACCAGAGCCTTCTGCAAACTCACTCAGTGTTTCTAATATGACGTCGTATAAAGCCAAAACTCGACTGACAGACTCAGATTTGGAACTGTGGAACGCACAAGCTCAAGACAGGGTCTGTGGGGGTGAAGCTCTTTTTGGATGTGTAGAAATCGTGCGTGTCTGTTGGCTCCAGTCATGAAATGGTGTGGTGAATTTAAAACGTCAAAAAAGGTGGCTACAGTAGGAGACGCTTTCGAAGCTGTTGAAAGCATGAGATTCAGGTGGTGTGAGTGGCAATGAACATACACTGCATGGGGGAAAGTTTTTTTGAGCAGCATTTGCACTCCACCTTTCCCACCTGACATGACTGACGCACCGTCAAAACCGAAACCCACACACAAGACAGGGTCCAGCTGCAGCGGTTCCAAGACCTTCAAAATTTTGTTAGCGATGCCAGAGGATGTCATATCCTCTGTTGCAACAAATCCGACAGCTCTCTCTCTCAGATTGCCATTATGGATGTACCTGTAAGTAAAAATAAAAATAAAATGCTACTTATTCCTCTTAAAGGTCTTAACTGATGAAGACTGTGATGTACAGCTTCACTACTGTTGACAAAATGTATTGTAAGTCACTTTGGATAAAAGTAGGCTATCTGCTAAATGACATAATGTAATGTAATGTACCTCACACAGACAGCAATTAGTTCATTTTTCGAGAGGTCTTTGTATTCGTCTGCTAAAATTGCATAGTAGGTGTCAGTCTGTGTATGCAATTCAGCTTTGATTTTTCGGAAGAGAAGAGATGCTGCGGTTTCAAGGAGGTCGTTTTGTATGTCCGGGCTCATCAGCTTTCCATTCCCTGGAAGCTCATCAAGGCGCCTTTTTATCTCGGGGTCATAGGCACACATCAGTTCAAACAACTCAAGAAAGTTTCCTCTGTTCATGCTTTCTGCGTCTTCCCTGTGACCGCGTAGTGCAATTCCTTGTTTCGCACAGAAAAGCGCAATGTCAATCACAACTTTCACGTGTGCCCGGTTTCTATCAACAAGGTCAGCAAAGTGCTGTTTGTCTTTTGTGACCTGATGCATGATGTCACCTTTTCCAGCTCTTTTAATGTCCAGGAAACCTTTGTGTCTGGCCACAGCAGCTGCATGGTTCTTTTTTGTTACACAACTGACCAAGATGCCCCCAGTCTCGCAGTCCTGCTTTGTTAAATCTGTCCTCTTTAACATCAGCGTTGAAGTGGCGGCAAGATTGGCAAAACACAGCATCCAGTTTAATGCTATATTCTAGCCAACTGTATCGGTTATACCATTTAGCAGAAAAACTCCTGTTCTTTCCACTGGCTGCTTGGGTGACAGGGAAAGTACCTAATTTTGGCTGGCAAGCAGGTTCGTCTACTGCCGAGAGATCAGTAACGTTAGATATTTCTGCGTCCTCTGCTGATTCGGTCTCCGCAGAGCCAGGCACCGGAGTGGGGGAGTTAGCCCTTTCCCCTGCTGCTAACGGTGTTTCAGCAGGTGCCGCCATCATTTCTGTGTCACTGTCCAGTTCCGAAGTTGCACTTGTTGAGGGGGAGGGTGATGAAGAAGCATCTTCCTCAGCTGTTGTAGGCCTTGTGTCCACCGGCTGGTCGTCGATGCAACGTTTTTTGAAGAAGGTTAACAGCGAGCTGTTTCATTTTGATAAATTAGTAGCTTCTGGCATTAGCTGCTGCAGGCGTTGCATTATTTGTTTACTATTAACTGTCTAGTCTCCCGTGATGCTCCTGGCCGCACAGGTCAACGAATACTTGCGCGTGATTGGTACATGATGGTGGATGTTTTTTTGACGAAAACAAGTTAGAACTTATTTTAAAATTAGCATTTATTATAATTAGACCATAATAACATAATAACTAAAATTAATTATGCATCGTTTTTTTCCCCCCAGATTTTTTTGGGTGTGCCAGCTGCCTGATTGGGTGGCATCGGCACACCCTGGCACACCCGTGGCTACGCCCCTGTATCATACTGACCTCAAACATTGTGTATGTATGGTGTCCAGCATGTGCAGATTCTCACAATACATGTTATTTTATACATCTGAATTTCTGTGTGGAAACTCCCTTACGTGGCTTTCTGAGGGCATAAATACGGTCAAATTTGTTAATACAAATGATTTACATACAAATTTGTTCTGCTCACGAATGAGGCCCATAGTCACTGAAATATTCCTTCAGGTGTGTCAGATGGGAAAGTATTACAGGCATGACACTGTCTGTGGTCATGCTGGATGTCTCAAGTTCCTGGTGAAAGAGTGGGAACATTTCAGTAGGCTAATTGCCTCCTTTAGCTTTGTCTCCCAAAGTTGGGCAGCACATTAGCTATGTCTGTACTTGCATCTAATTGTAACGCAAAGAAGGGACTGGTCTTTACCTATTCAAGCAGCTGGTCAGTTATATCCTCTGCCATGTCAGACATTCTTCTAGTGACCGTATTGTTTGACAAAGAAACTACGTAATTTTTTCCGGGCAGCATCCTCGCCTAGCATTTCCTGAACAATGTATATGGTTGCGGGTGATAGCAAGTCTTCCGCAATTGTATGTGCTTTTTTGCATGCACAATGTGATACGACGTGAAAAAAGTAGGCCTATGCATTTAATGCCTAAACAACCACTTGCTTGTGTAACCACCTCTGATGCTTTTCTTTAAAAGGATTTAACAGGTTTATCTGCGTGATTTAAATTCTTTAGTCTTAAGTTTCGATGGTTTAAGGCAGGGGTGTCAAACTCCAGTCCTGGAGGGCCGCAGTGTCTACAGGTATTTGTGGTTTCCTTTCAATCAGCACCCAGTTAAAGCATTGAGAACAAGGTGTGTGGACTTCTTAGCCAATTAGTGACTTAAATTAATCACTTGTGCTTAAACGCACCAAAAACCAGCAGACACTGCGGCCCTCCAGGACCGGATCTTGACACCCCTGGTTTAAGGCATTAGTTGGAAAGAACCTCTTGATATTAGGCCTAACGAATAGTCAACCGATGTTACTAAACAATAATATCACATTCAATAATGAAATATAATTTAGAGTACTGTGGCAGCCGGCGGGGACGAAACCAAGGGGAAGTGATAGAAGGAAGGTATGTCAGGCTGAGGTGGAAAGATTGCATGCCCATAATAGGAGTTCCGATGACGTCACCGCCTCAGCAAGGGAATCCCCGGCACCTGGAGAAAACTCTGAGTAAGACAGCTGCGGCGAATCACTGGGCTAATCAGCGCCCTAGAAAAGGGGCTGCCAAACAGCATTGGCGGAGAGAGTGAGTTTGGAGTTTGGAGTTGGAGTTTGTTAGAGAGAGAAAATATAAAGTGCTGTGTATGATCCATTTTGTCAGGAGAAGTCTGCTGTGTGCCCGACCCCCGGATTGTACGAGAACCCGCCCCGTTACCGACCCCCGCCTGTCTGACAACTCTCCGCCTGCATCAGCCCTGGACCGTAGGACAACCCGTCTAAGTGTACCGAACCCTGGCATCGGACAACGACGATTCTCCCGGATTACGGACTGGCTGACGCGCTTGCTAACCATTACCTTTTTCCCGCAAACAGCAATAAATTTGCGAGATAAATTGAATTGCTACCGTGTGGACATTGAGATTATTGTTTTCAGTTGCGTGACAACTCCAACCACCGCGGAGTTTGCCACATATGGTGGAGAATGCGGGCAACGCATTTTTTCTGAAAACAATAATACTCAATCCACAGTTATCATGACCACTCCCACAATGTTCCAAGAGCTCCTCGCACGGCTTGTCGCCAGCAACCAGGAACAACAGCAGAGGCATGACCAAACCATGCAACTACAACAACAGCAGATGCAACAGCAGCAGCTGAACATGGAACATTTCATGGCCAAACAGCTCGAGCAGACGCAGTATCTACAAGCCGAGCTCAAGGGTTTATACACAGCCCACATCGAGCAAAAAGAGGCTTCACGGATAGGACGCATAAACCCCGCCCGTTTTCTGGTGAAACAGACAGACGCAGACGATGTGGAAACTTTCCTGCGCACTTTTGAAATCACCGCCAAGCGGGAGAAATGGCCAGAGGAACAATGGGCGGATTTGATGGCTCCATTTTTGACGGGCGTGGCTCAGACCACTTACCAAGATTTAACGGATGGCAAAACGGTGACATTTGAAACGCTAAAGGAAGAGATACTACAGCGACATGGATACACGCTGCTTACCAGGGCACAACGCTACCACGACTGGACATATGATCCAATGGTCTCACCCAGAGCCCAAATACACCAGCTTACCCGGGTCACCAATGCATGGCTGATGTCGGAGCCCAAAACCCTGGGAGCCGTAGAGAGGGTGATTATGGACCGCTTTTTACACGCGCTCCCCTTCGAAGCAAAGAAGCTGGCTGGTCAGAACAACCCTAAAAGCGTGGAGGAGCTAGTCGAAGTGATTGAGGGATATCAGGCGTCCCAAGCCTTAGTGCGCAATGGACGGGCAGTGAGGACTGAAGCGACCCCCAGGCCTAAGGAACGTCCACGGGCGGACGACCACTCTCGGGGCCCCGCAGTAGAAACACAGGTCGAACCACCCAGGCGCCGGCCACTCATGACGTCAGATGGCCGGAGGTGTTATGAGTGTGGGGAACAGGGCCACATCGCCTGGAGCTGCCCTCACCGGGGGGATGTCCCCATGCCCACTGCCTCAACCAGCGAGACGAGCCGACCCTGTGGGCTACTGACGGCATGCTGGGCCCAGGAGAGCGGCGGGTCTCCTCTCACCCCCGTCAAAGCCAACGGGAAGGACGCAACGGCTCTCCTGGACTCCGGAAGCGCAGTGACCCTGGTCCGTCCAGATTTTGCCAGGCTTCCCCATCTGTCGGAGAGGGTTGCGGTCACCTGCATACATGGGGAGACCCGGGAGTACCCCACCACCTTGTTGGACCTCCAAACCACCAGAGGGCGGTACAGCGGGACCGCAGGAATAGTAACAGATCTCCCCGTACAAATCCTCATCGGCAGGGACGCCGACGTCTTTTCAGGACTGTGGCATGGTCTGGCGGGGAGTGGAAGGGCCAGAAACCCCCAAAAGAAACAGAAAAAATCAGAGCAGCTGTGTGGCTACCAGGAAGTGGATCCGGAGGCCTCCACAGAACCACTCTCAGAGGGAGTGGCCAGCGAGAAGGCACGAGCGGCTGAAGAGGCCACTTGGGAGACGGCGAGGGAGGAAGAGGAAAGCCCTCCCGGGGAGGAGGACGGTGACGTCGCCGACCTGTTCCCCCAAAACCCAGATGACCAACCTCTACCAGGCCCTCTCGCCGGGAGATTCGGGACAGCCCAGCTGGAGGACGCCAACCTCACCAGCTCACTCCAGCAGGTGTCAGTGGTGGACGGCCAGCTACTAGAGGGGCTAAGACAGATGATATTTCCTCACTTTGCCATTAAAAACAAATTATTATATCAAGTGATAATGAAGGCGGGGGTACAGCAGGAACTGTTGTTAGTGCCCCGTCCCTTTATCCCCTCGGTCTTACAGCTGGCCCACACACACCTGCTGGGGGCCCACCTAGGGGCGGAGAAGACCCTGGAAAGGATTAAGACACGGTTCTACTGGCCCGGGGTCAAAAAGGCCGTAGAGGACTACTGTCATAGCTGCCCCGACTGCCAGCTGGTGGCGCCTCGACCTCACCTGAGGAGCCCTCTCATTCCTCTACCCATAATATCTGTTCCCTTTAGTAGGATCGGCATGGACCTGGTGGGACCCCTACCCCGGAGCAGCCGAGGGCACCAGTACATCCTGGTTGTGTTAGACTATGCCACCAGGTACCCGGAGGCGATTCCATTAAGAACCATAGCCACAAAGGGGATTGCGAGGGAGCTGATGCTACTCTTCTCCCGGGTCGGGCTACCGGAGGAGATTCTGACCGACTAGGGCACCCCATTCATGTCACGGATCATGAGAGATCTGTGTCAACTGATGAAGGTAACCCAGTTACGTACTTCTGTATATCACCCTCAGACGGACGGGCTGGTTGAGAGGTTTAACCAAACCCTCAAGAAAATGCTAAAGAAGACGATGGAGGCTGATGGGAGAAACTGGGACCAGCTGCTGCCGTTCGTTCTCTTCGCAATTCGAGAGGTACCCCAGGCATCCACCGGGTTTTCCCCGTTTGAGCTATTGTACGGGAGGCGACCCCGAGGGCTGTTGGACCTGGCCAAAGAGGCCTGGGAACAGCAACCGTCACCCCATCGAACCATGGTGGAACACGTAGAGGAGGTAAGAGAACGAATGGCGACTATCTGGCCTATGGTGAGAGAACACATGGCGGAGGCCCAAACTGCACAGGCACGGGTCTGCAACCGCGGGGCCCAACCCAGGGAGTTCGCCCCCGGGGACAAAGTGCTGGTATTGGTGCCTACCTCGGAGTGTAAATTCTTAGCCAAATGGAACGGCCCCTACGAGGTCATAGAAAAGGTGGGGGCCGTCAACTACCGGGTACGACAGCCCGGACGACGACCCCCCACTAAGGTGTACCATATAAACCTGTTAAAAAAATGGGTGGCCCACGAGGTGTTGTTCTCTCTCACACCCCCCCAGGTCGCTGTGAAAACAGAATCCGTCCAAGTCCCGATGGGAGAACAATTGACCCCGAGCCAGCAACAGGACCTCCAGGACCTGGTCAACCGGAATAGAGATGTATTCTCTGCCGAGGCGGGGCACACCGACCTCATCCAGCACCGGATCATCACGGAGCCAGGAAAACGGGTGAAACTGAGGCCATACAGGATCCCAGAGGCCCGAAGAGAAGCCATCGCGGCCAAGGTAAAAGCTATGCTAAGTGCAGGAATCATTGAGGAATCCAATAGTGAGTGGTATAGTCCAATTGTGCTAGTACCGAAACCGGATGGGTCGATCCGTTTCTGCAATGATTTTAGACAATTAAACGCTATATCTAAATTTGACGCATACCCTATGCCGAGGATAGATGAACTCATTGAACGCCTGGGAAGAGCCCGTTTCATCACCACGCTGGACCTGACGAAGGGATACTGGCAGGTACCTCTGGCGCCTGAGGCCAGAGAGAAGACAGCGTTCGTCACACCGGACGGCCTCTTCCACTACAAGATGCTACCATTCGGGCTCCACGGGGCCCCGCCCACCGGGGGGTGGGGGGGGGGGGGGGGGGGGGAAAGGTGACGGGGAACGGGGGGGCGGGGGGGGGGGGGGGGGGGGGAGGGGGGGGGGGGGACGGGGGGGGGGAGGGGGGGAGGGGGGGGTGGGGGGCGGGGGGGGGGGGGGTGCGGAGCGGGGGGGGGGGGTGGGGGGGGGGGGGGGGAGGGAGGAGGGAAAAGAGAGAGATGGTCGAGGCGATCCGGGAATGGCCCCCGCCCCCGCACTAAGAAGCAGGTACGAGTGTTCATTGGGCTTGCCAGCTATTACAGACGTTTTGTCCCACATTTCTCCTCCCTAGCCGCGCCCCTCACGGACCTGACCCGAAGCCGGCTGCCAGACCGAGTCCTGTGGACAACCGAGGCAGAGGCAGCCTTCGGAAGCCATCAAAGACGCCCTGTGTTCGAACCCGTGTTGGTGACCCCTGACTTCTCCCAACCCCTAGTGGTGCAGACGGATGCATCGGAAACCGGGGTGGGTGCCGTCCTATCCCAGCTACAGGAAGGTGAAGAACATCCGATCACCTACATAAGTCGCAAGTTGCTACCCCCGAGAGCAAAAATATTCCACGGTGGAGAAAGAATGCTTGGCTATCAAGTGGGCCCTAGAGGGTCTGTATTACGTTTTGGGACGGCACTTCACCCTGGTAACAGACCATGCACCACTAGTATGGATGTCTAGGAATAAAGACAATAATGCAAGGGTCACTCGCTGGTTCCTCTCTTTGCAACCATATGCCTTTGACGTTGTCCACAGGTCCGGAGCTGCCCATGGGAACGCGGACGCACTGTCGCGGAGAGACGCCCTGGGTTCCTGGGCTGCCCCGCCCTCCCGGTCCTGAGCTGAGGGGGGGGGGTGTGTGTGTGGCAGCCGGCGGGGGACGAAACCAAGGGGAAGTGATAGAAGGAAGGTATGTCAGGCTGAGGTGGAAAGATTGCATGCCCATAATAGGAGTTCCGATGACGTCACCGCCTCAGCAAGGGAATCCCCGGCACCTGGAGAAAACTCTTGAGTAAGACAGCTGCGGCGAATCACTGGGCTAATCAGCGCCCTAGAAAAGGGGCTGCCAAACAGCATTGGCGGAGAGAGTGAGTTTGGAGTTTGGAGTTGGAGTTTGTTAGAGAGAGAAAATATAAAGTGCTGTGTATGATCCATTTTGTCAGGAGAAGTCTGCTGTGTGCCCGACCCCGGATTGTACGAGAACCCGCCCCGTTACCGACCCCCGCCTGTCCTGACACTCTCCGCCTGCATCAGCCCTGGACCGTAGGACAACCCGTCTAAGTGTACCGAACCCTGGCATCGGACAACGACGATTCTCCCGGATTACGGACTGGCTGACGCGCTTGCTAACCATTACCTTTTTCCCGCAAACAGCAATAAATTTGTGAGATAAATTGAATTGCTACCGTTGTGGACATTGAGATTATTGTTTTCAGTTGCGTGACAACTCCAACCACCGCGGAGTTTGCCACAGTTACTATGGTTATTATAGGTTTTTTTTTTATTATTTCATAAAAAAATATACTTTTTCCCCCATTTAGCCATGGACCCAAGTTTGGTAACCCCTGTGATATACGCATGTATTGATTAATAATTTACACGTACATTGGTTTGACATTGTCAGGAAGTGTCTGCCATGAGGCGTCTCTCACCCTCAAAAAGAATGGCGCAGCCACACAGGGAGCACTTTGTGCAAGGTTTTTTAATTTAATTTGTAAATATATACACACCAAGTATTGAAGGACCCCAAATAAAATGACGTCAGATAAACGTACAGCTTCAGTATCAATCCTGGTCTGCCCAAAACACAGAATCCCTTTTCAACTGTAGGCTCCACCCACTAGACCCCACCAAAAACATAAAATCAATAAACCTAATTAGGAAGTCTACATATTAACATTTAAAAAATCATGTCACACTAATACCATAACCCTTTTTCCAAGCACAGTGGTACAACCCACATCAGTGTGCATGTGCGTGACGGGTAGGGATGTAACGGTATGAAATTTCACAGTATGGTACGGTATCTACCAAAATACCACGGTATACAGTATTTCACGGTATGCATTCCCCCCGCCCCCCCCCCCCCCCCCCCCCCCCCTTTTAATTAAACGTACTAGTATGGCCCATCGAAAAAACAAACAAGCAACTATTTTGCTTTGAAGAAAAATATTGCTTTATTGAACTGTGTGGTGTGTGTGTGTGTGTGTGTGTGTGTGTATTTAACTGAAACTCTCATGTATTAGCATTGTAACATTACATAAAAATATTTAACGCAAGGGTCCTCCTTATGACCTAATATGAAAACGTTTACACAAGGGTCCTCCATTATGAACTTATTTGTTTAGGTCAGGTTGTTATGCAAGAAGGACAGCATTAAAGACGGAAAATACACACAGCAATCTTGTAATCTAGTGCAGTTTAATAATGTATATTAAATTACAAAGTCCACTGTTGCAATTCAATATAGCTAGCAACTTGAAGTGTGATGTTTTATTTTTTTTCCCCTGGCTGTCACAAGCAGAGCTGTGGATAGGTAACCCTCCATTGTAGTGGCGTGTGGTGCCGTGCATATGCGCATTGCGCAACATAAATTTATACCGTGGGCAAGGTATTACAGGGAAAGGCTTACAGTTCAGAACCTTGGTTGCTTGATACCGCGGTATACCTTCAAACGGTATACCGTTACGTCCCTAGTGGCGGTACAGGCACCGTCAAAGCCAGCCCCAACCACGTTCCCTTGGTTTAGGACCCATCAGCAAGCCGGAACTGCGGGAAACAACAGAGTCCATGAACAGCCAGACAAACTGCAACAATCCACCATATTTCAATGTAAGATATAAAAATAACTGTACCAGGTTAAATAACCACGGGTTAATTATTTCATATTCAGAGGGGGAAACTAGCCACTAGCCACTGCCCGACCAATCTGACGGGGTCTCCGTCACATTACCACCCTCTTCTGGGGCAACAAGGTTCAGAAGCTGGGACAAGTAATCAGCGATGACATTTTCTTTGCCTGCTCTGTGGCATACCTTGAAGTGGAAGAGGTTTGGAGTTCCAAATACCACCGGGTGACTCTGGCATTCTTATCCTGCATCGTCTGTATTCATGTGAGGGCCCGGTGATCCGTATGGAGGTCAGACTCCCTTCCCAGAAGATAATAGCGCAAGCTATCAAGGTTCCACTTAATGGCTAGATGTTCCTTCTCGATAGTCGAGTACCGGGTCTCCCAAGGAAGAAGCTTCCCTGCTCAGGTAGAGAACTGGTCTCTCCTCACCCGGATCCCCTTGAGCCAGCACTGCGCCGATCCCCACTCCTGAGGCATCCACCTGCACCAGGAACCATTGTTGGAAATTGGGACTTTGAAGCACTGGAGAAGAGCAGATCTGAGACTTGAGGGCTCGGAATGCGCTCTCACACCCCTCTGTCCACTTCAGTGTTGCTGTCCACTTTTGCAGTGAGGTTGGTGAGCGGGACTGCGATGGTGGCGAACTGGGGAATGAAACCTCTGGTACCATCCCAGTAGGCAGAAGAAGGATCGCACCTGGGTCTTGGTCCTGGGTTGCGGGCTGTCCTGGGGCCGTATTACAGAAACATTGTATCTTAAGTCAAGTTAAGATGCGAGAAGGCTAAGATAGGATTTTTCACAAATTCGTATTACAGAATCAAATCTTAATGTTAGGAATCCTATCTTATCTTACTCCATCTTATCTCAGGTTAGGAAATCCTAAATATTCAATCAGAAATCGTTGATCAAGTTTCACGTCCACCAAGGACACAAAGACACAAATAACTCTAATTCGTCTGATTTGAAATTAAGAGCTTGTCGTTTCTGGGCCATTTTTAGGATGATCTCGCTGTGCTTCTTTGCTATAACTAACGTTAGCTACCGTTAACAAACTACCGTCGATTAGTTTATTTATCCAGCCAAATCAGCTGTGCACGAGATGAGAAAAAGAGTTAGTTGTTAGGTAACAGACGTGAAAGTTGATCAACGATTTCCTATCTTATCTTACTCCATCTTATCTTATCTCAGGTTAGGAAATCCTAAATATTCAATCAGAAATCGTTGATCAACTTTCACGTCTGTTACCTAACAACCAACTCTTTTTTTCATCTCTTGCACAGCTGATTGGCTGGATAAATAAACAAATCGACGGTAGTTTGTTAACGGTAGCTAACGTTGTTATAGCAATGAAGCGCAGCAAGATCATCCTAAAAACGGCCCAGAAACGACAAGCTTTTAATTTCAAACTGGACGAATTAGAGTTATTTGTGTCTTTGGTGGAAAAACTAAAGCCCGTTCTTTTCGGGGAAATTTTCGTCAAAGAAAGGGGAGTGGGCAAAAATGGTCAACAGTCTATCCGTGGTATCAGGCATATCTAGGAGTGTTGACTCAATAAAAACATTATCAAATGTCACAAACGAGACCAAAAAAAAGGCTGCTCTTCATGCTAAGGAACCGTGCTCAGCCCTTCTGACATCCGGATATTGGGTCTCATCAGAAAAATGCATTTTGAAGGTAAGTAACGTTAACGTAGGGTAGGGCTACGGTTAACGTTTATTATATTTTGATTTGGTCTGCTTTTGTAAACATAGATTTATGTTGACGCAGGCATTCCTGGTGGTTTGAAGTGGGACTGGAAGTGAGTCAAGCGAGCAACACGGTAACAAGTTTGACACACTGTCGACAATTGATCGTTCAGAACAGGAGGAGGCGGGGGGTCATCGTTGGAGCCTGCTTGTCACCTTGATCCAGCCACACCGATACCATCCCCATGTAAGTTAGGCCAGAGAAAAGCAACAGAACAGCCAGTAACACAAAGTAATACGAAGTGGGCATGACACATTCATAACATCAGGCATACATTTACCCCTGTATAAGTTAACACACTATTCCACATTTATGTCATGTATGACATGGATGTTATTTAACTTTACATACTTAAAGGGATAGTTCGGAATTTTGGATATAATTATAATTACGACTTACCCATGATGTAGTTAATTGATGGAAACCTATGGAGCTCAATAACTGACAAAAGTATTTGAATTTGAATGTAGTATATTTGAATTATATACGTGTGACTTTTCATAAACTTGAATTTTTTTTGTGCTGTATTTCATAAATTTGCATTTAAAAAAGATTGAAATTCAGATTTTCAAAATTCAGATCAATAAATACAAATCTCTCTTATTCAAATTTCTGAAATTCAGATTTTCAAAAGCTGCTAGACTTCAGCTAGCGGCGGCAAGTGCAGCAGCGCTGTTATTCACACCGTGGTGCAGATGACGAGCCGTAACGTTAACGAGGTAATTATATAGTTATATAGCCTACGTTAGTTATATACAGGGTTGATAAACACTCAAACTAGTGTGATATATTTTGCGTTAGCTAAAGATCGGATGTAGCTACCTGCCTGCGGAAAACATTTTTACAATTCGACCACTGTAGCTAACCATTGACAGCAAGCAAACATCGCCTAAGGCCTGCCGTAGGTAGAGAACATTAGCTAACGCAAAATAGTCACACTAGTAGAATACAGCGTTGTGAGTGTTTAATCAACCCTGTATATAGCTAACTAACGTACAGTCAAGCCGGAAAGTCTGCACACCCCTTTCACCTTCTCCACGTTTTATTATGTTACCAGACATATTCTACAATAGATTGAGTTCATTTTTTGTTTCAAAATTCTACACAAAATAGCCCATAATGACAAAGTGAAAACAGGTTTTTAGACATTTGTGCTAATTTATTAAAAATCTAAATGTAAAAATATCATATGTACACAAGTGTGCACACCCTTTGATATGACACCCAAAAGTGAGCTGAGGTGCATTTTGTTTCCACTGATACTGCTTGAGATGTTTCTCCAAGCTTAATTGGAGTCCACCTGTGATAAATTCAATTGATTGGACATGATTGGTGGATTGCCAACACCTGCCTATATAAGGTCCCACAGTTGACAGTGCATGTCAGAGCAAACTCCAAGCCATGGGGTCAAAGGAATTATCTGCAGACCTCAGAAACAGGGATTGTGTAAAGGCATAGATCTGGAGAAGGCTACGGAAAAATCTCTGCAGCTTTACAGGTCCCAAAGAGCACAGTGGCCACCATCATTCGTAAAAGGAAGAAGTTTGGAACCCACCAAGAATCTTCCTAGACCTGAGGTGAGCAGGAACCCGAGGGTCACTCTGACAGAGCTCCAGCATATCCTTGTGGAGATGGGAGAACCTTTCAGAAGATCAACCATCCAGGTAGCACTCCACCAATCAGGCCTGTATGGTAGAGTGGCCAGACGGAAGCCCCTCCTTAGTAAAAGGCACATCACAGCCCGCTTGGAGTTTGCCAAAAGGCACCTAGAGGACTCTCAAACCATGAGAATCAAGATTCTCTGGTCTGATGAAACCAAAATTGAACTTTTTGGCCTGAATACCAAGCGTCACGTCTGGATGAAACCAGGCACCGCTCATCACCTGGCTAATACCATCCCTACAGTGAAGCATGGCGGGTGGCCAGCATCATGATGTGGGGGATGTTTGTCAGCAGCGGGAACGGGGCGACTAGTCCTGATAGAGGGAAAGACGAATGCAGCTAAGTACACCGAGATCCTTGAAGAAAACCTGCTCCAGAGCGCTCTGGACCTCAGACTGGGGCGAAGGTTTACCTTCCAACATGACAACAACCCAAAGCACACAGCCAAGAGAACAAAGGAGTGGCATTCGGAGAAAGTCTGTGCATGTCCTTGAGTGGCCTGGCCAGAGCCCAGACCTGAATCCAATTGAACATCTGTGGAAAGGGCTGGAAAATGGCTGTTGTACCTGACGCTCCCCATCCAACCTGACGGAGCTTGCAAGGATATGCCAAGAGGAATGGGCAAACATGTCCAGAAACAAGTGTGCCAAGCTCGTAGCTTCTTTCCCCTTGAAGCTGTAATCGCTGCCAAAGGTGCAGCACCCAAGTATTAGGCTAAGGGTGTGTACAGATATGTAACCCCTAAATAACCTATTTTTGTCAGTAAAATAAAATTGGATATTTTCTAAAAACCTGTTTTCACTTGGTCATTATTGGCTATTGTGTGTAGATGTTTGAGGCAAAAAATGAACTCAATCTATTGTAGTATAAGTCTGTAACGTGATAAAACGTAGAGAAGGTGAAAGGGGTGTGCAGACTTTCCGGCTTGACTGTATATAACTATATACTTACCTGGTCCGTGTAACGTTTTTCAATTTGATTACCTGATGCATATAGGCTATCTCAAATTGATTCGCCAAGGTAACTCATGTGCCTCACTTAGCAACCCACTGGATTTGCAACTGACTTGGCTGGTCACTGACATTCCTAGGCTGGTCACTCACGCACAAACACAATAAAAAACAAACACCAACCAACTCACAAAACATTTGTCTGAAAATGGCAAATGTAATCATAGTAAATAAACCATAGGCTATGCGAGTAATTGTGCAGATGTCAGTCAACAGCAACACTAACAGCATCAGTGTTTAGCCCAAATGTATCGGGGCTAGCCTACAGCAGTAGATGAATTGCATAAATCTGAAAGCTCATCCAATGACACAGTCTAAAAGGCTACTGCCTACATTCTCAGCACTGAATAGTAGGATTGTTCCTGTCCAAAAGTTAAATAGTTCTGCCCCATGTTGGATTCCGATCGAGATCGCAGGGTATAGCCTAAGCAGGAATTCCACTGGGCTACCTAGATATCATAAAGTTTAATGCTCGATCGGTTTTGCTTCATCATTCAAATATTTAAACACATTTTTAACGTGGCAATAAAACCAGTGGACTATAATTAATCAATTAGGAGCTATGGTATTTATTTTTAATGGGGTAAAATGACATGTAGGTAGGCTAAATATTTTACTTTGACAAGCCAGTTGTGGATCTCTTATCCACGGTGGCCCCCTAGTGGTAGTCGTCGACATCCCAATTACAGTAGGCCTATTCATATTTCTCTGAAATTATAAATTACAGGTTAAACCCCAAAGGTTCTGTAACCTTCATCTTGGCACAGCCACAGACAATAAAATGCATAAAACCCACCGTTTCTAGTCTACATCAAAAATAATTTTCCCATATAGGAACAATAATAGGCTAGGCCTACCTGATATTATTGAAAAGTTGTAGGCTATAAACAAACTTTCGGTTATAGTTCGCCAATGTCCAATGAAGTTGACATTTCCACAGTGACCACCTATCGCACGTGTGGCTGTAATAGCCTACATTGCTGTGGATGTAAAAACATAGCCTACCTTTTAACGTAGGCCTATTCAAATGCTATAGAGCCTATAGCCTACACACAATAGGCTACGTATTTTTATGCCTCGGCTACATATAGGCTTATTGTGACATTTATTCTGCTGCAAATGTCTGATGGTAGGCTATAGGCCTCTTCTTCAATTCGAAGTTTAAAACATGGATGTGCTGCAGTAAATCGTTTTTTGAGATATGACACTTGGGCTAAATAAGACAAGTAGCCCAGCAAATAGGTGAAAATTGCTTCTGGTGGGCCAAAGTTAATGAGGTTAATGATTTCCTAAGTCCTTCGCTTGAATTGAACGATTGTTGCCTCGTGGATAGCTGCAGACTCAAACTGCAAATGCAAGAGAGATGATAAATTAGCCTAATTCAGAAATTGTAAAACATAAATAAATCGTCAATCCAGTGGGTTGCCATGCTAGGTACGCGAGTGACCAGCCTAGGAATGCCAGTGACCAGCCAGGTCAGTATGCAAATCCAGTGGGTTGCTAAGCCAGGCACATGAGCTACCAGCCTCGCCGAATCAATAGAGGGCTCCTCATTTACCACCACCGGCTTATCAGCTGCTAGATCATTTGCCAGCTTCGAGTAAGATATGCTCCTCTCAGTAGTCTTATTTTTGGCACTTATCCTGCACCCTGAACGTCAAGGTAAAAGGCTAAGCCAGCGACTAATAAGAAAGAAGTCTGTTATCGCTACCCTACGGTCATGGTTGAGTCCGTCCATTGATCGTTGATATTAGAAACTACCCCGGTTTACCCACCCACGCCAATAATGCAATTTTCAACTTTCAAAAGACAAACGGTAAATCAAAAAATTAGAAAAACGAGTTTGAATGGTTCATTTTCCTTTTATTTCAGGGATAAAAAAAATGGAAATTGAAATATTGAATCCAATTGTCAATTGTTCAATTTGAGATGCATCAGGAAATCAAATTGATAAACGTTACACGGACCAGGTAAGTATATAGTTATATAGGTAGCCTACGTTAGTTATATACAGGGTTGATAAACACTCAAAGCGCTGTATTGCTACTAGTGTGATATACTGTATTTTGCGTTAGCTAATAGTGGTCGAATTGTAAAATGTTTTCCGCAGGCAGGTACATCCAATCTTGCCGTTACTTTTCATTTATTACAAAAAGTATATTAATTTCACCGTAGCCTATGTAGCCTATGCAATATGTCACGTTTAGCCTAAACAAAAATGTCAGTAATATTATGCTTACCTGCAAAACTATGTTTTAGCCTATTTTTTCCATGAATAAACGTGGCTTTTGTTCGTCCTAAAGAATGGGTGTTGTTATGGATTACAGCGCTTTATAATGAATGAAAAGGAACGGAAGATCGAATGTAGCTACCTGCCTGCGGAAAACATTTTACAGTTCGACCACTGTACCTAACCAATGACAGCAAGCTAACGTAAGCCTGGTGTAGGTAGAGAACATTAGCTAACGCAAAATAGTCACACTAGTAGCAATACAGCGCTTTGAGTGTTTATCAACCCTGTATATAACTAACGTAGGCTATATAACTATATAATTACCTCGTTAACGTTACGGCTCATCATCTGCACCACGGCGTGAATAACAGCGTTGCTGCACTTGCCGCCGCTAGCTGAAGTCTAGCAGCTCTGTGATTGGCTAAACGCGAGTTCGACAGTTCCGAACGCTTCTACTTTTCCTGGGAAGCCCGGATGCTTCACCTTTGGCCTAGTTAACATAAAATCTGAATTTTAGAACTTTGAATTTTGAGAGCTTTGTATTTATGGATCTGAATTTTTAAAACCTGAATTTCAGAAATGTGAATCAGAGATTTGTATTTATTGGTCTGAATTTTTAAAATCTGAATTTCAGAAATTTGAATAAGAGAGATTTGTAGGCTATTTATGGATCTGAATTTTTAAAATCTGAATTTCAATCTTTGTTTAAATGCAAATTTATGAAATACAGCACCAAATAATTCAAGTTTATGAAAAGTCACACGTATATAATTCAAATATACTAAATTCAAATTCAAATACTTTTGTCAGTTATTGAGCTCCATAGAAACCATTTTCAGATAATTCCATGCTGTCCCTTCTTTTGGACATACACACATTGCTAATGCTAGCGCAACTCTAAGGTATCTAGTAGCATCCACTACCAAACGCACTTAAACACTCCACAGTGCACCCAAAGCAAATAAAATACGACGACAGTCTATCGGGGTTATTTTCAGTGATTATACCATCATTTTTCAAGTCAAACTATCGTTGAATCCTTTACTTTTTGCTCACCTAAATTCTCAGTGGAAGTACGGCATTAGTTTAGTAGGTAACGTAAAGTACCCTATAGCTCTGCCGTCGTATGTCGTGCCGGCCAAAAACAATATCGCGCGTGTGAAAGAATCAGACTCGTAGTATTGTTAGCTAACGTTCAGGTAAGATGGTATTTCGGTGTGTATTTCAAGGTTGTTCAAATCATGCAAAAAAAATGGGCACCACAAAGTTTTCACCGATTTCCAGTGGAAGATCAACAAAGAAAACAGCTGTGGCTTCTTGCTGCTCGCATGTCACCAATTGAGAGTCTAAAAAAGTTAAAAGTGTGTAGTGACCATTTCACGGAGGCTGATCAAAAAAAAGGACGGTCTGGACACCCTCTACTGAAGGAGACTGCTGTGCCATCACCAGTTTTTCTTCATGCACCGAAAACAACTGACGAGCAGGTAACTAATAAATGATTGCATGCGTGATCTATCTATTCAATTTAGCTAGCTAGTTGCCACGATTGGGAAGTCATGGAAGTGGTCAAACCTTTCCTGCAAATTGGTAGCCAGTGTGCTTGCTTGTATATGCTGTGTTATTCTGTAGCATGTTTGTGTTTAGCTGACTTGTTGTCTACCAAATATGTAACTTTATGGCAAAACGGATTGTGTCGGCAACTGTGGAGTACAGCAGATAGCCTACAGGCAGATACCCTGGGTAATCTACAGCTAGCTCCGCCGCCGTACTTCCACTGAGAATTTAGGTGAGCACAAAGTAAAGGATTCAACGATAGTTTGACTTGAAAAATTATGGTATAATCACTGAAAATAACCCCCGATAGACTGTCGTCGTATTTTATTTGCTTTGGGTGCACTGTGGAGTGTTTAAGTGTGTTTGGTAGTGGATGCTACTAGATACCTCAGAGTTGCGCTAGCATTAGCAATGTGTGTATGTCCAAAAGAAGGGACAGCATGGAATTATCTGAAAATGGTTTCCATCAATCAACTACATCATGAGACATTATGTCCAAAATTCCAAACTATCCCTTTAATTACATGAGACACAACATTTGTGAAGGTATTTATGCTTGATGTTATGAGTGTCATTATGGCATCATGATAAGTGTCAATAATTCAATGCAGTGTAATGTAAAAAAAGGAACATCAAAATGATGTCAGCACAACTTAAAAGTTGTTGGAGATAGAGAGGGAGAAGCTGTACAGAGAGAAAATTGCAATTGAGAAGGAAAGCTAAAGTTGGAGAGAGAACGGCTTGAGCTGGAAAAGTCCAGACTGAAGCAGTTGTACCAACAATGCAATAAAGAAATTTAACCAAAAATGTTAAATAATTACTTTTTTATTTATTTATGTATGTATTATTGTTATTATTATTGATTAGGGATGTAACGGTATACCGTTTTAAGGTATACCGCGGTATCAAGCAACCACGGTTCTGAACCGTAAGCCATTCCCTTTAATACCGTGCCCACAGTATAAATTTTTGTGGGCACATCCTCTCTCCCCAAAGGTCACGACTCTCAGTGAAAAAGGTCAACATGCTGTCCTTCTTGCATAACAACCTGACCTAAACAAATAAGTTCATAATGGAGGACCCTTGTGTAAACGTTCTCATATTAGGTCATAAGGAGGACCCTTGCGTTAAATATTTTAATGTAAATGTTACAATGCTAATGCATGAGAGTTTCAGTTAAATACACACACACAGGCACGCGTGTCAATAAAGCAATATTTTTCTTCAAAGCAAAATGTTTGTTTTTTCGATGGGCCATACTAGTACGTTTAATTAAAAGGGGGGGGGGGGGGGGGGGGGGGGAATTGATACCGTGAAATACCGTATACCGTGGCATTTTGGCAGATACCGTACCGTACTGTGAAATTTCATACCGTTACATCCCTATTATTGATTATTTATTGTCACAGTTTCAAATGTTATTGTTAAGTCCGTGTAAAATAAGTAAATTAAACTAAAGTATTTAATTTGTGTTCTTGGATGTGTATGCCACTCCTGTAGGATCTTCGCCTATTCCTAGTTTGCAAAGAATCTTTGAATAAGCTGGTTTCTCATATTGAACCCGGTGTTTAGTCCCTGTGGTCCTGCCTCATCTTCGGCATTGCCCTCTACTATGTCCACCCCAGGGTCAGGGAGGTTTGCCAATCTGCATATATTATGTAGAACTGTTGTGGCTTTTATGAATAGGACCACTTTCTCTGGGGAATATTGGAGGTAGCCTCCGCTCATGTCGTGGCATCTCCATCTAAAAGAGTTAGAACAAAACATTGTTGTATTAGCTGTAGGCCTTGTCATGGCATTTTCTGAGTATATTGTCAGTTTAGCAGAATTATTTATAGTGTGTTCCTTTCAGAATACCTGCTCTTCCAGACTCCAAAGAGACGCTCATGTCTTGCCCTGCACTTCTTATGTGCCCGGTTGTACCTATTAGATGGGAAATAGACTGAAATATGGTACAGTCTACCTACAATACTACTGGTACTATTTTGCTACTAAAATGTATTATTATCCAAAAGATTTTAATTTCTGTTGGTCTACTGCATTTCTGCTGGTGGACGCTCATTGACGACAGGAGTCATGAGGAATGGCTTGAGCGGGTACCCCGAATCACCCAGCAGTAAACATTGATGTCACTGCAATAATACCTTGTGCTTTAGTAATGAATGTTGTAAGGAATGGTATGCTGCAAGTCCATTAATACTATAATGTAATTGCATTGATTATGTGTGGTGTTTCATTATCCCCTGTAGGTAGTGCACTTACAATACCCAGATAGCAAGCGAACGTTGAATCGACGTAGATTCAATGTGGAATTCCGACATTGATTCAACATCAATTTGCTCATCGAGATCACGTTGAATCAACGTCAGAATACCGACAAATATTGAATAATCATCAAAATTGGTTATTTTTTCACCCACAGTACACTCACTGCAATGAAGTTGTATTTTTATCCATTTTATTACGTGTTCAGTAACTAATGTCTAGGCCTACCAACTAGCTGGCAAAGCAACTTATGACGTTCTGCGAATTATTTAGGCTACAGTTAGGCTGACATTATCGGCTACTAGCTAATGGAGTGAGTCAGTGATGGCGACAAACATTAAAACTTTTAAATATCATGTTAATATTTAACCTTGATTATTCAGTATTTGTCGGTATTCTGGCATCGATTCAGCGTGATCTCGATGAGCAAATTGATGTTGAATCAACGTCGGAATTCCACATTGAATCTACGTTGATTCAACGTTCGCTTGCTATCTGGGTATATAGTCCACTGTAAGGCTGCCTATAGAGATAAGCAGCCTATGTCTCCACTGTTCTAGCCACTATACCTTGCTGCCCTTCCCACATTACAATGAATGTCCCATGTACGTCTCGTACTTAAGCAACTTACCACTATGTATGTTTAGTTTGAATTGACCTTGATGTGTGAAATGTTAAGTACAATGTGTCTGATGCTTTTCACATGCATCATGCATCTAAATGGCTAACGTAGCCTACCTTGTGTTAAAGATGAATGCAGCGTGAGTTGAGCCAGGCCACCTTGCAACCAAATGCCTAATGATCATGTTATGATCTCCTATCGCCTGGATATTAATGGCATGTACCCCTTTCGGCACACGTATGCTGCTTCATCCTCTCAGCTTGGGGCTTTGATGGGAAATAAGGAGCCGTCAATCAGCCCTATCACACCCTGCATCCGATTTCTTTGGAGGAACGATGTTTTAATTTCGGCAAGGTCCTCCCGTATGGGAAATCGTATGTAACTAGGAGCTAAACCGCTGATTGCCGTTGCTACCTCTGTTAGGTTACGCAACATAGCGGGTTGAGAAATTTTCACCAAATCAGTGACTCTGAATCGCTCTGAAAATCTCGCAAAAAAAACGTAGTGCATTCTCCAAAGGTAATAAAAGAGCAGCTATCAACGTTATGGAGTTAGCCAGCTAGCTAGCTACTGTTAGCGAATGTTATATTTTTAATTTCAACTGCTAACAACAATGAAGTTACGACAACATCAGGGTTATCCTAAAGTTAGGACACTTTATTTCGGATTTTGGAAAGTTAGGATGCTTCTGTAACACACTTTTCCTATCTGGAGTTAGGATAGGAAAACGGATTAACAACTTTTGTTCTGTAATGGCTATTTGCCTAAATCAGTTCCTAACTAAAATTACCATTGTTACTAAGATAGGATTCCAGAGTTATGATGTTTCTGTAATACTTCCTCTAAATAGCTTCCACCATGTCCACTTGGGGCCTCTTCCCAGTTGGTAGCCCAGGTATTTTGGCTGCATTCGAATAGTCAAAAAAATAGCTCCTTTTTCCTTCCCTGGCAACTTTTCCTTGACCTCGCCAGAAAACGTCATGGGGGTCAAGGAAAAGTTGGAAGGAGAGATTTACAAGGAATCTAGTGTAACTGTGGAATTTGAACCTCCTTCTCTACCTTGCATCATGCTGCAACGTCCAGTCGTATTGACGTGAATGTTTAACATAGCAAACTACAACTTCACAAAAAATTATGACAAAAAGGCGCATCATTGCCGTCTGCATTTCACTTGAACCGTTCGTTTTATCTCTGCAAAATTTAGCGTCTTAATAAATTTGGTGTATTGTCTGATTGTGTCATTGTTTGTTTACTTTCTATTGTAAGCCAATACTAACCAACAATACTAGCTATTCACATTTAGATTTCTGGCATTTCTCAGATGTTCGCCTTGTTTGAATTTGGTAGGTTCCGGAAAACTCAGATGCTTATGAAAACATTGGCGGCATTGCATTGTGGGGCGCGAATACTACCTTCCTTTTGAAAAGGATAGTCCAGCGCATCCTTTGTGAAAGGAAGGATAAAAGGAATTGTGAAGCTCCTTTCCTTCTCAATATAAGAAATTTGAAAGGTCCTTAGCATGGCTGCCCAGAAACTATTTCTGGTTCATGCGATCTAAATCCTTGCTCAAATTTGACTATTCGAATGCAGCCTTTGTCTCAGCTTTCGCCCACTCACACTTCTGGAGGTTCAGGGTGAGGCCAGCCCTGTGGATCTTTCCCAGGACCCTGCCCTCATGCTCCAGGTGTTCTTCCCATGTGTGGCTGAAGATAATTACATCATCCAATAGGCTGCGCTACAGTCCTCACCATAGGCGTAGATTTGGGTCAGGATGGTCGGGACTTTCAGGAAAAACTGGAATATACCGACCAACATCAAGAGACACAGTCATGTTGGATGAAACAGACAGCTGATCTGGTTAGTCCAGTTGTTATTGTCCCGCGCTAGAGCGCTGTTTTTCTGTTCACTGCATGAACAAATAGATCTAACATAGGCTACTGTAGCTATTTTCAAAACGTTGCAAATAATTGAGATTTTTTTTATTTTCATTTTTGTTTCAGATTTTTTTCCATTTTCTCCCAATTTAGTAGCCAATTGAACCCCTATTCTAATTCAATTCCCCCCGTGTAGCAACCTCTAGAGAATCACCGCTACACAATCCAGTCGGCTGGTGGTAGGAAGGAGGATGCCACGTCTTCTACAGGGCGCGACTCCTTGAGCCCCTGACCGTGATTCCAACTGGCCCAGGGCCGTTCTGTGCGCAGTGATTCTCACCACACCCCTCCCCCACCCGGGAGCAGCTACCTATAGGCCTATTTCACAAGATGGCGATCTAGACCGGAAGGGGTGAATACTTACACTACCGGAAAAAAAACTGCGAAGGAATTCTGCTGTGCTTATTAACTCACTCGCTCGCTCACTAGCTCGTAGCCAACACATGGAAGGTTGGAGTTACGCATCCGGCAATCCAGTGTTGAATAGCCTAACGTTAAATGTATTTCATTTTCTATAGAATACTAATAGCCCTATTTTAAAACTATTTCCATATTTTACTGATGCAAACTTTTTAGGCTGTACTAGCTATTTAGGCTGTATGTCTTTCAGCTAGAATGTGTTTGCGTCTAGCCCATTGTGCATGCGTGTCTCCATATAGACTTGGTTCATTAATTTACATGCTTCTTCATGATCCATAGCTCAGGTGGTGCTGTTCATTGTATTTCATTACACATTAAATACTGCTCAGTCTTTTAATGTAATTGTGTGCTGTCTGTAATAGGATAACTGTTCTCATTCTTGTCAGTAGAGGGCGTTATGGTTACGCGAATGTCTGCATGCATTTCTTTGGAATGCATGTCGCTCTCCATGTTTATTTTCATGCATTATTCATCATTAGTTCGCTCTAAAAAATAAGTGATATCAGATCAAAAACGTCTACGACGTAAAAACGACTTCAGAGCTGCGGGTACAGTATATGGGGTGTTTCACGCAGATGCTCCATGTTGTGTAATAACGTTCTAAACTGGTGTGTATTTCTCAAACAGATTGTCCAAGACAATAAACGACCACTGAATTTTGAAAGGATCTCTGTGTAAAACTAATGGTAGGATTGTATATGTATTTCATATTTAGTCGCATATATTGACAGTAGACTGATGTGCTATCATTACACACAATTTCACATGTGTATTTTGCATTTCAGTTTGGCATACGATCGGGCTATTGTTGAGTTTATCTTGTTGCTATGACGTAATACTAATCAGATCAAAAACGTCTACGACGTAAAAAAAAGCCAAGTTACTCACGCATAGCCTACATAGCTCTGTCTATAAGTCCTTAATTCCAACTTGCAAAAACTAGGCCTGCCTTTAAAAGTCTTGATATCAAAATATGGCCAAGTTACAACTAACAATATTGCCTATCGTAGCTCACACTAAATAAACTAGCTCTATTCCAAAGCAATGCTATCCAAACTTTCCTAAATTATTTAATGCAACTTGGCCCTGTGTTTATTCATCTTTGCATGTGAAGAGATTGTGCCTCATGGAACAACATATGATTTCAATTAATGTTTTTAACAGTTGATGAATAATTATACTCCAGAAAGGATATGGTTGTACTTTGTTGGCAAGTTTACTTTAGAAAATGTACAGGTTTTAAAATGTTAACTGATACATTTACTAGACTATGTTCAGGATGAACAGTTACAAATTTAGTAATGAAGCTGCCCATATTCGGCAAAGAATGCCAGTTGTTTGAGGTCCATGATGCAGTGTGCTCTGTCTAACTGGATGTACTAGGCTGTGTCCGAATCAGAGCCCTATCTACTGCGCCCTGTCTCGTGCGTACAGTGCACTGGCAGAAGTGTGCTGTTTAATGTGCACTGTTTAGAAGTCCGCGAAAAATATCCGCCATACTATTTTCCAACCGTACTGTGGAAGTGTCGTAAGCAGGTCATAAGACGTCCCACCAGTGTTACCATGTCCGCCGTTTTACAGGTAAATTGGATACTTTCAACGTGCAGTCACGGGTAAAAATGAAAAGTCGCAAAGCATGCACTTATTTTAAAAAGTAAAAATATGATGATTTCTATTTAAAATATGTTGGTTTCGGTTAAAAAATATATTTTGGGCTAGTTTTGAGTCGCCATTTGGCTGGAAAGTCTCTGGCAAGATCTGGCAACCCTGTGTCCCACCCTTGCGCTGCCATGTCATGTGTTGTTTTTGTTGTATTTGACGGAAAACGCCAGTGAAGCTGCGCCTCATTTTTTTTTTTAAACGAAGCTTCACGTCATATTTATGTGACCAAAATGTTCATGTACTTCTTGAAAAGTGTGCTCCCGAATGTACTCAGCGAAACCCTGGAAGTAAGTGTGTCATCTGGGTGTTTCAAGTATACTGCAATTTGAAAAATTTTCACCTACTCAACGACTTTCTCGTCCTCTCTACTCACCAAGGCTACTCAATAGTGTGGAAGAGTGCTAATTCGGACATGGCCCTAGAGAAAATTGATGTTACCCATAGGAAAGCAAAATCCAAGATGAAATCTCGTTTATAACCTCTCTCCTAGACAAAAAAGAGCACTTGTCAACGCTAAAGTGAGATTTTGTGCATTTTCTCATACATCTCAATTGTCACTCCTGAGAAATAGACATGGATCTGTCTCACAGTGATCACTGCATGAGTTCTCTAAACTCTCTCACATGTGTCTATTTTCTAGAGTCTCAGCTAATAGAAAGTGAGAGTAGTACAAGATCACAACGGAGTCTCAAAATGAGACAAACAATTATATTATCTACCTCAAACATGTCTCACTTTATCACATACAAATCTCAGTGGCATTTCCACCTTGTAATCTTGGACCTATCTCACTATATGAACCATATACAGTGAGCACCATAATTAATTGGACAGTGACACATTTTTTTGTTATTTTGGTTTTGTATTCCAGCACTTTGAATTTGAAAGGATACAATTGGACAGCTTAACATAATGTAGAATAAAGTAATCATTTTTAATATTTGGTCACATATCCTTTGCACGCCATGACTTCCTGATGTCTGTGACATCTGGGTCCCTTAAAGTTATCCATCCATATCTACTGTATTTCTGGCAGCAGAGTGATCGTTTAAGGCTTGTTTTATACATCAGACCCTTGATAACTTAGAGCCATTTAGCCAACCATGTGTTCCATACTGTTCCAGTGTCATTTACAGCTAAATCTAGTCCCACCCCCCAATTCCCATAGAGATCCATTCAAATGCAGAGACGTTATAGTATCGCTTGTAAGAGTACCAGAAAATAAGATATCAAGAGTCTTGATAACCATAATTTTCTCCAATTGATACCGTCAAAACCACAGTTCCATTAACAGGTAACAGAAGTCATTGAAACCAAATTTTTTTTAAACAGGGCTCTGATTTGTATGTTATTATTATAATGTAAAGAGGAGAAAGATTTTTCCTACCAACAGGCTATCAAAAAGAGACATAAGTTGTCACTTGTGACACTTCTTAAAGTGATACTGCAGTCAAAAACCGACTTTTCCCGTTGAAAACCGATGTTTTGAGTTAGATTATAATCATACACAACTGTCTATGTCCGAAAATCTCATGTTTAGTCAAAATAGTTTTATATGAGTTTTTGTGTAGGCTTACCAATACGCTGATTTCCGGGGATTCGTGACGTCACGAGATCCTTAACATAAAAATGGGTGGAGTTGAGGTGGTCCTAGGGGTGGTCTCGGCTGGGCACGTGGTATAAAAGCAGAGACCAACGGGTTTTTTTTTCCCTCTTTGAGACTGAGACCCTTGTACTGCTAACTAGTTAGTTCAAGTTCAAATGCGAATTGCTTTGTATTACTGCTAACGTTAATATTACGACTTATTTCGAGCTACGTTCACACTGCAGACATTAGTGCTCAATTCCGATTTATTGGTCAGATCCGATTTTTTTTGTTTGGCTGTTCACATAAATTTTTTAATGTGGCCCATATCTGATTCCAGTGTGAACCGATTGCTCTCCTCAAATGGCCCGTGCAAATTAACTAAAACAAAAGACAGCGCCTGTTACACAGCCTGCAGAAATAAACAACAACAAAAAGGTCATCAAAGTCACAGCTTCTGCGTTAATTTTAAAGTTGATGTGCAGTGGAGCTAATGATAAGGGTGAGGAGACGGGAAAAAAACCAAGGTTTTTACTAGCTTTTTGTGCTGCCGTGGCTGCTACTTCTGTGCAGAGTGACTCGTGAATGCGAGATCGGAGCCAGGAATGGGGGGACCATGACATGTGCGGTTTCAGTGAAACTCAAGCAAGGCATGAAATTAACCTCGCTCACTCGCCTGGGCGAGTGATTATGAGGACGGGCGAGTTAAGAAAATGGAGCGCTCGGCCGTTTGGCTAGTGAGACCAGTCGATATAACATTTATAAAACGGATAGTTCCGGGATGAAGATTGGCCAACACAGCGTTCCAGCCGTGTTAAAATACACAATATAAAAAAGCTATCACATGACACATCTGTTCAACTTCATGTGTAACGTATAGCCTAACATCACTGCGTACCCTTAGATTAAGCTATTGACACACTAATTGGACCGACAACCATAACGTTCGGTAAGCAGCTACATGAGAAAACCGTGAATAATGAATACCGCGCAACAAACCAAGACAATAATATGGACAGTTCTAACATTATTTTAAATCACAAAACGGGTAACGCAGCTGTCCGCGAATGATATAAAAACGTTGCCTACTTCCCACTTATTATGGTATCGTTTGTGCCCAAAAAAATCCACTGCTTTGCACATTTACCACTTATCTAAAATGACAACACATGATAATATAATGTGAATCTGTTGATAACCTACCCTGTACAATAGTGAGTTAACTAGCCCGTGCGTACACGTTGTAATGCCCTGCTAGCTGCATCAAAAATGACGTAAAAAGTCACATTAATTCCGATCTGACAGACTGCGGTCGCTTTGACACAATCGGTTATGTATCGGCATCTAATACCACATTCAAAAGTGCCCAAATGAGAATTGGAAATGTCAGATTCAGATTCAAAGATTTTCGCTGTTCACACTTCCATTAAAAAAAATCAGATCTGTGTCACATTTGAGGAAAAAATCGGATCTGTGCCACTTTTTACCTGCAGTGTGAACGTAGCCATAGAGAGTTATTCATCTACAACGTCTTACTTTGGTATCTTTGGCTAACTTGCCTGCATTATGCCAAGGAGTCAGAGATATATCGTTCCTCGGTGTAATGCCACCGGCAATGTTAGCTTTCATAATCTGCCAAGAGACGGAATGTATCGATAAATTAGGTAATGCAAAGCAGTCTATTGTGTGTGAGTTTAGCCCCGTTTGGTCCAGAGAACTGGTAACTTAGCTAGATAGCTAGTTATCGCTATCATTTATGAATAATGTTAGCTAATAAATTATAACAATTATCTCCAGCCCAAGTGGAGCTGGGCGCTACAACCAGCTATGTTACTATGTGACTGGGTTTTGCTGTGTATTTGAATGTATTTAATAGTAACGTTACTTTAGGCAGACAAACAAGCTAACTTAGCTAGGTAACGTTAGCTCTACCATTCGGTTGAATCCCCGGTCCTCTCCTCGATTGCGAAGACGTAGCCTAGTTGTGAGGAGAGAGCAGGAAGGGGGCTGAGTTCAGTGGGGGCCTGAGTCAGTTCACCAAGACACACCCTTTCACTCCTTAACCGTATGAATATTCATAATATGGCTACGTGGCACCATCGTCATATGACCACACCCACTCACGAGTTCCACTTCAAATTGAAGCGGAAAAAAAGGCCTTAGAAAAGCCTCTGCAGTATCTCTTTAAAAGCACAAGCGCACACAGAAGGAATAGTATCAAATACTGTTGCAAATACTTTTGGAGTAACATGGATATTTAACCTTTGTTATCCAATAATTGACATACCAAAATAATATTCTCATCATACCATGTCTTAATAAACAATTACTTAATTTTTTTAAAAATATCCATATTATTCCAAATGAAGTATTTGTGGGGTGAGAAATTGTGCTTGTAAGCCAAAGACTCAAGCGAGAAAAATTCAACAATTTAACTGGTATTTTATCAATATTATATAATTGCACAACAACATAAATTTAGTACTAGCTCTAAGTTAATTTAGAGCTGTACTTATTTATTTATTATCATTATTAGTTTTTATGTGCATTATGTATATACATGTATATATAATATTTATTATTTCTCTTACAATATTAATAGTAGCTAGTACATTTTGGGGAAAGAAGATAAAATCTTAGGACCACACTCCAGCCAAGTAGGTGGTGGTAATGCACCAAAAGCTGATTTGTGAACCGCCAATAAAAAACAAAGAAGAAAATAATTATTTTGAATTTGAAAAGAAAAGGGCGCCAGATGCACCGGTCCTGTTCGGCAATTCAACTGTCGGTGGTTTATCGCCTGTTTAACGTTACCCATGGCCATATAAAAGGGATATGTTCGATTATATTGGAGTAAGAGGACATTCTTATCACTTGAAATGTCTGCTGCAGAAGAATGACATTTCAGAATTCAAAAACGCCTTCAAATTTGAGAAAACATGGCAAGTTAACGTTATTGCTAGCAAAGTTAATATTGATGCCTACTTTCTACTACAGCCGGGAGCCGGTGTCACTAGTTATAACCTAGGTTGAGCAGCAGTAGTGCTGTGCCCAACAAAATAGGTCGCACGAATCTGTTTTATAATCATTTACGGATACATTTTAATTTGATCTAACAATATTGCACACATTTTTGTTAATTAGATAATCGCCCCAGCTCATTCCAAAGTGATTATTAGGCTACTCCTGCTAACGGTTAAAAGATGTAGGCTCCCTACAGTCACCTACTAGCCTACCCAACTCTCATCAGCACAAAATCAACTCGACTCAGCGTCGTGAACCACGGCAATATCCCACGGTTCCAGAGCCGTGACACAAACCAAAGTCCTTTCAAGTTTTAAGAGAGAGCAAATGCTGTAGCGTACATCATTAATAATCGGGTTTAGCCTACTTAGCGTCGGATCAACCAGAAACATTGACAAAGGTATTCTGTCATATCTAGCCTAATGATAGTCCGAGACGCCTACTTTTTATAACGAAATTATTAGGCTACATGTGGCTGTTTGCAACCGAATTGCAGCATAAAACAGAATTAATATGAGATTATGTTCAGCAAATAGGCTACTACTGGCATTTTTATTTTAGAACTCTTGACCAACAAAAACAGTGAACAGATAAATACAATTTTGTATAATTGAATAAATAACAAGCCTCACACGTTTTCAACATAAAAAATGCCAAGTTACTCACGCATAACCTACAAAGCACTGTCTAAGTCCTTAATTCCAACTTGCAAAAACTAGGCCTGCCTTTAAAAGCATTGATATGAAAATATGGCCAAGTTACAACTAACAATATTGCCTATCGTAGCTCACACTAAATAAACTAGCTCTATTACAAAGCAATGCTATCCAAACTTTCCTAAATTATCTAATGCAACTTGGCCCTGTGTTTTTTCATTTTACCATCTCAACAGAATGCGGTCAATGAAACTGTATGTGCCACATCAAACTGTGAAAGGAGAATACTTTATAGTGGAAATACTCTGATTCAGATGTGTTGCACTTAGAAATTAAAAAGAACAATGACTTACACTATAGGGTATGTTTGAACAATTGTTTGCATCCACTGCTATGAAAAGCACAGCATGAATAAAATGTATTATTATTATTATTATTATTATTATTATTAATTTATTGATCTATTTATTGATCTGGAATATTTGGATTTCTATAGAAACCTGTGTGGTCCTACAGAGCCTAGACATTCTTGTGTTCACAAAATTCTGTTCGCAAATATCATAACTTTATGTTTATGTGTGTGTGTGTAATTACTTATTTGGCATCATCTGACCGACAAACATACAGTAGGCTACATTAACAGGGCAAACATGTCTGGATACGTTTGTATAAATGCTATATGTACGCTATTTTCTAGGTCAAAATATTACTAATTTGTATCTGCATTTATTTATTCATCCCCCCCTTTCTTTATTGTACATGATGTTTCTTGATATAAATGTCTGATTGTGAATTGTAAGCAGCAGTGAACATTTTAAAACCATTTTCTAAAGTAGACTCGCCAACAAATTATAAACATATCCTTTCTGGAGTGTAATTATTACACGGTTTAAAACATTCATTGAAGTCATATGTTGTTCCATGAGGCAACTTTTGTTTTTATTTGACATTTACAGTTTGAATGACCACAATATCGTCACATACTAAGATGAAAAAACACAGGGCCAAGTTGCAGTAAATAATTTAGGAAAGTTTGGATAGCATTGCTTTGGAATAGAGCTAGTTTATTTAGTGTGAGCTACGATAGGCAATATTGTTAGTTGTAACTTGGCCACATTTCGTTATCAATACTTTTAAAGGCAGGCCTAGTTTTTGCAAGTTGGAATTAAGGACTTACAGACAGTGCTTTGTAGGCTATGTGTGAGTACCTTGGCATTTTTTACATTGAAAACGTGTTTTTGTTGTGATAGAGGTATACAGTGTTTATAATTCATTAGTAATGGGCTACCAAATGAATATATCCTTAGGCAAATAAAGCATCCATAGCCACATTTTACTAGGTTTATTCTTCAGATGGATTAAGTATAAAGCCCATTATAGTGCTGCTTAGCGAATGCAAATTAATTTAATGGATGCCATATGTTTGCAGCAGACTCATAGATAGAACATTGTTCTCTGTTGCCAGACTCATAGATAGAACATTGTTCTCTGTTGCTAGGTTCCACCCCCGCTGAGGATGTGAAACCCGGCCTAATACGACCAGTCTGTGACCTCTTCTGCTTCTGGTCTGAAAAGTACAAGAGGATGTGTTGGTGTGGGGTTCATCATAAGGAGGACAACCTGGTAAGACAGCCAACACACAAATGCATGTTCGCGCACACACAATCTAACAGACAGACTGACTTCCTTTCATTAATAAAATAAGTAAGTGTGTCACTTAACCTGGTAAATTATTGTTTTTGAAATCTCTTATATGCTCAGGAAAATGTGAAAATTATATAGTTTAATTGTGATACCATTGATCAGAGAAAAAAACGAAAACCTTTATTTTGAAGATGACACAATTATTGGCATCCCAGTATTTACTACTTTGTGCACTCTCCCTTTGCCAAGATAACAGCAGTCCTCCCCAGTAATGTTTGATGAGGATGGAGAACACATAGTAAGGGGTTCAGGTCAGGTGACTGGGATAGCCATTTCAAAACCTTAATTTTGTGGCCGGTGACCTATTTTTGTGTAGATTTTGAGGTATGCTTTGGATCATTGCTTTGCTGGAATAACCACTGGAACAACCCAACCTGGTCTCACAGCCCATTCTTATCTATTCTACGAAATTCCAGTACCCGAAAATTCGTACATATTTTACGAATCAGAGATTACACACCACGTGACTTTACGATTTTCTCCGATGAATTACAAGACAAAACGGAGATCCACCATTTTTATTTCACGGTCAAATAAAGCGAATGGGTAATCTGCCAGTATCGTACTTACAGTTTATGTGTATAATTATAGTACATTCATAGAATACCTTTCTTATTTCGTAATTGCATTTTAATGCAATATGATGCATAATTCTCGAGCTTCTTCATCTCTGCTTTATCTGTGTGGGTTGCTATTTATAGGCTAGTCTTGCAGGCTATTACTTGCATTATACTAGCTGACATTAGCTAGGTCTGTTCAGATCAGTGCATACTGCATAGGCTGCAATATGATTATTCATGGATTTAGCTTGTGTGCTAGCCATCAGAGCATGTCGTTTTTCGGCTCTTTTGAGACGTATAACATGAGAAAACCGAGCAGATCTGTAATAGAAACAACCGCGTCTCCCCGTTAACGTCTGTAATGAACTGCGATTCCCATGATGCTGTGCGCTGTCTGTGTGTATTGCCAGAGACGTGACGGGTTGACCACTGAATTGGCTTCATGCCCCAATGAGCAGCTCCCATAGGAAACCATGGAACCGGTAAGCGGAAGCTGTCTCCAGTTCTTCTTATTTATCTCGGTTGAACTTAAAACCAACAAAAGAAAGTCTGCCAGTCTGCAAATAACAGGATTCCTAAATGCTTACGAAGGTAATCCCATATGCAAAAGGTATGCAAACTGTTCCCCCCTCTACCTAACAAGTTAAGGAGAGGATATCAGCCTGCCTGGCTGACATTTCTATGTGGATGGCTACTCATCACCTGAAGCTCAACCTTCACAATACAGAACTGCGCTTCATACCTCACAGGACCTCCCCACTGCAAGCCCTCTCCATCACCGTCGACGGTACTATGGTGGCTGCCTCCCGCTCTGCAAGGAACCTGGGGATGGTCCTGGATGACCAGCTGGACTTCATGGAGCACATCAGGGCAACAGCACTGTCCTGCTGGTTCCTCCTGTACAACATCAGGAGGATTCGACCATACCTGACCACCTACTCGACCCAGCTTCTCGTCCAGACCATGGTTATCTCACGCCTGGATTACTCCTCCCAAAGTTCTCACACATCACCCCCCTGCTGAGGTCAGTCCACTGGCTGCCGGTCGCCGCCAGGATCAGGTTCAAAGTTCTGACCCTGGCCTACGCTGCAGCCAAAAGGACAAGCCCTTCCTCCCTGCAGGACATAATACAACACTAAACTCCAGCTCGACCACTTCACTTTGCTTGTCCGGACTGCGGAGCTTCTCCACCCTAGCTCCCCAGTGGTGGAACGAACTCTTCACTCCTCTACGTTCTGATCAAACACTGCCTGCTTTCCGTCGTGGTCTGAAGACACACCACTTACAAATCTAGTACCAGTACTGTTTTTCGCTTGTTTCCTGTTCCTTAATTCTTAGTTGATTTTATAGTTTATAATGTCTTGTTGTCTTAGCCATAGCTTACTGTGTACTATACTCAATGTTCATGACTATGGATAGCTGCTATGTTATGATAAGAAATTAGCTCTATCTGAACTGATGTCATTTCGGTATGCACTTATTGTGTGTCGCTTTGGATAAAAGCATCTGCCAAATGAATGTAATGTAAATAAAGTTTATTATTATTATTATTATTTTATGCAAACTTATGCACTTTTTGCCTTGTAAGTCGCTCTGTATAAGCGCATCTGCCAAATGAATAAATGTCTGTATTGATACACTTCTGTAATGTGATGGACCCTTTCTAGATTAAATAAGCTAAATGTCCAGCTAATAAAACCTTGAAGATGCTGAAGTTCAATACGTCTCTGAGTGAATTAATGCAAAATTAATTTTACAGTGCATTGTGTGCACTATATATTGATGTATTGTAAATGATCTCTTATCTTTCAAAACCTGATGGCCAATATACAGCATATACTAATAATAATGTTTATCATTTTAGTCATATAAAAGTTAGAAATTGTATATACCACAACATCTGATATTGATTACAATGAAAACACCAATTTAAAATGGGTAGAAAATGATTTTTATATAATTACCAATATAATCTCAGATCATGGGATAAACTACATTAACAAATTTTTTTTTTTTTTTGAAATATATATATTTTTTACATACAGCTGACACCCTTGTCATTTTTATGTATTTAAAGGGAATGCTTTCATTCCTACAAAGCTTTCACACTAGGCTACTGCATGCTGTTCACTTCTGTCTGCTTATTAATTATCAACCTGCTGGATTTGGAAAGCATTATAAATGTCTAGAAGTATCTAAGATAATTATCTAATTATTAAAAGTTGGGTTCATGTGAGTAGCGTGATCCCATTCGCAGTAAACGGAGGGCATCTTCGTGTGTGTTTACGGTTGTATCAAGCGGAACTACATTTCGGCGCCATTTTTTTGCTTTGCGCTAAGGCCGCGATCACACCGGATCCGCTTTAACAGCTGGGGGCGCCTTTTTCGAATTGTTTTCAATGAGTTTGAAGCGTTTTCCACACTGCTTTTGCGCCCCGGGCGCCTCGCGTTTATCCGCTCCAGGCGCCTCGCTGTTTTTCGAAAAATGCTCGGTGCGCACAGGGTTGAAAATATCTCAACTTGAAGCGCTCTGAGGAAAAATGCGCGCCACGTCACTGTCATTCTTTTCTCCTCTGTCCAATCGCACGAAAGTAGAGGCGGACCTTGATTCTCCCTGTCGGTTCCGTGTAAACGAAGACGATTGAGGGAAAAAAATGGTAACGTTAGTTGCCATTTCAGCCTACCAGGAGTTATATGATTTCAATAATCGTGAATACCATGATAAAAATAAGCGATCCAAGGCACTCCGCTTATTTGCGGCTTTTTAAAGACAAATAACGAAGCAAACTTTCGGGTAAATTTAGTTCGCTAACACCGTTAACAACGTCAGCTAAGTGATTGACAGGAACGGAGTTCGGTTGCCTAGCAACAGCAAAAAAGACGACTCCAACTGCTTTTTCAGAGTAGGCTTTCGTAAAATCAAGACAGGTCGTGCTCCTCGCGTTTTCAAGCCTACAAAGCGCGTCCGGTGTGATCGCGGCCTAAGGAAAGTATTACTGGGAATTGTAGTTTTTTGCAAATATATTCCCTATATACGTAATCATCTAGTAATTGCTAATGTATTATCTAACTAGCAAGCCAGTTATGCTAGCTATGTTCCACCAGATCTAGGTACCTAGCTAGCTGCTGGTAGACAGTTAGGATATACATTTTCAATATTAATAGCTTAATATTAATATTAATAGTCAAAAGTAGATGGCAGTCCTATAATGTCATTTTTACTGAAATGTTCTTATGACTGATGTTTTCTGACTCGGCTTGATCCTAAGAATCACCTCGGGAAGTGTTGTACATTAATTCTGAAATTTAAGTGGCGCCCCCTGTCGAAAGCATATACTGCACTTTTTTGTTTTTTTTAGAGATCTGGTTCTGACATTATTTGTAGTATTTCTAGAGGTGGTCTAGATTCCAACATTTCAGCATGATACATCATTCGGTGTACAAATGGCGAGTGCCCAAAATGTTCAAAAATCACATTTTCGAGGGGGCGCTACAGAGTCTGTGTTCATGCTACGGGTCTGGTTTTTGGTGTGCATGCTAGAGGCCCTGATGAGACTCAGTTAGCAAAATAAATTTCATGCTTCTATGATTTTGGGAAGCTGAGTGCAGTGTTCAGCAGTAACCCAAAATGACCTATGAACATTCTAACAGCCTTCATAGACCTATTTTTCATCATTAGTCAAATTAATTAGTTTAATTTATGCTTACATGCAAATGTATATGTCATAAGGGGTGCTGAGATGTCCTTGTATACTAAATTTGGGAAGCTTGGCTGCCTTTGTGCTCCAGGTGGGCAGGTAAGTTTTTTTTAAAATTGAGATTTGTAGGTGGTGCTATAGAGCTTCTATGTGTGCTAGGGGTCTGTTATTTTGCTTATGCAATGTAGGCCATGGATATATTCATACTTCCAAATTTCAAGCCTCTTGATTTTAAGGAACCCATAACCCTAATCCTACTGTTGTGACCTTTGACCCTTCCATAGCTCTTTAATTTCATAATTTCCAATTTGGGTATATTTATATTCTAATTAATCCATGTCAAGGTGGTCAACATGCCAGAAAATTGCAGTTTAATGACATTACAGATAGAGAACTGCCATCTACTATCATGGACTATCAATAGCTATTAATATTTAAATATATATAATTAATAGACTGTCTACTAGCAGCTAAAACACATGAAGCTAGCTAGGTACCTAGCTCTGGTTTAAAGTAGCTAGCATAACTAGGCTGTTAGCAAGATAATGCATTATCCATTACTATATAATTATGTATATAGAGAATATATTTGCAAAAAAAGAACTACAGTTCCCAGTCATAATTTCATTAACGCAAAGCAATAAAATGGCGCCGAAATGTAGTTCCGCTTGATAGAACCGTAAACACACACGAAGATGCCGTCCGTTTATTGCGAATGGGATCACGCTACTCACATGAACCCAACTTTTAATACTTAGATAATTATCTTAGATACTTCTAGACATTTATAATGGTTTCCAAATCCAGCAGGTTGATAATTAATAAGCAGATAGAAGTGAACAGCATGCAGTAGCCTAGTGTGAAAGCTTTGTAGGAATGAAAGCATTCCCTTTAAATACATAAAAATGACAAGGGTGTCAGCTGTATGTAAAAAAATATATATTTCAAAAAATATTTTTTATTGGTAATTATATAAAAATCATTTTCTACCCATTTTAAATTGGTGTTTTCATTGTAATCAATATCAGATGTTGTAGTATATACAATTTCTAACTTTTATATGACTAAAATGATAAACATTATTATTACTATATGCTGTATATTGGCCATCAGGTTTTGAAAGATAAGAGATAATTTAATATAATATATATACACTATATAATATAGTGTACACAATGCACTGTAAAATTAATTTTGTATTAATTCACTCAGAGACGTATTGAACTTCAGCGTCTTCAAGGTTTTATTAGCTGGACATTTAAGCTTATTTAATCTAGAAAGGGTCCATCACATTACAGAAGTGTATTACATTATACACTGCCCGGCCAAAGAAAAAGTCGCCATTGCACCCGTCATGCATAGTGCCCACTGTACAAGCCTCTGGAGGCAGTGTTATGATCTGGGGTTGCTTCAGTTGGTCAGGTCTAGGCTCAGCAACATTATGCAGCAATAAAATGAAGTCAGCGAAGTACCTGAATGTACTGAATGACCAGGTTGACAGGATGACAATGCCAAGATTCATCGGGCTCAAATTGTGAAAGAGTGGTTCAGGGAGCATGAGGAATCATTTTCACACATGAATTAGCCACCAGATTCCTGACCGTAACCCCATTGAAAGTCTTTGGGATGTGCTGGAGAACACTTCACGGAGTGGTTCGACTCTCTCGTCGGCAATACAAGATCTCAACCTAAAAACTTATGCTACTCTGGATGGAAATAAATGTTGTGACATTGCATAAGGTTGTCGAAACAATGCCACAACAAATGCGCGCCGTAATCAAAGCTAAAGGTGGTCCAACGAAATATTAGAGTGTGCAACTTTTTTTTTGGCTGGGCAGTGTATACCATTATTATTGCATTGCTTCTCAAGCTTCTGGATTTGAGAAATTTTTTCATGTTCATTTTAATAAGTCTTTTGTTTTATTTATCCATTGTTTTTATATATTTTACTTTAACTGTGTAATAGTCTTTTGCTGTAAAAAAAAAAGCTTTAAATAAAATTGCATTATTATTATTATTATTATAAATAACAACATGTTACGTTTCTGCCATGTTCATGCCACGTTTCATGTTTAGTTATTGTCACAGTTTATTTTTCTGTTCTTGTCATGCTTGTGTTCTGTTTATGTTACGATGCAGTTTATTTAGCATACATATTTCCGTGTTTTTCTGCAGCCTTGCATTCATGCTGTTTTCCCTCTCTCTCTTGCTGTCACTCAGCCTTCACTAATTGTTTCATTTTCCCATGTCTATTTACTAATCTACTAACATTAGATCAGGATTGGGTAATACTAACTCTCTAACCATGTGTTCATGTTTACCTTACGTTTCTTGTGCATGTCATTTACTAATTTACTAACGCTAGGTCAGGATAGGTTTATTACTAACGATTACTAATTATCTTGTTACCTCGTCAGCTTTCCACACCTGATTCCCCTTCGCATGCTGCTCTCAAGCTAAGTGTCTGCACCTGTCTACACCTGCATATAAGCTCAGTGTTCATGTCTTGTCTTCGCGAAATTGTTGCCTGTTAGTTTACTACTGTCACTTTTGAGCGTTATCCATTGTCTGACTTTTGTTATTGATCCAAGCCTGTTTACTGACCATTGTTACTGCCTGCCTACCGTTTCTACTGCCTGTTTTTGACCACGAGTTTTGCCTGCTGTCTGTTTGTACCTCTGCCCCGCGGATAGGACTTCGGTCTGACTCCTGCAACGTCCCACGACCTACGAACTCTGCTTACCCCTGTATTGTACTTCTGCTCCGCTGACAGCTACTCTGGTTTCTGAACTTGTGCATGGTGTACCGATTCCGAGACTGCCTTCTCCTTCGGTACTATACTTTGGTTTTTTGGCTGGATTTTCTGTGGATGAACTTTGCTTGTGTGACTACGATTTTTGGATTTCCCCATAATAAAGCCCTTGCGGGCATTTATTATTACGTCCGTGTTCTGAGTCGTGCATTACGGGTCCAACCCGCACACACCTGTCTCAGAACAATTTCGCCACGATGGACCCTGCTGACTCAACCGCCATGTTCCACGCTCTGCAACAACAAGGCCTCATCGTGCAGCAGCACGCCCAGGGGATTTCCGATCTCCGGGAGGAGATTAAAGAGTTGTGCGCGGAGATGAGGAGACTGGCCATTGCTGTTCAACCACGCACTCCAGAGCAACCTGCTAAGCCGCCGGCTATCCCACCCTCCCACCCCATGGGAACCTGGCAATTCCGGGAGCCACAACAGCCCCCCCCGGAGAGGTTCGGTGGTGAGCCGGACAGATGCAAGGCGTTTCTGTTACAGTGTGACTTTGTCTTCCGACAACAACCATTGACATATCCGACTGACGAGCGACGGATTGGCTACGTGATGGGGTTACTCAAGGGGAGAGCTTTGGACTGGGCTACTGCGGTGTGGTCCGGAGGTTCATTTCCTCTCAGCTACATGGTCTTTGCGGAGGAGATCCGCAAAGTGTTCCAGCACGCCTCCAGTGACCAAGAGCCCTCACAGCAACTCATTGCCCTCCGCCAAGGCCTTAAAAGTGCCGCGGACCACTCTATTGACTTTCGGACAATCGCTGCGGCTACCCACTGGAATGACTCGGCCCTTGCGGACTTGTTCCGGGCCAGTTTGAACGGGGTGCTCCAGGACGAGTTGGCCCATCAGGAACCCATCAGGGAGTTCGACGCCCTCGTCCGAGCCGCCATTCGCCTTGATAATCGCTACAGACTTCGTCGGACAGAGAGACCGATTCCGCCCGGTCAGCCGTACCCCAGACGAGTACCTGCCTCACTGACGGAGGAGAACCAGGCTGGGGTAGTCGAACCTATGGATCTTTCCCGTGCCGGAGTTAAGATCTCGCCCGAGGAACGGAGACGTCGGAGGGAGACCGGGGCATGTTTCTACTGTGGGAAGCTGGGGCATTCTCAAACACAGTGCACCGCCCGGTCCAGGAAATCCGAGTCATCCGTAGTAGTGAGGTCTTCAACCCACCAGGAGAGGATCTCCAAGAGCGATACTCGTCCTACCCTCATTGCCACAATCATGCTACCTGAGAAGGAGGTTCAAGTGAGCGTGCTCATAGACTCTGGAGCGGACGCTAACCTTATGGACGAAGTTATGGTCAGAGATCTGGACATTCCCACCCTTCCACTGCCCCACACCGTGAATGCTCGGTCATTGGACGGCAAGATATTCTACAAGATGACCCACGTCACGGAACCCGTTCAACTTATCATTTCTGGCAACCATCATGAGTTCATCCAGTTTCACATCATCCGCTCCCCCAATGACCCGCTCATTCTGGGACTACCCTGGCTTCAAGAACACAACCCCGTCATTGACTGGAAATCCCACCACATTCAAGCCTGGAGCCGTCAGTGTCACCAAGCCTGTCTTCGGTCCGCACCTGCACCTGCCGGGGGCGCACCTACCCCACCTCAAGACACCAAGCTGTCTCTTGAAAACGTGCCAGCCCCCTATCACGACCTGGGCATCGTTTTCTCCAAGACGCAAGCACAGACACTTCCTCCTCACAGACCCTATGATTGCGCGATCGAGCTGCTACCCCGGTTCCACTCTTCCCTCAAGCCGACTTTACAACGTCTCCAAACCTGAAAGGGAAGCCATGGAGAAATATATTCGGGATTGCCTAGCCAACGGTCTGATTCGCCCCTCTTCATCACCTGTGGGCGCTGGATTTTTCTTCGTCCAGAAAAAAGACGGCTCGCTGCGTCCTTGTATTGACTTCAGAGAATTGAACAATATCACGGTCAAGAACAAGTACCCATTACCCCTGATTGATTCCGCGTTTCACCCTCTATACGAAGCCACCATATTCTCCAAGCTGGACCTACGCAACGCCTACCACTTGGTGCGCATTCGTGAGGGGGACGAATGGAAGACCGCCTTCAACACCTCGTTAGGACACTGAGTACCTAGTCATGCCTTTCGGCCTTACTAACGCCCCCGCCGTCTTTCAGGCGCTAGTTAATGACGTCCTACGGGACCTATTGGGCCGCTACGTATTTGTGTATCTGGATGATATTTTGATTTACTCCACCAACATCAAGGAACACGAGGGTCACGTCATGCAGGTTCTCCAACGACTTCTGGAGAACAGACTCTATGTTAAGGCTGAGAAGTGTGTGTTCCACACCGACACGGTCGAGTTCCTGGGCTTTATCTTGGAGAGGGGACAAATCAGGGCGGATCCCAAGAAGATCCAGGCGGTCACAGACTGGCCCACGCCTGCCACTCGGAAACATCTGCAACGTTTCTTGGGATTCGCAAACTTTTACCGGAGATTCATCCGGAGCTACAGCCAGGTCGTCGCCCCTCTCACCAAGCTCACGTCTACTGCCATGCCGTTCCGCTGGAACCCTGAGGCTGAAAATGCCTTAAAAAAGATCAAGAAACTGTTCACCTCCGCTCCAATTCTGGTGCACCCCGACCCCACTCGTCAGTTTGTCGTGGAGACTGATGCGTCCGACACCGGAGTAGGGGCCGTGCTCTCTCAGGTTTCCCCCACTGACAACCTTCTACACCCCTGCGCATTCTTCTCCCGTAAGCTGTCTCCAGCAGAGAGGAATTATGACGTGGGAAACCGTGAGCTACTCGCTGTCAAACTAGCACTGGAGGAGTGGAGGCATTGGTTGGAGGGCGCCGAGAAACCATTTGTGGTCTGGACCGACCATAAGAATCTGGCGTACCTACAGACAGCCAAGAGGTTGAACTCCCGCCAAACCAGATGGGCCCTGTTCTTTGGTCGGTTCAATTTTTCTCTGACCTACCGCCCTGGTTCCAAGAATGTCAAGCCAGATGCTTTGTCCCGACAGTTCATGGCCAGTTCCGAGCGAGAGGCGCCAGAGAACATCCTCCCTGGGTCCTGCACCGTTGCTTCGGTGTCCTGGAGGATTGAGGCCATTATCAAGAAGGCGCTACGTGATGAGCCCGATCCCAGGTCCAATCCCGGTATACGCCTTTACGTTCCCTTCGCCGCCCGGACACATGTCCTCCAATGGGCTCACTCCTCCCTCATGTCCTGCCATCCCGGCTTTACCCGGACCCTGGCTGTTCTCAAGAGAAGGTTCTGGTGGAACTCCATGATCCCCGACACCAGGCGTTTCGTCAAGGCCTGTACCACCTGTGCCAGGAGCAAGGCCTCTCACCAGGCCCCAGCTGGTCTGCTCCAACCTCTGCCAGTGCCCAGTCGCCCTTGGAGCCACATCGGGGTGGATTTCGTGACCGGACTTCCCCCTTCTGAGGGCAACACCACCATCCTGACTGTGGTCGACAGGTTCAGTAAGGCGGCGCACTTCATCCCCCTGCCTGGATTGCCCACTGCCCAAGAAACCGCGGATCTACTGGTCAAAGAAGTGTTCCGGATCCATGGCATTCCCGCAGACATTGTCTCGGACCGTGGCCCCCAGTTCATCTCCCAGGTCTGGAAGGCATTCTGTTCGGCTCTCGGAGCCACCTCCAGCCTCACGGTCAAACCGAAAGGGCCAACCAAGACCTCGGAGCTGCTTTACGTTGTGTGTCGGCCAAGAATCCCACTTCATGGAGCAAGATGCTCACCTGGGTCGAGTATGCACACAACGCCCTGCCCTGCGCCGCTACTGGAAAGTCCCCATTCGAAGTTTCCCTCGGTTACCTACCCCCACTGTTCCCCGATCAAGAGGCCGAGATTGCTGTTCCCTCCCTTGCCACCCACATGCACCGCTGCCTCAAGATCTGGAGAGACGCCCGGGCCGCGCTATTGAGCACGGCTGAACGGAATCGTAGAGTCGCTGATCGCCACCGCACTCCAGCCCCTGAGTACAAGCCTGGCGATTCAGTTTGGCTCTCCTCTAAAGACATTCCCCTACGATCCACTTCCCACAAACTGCAACCCCGTTTCATTGGTCCCTTTAAGATTCTGAGCATAATCAATCCCACCTCTGTCAAGCTGTCTTTGCCCCCTTCCCTTAAGATTCACCCCACGTTTCATGTTTCCTGCATCAAGCCCTATTCCACTGACCCCCTTTGCCCTCCTGATCCCCCACCCCCTCCTCCCCGTATCATAGATAACCACCCGGCCTTCACTGTTAAGAAGCTACTGGACATTCGCAAGCGAGGCCGGGGGTTCCAGTATCTGGTGGACTGGGAGGGGTATGGCCCTGAGGAGCGTTCCTGGATCGCTCCCAGTCTTGTCATTGACAAGTCTTTGATAAGTGACTTTCACCGTGACCACCCTGATAAACTGTGTAGACCGTCAGGAGTCGGTCGTTAGGGGGGGGGTCCTGTTACGTTTCTGCCATGTTCATGCCACGTTTCATGTTTAGTTATTGTCACAGTTTATTTTTCTGTTCTTGTCATGCTTGTGTTCTGTTTATGTTACGATGCAGTTTATTTAGCATACATATTTCCGTGTTTTTCTGCAGCCTTGCATTCATGCTGTTTTCCCTCTCTCTCTTGCTGTCACTCAGCCTTCCCTAATTGTTTCATTTTCCCATGTCTATTTACTAATCTACTAACATTAGATCAGGATTGGGTAATACTAACTCTCTAACCATGTGTTCATGTTTACCTTACGTTTCTTGTGCATGTCATTTACTAATTTACTAACGCTAGGTCAGGATAGGTTTATTACTAACGATTACTAATTATCTTGTTACCTCGTCAGCTTTCCACACCTGATTCCCCTTCGCATGCTGCTCTCAAGCTAAGTGTCTGCACCTGTCTACACCTGCATATAAGCTCAGTGTTCATGTCTTGTCTTCGCGAAATTGTTGCCTGTTAGTTTACTACTGTCACTTTTGAGCGTTATCCATTGTCTGACTTTTGTTATTGATCCAAGCCTGTTTACTGACCATTGTTACTGCCTGCCTACCGTTTCTACTGCCTGTTTTTGACCACGAGTTTTGCCTGCTGTCTGTTTGTACCTCTGCCCCGCGGATAGGACTTCGGTCTGACTCCTGCAACGTCCCACGACCTACGAACTCTGCTTACCCCTGTATTGTACTTCTGCTCCGCTGACAGCTACTCTGGTTTCTGAACTTGTGCATGGTGTACCGATTCCGAGACTGCCTTCTCCTTCGGTACTATACTTTGGTTTTTTGGCTGGATTTTCTGTGGATGAACTTTGCTTGTGTGACTACGATTTTTGGATTTCCCCATAATAAAGCCCTTGCGGGCATTTATTATTACGTCCGTGTTCTGAGTCGTGCATTACGGGTCCAACCCGCACACACCTGTCTCACAACAGTGCGTATTTTGTACATTCTATATCTCCTGTGTACCATGCTTGAGAGATTGTGTTGGCTTAAACTAACAACAACAAAATAAAGTCTGCCAGTATGCAAATAACAGGATTCCTAAATGCTTACGAAGGTAATCCCATATGCAAAAGGTCTGTAAAAATCATATATGATCATACTTGCAAAGTTTTATAAAAAGCATGTTGATTAGTAGCCTATTATATTATATATTTCTATACAATTTTTATACAATCTCTCAATGTTTTTAAGCGGTGCAGCCACTTCTATACGTGACATGTGTGTCCGTGTCCGTCTGTCCGTCCGTCTGTTCGTAGCATGAGATTTAAACCAATCAGGAGTCGCCTATGCATCACATGCCCGGCAGTACAATAGTAGCTTGAGAAAAGCATGCCCAGGTTCAGACAGCTCTATCTCAAAAAATATACATGTCACAGCTTAGATATTCACACCATAGGAATCCTGGGAACCACATGAACATTTTGATACATATTACAGTACCAGTCAAAAGTTTGGACACACCTACTCATGGAAGGTTTTTTTCCGTTATTTTTTACTGTTTTCCACATTTTGGAATAGTAAAGACATCAGAACTATGAGATAACACAAATTAAATTAAGCAAAGGCCAAAAAAGTGTTAAATAAATTAAAAAAAGTTATATATTTTAGATTCTTCAAAGTAGCCACCCTTTGCCTTGATAACGACCTTGCACATTCTTGCCATTCTCTCAAACAACTTCTGTGGTAAACAGGTATTCCACAGGTAAACAGGTGATGCCATCATGACTATATAAAAGGATATCAAAAGACTCCTGATATCTTTTTTCCAGGTACTCTTAGAAGCGATACTATAACCTCTGCATTTGAATGCAACTCTATGGGAATTGGGGGGTGGGACTAGATTAAGCTGTAAATTACACGGGAATAGTATGTAACCCATGGTTGGCTAAATGGCTGTAAGTCATCAAGGGTCTGAGGTATCAAACGAGCCTCAAACCATTACTCTGCTGCCAGATATGCAGTAGATATGGATGGATCACTTTTTTTGGTCTTTGCATAATTTCATTTGTGTTATCTCAGTTTTGATGTCTTTACTATTCCAAAATGTGGAAAACAGTAAAAATAACGGAAAAAAACCTTCTATGAGTAGGTGTGTCCAAACTTTTGACTGGTACTGTATGTCTGTGTACCTTCAAAACTGTAGTCGTCGTCACAAGTTAGAAAATGGGTTTGAAATTGAAATTACCAACTGCCGCTAGAGTGGAGTTTTGAACATTCCACCTGTTAGCAAGGTGAGTCGCTATAGCAACCCCCCGAAGCAAAATCAATACAAAATCTACCACCAGTGTTCTGCTGGACCCAGTCAGTTATGGAACGGTCCATGCACCCTCTTGTTGAGTTTGTAATTCCATTGTTATTGTTCAAGTAATAATTGTAATCTTTCCTGTTTGTTATCAGAGTATATTGCGTATGTAAATAAATATCACCAAACCAGAGGCCATTGTTTTTGTACATGTAAACAACACACACATTTTCTATTGCATTTTTTAATATGATTGCTCATAAACCTGCACCGCTTACTTCACCACCTGGGTGTGATTTTTTTTCTAAGGAGTACCATGTATTAGGGAACTATTTAATTTTAGCATGAAATGTATATGCTAGCTCTCTACCACATATTTATTTTATTTAAGTTTTGTATATGGCATATGTGATTTTTATAAGATTTTTACAGACCTTTTGCATATGGGATTACCTTTGTAAGCATTTAGGAATCCTGTTTTTTGCAGACTGGCAGACTTTTTTTGTTGTTGTTAGTTTAAGCCAACACAATCTCTCAAGCATGGTACACAGGAGATATAGAATGTACAAAATACGCACTGTTGTTTAGTGTTGTTAGCACTGTTAGCACTGTTGGTTTTATGAATGAAGTTCAACCATCGAGATAAATAAGAAGAACTGGAGACTGCTTCCGCTTAAGGCCGGTATACACTGTGCGATTTCTGCCACGATTTTTCAGTCCCAGACAAAATTTGCGAATCGTAGAAGAATCTTTCGTCGTGGCCGAAATCGCCCGTCTTAGATCGCTCAGTGTGACATACTCTCCGACGGCCGATTTTGTGAATCTTAGCCTACGACGGAAGACTGACAATGTCAGAAATTTCGGGCCAAAATCTTGCAGTGTGACCGCTGCTACGACCACAGACTGTAGAAGTTTCATGGACAACCAATAGGAGAACAGCAACGCATGACGTAAGAGACAAACTCCTTTGTTTTCTCTATAACGTTACCGGTTTGCAACCGCTCTCAAACCATTTCGCGTCCCAAATAAACAGCCTTAAACCAAGTTGAGAAACTCGTCACTACCAATGTAATATCCTTAACGAAAGCAAAGAAAGGAAGAATGTTTCCTTTGAAGCACATCTCTCACTTTAGTAAATTTCGCCCCAGCCCATCTTGGATGAACAAACAAGTGAATGAATGCTCAGCTAGCTGCGTGCAATGTTGCCATATTCTTAGCCTATATTATTAATTCCCCCAAAAAACTCCTGAAAAAAGTTTCGTGAATGTGATGCAACTGATTATCATTTAGCTGACTCTTACAATTAATTTGTGCCAGAGGTTTATACGCCGTCAATACACGTAGTCCCTACTGCAAGTAGCCTAAGTTAGCTACTAGATAGTTTTCATTGGCGTAGCTAACATGGCTAAACAAACAGCCTATCAATCACCTAATAAAAAAAATAAAAAATTTTTTTTCTTTTTCTTTTTTTAAACGACGTTTGTGGGAGATTCACAAGCAGCTTGGATCAGACTTGGGCCGCCGAGCTTTGCGAAACCACGGAGCTTGCGCGCAAGATAATACCAGGGGAGGTGAAGTAGCTTAGCCTACAGTAAAGCTAGTAGGGATGCAGTGTAACGCTACTGTAAAGTCTGCAGACACTTTCCGGCGGTGCATAGAGAGTTTGTGGAAGTATTTTAGGCAGGCTTGTTCAAAACACGAGAACAGCAAACAGCATCGTGTAGCACTTGCTAAGTCAGCGCAGTGTGAACATTTTTGTGCTGAAATGTCGGTGAAACGCCGTCTTGCATTCAACATTTCCATTCATAGAGAAACCGCATGAAAGTATTACATCGTAACGTTAATAACATGTGCAAAGCAGGATATTCCACTCCACGGGCACAGGGAAACGGGTGAGGCTATTAACAAAGGGAACTTTATAGAAATATTATCTTTGGACAATGATGACATTATAACCATAGCCTTTTCAACACCAAGCCCTGCCCTATTGTCATATAGAAAACTTTCACACGCCAATTCAAATCCAATAAAGGTAGGCCTAAGTTGTGTTTATATTTTTTTTAATGATTTCTGTGCCCACCTTTTGTGTGTAGTTGTGCGTTCAACTTCAAGTGGCTGTTGAAAGTTAGGCCATATAGCCTATAATCTCGTATCGTGTGCGTTCTGAGTTTTAACGTTCATTTTCCTTGCCTCTCCACTGGAGGTCAATTGGATTCCGTTCCGTTTGGCATTTTGCTTTTCTAATTTTCTAAATTACTTTTTCGTTGAGCGTCTCGCAACTTTGTCTGGTCATATTCGGAGCCAGATCGCATAGCCTATAGGCCTATGTACCTACTGGTTTATAGACTAGCCTGCTATAGATTGTGTTTGTTGTACAGAAAAGACAGACGGTGTTTGATTATTCTGTATGGGGTCAACATTGTTGTAGGAGTGTTATGCAAACCATTGATTTACAGTTTGTAAACTTTATAGACTGTCTGTTGGAGTGCGTATTTGATCACGTCAGATGACGGAGGCTACTTTAGCCAAATTGTAGGATAGAATCTCTGAACTTATTATAGAACGCTTAGGATCTTATCGCATAGTCTGACTACAACGAAGACAATAGATTATCGTGGCTGCATCGCACAGTCTGACATGCAACAATCGTAAAGGACGGCAGAAATCGCAGTGTATACCGGCCTTTACCGGTTCCATGGATTCCTATGGGAGCTGCTCATTGGGGCATGAAGCCAATTGTAGCCAGTGGTCAACCCGTCACGTCTCTGGCAATACACACAGACAGTGCACAGAATCATGGGAATCGCAGTTCATTACAGAAGTTAACGGGGAGACTCGGTTGTTTCTATTACAGATCTGCTCGGTTTTCTCATGTTATACGTCTCAAAAGAGCCGAAAACGACACGCTCTGATGGCTAGCTCACAAGCGAAATCAATTAATAATCATATTGCAGCCTATGCAGTATGCACTGATCTGAACAGACCTAGCTAACGTCAGCTAGTATAATGCAAGTAATGGCCTACAAGACTAGCCTATAAATAGCAACCCACACAGTTAAGCAGAGACGAAGAAGCTCGAGAATTATACATCATATTGCATTAAAATGCAATTACGAAATAAGAAAGGTATTCTATGAATGTACTATAACTATATGCATAAACTGTAAGTACGATACTGGCAGCTTACCCATTCGCTTTATTTGACCGTGAAATAAAAATGGTGGATCTCCGTTTTGTCTCGTAATTCATCGGAGAAAATCGTAAAGTCACGTGGTGTGTAATCTCTGATTCGTAAAATATGTACAAATTTTCGGGTACTGGAATTTCGTAGAATAGATACGAATGGGCTGTGAGACCAGGTTGAACAACCACAACACACTTTAAAGGGTAAGTTCGCTATTTTGGACCTTGGACCCTATTTGCGGTCCGTCTTCCATGAACCTGACCCATGAAGTCCATTTTTTCGCTGATCGGTCCAGTATTGAGTTCGCTACAGATTTCCTGTAGGCTCTCACTGGGCTACAATAGAAGTCAACGGGGCAATTAGAAATGTTATGGAAAAACAACGATAAATGTGCTTTTATAGCTCAGTGTGTATTCTTACGGTCTCAGTATGCTCTCCTGTGAAATGTAGGCTATCGCAAACGCAAACCGAACGTTGAAACAACAGTTCCATTTGAAACAGAACTATTTCTCCGACCGCACTACCTCGCACTGACTTCGGATAACATTACCTGCGCAACTTCAGCCTCTCTGTCTTCTCTTGCTCTCTTATCATCCATCTCTTGTAGTTCCGTGTCCGTGTATTCTGGCTCAAATCTGTAGCCAGTAACGTCAAAGTCAAAATCGAATTCTTCGTCTTCGTAATCATTATAGTCATCCATCATCCAAGTTTTTTTGTGGAAATTGTAGCCTAAGTTGCTGCAGGTAAACAAACGCAGACTGCTCAACTAGATAGTTTCGTAAACGGCCGGCACACCTTCCCGCTCCCCTACCCCCGACACATAGTACTCCGCGGGAGCAGCGAAAACAAGCAACAGAGAAATGCTTACTTCCAAACCATGCCAAGCACGTAAAAATGTTCCGATTGAGATACATTTCACAGGAGAGCATACTGAGACCGGTAACAATACACCCTGGGCTTCCCGTCTCATTTATTGTACATGAAAGCACATTTATCGAACATTTCTAATTGCCCCGTTGACTTCTATTGTAGCCCAGTGAGAGCCTACAGGAAATCTGTAGCGAACTCAATACTGGACCGATCAGCGAAAAAATGGACTTCATGGGTCAGGTTCATGGAAGACGGACCGCAAATAGGGTCCAAGGTCCAAAATAGCGAACTTACCCTTTAAGCCTTCTGGAAGAGGCAGCCTGATTTTGGTCTAAAATCTCCTGGTATCTGATGTAGTCTGTGATGCCATGTATCCTAACAAGGTTCCCAGGGCCTTTGGAGGAAAAACAGCCCCACAACATCACAGATCCACCACCATACTTCACAGGGGGGATAAGGCTCTTTTCTCTTATTACGCCAAACCCACCTCTGGTATTTACTGGCCAAAAGCTAAATTTGCGTCTCTTCTGACTATAGCACCGGATTCCCTTCTAAATTCCAAACATTTAGCAAACTATAGACACAGTTGTGGTATTATAACAGCAGAGGCTTTCTTCTGGAAAGCCTTCTAAATAATGTGTTGGCATAGAGGTGGTGTCTAATAGTACTTTGACCCCAGGATGCAACCAACTTCTGCAATTCTCCAATTGTGATCGTTGGAGAAGTTTTTTCCTCCTTCCTTCTCTACACTTCCTTCCAGCCTCCTCTCTGTGCATGGGGGCAAACTACACTTGTGTCCTCTTCCAGGCATCACAGCTCCAGTTGCTTTAATCTTCTTAATTATTGCTCTCAAGGTGGAAATAGTAGTTTCAGACATAAAGCTATTTTTCTATAGACATTGCCTGATTTATGAAGGTCAACAACCTTTTTCTCATTTCATTTGTGTATTCTCTGATCTTCCCCATGTTGATGGATGAGGGGTGCTTCTCAATACTCTTAACTCCTCACCTCCTTTCCTCCACTCCCCCACTACCACTCGTCTCCTACCCGGAGGTATGTGGAGGAAAGGAGAGAACGAGGAGCCATGAAGACTATTGTAGTGATGTGCAGTTCGCGAACAAATCGGTATTTTTGATACTCTTTATGCTGAGTCGTCTGAGTTGACTCGACAGTTCTAGGGAATCGTGCTTACCCACAGCTCTGGCTCTTAGCTCTAGCTCTGACTCTGCCTGCTTTCTACTACTGCCTGGAGCCGGTGTCACTAGTTATAACCTAGGTTGAGCAGCAGTCGTGATGCGCCCAACAAAATAGATTGCACAAATCTCTTTTATAATAATTTTAATTTTTTTCATTTTAATTTGATCTAACAATATTGCACACTCTCATCAGCACAAAATCAACTCGACTCAGAGCCGTGAACCGCGGCAATACGGCTCCAGAGCCATGACACAAACCAAATGATAGAGAGTAAATGCTGTAGCCTACACCATTAATAATCAGGTTTAGCCTACTCAGCGTCGGATCAACCAGAAACATTGACAAAGGTATTCTGTTATATCTAATGATAGTCCGAGACGCCTACTTCTTATTACAAAATTATTACATGTGGCTGTTTGCAACCGAATTGCAGTATAAAACAGAATTAACCTCTTTCTGCAGAAGCTAAATTGGGCCAATTTTCGCCTGTTTTGCACTGTTCTGTTTAAAGCCTTATAACCCCAGATGTGCACATTACATACACATGTGTAATGGCTTAAACTGAAGAAGACCCCTGTACCATTTAATGTCATTGCTTAAAAGTATCTGTTTACATAATCTGTATATACATTATGGGCTGTAAATGCACAAAATACTTGCAGAAAATGTAAAACGGAAGTTGCAATTCTTACTTTACAGTGCACCTCTGAAAGGCAAAGATATAAAACAGGTCATACTTTACATTTCCTGGTCCACACATCTCTTGACCACATGTGTACAAAAATTTTGGGGATTTGTGAAACTACTCAGGTTCTACAAGGTAATTTGTAAAGAGTGTATCCTGGCGTCCCTTAGTGTCTCCAAATGTATCCAAAATGGATAAAATGTGCATTACAGTAAATCAGGAGGTAATCAGTTTCTATCAACACATAAAGTATTCTCACAGAAAACATGTTTGCATTCAGTGCATGAAGGAATTTCCATCTTTTTCAAAAGAATGGGGCGGTGAGATATATAGGGGTCCAGAAACCTATCCAAAAATTAATACAATGCTTCGTTTGTCCATATTATGGCCCATTGATGCTGGTGTGCTCAATATAGGGTAATGCATGGCTAAGCTATGTATAAATACTAATGCTACAATACATGATATGACTTATCCTTCCATTCAGCAACAACAAATGAGATAGTAAAATAAGAACAACATAATGTACTATGTTGCAAATCAAAAATAAATATGGTAGTTCTTTCACAATAATAATAATAAATAAATCCTATATTTTACATGGATTGTGACAAAAATTTACCCTGGTCACATAGAAACTTGTTACTTTAGTCTTATAAATATCACAAAATATTGTGACACTGGACCAGTGACACTGGATTACCATTAACAACCAGCGAAAATGTCATAGGTTAGTTTATGGCCCATTGATGCTGGTGTGCTCAACATAGCATAATGCTTGGCTAGGCTATGTAGCCAGTACTAATGATACAATACATGATATGACCTATGCTACTATTTAACCACAAGAAATTAGATAATAAATGCTATATTTTACATGGCTACTGTGACTAAAATTCAACCTATGCACAAATAAAGTTATTACTTGAAAAAATCTACTCGAATCTCTGTAATAACGATGAGGCATTGTGCGTCTGAAACTGGTAGAAATCGGATCCAAAATGGCTTCCGAATGGATGCAACCTAGTGCTGTGTTACGCATGGATATTGGTCAGCTGGTTAAATCTACCTATGGGAATGCCATATCATTTCAGAAAGCTTAGGATGCGCTCTATTGGACGATATAAGTGTCAATTAAAATCATGTTTGTTTGAAAGACTTATGCACGGCCATTTTGGAGCTTGCATATATGTGGAAACGAGGATTATCTCTTAAAAACGGGTCAACCAAGGCAAAAAATAACCTCAGATTCTTTCAAGGGGACATCTTGATCTTCATAACCAATGGTAAGGTTACGACTTTATTTCATATTTTACCGGAGCTTTTTATAGCAAAAAAAAGTTATGTGGTGACAAACAAATACCACTCGTTTTTTTTCCTGTGGAATAAGTAGGTATGTTGACAGTTTTACTTGTATGTATTCAGGATCTTGGAAGGTCTTTCTTGCTGCTGTGATAGTAAACAATTTTTTGGTGATAAAATAAAAACTTTAACTCTCAAACATGTTTAAATGTCTGCTACCTTACATGTGGTCGGGTCCATTGTAGAGACATTATGTCCAAAATTCCGAACTAACCCTTTAATAAATAATTACTGCCAGCTTTCAATTTAGGCAGAGGACCGACACAATCAATGATTAAATATTCAAAAGGCTGATCCATAACTGGTATAGGATACAATGGAGCGGGCTTCACTGTCTGATTGGGCTTCCCAGTCAACTGACAGATATGTCAGCAGATATTTCCCTCTTAACACGTGGCCAAAAGAAATAACGCAAAATGCGATCGTACGTGATTCCATCATGGGATGTCTGCAAAACCCACTCACAAAATTTAAGAGGAACCACAATCTGAATGATTGCATTACCCACAAAGCAGTCACCGTGAGGCACCCATTTCCTCACCAATAACCCATCCTGAAGAAAGTAACCATCAGCAGTACTGTTTACCACCTCAACAGGAAGGACTCGATTGAATAATTATTTTAGTGTTATCCGCCTGTTGTTCCTTCACCAAGTCAGTCCGCGAAACCTACAGAGGAATTTCAGGCCAGAAAGAAGAGAGTGTGGAAGCCTGTTCTATAACACTTCCCTTAACATCACAGGATTCAGGTTCAGCACCAGGCGTAGTTTCACATGTAACACGACTCTGGGCACGTGTCACAGCACAAGCGGTAAACACCTCTGGGTAACCCAGACCACATTCATCGGGTTCCCCTGAAAAAGACGGCGTTGGGGTAACTATCAAAGGCGGAGAAACATCACGCCAGACACGTCCACCGTCAAGGTTATTCCCCAGAATCACAGAAACACCAGCAATGGGCAGCGAAGGCCGTACCCTAATCACCACCTCACCTTGTACCAGATCTGACTGAAGTACAGTCCTGTGCAATGGGACAGATAAAGTGTTTAGCCCTATTTCACGGATTAGAACACTGCTCCCAGTATCCGTCGCCGAAGAAAAAGGCAACACAGACTCCAAAACAAATGACTCTGATGTGCCTGTATCACGCAGAACTTTCACTGGCACCTTGTCATTGCTATCAACAAGTGATGCATAACCCTCTGTAACAAATGGTGAGTAATCCAACTCGTTTTCATGAAAACATGAACTTAGATGTAACTGGACTTTAGACTGTTCACTGAGATTGACCGGGGTAGGGCTACAGACAGGTGCTGCTAACACAGCAGACCTCACACAGGCCCTACTACCTAAGGACTGACCTTTAGGGGGCTGGCTTTTAGCTTTAAGAACAGGGTAGTGACTTTTCCAATGTCCCTTCTCACGACAGTAATTACAGAAATTATGCAAATCATGAAAGCCACGATCAAACTTAGAAGTTGGGGTAAACCCCACACCTAAAAAACTACTTTAATGAGTCAAAACATATTCGTCTGCTAGAATAGCACCCTCGGAAGCAGTACACCCTTTATGCTCATTAACATACGTAGCTATACGATCAGTGACAGAATTTTTAAATTGTTCGAGCACAACCAAATTACGCAAATCAAATCAGTATTGACATCAGAAGCTGATGTCGAAACGATTAAAATGCATTAATAGCTCTCTCACATATTCAACATGAGTCTGCTTATCTCCCTTTTTGAACATTCTAAATCGTTGTCGGTATGCTTCCGGAACTAGTTCATGAGCTTTTAACACCGCAGTCTTAACCAAAAGATAATTTTTACTGTCAACTGAACTTAAAGCAGAATATGCCAGAGCTTTACCAGTTAAAACGCATTGTAACAACAACGTCCGATCAGCATCAGACCAATTTCGGGAGTCTGCCACACGCTCTAACAACAAGAAAAATGTATCAGGGTCTTTTTAATTAAATTTATGTAATAACTTCAAATTAGTTACCACGTCGAAGCGACTAGGGGAACGAAAATCAGAAGAAAATGACGACTCATCCGAGAGCTGGGATGCCTCAAACTTTCCTACCTCAATCAGGTGCAATCGTCGTAATTCAACATCATGTTTTAATTCAGCTAATCCGCGTTCATGTTCGCGTTGTCTTTCATGTTCCTTTTCACGTTCATCACGTTGTAAAAGCTCCTTTTGGTGTACAAAAGTAAGACTAGAAACCGCAAGGGAAGGTGTCAGAACAGATGGGTTAGTAGGGGTTTCCCCTTCTCTAACAGCAAGAACTCCCATTTGAACTAAACTGGCTTTAAGAATACCCTTGATATTTTCTTTATATTGTTTGTCGCCAATGTCAATGTCATAATGCTCTGCCATTTTCAATAACTGTTCTTTAAGGCACAAATCAAGACTTTCTTCAGTTGGGGCCTTTACAAAATCACTCACAATGGTAGCCATCATAAAATGTTAGGCTACTTAGCCTACAGCCAACCGATCCAATTTAAATACACAAAAAGGACTAGGCCTACTCTACTCCCTATTGGGCCAACGAAAGCGAGTAAACAAGCGCCGACCACACAATGTACAACAGGAGGGATAGCCTAACAGGGATGAAACTTCCCAGATAACTACTACTTATCCAGTCCCTATAACCGATCTAGCTGTCCTTGACTCAACCTATTCTTCGCCGACTTTTTGGGCTATGAGAACACTCAGTTCCCCATATTCACCGGCAAAAACAAAAAAGGAAAAATAACAAAGTGACGAACCACTCAGGACTCGCCCGACGACTTCTCTAACAATAACTGGGCCAAACAACCTGGGCCAAAACCAGAAAAGAAATGCTCCCCTCTTCACCACAACACACAAATGCTAACAGCGAACTCAAGCCAATCAAACAATTCAAAATTCAATACGCCGGATAAGACGGCGTATGACCAAACAAAACAAAGCAACAAACAGAAACTACAAAAGTGCCTTCCGAACACAAATTTCCCCGTGTATCTCCCAATAGCGCTAGTACTCAACTTCAAAGATAGGCTATCCTCCGTCCAAACAAAGCGCTGGCCAAAATTAATGTTATACCGCAAACATACGTACCTAAAAATCCATCCAGGTTTTAGAAAGTTACAAAACTAAACCAGATCTCGGACGAGCCCAGATAGCTCAGTCGGTAGAGCATCAGACTTTTAATCTGAAGGTCCAGGGTTCAAGTCCACTCACACCTGAAGAAGCCTGAGACTGGGCGAAATGTTGTGTGCACACTACAGCTTTGGAGAAACAGCAAGGACTACAGACACTCTTCTCGAGAAACAGAAGAACCTATCCTGCTGAAAAAACCTACCAAAAAAGGATCCATTTATTGCAGAAAACTGCAGTTTTAACTGCAAATTATTTCTTGAGACACCAGCTACAGTACAAGGATCGGGCGTACTACAGACACAGCACTACAGAGACTGTACTATCTTGTAGTGGAAACCTAACGGTGTCAACTAAGCTACAAGGTACCACTCTGGGTAAGTATAGGCTGCATTTGTATGTGTCAACCTTGAGTTGACAAAGCACGCTATCAATCAGCCAAACTGCACACCGCCGCTTGCACTAAAAAAAACACAAAAAAACAACCACACCTAAACAACACCGCACCTACACCCAGAGCTATGGCAGCCTTTGCGGAGGCTACCAGGATTCTCTTCAGGATCATCCAGACAACACACCATTTTACATTTACATTTTAGTCATTTGGCAGACGCTCTTATCCAGAGCGACGTACATTAGTGCATTTTCAAACTAGGAACAAGTGCGTTAAAACAACCCTAAAAGGTAAATACGATTTCAAACACCAGGCGTAGTCAGTATGATTTTTATTTATTTATTATTTGGGGGGGGGGGGGGGGGGGGGGGGGAACACACGATATCGATCATTGACGTGTACAACAGTAAGCCAATAAGTAACCTTAAGTATTAAACTAGCAGCTTGAACCACATAAACAAGGATTCAGAAAAACACAATCAAGGGAGGTCACAAGGAGGTAGGGAGGGGTGGAGAGAGGTGCAGCTTGAAGAGGTGAGTCTTCAATCTGTGCTTGAAGGTGGTCAGACTTTCTGTTGTTCTGACCTCCACGGGGAGCTCATTCCACCACCGTGGGGCCAGGACAGACAGACGTCGAGACCGGGTGCTAGTATGAAGTGGGGGGGTACCAGTCGTCCTGAGGAGGCGGAACGCAGGGATCTGGTAGGTGTGTAGGGTCTGATGAGCTTTTGGAGGTATGGAGGGGCTGATCCTCGGACTGCCTGGAAGGCGAGCACCAATGTTTTGAATTTGATGCGAGCCATCACAGGTAGCCAGTGGAGGTCAATGAGCAGGGGGGGTGACATGGGAGTGTCGGGGGGAGGTTGAAGACCAGGCGCGCTGCTGCGTTCTGGATAAGCTGAAGGGGTCTAATGGCCGATGCTGGCAGGCCAGCCAGGAGAGTTGCAGTAGTCCAGGCGGGACAGCACCATCGCTTGGACCAGGAGCTGGGTTGAGTGGGTGGTGAGGAAGGGACGGATTCTCCTGATGTTGTACAGGAAGAACCTGCACGCCCGGGTTACCACTGCGATGTTCTTGGAGAGGGACAGCCTGTTGTCCATCACCACTCCGAGGTTCCTGGCACAGGGCGTTGGGGTCAGTGGAGTGTCCCCTAGGGAAATGGAGAGATTGAGAGGGGGAGAGGTTAGAGCAGGAATGTAGATGAGCTCAGTCTTGCCTGGATTGAGCTTCAGATGGTGGTTGTCCATCCAGCTCTGGATGTCTCTCAGGCGAGCGGAGATGCGGGCTGACACCTGAGTGTCAGAGGGTGAGAAGGAGAGAAAGAGTTGACACCACCTGCAGAACACCGCAGTGTCTGGAGGCAGGACTACTCCACCAGCCAGCCTACAAAAGAAGATGCAGGAACTGGCCACCCTGGTGAGACCGGCCTCCCTGACGGACAACACCATGGTGAAGCTGGCCGGGAATGCCCTCAACTGGCTCCACACATGCATGCAGATCCTGGAAGAACACTACCTGGAGAACCTGGGACACTTCACTAAAAAACTGGAGAACATTCATCTATCAAACTGGCTGGAGGCATTCCAGGTGGCTACCAGGTGGGCCAAAAAGAAGTTTGGCAGAAGACTGCACCCGACCACCCTGAACATTGCCGAAAAAAACATTCATCCCCATCCTCACTCCCAGGAGCACTACAAGCACAGTCTCCACAAGCAACAGATTTTCAGTACTGGCTGACACTCCCCCCACCAACATGGAGGACCACTGTCGCACCACCCCAGGACCAGTACCAGAGGGAGTGGCCAGCTCTGAGGCAGACATATCCCCCCGGAAGGTCGGCACCCGGCACGGAACGCTGAGAGTTACCCAGATTTACACCCACAGAAGACTAATTTAAGCTGCTGGACAGGGATTTGTCATTTATACCCACAGTAAATATCCGCAGAAAACAAAAAGAAACCCTCAAAGGACAAGTCCAGGAATTCCACAGGAGACTGAAGCTGGCAGCTTTCTTTGAGGGAGCAGAAACCAGGGAACAGACACCTTTCACACCAAGATCCATCTGGGAACCCAGACCAGAACAAATCCCTAAAGAGATTGTGCAGATTACTAAAGAGGACAACACACTAATTAAGGCACTGAACCCACAAAGACCAAAACAACCTCAGTAGAGGGGAGAGCCAAGCACTACTACAGCTGGCTAAAAACAAGCAAATAATTATCAAACCAGCAGACAAGGGAAGTGCCATAGTTATTATGGACAGAACACAATACACACAAGCCTATAGACAACTTCACAACATAACACATTACAGAAAATTAGATGGACCCATATACCCAGACCACGGCCCAGGAAATACATGCCATCATACAGACACTAGTAGAAAACAAATACATCACTAAAAAACTAAGTTTTTACCTGAGGGGAGAGGACAACCCGAGACCTAGGATTTTTTACCCTCCTCCCTAAAATACACAGCCACCAGAATCCTGGAGCATACCATATGAGGTCCCAGCAGGGAGGCCTATTATTTCAGACTGCAACAGCAAAATCCTATAGGATAGCAGAATACTTAGATTTTTTTCTGAACCCACTGTCCACAAAACACTAAAGCTACATCAATGACACATATGATTTCATAAACAAAATTAAAAAACGCCAAAATACTGAAGAAGCCATCCTGTTCATCATAGACATAGATAGTCTATACACCAACATAAACACAGCAGCGGGATTAACAGCGGTAAAAACATGGATGAAAACTACCCGGACAACATTCGACCGGATACAATCCTCCTGCAATTACTGGAGATAAGCCTCACCAAAAATGACTTTGAATTCAATAAAGAATTCTTCATACGGACCAGCGGCACAGCTATTGGCAAAATATTGGCACCGGCTTATGCCCAGCATTTACATGGCACATTGGGAGGAGACTGTTTTTGAAAAATGTCCCAAACTTCCCACTAATTATTTAGCTATTTAGATGACATCTGGGGAACATGGACACATAGCTCAGAAGATTTCAAACACTTCATACAGATCCTCAACACGCACCATACATCTATCACAATTAAACACACCACACACTGAACATATAGATTTTTTGGACACTACCACATACAAGGGGGCCCTCATTTCCCCAAACACACACATTAGACACTAAAGTTTTCTTTAAAGACACAGACACACATGCACTCTTACACAAGGACAGTCTCCACCCGAAACATACATTCAGAGGCCTGATTAAATCCCAATTGCTAAGGTTCAACAGAATCTGCACACAGATTACAGGACTTTGAGGTGGCTACCAAAACCCTCTTCAATGCATTAAAACCAAGGAGGTATTCCAGATCGTTCCTCAGACAGATTCGGAAACCTTCTTGGCTATAAAACAGGACACTAGAAAAATAATTCCACTAATCACCACCTACTCGACATTCAGCCAAATAGCGAACAGAAAAATTAAACGGAACCTGGCCAGGATTCTGCAAAACACAGACTTGCTTCAAGAATACAAAATCGTTTCGGCTTACAAAAAAAACAAAAACCTTAAGAATCATCTGGTAAGTAGTAAACTACCGGAAATCAACATTTTACCCACACAAGGCCTGATATTTTACAAACAGGCCACTACAGTGAAAAACAACACTACAAACACAACATACCTTATTAAACAAGCACTCACAGTTAACACATATAACTGCATATATGTCATAAAGTGCAAGCACTGCAACATAAAATATGTAGGAGAGACAGGAAATACAATCAAGACCAGATTGGCACAGCACATATATAACATAAGAAATCATAGGAAAACAGACAAACACATAGTGGCTCATTTCCTACACCATGGAATTGAAGCAGTAGAAATATCGGGCCTCCATTCAAACATTAACTGGACACAGGAGGACAGACGTAGGACAGAAAGACATTGGATTAGAAAACTCAACACCATATTCCCAGGAGGATTAAACAAACGCTGGCAAAACTTCAACACAAGAGGTACCAAACTCTTCCTACTTAAAGCCTGCAGTACACTGAATGGCCAGTGCAAACTTTTCTTTCCCAAGGGGCCTTCATTAGGGGTATCTTGGGAAATAAAGATTTTTTCCTAAACCCCATTTTGTCACGACCCGGCTCGTAGAGCCATGACAAAACAGGGAGACCACACTGGGAAATTACTGAGCAGATATAAATTTATTTAATTTAACCAAAACACATATAAAATAAAGTAAAACATGAGGCATGGAAGTCTGTAAATTATCAGTTGTGTATGCATATGCTTGAATGAGTGAAAGGTATCATAGTGAGTGTTGTAAGACGCAAAACCCCAAAACATCCACGTCCGTGAAGAGGACCAGTGACCTGGGAATAAGAGACAACGAGTTAATTAGAGCCAAAAAGACTCAACAGGTGTGTCTCATAATCAGTGGCGGCTCCTGAGCTGAAAATTGGGGTAGCGGAAAACTTCCCTTTAAACTGATTATTGGTCTTAATAATTTTTCAATCCGTTTCCTTGATTAACAATAGGCTACATCAGCGTTTAATTCACCAATTACTCAATGCCATCAAATGTAGCCGGTTTCTCCTCAATTAGGCTATTAGGCAAGTAATAAAATTATTTTAACTTGCGTCGCAAAATTGTGCACATTTTAATCAACATTATAATTGTGGATACATGTGCTCTTCATTCTCCGCACTCTTAATTCCGAAAATATTAATGGAAATTAAACGATCTTAAAGCTCAGCTTTTGTAGATTATTTTTTTTTATTGCAAGGTTGTGCTAAATAAAAAAAATAATCTAACAAAAGCTGAGCTTTAAGATCGTTTAATTTCCATTAATATTTTCGGAATTAAGAGTGCGGAGAACGGGGTGCTGCGGTGGTACAACGGTAAGAGCGCCGACCTTCAGTCGGTGTAGTTGTACTCCGAGGATCAGGGTTCGCGCCCCGGTCCTGCCAGATCCGAGCATAGCCAGCGCCCTGTGGGAGCAGCAATTGGCGGCTGCTTCCAGGTGGGGGGGAGGGGCTCGGAGAGAATCGCTGCACGCATAGCGGCCCTGGGCGGGTTGGAATCACGGTCAGGAGCTAGGAGGAGTCCGCACCCTGAAGAGGACGTGGCGCCCTCCCGTCCTACTACCGGCTGACGGGGTTGCGTTGCTGGTGATTCTGTAGCGGTTGCTACATGGGGCAATTGACTTAGAATAGGGTTCAATTGGCTACTAAAAAGGGGAAAAAATCAGAAACAAATTTTTTTTTAAAAGAGTGCGGAGAACGAAGAGCACATGTATCCACAATTATAATTGTTGATTAAAATGTGCACAATTTTGCGACGCAAGTTAAAATTATTTAATTACTTGCCTAATAGCCTAATTGAGGAGAACCGGCTACATTTGATGGCATTGGAGTAATTGGTGAATTAAACGCTGAATGTAGCCTATTGTTAATCAAGGAAACGGATTGAAAAATTATTAAGACCAATAATCAGTTTAAAGGGAAGTTTCCGCTACCCCCAATTTTCAGCTCAGGAGCCGCCACTGCTCATAATTAGTCGGCTCTCCAACTCCACCCACCAGCCTACTAACGGCCAGTGGAGCAAGAGAGCCGTAACACTGGCTACAGCTGGTATGCATGGTAACTTATAGCCAAGTCACTGGTTCCTAGCTAATGCGAACTACACGACATATAACGTTAGCAAACATTTCCTTCTTCCAAGAATGAGCCGCTGAAATAAGTAACGGTATCATAATGGCAACCTAGCTACTATTCATTATAGGTAGTTAGTCCAGGTAAGTTTGTGTTGAAACTTCTGACCTATCTGTCCAGTAGAATATGGAAGCTCCACATCTATCATTAAAGCACAACTGAACTTTGGTAGAACTTTGGGTTGTGTAGTTACCTGGTCATGATATGGTCCAAATAGTCCAAATGGTGGCGAAATATGTTCGTTAGTTGCTGCGTGCTCCCCTGGGGTGATAATCCAGAATAGGGTATTTGTCGCTCTCCATTCACTTCTATAGGGCAGCTAAAACGGTCTCAAAATGACACTTCTAGCACATATACAGTTGAAGTCGAAAGCTTACATACACCTTAGCCAAATCCATTGACTACTAAGTTTTCTGCAGCAATTCCTGACATTTAATCCTACTAAACATTTCCTGTCTTGGGACAGTTAGGATCACAACTTTATTTTAAGAATGTGGAATAATAGTAGAGAGAATGATTTATTTCAGCTTTTATTATTTTATCACATTCCCACTGGGTCAGAAGTTTACATACACTCTTTTAGTATTTGGTACCATTGCCTTTAAACTGTTTAACTTGGGTCAAATGTTTCAGGTAGCCTTCCACGAGCTTCTCACAATAAGTTGCTGGCCAATTCCTCCTGACAGAACTGGTGTAACTGAGTCAGGTTTGTAGGCCCTCCTTGCTCGCACATGCTTTTTCAGTTCTGGCCACAAATTTTCCATGGATTGAGGTCAGGACTTTGTGATGGCCACTCCAATACCTTGACTTTGTTGTCCTTAAGCCATTTTGCCACAACTTGAAAGTATGCTTTGGGTGATTGTCCATTTGGAAGAGCCATTTGCGACCAAGCTTTAACTTCCTGGCTGATGTCTTGATGATGTTGCTTCAATATATCCACATAATTTTCCTTCCTCATGATGCCATCTATTTTATGAGTGCACCAGTCCCTCCTGCAGTAAAGCACCCCAAAAACATGATTGCTGTCACCCCCGTGCTTCACGGTTGGGATGGTGTCTTCGGCTTGCAAGCCTCACCCTTTTTTCTCCAAACATAACAATGGTCATTATGGCCAAACATAAATGTATGTAAACTTCCAACTTCAACTGTACGAACAAAGTGGATTCTGTCAATACAAACAATAACCAGTCCTCGTACATATTTCTTTATTTGAATTAAATGGCCCTTTCCTGGCTTTTTCGTATTTTATTTGGAATGTAAATCCAGTAGGTAATTCTTGCGCCACAAACAGCGTTAATGCACCGATGCATCAGAAACCACTTATTGGTCCAAATTTCCACGGAAGCGTTCCTGGTAGTATATATCTATGGTAAACAGTGTTTCCCCTAGATAATTTTTATTAGTGCGTAGCATTGTGGACCGGGGTGGAAGGGTTGTTGACCAGGGAAGGGGCGTGGAATGGTTGCCGGGGCGGTCATAGGTTGATGACGGGGGGTTGCACAGTATAATATTATATAATACAATGAAACACAACAAAAAGTTGTTTTAAGTGTGTTGCACACTAAATTAGCCTACACTGCTACATTACTTAAGGTTAGCTACATATTTATTTCAGTTATACTGAAAATTTCTAATTGTCTCAGGTTTAGCTTTAAGATGACTGGACATGTAATACATTAGCCTAATTCAAATATCAGTGACATCTCAGCTTAATAAAAATCCAATCAAAAAAGTCCAATCAATTATTATTTTATAATAATTTTTTTGTAGTGTCCTATTCTCACTGTGATTGTCGTAGCCTCGAGTTTAAAAGTGCTGATCTGGTGTCGGCTTTGACAATTGCGTGAGGTGATATAGACATGGGAATGTCTGCTGGTGCGTGTGGCGAAAATCTAACTGACGTTCCTCAAAATGCGAAGAATGGAAGAGGACATTTCATAAAATAAAGTCACATTTTTTTACGACCATGAACTAACATACTCCAACAGCAGTCTGAAACGATGCAAAATCATGTAAGATGTAGACACTTACTTGACAGTGAAAACCGCGTAACATTCGCGTTATCAGCAGTGGCGGCTCCTGAGCTGAAAATCAGTTTCCTTGATTAACAATAGGCTACATCAGCGTTTAATTCACAAATTACTCTTTGCCATCAAATGCAGCCAGTTCTCCTCAATTAGGCTATTATAATGCATGGCATTTATATAGCGCCTTTCTAGATACTCAAAGCGCTTTACAATGATGAGGGGGAAACTCGCCTCTACCACCACCAATGTGTAGCACCCACCTGGGTGATGCAACGGCAGCCATTTTGCGCCAGTATGCTCACCACACATCAGCTGAGGTGGAGAGGGAGAGAATAATTTTTTTAGCCAATTAAACTGGGGGAAGATTAGGTGGCAGATTGAATGAGCCTGGTTGGAAGTTTAGCCAGGACACCGGGGAAACCCCTACTCTTTACGATAAGTGTCATGGGATCTTTAATGACCACAGGTTTAACGTCTCATCCGAAAGACAGCATCTCCTACAGCACAGTGTCCCCATCACTGCACTGGGGCATTGGGGTTTTTATTTGACCAGAGGGAAGACTGCCCCCTACTGGCCCACCTAGGCACGTAATGAAATTCTTTTAACTTGCATCGCAAAATTATGCACATTTGAATCAACATTATAATTGTGGATACATATGCTCTTCGTTCTCCGCACTCTCTCCGAAAATATTCATGGAAATTACACGATCTTAAAGCTCAGCTTTTGTTAGATTATTTTTATTGCAGGTTGTGCTTTTTTCGTAAAGTGTAGCCTACTTTTCCGTTTAATCTCCCTAACATGATGTGAAGAATGAAGCTGTGTCTTCACCTGCAAATGGATTATTCAGATCATTGGCACACTTGTTAATCAAGGAAAATGATTGAAATCAGTTTAAAGGGAAGTTTTCTGCCTCCTCAATTTTCAGCTTAGGAGCCGCCACTTGTTATCAGCTCGAGTCGGACCGCATCTAATTCTCAGTAAACATCAATCGGAGAGCTTTGACTTTGAAAAGTTGCGACAAAACTAGGCAAGAAAATACCGTGTCCATCGGTGTTATGTTCTTATTAAAGGAAAGCTTTCTGGACATTTCTTGTTACTGAAAATATATTAATTTAATATTTTGCCCTAGTTTTTAATTTATTCAGGAATTTATTCACAATTGAAAGTAGGCCTATTCACTGCGGTCAAGCCAGCCTCCACTTCGAAAAAGATGGTCAAACTAGCCGCCGCGTTTTTTTTGGTTTGCAATATACTAGGCATTCTACGGTAAAAGCTTGTAAGAATTGATTTCAAAATAAAAGTGTAGTTCCGGTGAACGTGATAAGATGTGAAAGTAATTTCACATACATTCAATAAATCAGTCAGTCTGTCAGTAAACAATGAATAAATAAATAACATACATACATAAATAAAACAAAATGAATAATTATTAAATAATAAAATGAATAATTATTTTTTTAAAACAACTACAGCCTGCAAACTTTCAGTGAAAAATTGAGGCTTTCTCATTTCAATTGTGAATAATTACTCATTAATAAAAAATAATTAACTTAATAATAAAGAATAAATTTTCAAAGACCAATCTGACTTCAAAATGACCACCTCATCGTGTCACTCAGACAACCTCAGGACAATCTGATGTGGAATTTCAGAATTAAAGCCCTCTAAAATGTCATATAAGAGCTGTGTTTCTTCTCAATTCAGATTGATATTAAAAGGAAACCTCCTGTTTTCACAAAAGCATTTCACTTCACAATGGTAGAAGAACACTTCAGAGTGTCACTCAAAGAACCTCAGGACAATCTGATGTGGAATTTCAAAATTAAAGCCCTCTAAAATGTCAAATAAGAGCTGTGTTTCTTCTAAATTCAGATTGATATTAAAAGGAAACTTCCAGTTTTCACAAAACCATTTATCTTCAGAATGATAGAAGAACACATCAGAGTCTCACTCAGAGAACCTCAGGACATTCTGATGTTGAATTTCAAAATTAAAGCCCTCTAAAATGTCATATAAATGCTGTGTTTCTTCTAAATTCAGATTGATATTAAAAGGAAACTTCCTGTTTTCACTGACCAATTTCACTTCAGAATGATAGCACACCATCTCAGGGTGTGACTCAAGCAATCTCAGGATATTCTGATGTGGAATTTCAAAATTAAAGCCCTCTAAAATGTCATATAAGAGCTGTGTTTCTTCTCAATTCAGATTGCTATTAAAAGGAAACTTCCTGTTTTCACAAAACCATTTCACTTCACATTGATGGAAGAACGTACGGGTTACGGATGTAACCCTGGTTCTATGAATACGGTCAACACGCCACGGTATGGGTCATCCTCGCCGAGAGGAGAAGCTGCTAGGAGACTGTTTATCACTACGGGCGGAACCACGTCACACCATAAATATGGCGCCCGACCTCTTTTGCCGACTTGAGGGCACTTGCCGTCCTGAGGGCGCAAGGTTCCCCCGCCTGACCACACAGCGTGGCGTGTTGACCGTATTCATGGAACCAGGGTTACATCCGTAACCCGTACGTTCTATTTCATACCGGTCAACACGCCACGGTATGGGTCACAGAGTACCAAATAAAGTCAGGCGGGGGATGTAGTGGGGTAACCAGGACCGCAGGGTCATAGCATGAGTGCGGATCCCGTCAAATAAAATACACCATTGGCTGCTGTTCTACCAGAAGAGCAAGCTCAAGTGGGAAACATGGAACATAACCACCGGGTGATAAAAACCCTGAATCATCACTAATTTACATATGAGGTTGCTCCACTGCCCCGAGGACAGAGGAGGCAACCGATGCTGATGACACTACGTCCAGGTCATAAAACCTGGTGAAAGTGAGTGATGAGGCCCAGCCCGCCGCTGCACAAATGTCAGCGAGTGGGGCGCCACGTAGTAAGGCCCAGGAGGTAGCTACACCCCGAGTGGAGTGAGCTACCACGCCTGAGGGAGGGGGCACGTCAGAGCTGCTGTAAGCCGTGGAAATCGTCTCTACGATCCAGTGGGCCAAGCGCTGTTTAGACAGGGCAAGCCCCTGCGTAGCCCCTCCATAACCCACAAACAGGTTATTGGTTCTCCTAACCGCACTTGTGCGGGAGATGTAAGACCGCAGGGCCCGGACAGGGCACAGTGAGTGCAGTCTGGCCTCTTCAGGGGTCTCATGGGGAGGAGGATGAAAAGCCTCCAACACGATTGGCCGAGAGACGTATGACCGCGAGAGGACCTTAGGCCGAAACGCGGGGTTGGGGCGCAGAGAGACCGGTGAGCTACTGTCCCCCAACCGCATACAGGCTGGGTGTATCGACAGTGCGTGCAGCTCGCTCACACGCCTCGCGGAGGTGATAGCGAGCAGGAAGGCCGTCTTCAAAGAGAGGAGCTTTAGGCTGAGCCCATCCAGGGGCTCGAACGGCGGCTCAGTGAGGGCATTCAAGACCAGCTGCAGGTCCCATGAAGGGACTGCGTTAGATCTAGGCGGCCGAAGCTGCCTGGCTCCTCTGAGGAATTGGCTGGCGAGAGGGTGAGCTCCGACTGTCCGGCCCTCGATACGGTCATGGCAGTCCGAAATGGCCGCCAGATAACCCCTTAGCGTGGATTCTGCCAGACCTTCTTCAAAGAGGGACTGGAGAAACGCCAAAACGACTGATACGTCACACCGAGTCGGGCTAGACCCGTTCGTTTGGCACCAGCGGCTGAACCTGCCCCACTTCCCGGCGTACAGCGCCCTCGTGGAGGGGGCCTTAGATGCCTGAAGTGTCTCCAGCACTGCTGACTCAGGCCCTGCGGGCACCTCCGCCCAAGGGCCAAACATGCAGGTTGAAAAACTCCGGGTTCGGATGCCACAGCAGGCTCTGGGCCTGCGACAGCATATCCGCCCTGGTTGGGAGGCGCCAGGGGGTGCCCTGTAGCGACTCCCTTAGGTCCGCCATCCATCTCTGCTGGGGCCAGTTGGGGGCAATCAGCAGAACCTGTGCCCCTGAGTTCCTGATCCTTGCCAGAACTGTGGGCAGGAGAGGCAAGGGGGGAAAAGCATAGAGCAGGGCTGGAGGCCACTGGTGTGCCAGCGCGTCCACGCCCAATGTCCCCGCCGTGCCCACCACTGAGTACCACAGGGGGCAGTGAGCATTCTCCCTGGATGCGAAGAGGTCCACCTGTGCCTCCCCGAAGCGGGACCAAATGGACTGCACGATATCTGGGTGCAGGCGCCATTCCCCTGGTCTCGGGCCACCCCTGGACAGCATATCGGCTGCCACATTGGCTGTGCCCGGCACGTGCACTGCCCTCAGGGACATGCCTCGAGCATGTGCCCATAGCAGGATCTGGTATGCTTTCGCATGCAGGGTTGGGGATCGAACCCCACCCTGGCGATTGATGTAGGAGACTACCGTGGAGCTGTCTGCCCGGACGAGAACATGTCTGCGCCAGACTACTGGGCGGAAATGGATCAATGCCCGAAGCACTGCCTCCATTTCTAGCAGGTTTATATGATTCCCTGCCCATGAGGGGCTCCACGAACCCTGCACGGACTGGATCCCTCTGACGGCTCCCCAGCTGGTCTTGGAGGCGTCCGTGGTGATTGTCACCCTTGAACCTACTGGCCCCAAGGGAATGCCCTCCTTGAGGCCAGGGGTGGTGAGCCACCAATCCACTAATTCCAGGCACTTCTGGGTAATAGGGAGGAGTCGCCGCCCGTCTTCGTGTGGGCTCACTCCTTGTGCCGTCGCCCAACGCTGTAACGGGCGCATATACAGCAGCCCAAGTGGCACAACCTGGGCGGCTGAGGCCATCAGGCCGAGCAGCCTCCGGCAATGTCTTACTGTCACCTGCCGCCCTGCGCCAAAATGGGACAGACTCTTCATCAAAACCTGTCGCCTCTCTGGGGTTAGAGAGGCCCGCATGGACCCCGAGTTCAAAACCAGGCCCAGGAAAACCCTCTCTCTGGAGGGGGTGAGGTGGCTCTTTTCCCTGTTCAGGGTCAGGCCCAAGCTGGCCAAGTGGGCCAGTACCAACCTTGTATCCTCTCTCGCTCGCTCCACTGACGGAGCACAGATTAGCCAGTCGTCCAGGTAGTTCGCAATGCAAATACCTTGGCGACGGAGTGGGATCAGCGCGGCGTCCATGCACTTCGTAAAAGTGCGTGGGGCCAGGGCTAGGCCAAAGGGGAGGACCGAGTACTCGTACCCTATGCCCTTGAAGAAAAAGCGGAGGTACTTCCGGTGATCCCGGTGTATGGGGATATGGAAGTACGCATCCCTCAGATCCACAGAGGTGAACCAATCGCCATCTCTCACCTGAAGGAGGAGACTGGCGAGGCGGAGCATGCGGAAGGGCAGGTGCTTTAAAAAGCGGTTGAGCCCTCTCAGGTCTAGGATGGGGCGGAAGTGTTATTACTCCCTTCTTTAGCAACACCAGAATCTCGTTGGAGAGAGCTCGCGCAGCAGCCCCGTCTCTCACTCGAGTATAACCCCGCAAAAGCGGGGGGGCCTGGTGTTGAATTGGACCCTGTACCCCGACTCCAAAGTGCTGAGCACCCAAGGACATCGGGTACATAGGCGCCACTTTGCGAGATGAAGAGGGGAAAAATGAGGTGCCAGAGGCTGGTAACTGTCAGCGACGGGACCGGCCTCGGGAAGCTGACTTACCGGGGGGTTTTCGGAACCGCGCCCCGTCCCGCTGAGAATGCCGGGGCCTCGGCTCCGGGAAGTCGGATGAAGGCCCCTGAAAGGCCCTGTGCACCCCAGTGGGGGTGGGGCCTGAGGCTGGGGGAGCTCCGCGAAAAAAACGGTTCCCGAACGCCCCGCGTGCTGGGGGCCGCGGGGCTGGAGCCCGTCCTACTGCCCCCAACATCTCTCTCGCCCTGCGTGACTGCTCCAAGGCAGCCTCTGCAGGCGGCCCGAACACCTGCCCCGGAACTACTGGGGCGGTAAGGGCTGCTACCTGTTCCTGGTCCGCTAGACCGGACTGAGCCAGCCACACCTGGCGGCGTGTCAGGACGAGTGAGGACATGGAGTGCCCCAGGGCTTGGGCATGAGCACTAGCCCCACGCATCATAATGTCCACCACATGCAGCATCTCTCTTGCTGAGTCACTGGGGGCAGCGGAGCACGTGTCCTGTAGCATACCCTCCAGGTACACCAGCAGTAGTGCGTTGGTGTTAGCCAGTCGGGCCGCAAGGGCGGCGGACTGATAAGCCTTACACACCCGCTTGTCAGTAGCCCTGCATCGCTTATTGGGATGCTGGGAATCACTATCAGACCTATAGGTAGCGCCTGCGAGCAGCGAAAACATAGGCCCAATCTGTGGAGGGGCCACCAACCCATAGGGCGCGGCACCCGCCATATTGGCCAACTGGGTCCTGGGGAGCACATAGGCCCCAGGAGACTGCCAGGATGTCTGTAGTTCTGTCAAAAAATCGGGCAGAGGTGGTAACGCCTCTGCCCTCGGCCGCTGAAAGCCGCGGCTGAAAGGTGAGGGAGCAGGAACCGCCACGGGGGGAGGCGAGCATGCTCCGCCGCCCTGAGAATCACCGCCCCGGTCGGATGGATCCAAGGGCGGGAGCTCAGAAGCGCAGTTGCTTTCCTGGCCAGACACTGACCCCTCCTCAGTCCCAGACTGTTGGGGGTCCGTCTGACGGTACAGGCTATCCGACGCCGTCGTAGACAGCTCGTCGGGGTGACGGCAGGAAGGTCCAGGCACCGGGCCCCAGGGGTCCCGGGGCCTGGGTGTCTGCTGCTGTGATGCTACCAGCCCCTGAAGGGTCTGCTGCAGTGCCTACACCTGTATCTGAAGCTGATGGAACTCCGGTTCCTGATGCTTACGCTTTCTAGTGCGCTTCCTGGCCCCAGCCCCCTGAGCGTGTGGCTCCATATCATGTTCCACAAACGCTGATTGCCCAGGTGGGACGTCCTCCCCAGACATCCCACCATCTCCCGGATTCTGTACGCCTTCCGACATGCTTAGCCCGGAAGTGTGTCCAACACCAAGCCAAGGGCCCGAGTCAGTGGTACTGAAGGACCGCGAGGGGGTGTGGAAGCCTCAGGCAGCGTCTGCTCTCACGAGCAGAGAGGCCCCTTTCGGCTGTTTTTTTTTTTTTTTTTTTTTTTTTGCTGGAGCGGCAGCGTGCTGCCCACCACCAACAGGAATGAAATATGTCCGACACCAAGCCAAGGGCCCTAATCAGTGGTACTGAAGGGCGCGAGGGGGTGTGGGAGCCTCAGGTAGCGTCTGCCCTGACGGACACAGGGGCTCCTTCCGGCCTTTTTTTTATTTTTTATTTTTATCTTTTGTAGTTACTGTTATTGTTGCTGTGCAACTAACAAGTGAACCAACACAATGCCTAATATGGCTAGCATAAACAGAAAGATATTAGTACAACCAATAATAATTTCTGTATGAAAGAAAAACGACAGCCATCTACCTTCCACTTATACCGACAAAGGAAATAATTTAATCCTTACCGCGGCTTAAACCCGATGTAATTCTGCAATGAAAAACCGGCAGTGACCGGCTACGACAAGGTAACAATTCTACCGAGTAACGTAGCGAACAAACAGCAACAAACCGCGTTGCTGGGGGAGGGAAAGCCCCGGAAACGTACTCCGAACAGGACGTAGCTCCGGGCGCTCGGGAGAGGCAAGAAAAAAAGGTTGCAATATCGCAAACTAAACAAACACAGTCGCAGTCTCAACCTCGAGGAGGCAAAAAGAGGTTGGGCGGCGTACAAGCGGCATATTTATGGCGTGACATGGTTCCGCCCGTAGTGGTGGTTAATTTGATAAACAGTCTCCTAGCAGCTCCTGCTCTCGGCGAGGATGACCCATACCGTGGTGTGTTGACCGGTATGAAATAGAACACCTCAGAGTGTCACTCAAGCAATCTCAGGACATTCTGATGTGGAATTTCAAAATTAAAGCCCTCTAAAATGTCATATAAGAACTGTGTTTCTTCTCAATTCAGATTGATATTAAAAGGAAACCTCCTGTTTTCACAAAACCATTTTATTTCAGAGTGATAGAAGAACACCTCATAGTGTCACTCAGCTGACCGGCAGTTCCATAGTCCACCCACCACTGAGATTTCCTTATAAGAGGACAGGGGTGGGCAGACCAGGTTAGCCAAGCTGCGCCTGCAGTGGTTGGACCTCCTGTGGCGAGGCATAGAGCACAGAGGAATGGGGGTTAGACACATGGTAGGTGGTGAAAAGAGAGGTTAGATAGAGTCCTAGTGAAGATCAGAACAAACAAATTGATGATGAGGCTGCCATATTATGACAGCCTCTGCTTTAGCTTTAAAGCAATTAAGTAACTTTAAAGCTTTAAGTTACTTAATTGCACTCAGCTGCTTGCAGGGCTAATACACAGGTGAAACTGGTTCCAACTAGTTCTAATTAGCAACACAAAAGACAGGTAGTTGGCCCAATTACAGCGAGCAAGCTACCGACTGACTGCAAACAATTAAAAATAAACTAAGCTACCGAGTGACTGCAACCTGTTCAGTTAACTAACAACAGCTGAAAGCAAAGATACGCTTATCTGAATCCGAGTGTAGTCTAGACGATCCTCGACACGGCAAGATGCACTCTCACACACCACTGTTGAAACTGACAGACAGCAGATTGAAGCTTGTCGTCAGAGTTGGAGGAGTCCACAATTACTGTATCTTCTGAATACTTGATGAAGGTGATCTCAGGACAGTTGCTTCGGCAGTCATCCGTGTAGAGTCTGAATAACACTGGAGAAACTACTGAGCCTTGTGGTTAGCCTGTAGAGATGGTCTTGGTGGTGCTGCAGTGGCCTTTATATCTAACCCACTGAAGTAAGTCAGTTAAGAAGGACATTACCCAGAGGATAAGATGAGGGTTGAGGTTCATCTTCAGCATCTTATTAGCCATTAGGTGTGGTTGGATTGTGTTGAACACACTGGAGAAGTCTACACCAGTCTGATGTAGGACTGGTGTGTGTCCAGATGGGATTGGACCAGGTGAAGCAGTGTCAGGAGAGCATCATCAACTCCTCTGTTCTGTTGGTAGGCAAACTGTAGAGGGTCTACTATGCTCTGCACACTATGTTGGACCTGTGAGAGCACTAGGGGCCCTATCTTGGCGATCTTGGCGCTTAGTCTAAGCGCATGGCGCTAAGTCCATTTAGGGCGTGTCCAAGTCCACTTTTGCTATTTTAACGGCGTGTTTTTTTGGCGCTAAGCACGGCGCACGGCGCAACTGGGCTGAACCTAGTCGCTTCATTAATTATAGGTGTGTCTTGGGCGTGACATTCAATAAACCAATCAAAATGTCATATCCCATTCCCTTTAAAAGCCTGCTTTTCCACCTTGGCGGATTGCTTATGATGGCGAAACAGACATGCTCGTGCGTGTTTAGTGTGATCAAGGAATAGGCTAAATGGAGTATGATCAATATTATTCGGACTAACCATTAGCCTATGAGTTCCCGGTAATTCCAGACAGGGCTGTTATTTTACAAAATATGTGCGGTTAAATTTCGTTAAAAGGACCTGCAACAGCTGAGAATAAGCTATCAATGGCTTCAGTCTCACCTTAGAAAATGCCAAATTAGCCTGCTTGTTCAGCGAATTTCGTTTGATTATGCAATGAAAGTGTCAAACATCAATTCCAAGAGGCTGTTCTCATGGAGTTCTCGAAGTTCAAGCTTCATCCAAAGTTCATTAGGCTACCTGCATAGTAGGCTAATATTGATTAATAACATACATACCGTTATTTTGCCTTAATGATGACACTAAATAGCCTACAATAAGTTCACGCATATTTCCCCTTGTTTAATAATGTCCTGTTTATGGAAATGTGACCAACCTGTTTTACTCGTAGCGTAATCCTTTAAAACAATCCACTTTCCCAGGAAGACTGTGAAACGTGCGACTTGGAAACAGAGAACATGCAGCTCACGTGCAGAGAATGGCATTAAAATTAATTGTGAATTAATTGTGTAACGTGCTGCAAATTTGTTTTAGTTTCTAATTAGACGCTTAGTGTTACGATCCTGATACGGGACGAACCCAAGTGCAACGACCAGGAGACAGATTACAGAAAGTGGAACTTTATTAAGCGTTGGGGTGGTCCCAAAGCTGTACACGGGAGCAAAACAGGTTAGTTAGTTAACACAGGATAGCGTCCAACTGAGGACTGCTCCAAGCCGGAGCTGGACTTGAAGAAACACGGAACTGTTCCAAGCCGGAACTGGACTTGAACGGAGGTGTCTAAAACACCGGAACTGGACTGGAACTGGACTGGAACTGGACTGGAAACTGGATCGGGAGGTCCACTCAGGAAACGGGAACGGCACGGAACTTGTTCCAAGCCGGAACTGGACTTGAACGGAGGTGTATGAAACACCGGACCTGGACTGGAACTGGACTGGAAACTGGACCGGAAGGTCCACTCAGGAACACAGGGGACGGCACGGAACTTGTTCCAAGCCGGAACTGGACTTGAACGGAGGTGTCTAAAACACCGGAACTGGACTGGAACTGGACTGGAAGCTGGACCGGAAGGTCCACTCAGGAACACCGGGGACGGCACGGAACTTGTTCCAAGCCGGAACTGGACTTGAACGGAGGTGTCTAAAACACCGGAACTGGACTGGAACTGGACTGGAAACTGGACTGGAGCTGGACTGGAAACTGGATCGGAACTGGGCTGGAACAGGACTGGAAACTGGACCGGGTAGCTTGAGTAACCGGGCAGAAAGCAGAGGTTAAAGGCAGGGTGTTGTGACAGGACTGTAGCTGGTGAATGCACCGCCGAGTTGGAAGGTGCGGCGTAGCTCGGGCAATACTGGCGTAAGCCGGCTGGCATGCAGAGGTCCTGGTACCGCAACACGAGTACGGGAGGTACGTAACACGGGGAGGACAAACACCGCTGCGGGAAGACTGGAACTGCGGCGTCTGGAGGTTTTGAAGGGAAACAGGTAAATGCATGCAGCAGCGAAAGATTAGCAGAGATAGCTACCAGTCAGGAAACCAGGCGAACAGGTATGAACCAGCAGGCTCACAAACACTGGACCAGAAACGGGATACGAAACAAACACGGTAGGTTAGTCAACGAACTGGCGCTGAATAGCAGCCAGCCAGGGGTTTAAATGGTGCAGGAAGTGAAGGAGAAAACGAGAAACAGGTGTGATGTTAAATCAGGAGTGATTGCCGAAGCACAGCAGTGAGGAATGTGAGTAACGAGAGGGGCGAGTGATAGGCGGAAGCTAAAGTGGAAAATGAAACCAAAAGTACCCGAGGGAGACGCCCAGTCCACAGCCAGGAGGGAAACACGGACAAGGGATCCAACATGACACGGAAGGAAACAAGGAAAACATGGAAAACGGACAGGACGGGAACGGAACGTTACAGTACCCCCCCCCTCAATGTACGCCACCTGGCGTACCCGGAGGCCTGGTCTTGTCAGGGAACTGTTCGTGGAAGTCTTGGATTACTGAATGGTCCAAGATCAGGCTCTTGTGGAGCCACGACCTCTCCTCAGGACCGTACCCCTCCCAGTCGACGAGGTATTGGAAACCCCGGCCCCTGCGGCGGATATCAATAACACGGTTCACCGTGTAGGCCGGGGCGTTGTCAACAACTCGGACGGGAGGAGGCGGGATGGTAGGGGTACTGAGGGGGCTGGAGGAGACAGGCTTAACCTGGGACACATGAAACACAGGGTAAACTTTGAGGGAGGCGGGGAGGGAAAGTTTAACAGACACCGGGTTAACTAGACAAATGATGGGGAAGGGACCAATAAAACGGGGCTGAAGCTTTCTGGATGAAGAGGGAAGGGAGATGTTTGCAGTGGAGAGCCAGACCTGCTGACCGGCCCTATACTGTGGGGCTGCGGTCCTGTGAAGGTCCGCCAGACGTTGGGAGCGGGAATTGGCGTGAAGGAGTGCGGTGCGTGTGAGTCTCCAAATGTTTTTACAACGAAGGACATGGGCCCTAACAGAGGGGACAGCTATCTCGGCCTCCTGGGTCGACAGAAGAGGGGGTTGATAGCCTAAAGCACACTCAAACGGGGATAGGCCAGTAGAGGCACTCTTAAGGGAGTTATGTGCGTACTCGACCCAGGGGAGAAAACGGCTCCAAGAGGCAGGATTGCGCACTGTAACGCACCGCAGGGCGGCCCCCAGGTCCTGGTTCGCCCTCTCTGCCTGACCATTAGACTGGGGATGGAAACCCGAGGAAAGACTAGGAGAGGCACCCAGGGCTGCACAGAACGCCCTCCAAACTCGGGAGGAGAACTGGGGCCCACGGTCTGACACGATGTCAGAGGGGATCCCGTGCAGCCTGACCACGTGTAGCACCAAGAGCTCAGCGGTTTCAAGGGCGGACGGGAGCTTGGGGAGGGGAACAAAGTGAACCGCCTTGGAGAACCGGTCCACTATTGTCAGAATGACGGTGTTACCTTCTGACAACGGCAGACCGGTTACGAAGTCCACACCAATGTGACTCCAAGGACGGCCAGGGACGGGGAGGGAAAGGAGAAGACCGGAGGGAGGCTGGTGGGAAGCCTTGCTCCTGGCGCACACCGAGCAGGCCAGGACGAAGGCACGGGTATCCCCTTTAAGGGTAGGCCACCAGAAACTCCTCCTGACGAGGGCGATAGTTCTGGCGACACCTGGGTGACATGCCAGGCACGAGGCGTGAACCCATTCGAGGACCTGGGAGCGGACGGAATCGGGGACAAAAAGACAGGAGTTAGGGTTATTGCGGGGGTCCGGTTGGGAAGTCTGGGCGGCCTTCACAATGCCCTCAATCTCCCAGGAGACCGCAGCCACCACACAGGAGGCCGGCAAAATGGGCTCCGGATCAGCAGGACTGGAGGGAGGGGAAAAAATGCGGGACAGGGCATCTGCTTTAATATTACGGGAACCAGGGCGGAAAGAAACAGAGAAATTAAAGCGTGCAAAAAATAACGACCATCTAGCCTGACGAGAATTGAGCCTCTTGGCAGATCTTAAATAAATGAGGTTTTGATGGTCGGTAAAAACAAGAAAAGGGGTACCTGCCCCCTCCAGCCAGTGGCGCCACTCCTCAAGAGCCAGTTTTATCGCCAGCAGTTCCCGATCCCCGACATCGTAGTTCCTCTCGGCGGAGGACAGCCTCCGGGAGAAGAATGCGCAGGGATGGAGCTTGCTATCAGAGGCGGACCGTTGAGACAGAATGGCCCCCACGCCGGTGTCGGAGGCATCCACCTCAACGACAAACTGCCGAGAAGTGTCAGGGTGAAGGAGGATAGGTGCTGAGGAAAACCGAGCCTTGAGTAGCTCGAAAGCTCGCTGGGCATCGGAATTCCAACAGTAAGGCAGGGCAACGGAAGTGAGTTTAGTCAGGGGAGCAGCAATGGAACTGTAATTGCGAATAAAGCGGCGGTAGAAATTTGCAAACCCCAGGAACTGTTGAAGGTGCTTGCGGGAGGTGGGTTGGGGCCATTCTGTCACCGCCTTGATTTTCACAGGGTCCGCCCGGATACTGCCCTCCTCGATAATGAAGCCGAGGAACGGGACCGTGGAAGCGTGGAAGGAACATTTCTCAGCCTTAACAAACAGCTGATTCTCCAACAGCCGCTGGAGAACCTCTCGAACGTGACGGACATGCTCCTGCGGGGATTGAGAAAAAATTAAAATATCATCGATATAAACAAAAACGCTCCTCCCTAGGAGGTCCCGCAGGACGTCGTTCACCATGCTCTGGAAGACTGCTGGGGCGTTAGTAAGGCCGAAAGGGACCACCAGGTATTCGTAGTGGCCCAACGGGGTATTAAAAGCAGTCTTCCACTCGTCCCCCTCACGGATACGCACCAAGTGATACGCATTCCGGAGGTCGAGCTTGGTGAACGTCACAGCTGGGGAGAGGGCTTCAAAGGCGGTGTTAATGAGGGGAAGAGGGTATTTGTTACGGATGGTGACCTGGTTGAGGCCCCGGTAGTCGATGCAGGGTCGCAGGGAGCCATCCTTCTTCCCAACGAAGAAGAACCCTGCACCGACTGGGGATGAAGAGGGACGGATAATACCCGAAGCGAGGGAGTCGTGGATGTATTCCTCCATGGCTAGTTTCTCCGGTCCAGACAGACTGTAGAGGCGTCCCGATGGCAGTTTAGCTCCAGCCAGTAGGTCAATGGCGCAGTCATACGGCCTGTGAGGAGGTAAGGACAGAGCACGTGATTTAGAAAATACTTGCGCGAGGTCGTGATACTCGCTGGGAACATTCGTTAAATCCGGTATAGGTTGCATGGAACAGGGTTTACTGGGCCCCGGAGGGGGTAGTGCAGAACGGAGACAGCTGGCTAGACAGTGGGCACTCCACGCCAGGATGCGACCGGCTTTCCAGTCAATATGGGGATTGTGGAGGCGAAGCCAGGTCTGACCTAAAACCAGAGCAGATTGTTGGGAGTTAATCAGTAATAGCTGAATGGACTCCCGATGATTGCCAGATAGAATTAATTGGATAGGAACGGTGGAGTGGGTAACTAACCCCAACCTCCTACCGTCCAGAGCTAGAGCTGAAATGGGTGAAGTGAGACGTTCCGTGGGAATGCCGGCCCTCCTGGCGAAGGTGATATCCATGAAGCTGGCGTCAGCTCCGGAGTCAATTAGGGCCGAAGAAGATAGGGTCTTGTCCCTCCAAAGGAGAGTAGCCTTGAACATGAGGCGGTCCTGGGCAGCATGGTTGGGGACGATGGGGCTCGTCAGTACGCCCAGTCTTACTGGCGAGCCCCTTCTTTTGGGCGAATGGGACAGGAGGCGATCTGATGGCCAGGCTTGCCGCAATAGAAACAGGATCTGGTGCGCTGACGGCGCTGACGCTCCTCGGGATTGACCGCAACTCTGCCCAGTTGCATGGGCTCTTCCTCGGACCCGCCCGTAGGCGCCCGAGATCCAGTGATGGAGTGTGAATGAACATTAGAGACGACGGAGGGCGAATGACGCCCGGAACTTCCTCCCCGCTCCCGGGCCCGGATGCGGAGACGATTATCGATGGCTATAGCGAGGCTGATGAGGCTATCAAGGGAGTTGGATTCCTCCCGAGTGGCAAGCTGGTCCTTGAGTTCCTCGCTGAGAGCTTGGCGGAAAGCCCCCTGGAGGGAGGCGTCATTCCATCCTGACTCCGCGGCGAGGGTACGAAACTGAATGGCCATTTCTGCGACACTGCGGTTGCCTTGGCGAACTTGAAGCAGACGCTGGGTAGCGTCACGTCCACAGGTCGGGTGTTCAAACACACGTCGCATCTCTGCCGTAAAGGCTGCGAAGTTGCTGCATAACGGAGCCTGGCTGTCCCAGATGGATGTAGCCCACTCCAGGGCGCTCCCTCCCAGGCTGCTCATAATGAACGCGATCTTGCTGGAGTCAGAGGCGAAGGAGGAGGGCTGCATCCGAAACACTATGTCACATTTAAGTAGAAATTCACGACATCTCCCCAACCCCCCGCGATATAACTCGGGGTGTTGTACACGGGGCTCACGGCTGGAAGTGGGAGCCGGTGCCTCCGGATGGGGTTCGGGAGAGGAAGGAGTAGGGTTGGCTGGAATCCGTAGTAGCGGTTGGTGGAGCGAAAGTTGGGATACTTGCTCCGTGATGCCCCTAACTACTTCCAGCACATCATCCAAACGGCGACCCTGTTGGTCGCTGATCGCAGTTTGGCAGGAGAAGGCGTGGCGAATCTGTTCCAGATCGGCTGGGTCCATATTGTTGGCCAGTTCGTTCTGTTACGATCCTGATACGGGACGAACCCAAGTGCAACGACCAGGAGACAGATTACAGAAAGTGGAACTTTATTAAGCGTTGGGGTGGTCCCAAAGCTGTACACGGGAGCAAAACAGGTTAGTTAGTTAACACAGGATAGCGTCCAACTGAGGACTGCTCCAAGCCGGAGCTGGACTTGAAGAAACACGGAACTGTTCCAAGCCGGAACTGGACTTGAACGGAGGTGTCTAAAACACCGGAACTGGACTGGAACTGGACTGGAACTGGACTGGAAACTGGATCGGGAGGTCCACTCAGGAAACGGGAACGGCACGGAACTTGTTCCAAGCCGGAACTGGACTTGAACGGAGGTGTATGAAACACCGGACCTGGACTGGAACTGGACTGGAAACTGGACCGGAAGGTCCACTCAGGAACACAGGGGACGGCACGGAACTTGTTCCAAGCCGGAACTGGACTTGAACGGAGGTGTCTAAAACACCGGAACTGGACTGGAACTGGACTGGAAGCTGGACCGGAAGGTCCACTCAGGAACACCGGGGACGGCACGGAACTTGTTCCAAGCCGGAACTGGACTTGAACGGAGGTGTCTAAAACACCGGAACTGGACTGGAACTGGACTGGAAACTGGACTGGAGCTGGACTGGAAACTGGATCGGAACTGGGCTGGAACAGGACTGGAAACTGGACCGGGTAGCTTGAGTAACCGGGCAGAAAGCAGAGGTTAAAGGCAGGGTGTTGTGACAGGACTGTAGCTGGTGAATGCACCGCCGAGTTGGAAGGTGCGGCGTAGCTCGGGCAATACTGGCGTAAGCCGGCTGGCATGCAGAGGTCCTGGTACCGCAACACGAGTACGGGAGGTACGTAACACGGGGAGGACAAACACCGCTGCGGGAAGACTGGAACTGCGGCGTCTGGAGGTTTTGAAGGGAAACAGGTAAATGCATGCAGCAGCGAAAGATTAGCAGAGATAGCTACCAGTCAGGAAACCAGGCGAACAGGTATGAACCAGCAGGCTCACAAACACTGGACCAGAAACGGGATACGAAACAAACACGGTAGGTTAGTCAACGAACTGGCGCTGAATAGCAGCCAGCCAGGGGTTTAAATGGTGCAGGAAGTGAAGGAGAAAACGAGAAACAGGTGTGATGTTAAATCAGGAGTGATTGCCGAAGCACAGCAGTGAGGAATGTGAGTAACGAGAGGGGCGAGTGATAGGCGGAAGCTAAAGTGGAAAATGAAACCAAAAGTACCCGAGGGAGACGCCCAGTCCACAGCCAGGAGGGAAACACGGACAAGGGATCCAACATGACACGGAAGGAAACAAGGAAAACATGGAAAACGGACAGGACGGGAACGGAACGTTACACTTAGTTCTCTTTAAAATCGTTTTGCTCAGTTAAGGAATAACGGGTGAAATCAGCTGGGTTTTAAACGGTGAGAGTATGGAAACCTGGTCACTGTAATTTAAAAAAATATGAAGGACGAAGAATAGCTAAGGTTACAATTTAGTTAGCCTATGGTTAAAAAACGGAGATGTCACCATGTTATCGAAAAAAACCTTATGCACAGCGAATTTGAAAAACAATAAATGCAATATTCACTGGACAAGGTTTTGAACTTTTTTCAGTCACAAACCATTCTATTTACTTACAGGCTGTATTCATAGATAAACAGAGCTGTATTGTAATGACATCTGAAGCGCATTTTCAGAACTTAAATGTCCGTCTATTGCCGTGCGCGAGTTTTCCATTGAATGACAATTCACGCATTAGGTGCAAAGACAATTCGCGCATTAGGCTTGATAGCTATAGGTGTTATCAGCTCCTTTTTAATGGATAGCCATTGTCCCGTACCATCGCACATCGCCTGGATGTTGATGGAGTGGGCTGAGAGCAATGTAATGTGGCATTGTTTCCCTTCGCTGAGGGAAAGGTATGTGGACCTATGGAACCTTTTATTATTATGCATTTTTGATATAGCCTACACAATAATAATATTTCACATTGTGATCTAGATATTTTAGTCATGCCTGTGCACGCCCCTGTGTGTAACAGACAGGAGGGTATGCGCGTTGTGCACACGCCTATGTAGACGCACTTATATGCGCCGTTAAAATAGCATGTAAACAACTGCGACATGACTTTAGACCAGGTTTGTGGTGGTTCTAGCGCAAGCGCTTTCTGCTGGCTCAAGATAGCAATACGCCAAAAAGAATCCTGGCCACTCCTCATCTTAAGACCAACACGCCCAGTTCACTAATGATGGCGCAAGACTAGTTAATGGCGCAATGCTAGTTAAACGGCGTAAGCGTTAGGCGTTATTATGGACCTAGCGCCGGGTGTAAGATAGCAAAGACACTTGCGTTTGCGTTAGCGCCGCTTTGCGCCGGGTGTAAGATAGGGCCCTAGGTGTTCAAAACACTTCATTATGACAGGTGTTAATGCGACAGTTCTAAAGTCGGTGGGTGCAGATGGGTTGGCCTTCTTTGGCACAGGGGAGATAATCAATGCCTTCCATAGTGCTGCAACTATGTGCTGCTACTCAAGTGAGCAGTTGAACAGGTCACAGAAAACCTGCGGCAGTTGTTTATGGCAGGATTGCAGAACATGATTGCTCATGTTGTCTGGACCAATGGCTTTGTTCAACTTCACCCTTTTTAGCACCCTGCTAACATCCTCTTCCTGTACATTGATGTTGCTGCTCTCCTCAGTTAGAAATAATACTTCTTATGTTACATCATCCCTTTCTGCTTTAAAGTCATGTAAGTCAAATCTACTGTAAATTATGTTTGGGGATTCAGCAACCTGACTGCGGTGTTCCTTTGACTGAGGGCACGGGTCGTTCTGCTTAGTAGAAATCCCTGAGAGGATCTTTATTCCTTTCCAGTCATCTCTCTCTCTCTCTCTTTCATATATACAGATCCTTTCCAAAACATTTGAATATCATGGAAAAGTTTTTTTTTTCCATAATTCCATTCAAAAAGTGAAACTTTCATAGATTATAGATTCATTACACACAAAGTGAAATATTTCTAGCCTTTATTTGTTTCATTTTTCATAATTTTGGCTTACAGCTCCAGAAAACCCCCAAAACAGTATGTCAAGAAATTAGAATAGTGTGTCGAAAATCAGCATTTACTTCAGTTATTTCAGAGAATGAGTGGAGTGGCTTGACTCGAGGAATCCGACAGTTGTAGCCCATGTCCCGGATCATCTCATCTCTTTTGCTTGTGCACCTTCTCCTGCCACATTTTTCCCTTCCACTAAACTTTCTATTGATATGCTTGGACACTGCACTCTGTGAACAGCCAGCCTCCTTAGCGATGACCTTTTGTGGCTTACCCATCTTCTGGAGGGTGTCAATGATGGTCTTCTGGCCAATTGTCAAGTCTGCAGTCTTCCCCATACTGAACCAAACTGAGATAAACTTTGCAGGTGTTTTGAGTAAATTAGATGATAGTGTGACACTCAGTCTAATACATTCATTCTCTGACATAACTGAAGTAAATGCTGATTTTCGACACACTATTCTAATTTCTTGAAATACTGTTTTAGGGGTTTTCTGGAGCTGTAAGCCAAAATTATGAAAAATGAAACAAATAAAGGCTAGAAATATTTCACTTTGTGTGTAATGAATCCATAATCTATGAAAGTGTCACTTTTTGAATGGAATTATGGAAAAAAAAAAACTTTTCCATGATATTCTAATTTTTTGGAAAGATTCTGTATATACGTATATATATAAATTCAGCTCAATGTCAATGAACTATGCTTCCATCTGTTTTGTACTTTTAGGATTTGGAGAGCCAAATTATCCACCCCCAGGAAAGACTCCCAGACCATGAGAACTGCCTAAAAAAAGACTCTGTGGGAACAGGACAGAGTTATGACCTGCAGAAAACATTCTACACCAATGCAGGATTCATAAAGGACACACAGCTTTAAGAAAGGACACTCATGTGTGTTAAATAAAAATAAAATTAAAGCCAGACATTGTATGTTTGTCCCCTGAAGAGTTAATAGTCGAGGTGTTTTACTATTTGCCTATAAGCCGTCATCATCTAATTTCAAATCAAAAATTTTGCCACACGTGATTACATCTTGCACTATGGCCTACACTTAGGTCTACTCCATAACATATACAGAATCTCCACAAGAATGTTGTCAACACAGAAAAGCCAAGTTACTCGCCAAGAGAAAGGATACACTATACAATAGTACTCATGGGCTGGTATGAGATCTTGATGGTGTGATAACCTTAGCCATAAATACCATTGTTTTACGGTATGAAGATATTGCACACCTCTAAAATGTGTTGTACAAAGGCCAGATTAAAAGAACACATTGAACAAAATGGATTTTATCTTTAAATAACATAAATAACATTATGAACATAAGTGAACGTTATATATGAACATATAGAACATAACATGTTTTTTTTCCTGCAAATAAACACTTCTAAATAAAATGAAAATAAATGCAGTCTCTCTCCATTTTATGCAACTTGACCAGCCTAGCTAAGTTTTGGTGACATGCCCCAAAAGATTCACTTTCAGTCCAGGTTGTGGTGCAGGAAATTAGCTAATTCTTTATTTCACAAAAGTTTGTGTAACCTATATCTCACCAAAAAATAAGTTTTCAACGTAAAAAAAAAAAAAAAAAGCCAAGTTACTGACGCATAGCCTACAAAGCAATGTCTGTAAATCCTTAATTCCAACTTGCAAAAACTAGGCCTGCCTTTAAAAACTATTGATATCAGGGGACTTCCTGTGTAAGACTACATGGAGTAGACGTGCCTCGTGTTGCTCCGCTCCGATTTTGTTTTAAATCTTATTTAAACCAGCCAAATCAAATGCGACAAATACATAATATTGTTGGAATTTACAGCTGTCAATACAAAGACTACACAATGACTCACAGAACTACTAGGAACAAGAAACCTGAAAAAGAAGGACTAGAGAGCGGAGATGAGGGGAAAGGCCCCAAGATGAGGATGAAGCCTCTCCAACCGCCATCTTGGCAGCCATAAGGAAAATGGATGAATCCATGGCCGCGAGGTTTAACCATCTTGAATCATCGCTCCACACCACGCAGACTACACTCACCGAACTGGAAAACAGAAATGTCAACTAATGTCGAATTTGGTGGATATATGGAGGCTTCAATACCCTACGGATATAGACTTCTCATTCTTTTCACAAGTCTTATTCTAGAATAGATTACTTCTTGACCGATGCCAATTTGACACCTTATGTCTCCTCAACTAAATATTTTAACATAATTGTGTCTGATCATGTCCCAACCAAAGCACACAGAATATCTAAACCACACCTTTGCAAGTCAAAAGAGTTAGTTGGTCTAGCTCTTCCAAATTTTCAGCATTATTTTTGGGCTGCAAATGCTAGAGCATTGGTATACTGGCAGGGGTGCTATCCCGGGATTTGCGAAGCAGACACCCCATCCTGGTTAGCCATAGAGCAGAGCACTGTAAAATACTCCAGCTCTCCTTTTTTGTGAAGAGAAATGCCCCAGACATGCACTCAAACACAATTTTATACTCTCTAATTCATTAAGGATATGGCATCAGATAAGGAAGGTATGTAAATTATCAAGAACATCTATGTATGCTCCAATATGCCTTCCCTCCGTCTTTATCAGACGCAGCTTTCCAGCTCTAGAGGAGGAGAGGGTTGATCACTTTGGGTGACTTATACATAGATAAACATTTTGCGACATTTACACAACTAAGAGAAAAATATAACCTTCCCCCGTCTCACTTTAGGTACCTCCAGATTAGAAATTATGCTTGTGTTAATATTCCCCAGTTTGAGTCACTCCCCTCCCAACATGGGGTGTTCAGAGCCCTTGCAAGCCTGTATAATACTCCAGAGTTGATTTCTGTCTTTGATTTGTTTTCGTCCCAATGTAAAGCTTCTTCTGACCATTTGAGGGATACCTGGGGAAAGGATCGAGGCCTTGAGATCTCTGATAATTCATGGGAAGGATGCCTTAGTAATATACACACATGCTCTATTAACAGTCTCCTCCAGTTGATACAATATAAGGTTGTTCACAGGCTTCATTACTCCAGAGTTAAATTGCATCAGTTTTACCCTTCTGTTTCCCCTATTTGTATTAAAGGTTAAAAGTCTTTTGAGGGATCTCTTGTCCACCTCTTTTGGTCCTGCTCGAAACTTCATACATTTTGGTCTAAAATTTTCTAGTGTTATTCTGAAGCTTTAATGACCCGACCATGTTGGGATCAGTCAGCCATTCAATTAGGGATGGCAGTGGCTAAAAACATACTGAAGTTCTGGAATAAACCTAATACACCAACTTTTAAAATGTGGCTAACAGATCTTACTAGCTTACTTTACATGGAACGGATCCGTTATACCAACTCTGGGAATGCTGACAGATTTGAGAGAATCTGGCAGGCTTTTCTCAAGTACCTTTCCACACAGGAAGTCCTGGCGGACCCATAAGATGCACTTGACTACCTTAGGACTCTTAGGATGTGACTATGTACCCTAAATGTAGCAGTGAAACAACTATGAGTCTTCTTAAGAGCAAATTAAGTATTTTGTATTGTATTCAGATTTTTTTTTTCTTCCATTTTTGTATTATCATTTTATTATAATGTTCTCTTCTGATGTAATTTTACTGTGTTATTGTCTATGTTTATCACTGAAACATTGGAAAACCTATAAAAAAAAAAAAAACTTGATATCAAAATGTGGCCAAGTTACAACTAACAATATTGCCTATCGTAGCTCACACTAATTAAACTAGCTCTATTCCAAAGCAATGCTATCCAAACTTTCCGAAATTATTTAATGCAACTTGGCCCTGTGTTTTTTCATCTTAGCATGTGAAGAGATTGTGGTCATTCAAACTTTAAATGTCAAATAACAAAAATGGCCTCATGGAACAACATATCATTTCAATGAATGCTTTAAACAGTTGACAAATAATTACACTCCAGAAAGGATAGGTTTATACATTGTTGTAAAGTTTACTTTAGAAAATGTACAGGTTTTAAAATGTTTGCTGCTGCTACAGATTTCTCTACAATTCACAAAAAGACATGTAGTGTCATTAGGTACATTAATAATTTGGCAGTGAAAACGTCTTAAGTCATCACATGGAAGCACCAATGAATTTGCAGAATATATATATTTATATGTGGCTTCACATAGGTGCAAAAGTACAATTAATCAGTCTCATAAAATTAATTATTAAATCATGATTATAAATTTAAATGTTAAATATTTAAAATAATAATCAATAACTTAATCTGAAGGCGTAAGTTCTTTTGGAGGATAGGCTCAACTGTTTATCCAAACAACAATCAGACCGACGACCAGGTTTGATAAAATACAATTTATTAAACAACAAACACATCAAAACTAACATCCTAAAAACAGTGAATGATATGGAAAGGAAAACAAAGTGTAGGCATAATGTGGCATATAGAATTCACAGTTCTATTTCTGTATGTGCGCCAGACACGTGGTGTTCAGACATCACAAGACCATACCTCGAGGGGGAAATACAAATCTAGCTTTAGCATGAAGCTAACGTGGCCTGAAACTTGGCGTGTATTTTGAGGCTATAGAATATAAATTTAGCTACGTCTAGCTAAATCCCAGGCCCCTATCCTATATCTGATGGGCTAGGTATTAGTAGAAAGATTGCATGTGCCGATCTCGATTTAAAAGGGAGGCGGATTGTAAGTTAGTTTTAGAGTAAGTTAGAGTAGACTCTGTAACTTTAGCTTATGCGAGGCTAATTGGCTGTCGATAGCCTGCAAGCCATGTGTTGAGTTACAAGTTAACGTTACTCTAAATAAACACAATGGATACAATCAAATATGTAATTACATTGTGTGGAGGGAAGTCCTTTGACTCCCTCCTCATTAAGTTCAATTTGAGATGGGTTTTCGAGTGGAAGAATTCTCAAGATAAAGATGAAGGAAATAGCAGAGTCTTCTATTAAATTTAATCTTTTATTAAATATTTAAACGTTGATTCAACATGGGAAAACCACAAACCTACGCAGAGGATTCGGAATTCCCCGAACAAAAACAAACATTAGCTTATATAATATCATATAACTCCTCCTTTACGTTACTAATACTCCAATAATATGTGGTAACACCCTTTCATAATATCTTATTTTATCCAATAACAAATTAGGCAAAAAATGTATATGTTATATGACCTGTTCTTACCCTATGCGCTTGGGGGCACTCTTGATCTATCAAATAAAATTGTTTGTGACCTTTCCTCCTTTTAATCAGACCATGAAATTTTCCTTAATTTCCCTTATTTTTTATTCTTTTCCCACCTGTTCGGTCAGCATGATCTATCTTATCAGCTTAGTTATGGAACACAGGAGGAAAACATTCCTGTTTTTACTGGTGTGCTAGATGCCCTCGTCCTTGCTGACAGAGAACTATCCTGCACCCTCTCACAACCCCCCATCTCAGTACTTTTCCACTAGATCTTGACTGTATTATTTAATTATTTATATAAGTTTGCATATGAGGCTTTCTTGGGCCTACAGAACAGTTTCACAAAACAGCTTACTTCCACATTCCCCCCTTTGAGACTATTCGGTCTCACACTCTCTTGTTGATACTTCACCTGGTGGTGGGGTTATGTTATGACATTTCAATTGTATGATAAAAGTAAACATTTTTAGTTGATTAGTTTCATGCATAATTTAACTAAGTTAATACTTCCTCTAATTAACAGAGGATCTATCAAAAAGTTAATCAAAAAGCTACTATATTTAATGATTTTTAATGATCATCTAATTTTGATTCGCTATAATTATACAAAGGTTATATAAAAAGAATTGGATTATACTTGTAATGTCTTCTTCCTCTTCTTAGGAGCCCATATTCTAAGAAGAGGAATTATTTTCTTTTACTTAATCTATTTATGTGTCTGTTTTATCTATCCTAAGGGCCTTTAGTCAGTTGGGGCTTTATTATGTCACCTTTGAGTTGTTCTTTTCTTCATGTAGTCAGTGTATGTAATATGTGTGATCATGGGGTGTCAAATGGATAAATCTATTCTGACTATTTATCATGGCCATGAGTGCTAATGGTAGACCTTGTACTCATCTCATCCCTGTTTGCCTACATATTTTCTATAATTTAGTTTTTAGAACCATTGTCGCTGCTCAGGGTCTGACAGACCCCGAATCTGGGGAAAATTTCTCTTGCCAAGGCTTTAGCTACAGTTTTAGAATCCGCATGCGCAGTGAGGAATGCTTCTACCCATCTTGAAAATATATCAATGATTACTCAACAATATCTTTTGCCTTCCGCACGATCGATCATATCTACATAGTCCATTACCAAATGGGTAAATGGACCCACCGGTGGTGGCATAGAGCCTGGTGTAGTCGGTATCCCTTTCTTTATGTTTACTTCCTGACAAATTTTGCATCTTGATATCATGCTAGTATAAACCAATGTTTCTGTATTTCTCTCATCATCTCCCCCCTTGCAGAGTGGCCAACACCATGGGCAGCTCTGCAAATGACCTCTATTACTGCGCTTGGTGCGATTGCTTTCCCTGCTTTCCCCGTACATTGCCGCCATATTCCTGTAGACTTATCTAACCCACATCCTCTATTTTCCCATTCCACCTTTTCTGACATTGTAGAAGCCTCTTGTGCTTCTACATTCAGAAACACCTGTTGATCTGCTGTAGGCCAGTACTCCAACTCCTCTGCTGCTAGGTTAGCAGCTTTATCTGCATAATCGTTTCCTGCTGACACAGGGTCTGTTCCGCCTGTATGTGCTCCGCACTTTATAATTATAATTTTTGCGGGTTGTTTCATGACCTCCAACAGTTCTTTTACTTCAAAAATGTTTTTTATACGGTTTCCCCCTGCAGTGAGAAACCCTCGTCTTGCACATATTCCCCAAAAGCATATGCTGAGTCACAGTAGATATTAACAGTGTGTCCTGTACCCCTTCTACAGACTCTTGCTAGGGCTACCAGTTCTGCTTGTTAGGCACTTGTCCCTGGGCTTAGAGCTGATTCTTCGATCGTTTGATATGTCCATGGCCCTTCTTGTCGTACTACAGCATATCCGGCTCAAAGGATGATGAACCGTCCACAAAGAACACGTGGTCCGGAGCCACCAGTGGTTCTTGGTGTAGGTCTTCTCTTGCTCTTGCTTCTGCTTCCACCATTCTTTCACATTCATGTGGTTGGCCTTCTTCTGGGGTCATTATTAATTCCGCTGGGTTCACAGCTTTGCATCTGATAATGGTCAATCCTGGCTGTGTGAGTAGGATCTCATATCCTGATACTCTCCGATGAGTTAGGGACGATTTCCCTCTACTGAGTAGTGCTTCTACTGCATGTGACACATACAGGGTAACTTCATGCCCTGCCGTTATTGGCGTTGCTTGCCTTCTCTACTGCAAAGGCGGCTGCTGCCAGCCCTTTCTCTGGAGTCCTCTTTTTGCAGTACCCCCGTCATTCCTAGGAATCTCTGCATTTCTTTCACCGTTCTCGGTCTGGGCACCTTCATAATTGCTTCAATTCGTTCTGCTGAAATACTTTTGCTCCCTTCCTTAAGAGTATGACCCAGATATTGCACTTGTTCTTGACAAAACTGTAACTTTGACTTGGATACTTTGTGGCCTTCTAGTGTCAGTTCTTGTAACAGTTTCTTACTGTCCTCTTTAAGGACGTCCACGTACTGGATGAGAGTGCTTCCCCCTTGTGGCGCAAAGTCCACTAGGTCATTTCTGACCATTTTATTGAATAGGCTAGGGGATTCTACATATCCTTGAGGCAGTCTCTGATAAGTGTACTGTTGCCCCCTGTATCTATTAAAAAGTTGCATGTTTTCCCTCTTATGAGAATATCAATTTGTGGTTAATTTGTGGCACAGCTGGATGTTATAGATAGCATTTCCTTTGCTTCACACTCTCCCTCTGCTCCTAGGGGTGTAGGATTCTCAAGGCATCCCTCTTGAAGGGGATTCTGTTGGGGACTCATTCCCCATTGTTGTTGTGGTTGCTGTGGCTCATGTGGCTGCCATCCCTCCTGCTGCTGCCCATACATGTTTTGCTGTGGGATCATTGCTATCTGGTTCTCGGGTCCTTGATATGATGGCATTGGCGGGTACGATGGCCACCACCCAGGGTTTGCTCCTTGGTTCATGCGACCTCTTGATTGGAATCCTCTTCCTCTTCCTCTGTGACAGTTCCTGGCCCAGTGTCCCATCTTTCCGCATCTCCCGCAGTCTTTCTGCTGCCACTGGCCCTGGTTCGTCCATGGGAACACTGGCCTTTGGAAATTTGGTCCAGCCCATTCGATGGATGGGCCCTGTCCTCCTTGGACTTGTGGTGAGGGTGGGGGTGCCTGTATCTGCTGGGTTATCACTGCTGCTTGAATTCCCTGATCTTCTTTCTCCCTTTCGGCTATCTGGAGAAGTAACAGTTTCTTCTTTAGGGATTTATTCTGCCCTTCTGAGGTCTTCATACTTTCTCTGTGCAGCTTCATGTGGTGGACAAGATGGGCTCTTTGTTTATCCCAATTCTCCTGGGAAAGCCCCACAACCTTGCTTAGGGCCTTTTTCACTGGTTCGGGCAATGCTTTACACAACATGTGAAAGAACATTGTCGATGTTCCTTGCGATGCATCAAATGGCTGTCCCATGTTTGTGTTCCATGTCTCCTGCATTCTGTTGATAAAATCATGGATCACACATCTTACTAGTAGCTGCTTAACATCTCCCATGCACAGGGGCAGGTGAGTCGTCCTCATCTCTACCCTCGCTTATCCATGGCCCTGCTCCATCTGTTATTCTTGGTAAATCCTTAACCATGTTCTCCGAGTCCATGGGGTGTACTTAGTGAGTGGCTGTTGTCTCCCTGGTTGGGGTAGGACTTGCAATGGGGCCAGGAAGGTTTCTTCATCCTCTTCGTCTCCTTCTTCCCCTGGATTGTATCGAGCAGGTGCTCTCCTTCTTCTGCCGCTCTTCCTGAGGATTTTACTGGCACTGTTCTGGATATCACTACTGATATCGTAGACCTGCTTCAATTCTTTAACTCGTTGCTGCGAGTACCCTCCTTCGCGCAGGAATGCTTGTTCTGCTTTTTTCACCTCCCTTAGGGTTTGTTTCAGCATTTCCTTTGTCACTTTCTTTTTCTTCCTTATTGCACTTTCATCTGATTCTTCACTATCAGAGGAGCTTGATTCATCTCTGGGAAGGGCAGTTGACCTTAGTTTCACTTTCCCTTTGATGTCATATTCTCCTCTCCTTGGGTCTCTTCCAGCTCTTCTTGCTTCTCCTTTCGGTTTCGTTTCTTCCTCCCACATCTCATCCTCTACTTCTTCCATTGCCTGTTGATATTCAGTGGCACATCCTAGCTTGCTGCTCTCTTCAGATTCATGATGTGCCCTTGGCGACTTGACTGTTTCTTTCTTGCATCTTGTTATTCCCTGATTCTCTGGCCTGCCATGTGGTGTGTGGAGGTGTGGGCATGGTGTGCTATTTTCAGAATTTCCCTCGTTTCCTCGGCTGTCACTCTGGGCTGTCTCTGATTCTCCTTCCTCTGGGCATGCTGCTGTACCTTTTGATCTTATTAAAATGGTTTCCAAATTACCTTCTACTTCCAGGGTCCCTTTCACTTTCAAACTCTGGCCTCATCCTCACAGTAGTCTCAGGCCCCTGGCTCAAATCTTCTTGTTCCCCAGTGCTAGTGCTGTTCAATAGGGGATACAGGCCTGTAGCTCCATTCGCCGGTTGCCATCCTTCTGTTGGTCTCTCTGATGCTGCTGGCTGGGGGTTCACTTTCGGCTGGTGCCCCTCCTTCTTCTCCACAGTCGCTCTCCATCTGAAAGACTCATTTTTCCATTGATTTAGATGTGCTCTGTAAGTTCGCAACTTTCCTTTCCGGCTCTTACTCTCCTTACTACACAAAATTGTTTCCATTGATTGCAGGTATTGAAGCCCAAAAGTGCCTTCCTTAGGCCATACCAAGGGACCACCTCTTGTCCACTTTTTTTGTCCACATAGTCTTCTCATAGTCTGTTTGAAATAATTCACTCATGCAGGAGAGAGGTGTCTTTAAAGTCTCGCCCTTCCGCGTTTTCAAATCCTTATTTTTCTTTAGCCCATGCAAGCTTATTCTAGTTAACTGAAAGTGAAACTAAAACTGAAACTAAAAATTAAAAAAAACATTTTAGTTAACTGAAATAAAAATTAAAGTTACTTTTAAAACTAAAACAAAACTAAAACTGTACTGTAGTGGTGCAAAACAAACTGAAATAAAAATAAAAATGAATCATGAATTCTTTTTAGTTTTAGTTTCTGATCCTCTTCCTGATCTGTGATCTGAAATCTGGATTGCATATAGAGTAATTTAAAACATTCAAAACCAATATTTAATTTCTCTCCCTCTAAATTAGAAAGTGAAATTAAAAACTAATAAAAAAATATAAACTAAATGAAAAACTTACAACTATAATAACTTTGCCTCCATGTTTTCTTTTTAAAATAAAATAAAAAATTTAAAAAAATAAATAAAATTTAAAAAATAAAAGTAATTAATTTATTCTTAATTGATTTATTCTTAATTGATTTATTCTTAATTGATTTATTCTTATTATTTTTATAATTCAGGGGACCACTCTGTTCTTGGTAGCCACGCCTTTACCTTTAATCCTGTTAGTTCCCACTTAGTGACTGTGACTCGTGTGGCTCCTCCCCCTGAATGCCCCTGCTCAACTTCCCCTTCTACCTCTTCAGTTCTCAATTCCCTCACTGGGGTACACACCAGCCAAACGGCTCCGTCTGCCCACCAGTCTAAACATATTTCAAATGTTTCTCCTGTTTCTATGGCCTTGGGTAGGAATTTATCAATCCCTGAATGGCAGCACAGAGATTTTACTCCATATAACTGTTCTCATGTTAATTATTCTCCCACTGTATCTTTTCCCACAATAACATACACAATAACAGACACATAATATTTCCACTTTTCTAGTGGAGTACTATCTATCTAAGTAAAACCCTGTTATTTACATAATTTCCTTCAGCATTATATACAGCATATCCAAAATACAACAAATTCTCATATAATGTTAGCACACCTTATCTTTTTTCTATTGTTCTCCTGTTACAGTATTGTTTAATCGATTATGTTCAGTTTGATTGTACAACCTGTGCAATGGATCTATTTGTTCTAATTTGATTAATTGAGATATATGTATATACATATAGTACTATTTACAAAAATTATAACAAAAACTATAGTATTATTAACAATAGTAAATTATTTGGCCACACAACATAACTTTTTTTTTAAATAGTTTTTTTTTTTTAATTTTTATTTTCTCACAACACTGCTTCCCTAATTGTCCCTACCATAATATAGCAGTGGCAGTATCTTTCAACTGCTTCACTCTATTCACCGTTTGTGGTGGACTTTGAAGGGAAAGGCGTCCCTTTACACACAACCTCTACGCGACCCACAACCCGGAATTGCTCAATATTTCAGAGTTTTTGGTTAGCTAACTTGGAGCCCATTGCTCCCCCACAGTGTTGTCATATTCAGAGCTCAAACTTTTTTCTCAGAGCTCAAACCTTTTCCTTTTTCTCAGAGCTCAAAAACCACAAAATATCACACTCAGCGCTCAAAAATCACAAAATATCACACTGAGCGCTCAAAAATCACAAAAAAAACACTTCTGCTTATTTCACTTCATCACAATAATTTTTCTACCTATTTATCCTCTCTATTTACTTATTAATTTAAATTAGAAATTAACTTATATATTAATCAATATCAATTAATCCACTCACCCACTGGAGCCCCGTCACCGGTGTAGGACCACACTTGGGGCCAACGGAGTGCGGGTAATTCCTCTCTGCAGACTTTTTATGAAAAAGGTGTCTGCTTACCTCTCACTATTGACCGGTCTCTAAATTGAAGATAAAACACCGCACGCCATTGGTTCCCTCCTGCATCCTTCCCGGGATCTTGGAGTCCTGGCTTTCTTGCCAAATATGTGGAGGGAAGTCCTTTGACTCCCTCCTCATTAAGTTCAATTTGAGATGGGTTTTCGAGTGGAAGAATTCTCAAGATAAAAATGAAGGAAATAGCAGTCTTCTATTAAATTTAATCTTTTATTAAATATTTAAACGTTGATTCAACATGGGAAAACCACAAACCTACGCAGAGGATTCGGAATTCCCCGAACAAAAACAAACATTAGCTTATATAATATCATATAACTCCTCCTTTACGTTACTAATACTCCAATAATATGTGGTAACACCCTTTCATAATATCTTATTTTATCCAATAACAAATTAGGCAAAACATTTATATGTTATATGACCCGTTCTTACCCTATGCGCTTGGGGGCACTCTTGATCTATCAAATAAAATTGTTTGTGACCTTTCCTCCTTTAAATCAGACCATGAAATTTTCCTTAATTTCCCTTATTTTTTATTCTTTTCCCACCTGTTCGGTCAGCATGATCTATCTTATCAGCTTAGTTATGGAACACAGGAGGAAAACATTCCTGTTTTGACTGGTGTGCTAGATGCCCTCGTCCTTGCTGACAGAGAACTATCCTGCACCCTCTCACAACCCCCCATCTCAGTACTTTTCCACTAGATCTTGACTGTATTATTTAATTATTTATATAAGTTTGCATATGAGGCTTTCTTGGGCCTACAGAACAGTTTCACAAAACAGCTTACTTCCACAATTGACAATAAACATTACACAAAAGTTCTCCTAACTATTGCCTTGGATGTTCATGTCAGTCTTACTTTACTGAAGTTGCTACAGGCGAGTCCATGGCTTGATGTCCGAAAAGTTCTTTCCCTTAGCAGCGTCTGGACTGGACTTTCTCTGTTTCCTTGGGTAGAGCAGCTTGCTTGCTTCTAGGTGAGTCATTTGCGGAAACTTTCCGTTGGAGTCCTTCTGTCAGTTCAACAAGTGGTTTCCTTGGGTTCCTTTGCGGCTTGCGTTTCGTGGTAACGTAGGATACACACGTTTCTCTGGCTAAGGCTACGTCTTATTATGGTAGCTTAGTGTAGCTGCTTTCGCGAACACGCTAACTGAGAGCTGGGTGAAAAGCGGTCTTTGTGGCCGCATAACCCGAGGGAGAGAGCAGTTCTATGGCAAGCCATTTTATCATTTAATAGATATCAAGGCGATTGCATTACGTTAACGTTTAGTCACATCGCATTACCGGTTGATTGCATGACATTGCAGGTTGAAAACACAGCTTCACACGTCGTTATCGACATCGCTTTGTCTCAAAGCAACACTTTCTCTTCACAAGGCAACACTTATCCTCTTGATAACAATGTTTTCCCTCCCCGATATCAAAAAGACGGTTGTTTGTTCAACGCGATTTTTTTGCGTTGTCAGATGCAAAACAGCGTGATATCAAAAACCAACACATCTGCTTTTGAAAGCGGTGAAGCATACAAGTGAGGTTGTAAGTGGAGACAGAAGGTATAGCATGCAAAGTATGTTGTAAGCGGAGACACATGCAAATGAGGACGTCCCTTTGAAGTCTCTGCTCTCAACCAATAGGAGCCCAATTCATTTGCATGCATCACCACAAGCAACCTCATTAGCATGCTTCACCTCTTACAAACGCACCACCACATGCAATCCATCTGTTTTGTGCTGTGGTCAGGGGTGGGGACTTTTGATATCAAGATCAATTGTTTGCACAAGTGTTGCACTAAAAGCCAACAACTTACATTTTGATATCAACTATGTGGTTGCTTGATATCAGCATATGTTACTCTTGATATCAAGGTTTTCTACCCTTGATATCGACCGTTTTATGACTGGTTGTATGTAATATGTGGTTGAAAACATCATTGTATCTGTTGATTGCAGTACTGTTGTGGCTTATTGCATCACATTCTCTATATGGATATCAGCCATATAAGCATTGTTCACAAATATTTTGCTGCAATGCAACATCAATGAAAGCTTAACTGGATGATATCTGTCGAGGATGTGATGCGACATACTGTAACAGTAATGCAATCAACATCTACAATGCTGTTATCAACCAAGTGATGGATGCAATCCATCATTGCAAGCTCGATATCAAAAGTAGCTAACTTGATATCAAGAGTTGCTCTTGCAGAGATCAAGCAACCCCATGCCTGATATCAAATGTGATATTCTATGCGTTACACACATGTAGATTGAAGACTCACTACAGGACATTGCACACCGACATGTGGTGATGCATGCAAATGAGGCTGGAGGCTGAGACATGTAAATTAGGAGAACAATATTTCCTGCATTACCACAACTTCCCAGTAGATGGCAGTATAGCCTATGATTGCCATCAAGAAAAAGGGAACTAGTTTACTGAACTGGAAGAAATTCTATCAAAATACGCAACGGACCGAAAAACGTCAGCGCCTATCGCTTATTTGAATAAAAAAGAAACCCTCCCTTAATGATATTAACCCTAATTACTTCCATAATTTAACTAGGCTTTATTAGTTTAGGACACAAACTATAATCGTTTGTGAATTATAGAATGGACTTAAGTAGCCTAGGCTACCCAAACAATGTTTTCCTCATTGTTTAACAGTGATAGCATTGGGTGAAGCATTTATTTAGCCTATGTATTTATTTCTTTATTTTTACAAGAAGGCTACATTACGGTAGTTTACAGTACACCGTAAAGATTTTTTTTCCGTCGCTTCATGGCATCTAGGAGTAATCTTTGTAGGGATCGGGGACATTTCCCCTTCAATGTTTAAAGCATGAAAATACCCCCATAGGTCTATTAATGAACCTAGTTAATTCATTCATGTGCAGCATGCGATGTAGCCTATTATAGGCTTCTGGCTATAATTTAACGCTGTTGCTGGATCAAAGGGAACAATAGCTAGCCAAATTATTTAGTGCACGAAAAAGCAAATGTGCGAACGAAATATAGGCTATATTCTAGCCTACTAGGTGATAGGTGAAGTTTGGAAGCAAACGTTAATGGCTTCATGTTTTTTTTTGTTTTTTTGTATTAGCCTAGGCATATGTCGGGTAAATTATCCAAGCAACTCTTTGCGATGGTCTTCTTTGATATTGGCACAGGTTATATGTTATAGGTCCACAAAGCTGGTTAACTCGATTAGTAAGATAATTTTAAAATATTTCGGAAAAACTCGACTCAAAAGAGAGATCTGAAATAGGCTTCATTGAACTAGCTAGCCAATAGCATGCTCAAATTCTTTATCTTTCCAGTTTCTGTCTATGAAAAAAAAAAAAGAATGCAAATGGTTTAACATTATCCCTTTCTGGCTACTTGAATTGGGGGTATTTGACAACGCAGGAGTGAGCTGAATAAATGCACTTAGTAGAACCCGGAACAGCCCTTTTTTACTTCAGTCGTTCCAGATTTGGGAAGGTTGGCTACTCATGCAATTAACCAGCTCACTCAGTAGCCTAATCCTTCTTTCTGAAATACCCCCTGGCTTTAGTTACAGTTAGCGAAATAACGGTGACATCAACGTGTAATGTTATATTCTGAACATTGTGTTTTTTTTTTTTTTAAATCACCTGTCAAAATAATGTAGCTTACTAAAAATGCACGTATCCATTTTAATTTATGGCTATCACGGAAGACAGACAAATCCGGTGCTTCAAAAGGCTGACGATTGATAGCCAATAGCAGCAATTAATTAAACCTCATTTGTATGCATCACGGCAAACAACTGGTTTTGCGATCAAAACCTATCACCACAACGCAGAGCGTGTCTCATAAAGGGATTGCATGAGGTGACAAGTAAGAGGTGATGCATGCAAACTCCTTAGCCTTCTATTGGCCTAGAGCACTGAGGTCAAAGGGTTTTGCTCATTTGCATGCATCACTGCAAACAACTAGTTTTCATATCAAAACCTATCACCACAATGCAAAACATGTCTCATAAACGTATTGCATGCAATAGATTTGATATCAAAACCTATCACCGCAACAGGTTTTGTTATCAAACCCAACACAATGCAAAACATGTCTCATAAACGGATTGCATGCAATACATTTGATGTCAAAACCTATCACCGCAACAGGTTTTCATATCAAACGCAAAACATGTCTCATAAACGGATTGCATGCAATACATTTGATATCAAAACCTATCACCGCAACAGGTTTTGATATCAAATAACCTAACCATAATTGCGAAAATAATTTAAACAAATTTGAGCAGCAGTTGTAGCCGAAACGGACCAGTGTCCACGGACCACTCCGAGTGGTGGTCCGTGAGTGGTCCATGGACAGACCTACTGGTCCGTGGACCAGTAATACATTTTATATAGCGCTTTTCATTTTACAGAGAAAAGTGCTTTACGATGGCAAATAGGCTACAACAAACAGAGAAACAGACAGAGCATCAAAGTGCTACAATTTTTAAAAAATTAAATCAAATGATAATAAAAAATAAAGCCTACAGCAATTATTAACAGACAGCAACACTGGGACGCAGATAGAGAAGGGGTTTCAACCAAGTTGACACTGGTCCGTGTACAGACGTTTTAGTTCTAGCATCTTACTATAGCAAATGACTGATGAATAGCCAATAAATGCATAAACAAATAAAGTAAAACTAAAATAAGGAAATATGTATAATTATGGGTGAAAGTAATAAATAGGGTAATAGGCAACCTACGGATTCATCCGTTTACCGTCTGAAGTGAACATTCGTCCGTCAGAAGTCAATTGCGGTCTGCAAATTTTACAGCCGGCTAGGCCTATTCTAAGAGCACTGGCGTGCTGCAAATATGGCCATAAATAACAAATTAGACTACTTGAATAATAGCCAATGCTGTGTTTCATTGCATTGTTTCATTGCATTACAAAATAATGCAGTCCAGGGTCACAAATGCAGTTTAATTCCCACTAGACATGCACTACAGACATTTACACCAAGAACGATAATTTACAATAGACCCCTATGGAAAAAGAATACACTGCAGTATATTGCATATATATATATATAAAATATATGTTGACGTTGAAAATAGCCTACATATAGCATTTTTACAAACCTATCCAGACATGTTCACTCTGTCAATGTAGCCTACTGTATGTTTGTGGGTCAGATGATGCCAAATAAGTAATAGTACTAATTTGTTAACAAAATAATAGTTATGTTATTTGAGAACAGAATTTTAAGAATGTCTAGGCTCTGTAGGACCTCACAGGTTTCTACAGAAATTTAAATATTCCGAATAAATAAATATCATCAATAAATACCTAATAATATCATCAATAAATACCTAATAATAATAATAATAAATTTTATTCATGCTTTTCATAGACCCAAAGCACTGGATGCAGACAATTGTTCAAACATACCATGTAGTGTAGTAATTGCAACACGTGAATCTCAGATTATTTCCACTATAAATTATTGTCCTTTCACAGTTTGATGTGGCACATACAGTTTAATTGACCACATTCTCTTGAGATGGTAAGATAAAAAAACACACGGCCAAGTTGCATTAAATAATTTAGGAAAGTTTGGATAGCATTGCTTTGGAATAGAGCTAGTTTAATTAGTGTGAGCTACGATAGGCAATATTGTTAGTTGTAACTTGGCCACATTTTGATATCAATACTTTTAAAGGCAGGCCTGGTTTTTGCAAGATGGAATTAAGGACTTACAGACAGTGCTTTGTAGGCTATGCGTGAGTAATTTGGCTTTTTTTTTTTTTTTTACGTTGAAAACATTTTTTGGTGAGATATCACTTCTATTTGTGTACTAATGTAATGTGTTTGGTAGCTAACTAATGATGATAATGCATGAAGATAATGACATCAAGAGAGACATGCATACAGAATATATGCCGACACATGCATGCATTGTAGCTCAAAGAAAGACATACCTAGGCGTGAATTCTGTGCTTTAGCCTACCATGAACTACAACGAAATTAGTGGTGTGTCGTTCGTGAACGATTCGTTCCTTTTGAACAAATCCGTTTGGTGAACGAAAGGAACTGACTCACCTCCGTGTCTGGATTCGTTCCTTTGGTTCCTCTCTCAATTGTGAGCTTCCCATTCGCTGAAGTTGCAGCTACTCCAAGCAATTAGCCAATGGCAGCATTGATCCGCTTGAGCGGGGCATGCTCTCCGAACCCCTCCTGTCTGTGTGTGACCGAGAGCGGTGGAAAGTTCCGTGAACGAGAGGAACGAATCTGTGAATACATGCTGTTGTGATGTTCACTGGGTCCGGATTCTCCCGAGTTTGGCACAATAATACCACAGAACTTCTGTGAATAATACGCAGTCGCTGCAGCTCCAAGCGTCCTTTCCCTAATCTTCGTATTGCACTGAACGCTTGCCTGAGTATAATTAAAAGCATTTAGCTTTCTAAGCGTCCAGCTAGGCCTACATCTGAGAAACGCTATAGCTCTTTGCGTGAAGCAAATAAAACGTGAACGAAAGAGTAGCCTACATTTTCAATAGGACGCATTATTGCATTTCCCAATGGAGACGTCACATTTTTTAAAGACAGAGTGACAAATTAGGTCATGGCTCCGAAATTCCGAATACTGTGTCCTGTGTAGCCTACTAGCATAGCCAACTCTTTAGTGACATGCAGCAGCTATGCAAAAAATATACTCCATATTATCAGCAAAAATCTGGAAATATATAAGTAGGCTACACAACATTTAGAGAACATTATATCTATATAACATGATATAGCCTAACAAACATCTAGAAGATAGCAAGTACTGACAAGAAATTGTCCCACACTGATAAATACCCATATGGAAATGTAATATACTGCAGTATATTTTAACTATATTGTGAAGATAATTTTGATATATTTACAATATACTGCAGCATATTCTTTTTCCATAGGGGTATTAGGCTATGCTCCTTTTTAATCAAATAAAATAGCCTATAGATTAAATCTATTTAGGCTACGAACTAACTTGCCTAAATTGCACGAAAACAAACCCGATGTATTTATTTAAAAATGTAGGCTAAATATTTCAAAAAGATCTGTGAATAACATAATAACAGTGGATGCTAGGCTATTGTAGGAATTCACCTACAAAGTACAGTAGTAGATGATAAATTTCTGAGCAGTTTTTCAATTTCAAGTTGGGTTCTGCCTTCTGGCCGGGGAGTCCCCTCACTGCATGTGCACGCATCTCGTTCTCATTCAGGAATGAGAGGAATCAGTAAACGAGAATGAGAGTCAGTGAATGAGAACGAGAGCGGTGAACGAGAGTATGAACTAGATCAGTGAACGAATCCGGGAACTAATCCTTTTAGTGAATCGAGTCAAAGGAACCGGGTCCCTGAAAGGAACCGTAATGCCCACCAGTAAACTAAATTAAAGTGTTTGCAGTCATTTTAACTGCATGACGGTACATAGCCTATTTGAACTGTATTAACTTTGCCCCTAGTGATTGAGATGTATCCGTCTCAATTACAGTATTCATGTTAGTCTAAAATTATGAACTACAGCTTTAAGAAAACCCCGTAAATTTCAGACTCAACTGGCTGCAGGCTTGGAGAAAGCAGTTCTGGACGAAGCAGTTCTAGACGACGCATGCGCACTTTAGACAAAGCAGTTCTGGACAATGCATGCGCAGTTTTAACTCGAATATGGCATCGAGAAAGACTGTAAATTATGGAGTAATGTTACAGCAATTATGAACCTCATTATTATGGAGTGTAATGTTGTAATATAGCAAGCTAGTAAACGTTTTTAAAACTATAAAATGCCTAAATTGTGATATTTATATCACAATGGCGTATTGCTTAGTGTGCGCTCGTAAAGTTATATTTTTAGCGATGATGATGGTGTAGCTTGCAACTAGCTTGGGTTATGAATTGTAATGAATGCCAGTGACGTCAGCGTGGGGCAGCCTAGGTGCTTAATTGTTAGATGAATGCCACTTGCGAGGCTGGGAGATCTAACAAAAGCCAAGAGACGGCACAGCGTCCTCTCTCTTCTCCCTGGCCAGTCTGTGGGCTAGCTAGGTACTTCAATTTTGAACGTAAAGGCCGTTTTATATCTTGTTCCTAGTCTTTGTGGGATTATATGATAGATTGCAGTAGCCACTGAAAGGTCCACTGAAATGTTCTTTTTGTCCTATTTACCTGACAAGGCATATGATAGTACTGAACATGTCACATTAATGTTTACTATCACTAATTATGTTTTTATTAGGGGACCAAGCAGCATAGCTGCTGGTACCCTATTGTTTTTGTTCTGATTCTTTTTTTTCTTTTTTTTCTCCCCTTTCACCTAAAATTCCTGTGAGCTTGTTTGGCCTTGAACCACCAAACTAGCCACGCTTGTTGGGATTGCCAAACCCTTGGATCCTCTATATTATGACACAGATTGAACACCTGGTGGCTCTGTAGTGCATGTGACGCCCACTACCGATACCCCGTTTCACCTAGAGTCACAAAATTTGGTATAGAGGTCCCTTTGCTCATTCCGAACAAATTTGCCTCAAGGACCCATAAAGTCCGCCATATTGGATTTTTTGCTAATTAGCATTTTTTGTAAAACACTTAAAATGCTACTCCTCCTACAAAATTTGACAAATTGAGATGAAACCTGGTAGACACACTCCTTGGACCATGCCTCATAAAAGATATATTCAGAATTTCGATATTTTAAAAGATGGCCGAATGACGAGCCAATTAATTTTCACTGGGCGTGGCTTATCACAAAAATGCTAATAATTCCAAAACGATTTGACAGATAGTTATGAAACTTGGTAGGTGTGTTAAGAGTAACATCAGGACAGTTTTATCCAAATCGAGCCTCGTGGTGGCACTATAGCTTTCCAAATATAAATAAATATTTAAAAATTCACTAAAAATCACTGTTGTTTTGCAGAGATGTAAAACTTGCTACAGAGACAAAGACACGGATTTGGATCAGAGATCTTTACTAATTTGGTGGGCGCCGTCTTGAATTTGCAGAGATTTTGGCTTAAATGTACTCATTTATTACTTCTTTGTGTTTTTCCTTAACCGCTTGGCTGATTCTCATGAAACTGGTGGTGCTGTAGTGCACGTAAAAATATTGTGACATTGACACGCCCAATGCCGACGCAAAAAAAGATGGCCGAATGACGAGCCAATGAATTTTCAATGGGTGTGACTTATCACAAAAATGCTAATAATTCCAAAATCATTTGACAGAAAGTTATGAAACCTGGTAGGTCTATTAAGAGTAACATGTGGACTTGACCTGTGCAGTTTCAACCCAATCGAGCCATGTGGTGGCGCTATATAGATCCAAATATAAGAAAATATTAAAAAATTCACAAAAAATAATTGACACGCCCACTGCATACGCCCCATTTTATCTAGAGTCACAAACTGTGATGTACATGTCCCGCAGCTCATGCCCAACAAATTTGCCTCATAGAACCATGAAGTCTGCCAGCTTTGATTTTCCGCTAATTAGCATTTTTTGTAAAACACATAAAATGCTACTCCTCCTACAGAATTAGACCCATTTGCACCAAATCTGGTTGAGGGACTCATCCCACATTCCTTCATACATGCATTACTTTTCTAAGGCCAATGTCAAAAAATGGCCGAATGAGAAGCCAATGAATTTTGCATTAGGCGTGGCTTATCACAAAAATGCTAGTAATTCTGAAATCGTTTGATATAAAGTTCTGAAACTTGGTGGGTTGATTGAGAGTTAGATCAAGACTTGAGCCCTGCAGATTAACCCAATCAATCCGCGTGGTGGCGCTATAGAAATACAAATGTTGGGATGGCAGGTATGCCATCCGCCAAGTACACTATCTATGCTTAACAGGCCGTCTACTTACCATACTAACAGTGAAAGTTCCTGTAGCTTAGTGGTTAAGGCATTGGACTGCCGTGTAGTAGGTTGGTGGTTCAATCCCCACCTGTTCCCAACAATTTTTTATGCCAACACAATCTTATACCGCAACACAAAAGTCTTATTTGGCCTCCACATTTCTGTTAGCCTGCTTTGGCCTAGTGGATACAATCTTGGCTTTCCGTGTGTGGTCAGTGGTTCAATTCCAGCTAGGTACCAATGGCTAAGTTAATGTTTGGCAAAACTGTTGTGCAAATCCTATGCTTCTTTTAATGTTGTTTACACATTAAGAAACACATTTTTATTGCAAAGGTTAAGAAATTTAACAATATTAACTGTAAACTGTTTCACTTGTACTTAAAAGACGTAATATGCTAGCCCTTACTGGATCGGGTTAAGATACCATCAACAATGGCAAAAGCCCTGATTAGAAACAAATATTTGTATTTTGGGTCAACCCTGTCTAGAGTTGTCTACCATTTGCAGTTTCTGTGTTTGACAAATGCTGCTCATGGCGCTCGGTCCCCGGGGATTGCTGCTTGCAGCTATATTTTTATTTATTATTTGTTTTAGATCCATCATGCTACAGTCTGCAAAAGCTGCTGCAGCCTTTTTCACTGCCCGTTTTGCAGTCTGCATTTTTTTAAGCTGACGAGGCAAGACAAATTGGCCTTTTATTCCGAAGACAGTCATCCGGGAGGGCTGGGGGAGTGAGTGATGGAAGGAGTGAGGGAGGGAGGGAATGAGTGGGTAAGGGAGGGAGCGAATGAGAGAGTAAGGGAGGGAGGGAATGAAAGAGTAAGGGAGGGAGGGGATGAGTGAGGAAGGGAGAGAATGAGTGAGTGAGAGATGGAAGGAATGAGTGAGATTGAAGGAGTGAGTGATTGTTTACTATTTTGTTCTAATAAATGTTCATTATTATGATTTGTGACTCATTATTTATTTATTTTTACTTGGAGGGGTTTTGGGTCTGTGAATGAGAGTAAGTTGGACATGGCTTGAGTAATATGTATGTATGTATGAAATAGTCCATCATCATCTGAATTTTAGCTAAATTAACACTGCTCACTGTAGTCGGGTGCACGCACCCTTAGTTATGAATGGCTGTGTTGGTAACATTAATCGACAATAAAAGTATGAATTAGTCCATCATCATCGGAACTTTAGCTAAATTAACACTGCTCACTAGTCGGGTGCACGCACCCTTAGTTATGATGAGACTGAATGGCTGTGTTGGTGACATTAATCGGTAATAAAATTAGTCCATCATCATCGGAACTTTAGCTAAATTAACACTGCTCACTGTAGTCGGATGCACGCACCCTTAGTTATGAATGGCTGTGTTGGTAACATTAATCATCAATTAAAGTATGAATTAGTCCATCATCGCTACAAATATAACGTTACAAGCGCACACTAAGCAATACACCATTGTGATATAAATATTACAATTTAGGCATTTTATAGTTTTAAAAACATTTACTAGCTTGCTATATTTACATTTGCTCCATGTTAATGATGTTCATTGTTGTACTCCATAACTTAAACTGCACATGCGTCGTCTAGAACTGCTTCGTCTAAACTTCACATGCGTCGTCCAGAACTGCTTCATCTAAACTGCGCATGCGTCGTCCAGAACTGCTTTCTCCAAGCCTGCAGCCAGCTAATATAGGTAAATCTTGACTTACGACCCTCCTCTCGCCACAGCCACAGACTGTAATGCATAAAATGCACTGTTTATACACGCTAAGAAAATCATCTTCACGTATTGAAACAATAATATTTGTAAAAAAAATGTTGTAGTAAAAGCATTTTCCCTTGCTTACTGTACTATATACAGTACCTGATGCACTTTCGGTTTAGAAGACACCAAATTTTTTTTCTCCAAATCTCTCGTATAAATATGTTTAGGAAACCAAGTACTTGCCGGTATATTCAGCTACAGCTGTTTTCTGATTAACCCTGAAGAGTTTGTTACATTTCGCCAAAGTCCCGTACAATCCACATTTCCACAGCGACCATCTATCTGCGGTACCATCTAACGTATTTAAATACATCAGGCTACTCATGTTATGGTTATTATGTATATAGCTACTAGTAACTATTCTGAAATAAATGTATTGTGTTGCAAATTTCTGAATACAGCTTCAATTCGAACTGTAAACCATGGCTATGCATGGAATATTTTTTGAGATATTGACATTTAAATTGTGAAGGAATTTTCTGTTTTACAATGTGTGTGTATTAACATAAAGACAATCACATGATTATCATTAAGCCTTTAATATAATAGATCAATTATATATTGAGTTAAGTAATTAAACAATGTATTCTCTGTGAACACTGAGTAGGTCGTGGTTCACTCCCTCTGTGTCTCTCCTTCACTAACTGCAGAGACAGGCAGATGTTTTCGTTACTTGTTTTGAAGGTTATTGATAGTTATAGAAAGACAAAACACCAAGAAATGGATACCCTTGTCTCTGTATGTTTAGAAACCGCCCCTTGTGGCAAATCAGTAAAGCAATAATAGATTGTGTATAAATCTCCTCTGTATGCTGTTTGTCAGGTTAGAGGGACTCTGGTAAGATTCTCTCTCATCCTGAGTTTATCTCCAATAAACTGAAATTCTTTTTCTTATTCTATTACATCGTTTTGTTGTGGTTCTGTTTGAACAGACTTGCTCACTGTGGGTTGAAAGGGAAAAATCCACGACAAAATAAAACTAGTAGCCTTGCCTACAAGCTACGTGGAAATTGCCTCTGGAGGGCCAAAGTAAATAAGGGTTAGAGGGCTGTATCGCCTACACAGTAGACGTAGCCTAGTAACGCACGCATAGCCTACAAAGCAGTTTTGTAGCTAACAAAATAATTGGTTTTGCGTAGCTGCAATAGCCTAGTAAAAGTAACGTGAAGAAAAATAAATAAATATTTACCGAGGCTGTAACCAGGAAACTCCTGTATCAAAGCCAGGCAGAGTAAACAGAAGGCCATAACGTAGCTGCACATGTCCAGTAGGCCTACAGCTTCAGTGTAGGCTATATTTTTTCCGGTCGTGTTACCTGGGGTAAATCGTTTGGTCTTCGTGGTGCCAACCGTAGGCAACCATGCAGGTGTGGTTTAGTTTTCTGTACTGCAATGGACGTATAATAAGGCATTTTGACTCGCTTCATAGTAGTAGTTTCCTTTACACTCTCTAATAGGTTAGTTTTCCTGACTAGCTGACTAACGTTCAAATTTCTCTGGCAAAGCTATTTCCCAGAGATTTTTGCATGAGAAAAAAAGACAATACTACTGTCAAAGAAGGTAGCCTACCACAGATAATCATTATTTATGTTATATTATTATGATATAATGTTTGCAACAGACATTGTCTGCAGAAGTAGAAATGACATGTTTAGAGGCTATTGTAATTTTTTTTAAGTGACTAACCATGAAACAGCTAGATGTCTTTGCTGAATTGATGGTATATAAACCTAAACCCGTTAGGGTTTTGTAGGTTATATTATCGTAACTTCTTAATTTTCGTAGTAATTCATTTTATGGTAATAGTGTGTTAGGCCTATGTGTGATGTGTGAAAGGGATAAACTGAACAGAGCTGAAGTGAAGAAATGAATGAAGACATAATAAAGAAATCTTGGCCGAGGCGATGTTTGAAGCTTCAATTTCTACAGTGAGTCAGAGGCTTCATTCGAATAGTCAAATTTGAGCAAGGAAGGATCCTTTAGATCGCATGAACCAGAAATATTTCCCGGGCAGCCATGCTAAGGACCGTTCTAATTTCTTATATTGAGAAGGAACGGAGCTTCACGATTCCTTTTATCCGTCCTTTCACAATGGATGCACTGGACTATCATTTTCAGAAGGAAGGTAGTATTCGCGCCCCACAATGCAATGCCGCCAATGTTTACTTAAGCAACGGAGTTTCCCGGAACCTACCGAATTACCGAATTCAAACAACAAGGCGAACATCTGAGAAATGCCAGAAATCTAAATGTGAATAGCTAGTATGTTGGTTAGTAGTGGCTTATAATAGAAAGTAAACAAACAATGATACAATCAGACAATACACCAAATTTATTAAGAGGCTAAATTTCGCAGAGATACAGTAAAACGAACAGTTCAAGTGAAATGCAGACGGCAATGATGCGCCTTTTGTCGTAATTTTTCGTGAAGTTGTAGTTCGCTATGTTGAACAGTCACGTCAATACGACTGGACGTCGCAGCATGACGCAAGGTAGAGAAGGAGGTTCGAATTCTACAGTAGACGCTAGATTTCTTGTAAATCTCTCCTTCCAACTTTTCCTTGACCCCATGACGTTTTCTGGCGAGGTCAAGGGAAAGTTGCAAGGAAAGGAAAAAGGCTATTTTTTTCATTATTCGAATGCAGCCAGACATGACCGCAAGAGCACAGCCAAACCGGATGCGAGCGAGCGTCTGCATCGGTCTGCGTCACGTCAAAATAATTAATGCGTCTTTTATAATCAATTGTGAAACCTACACCAGCCATGTGCATCTCGTCACGTTATGCTTCACCCTGCGTTGCTGCTCGCCCTGTTTCTATTTGAGACGCGACGCTCCAGGCCTCCTTGTGCAAGTCCCACCTTGACTGGGTAAAAAAAGACCCGCCCCCGATGTTAACGATTGGTTCTTTTGTATCCATTGTGCGATTACTGAACGTGTAGATATACAATTTTTTTGACATAACCCATACTGATGCAGACGCTCACTCGGTTTAGTAAGGCTCCACACAGACAAATTTTTTTAAACTCGCGTCCGGTTTAGTAAGACTCCACACAGACAAATTTTTTTGTCGCCATTTGTGTGAGATTAAAATATGTAGCCAATGGCACAGTTATTTATATAATTTTTGTTTTGCATTAATGCAACAATGCGATGTTAACAAGGCGATATTTTGCGTTAGAACTGTATTGTCTGTGCCTGAGAAATGGGATATTTGTTCCTGTAGCCTACTGTGTAAATGCGAACCTGCGGTGAATGTTTTGTTGGTAGAGTAGATCATGTCGGGTTACATTCACCTCTTTTTAAGTGAGAAAAATAAGACAAAATAACTTTTGTGTTGCGGTACCAGAAATTGTGTACCAAAACTAAATGCTAGGATCAGGTGAGAATCAAACTAACAATCTGCTACATGATAGAGCAGCACTGTAACCACTAAGCTACAGACACTTTCACAGTTTGTGTAGTAGGTAGACAGCCTCTGAAGCATGTAAATGCGATGAGGTAATTTTAAACAGAGCTTCTGATTAGGTGGATTAAAGGCGGTTGTCCAATGGGGAGAATTATTCTTTGAGGGTACCAAGGCAGGCAGGTAGGCAGGAAAAATGAGAAGAAGCAGAAGGAGAAAAACCGGCAAAATAACCCAGGTTTGGGGCTTTATTATGTGGATGTGTGAAGTTGTATCTGAATGCTGTGTGGTTACATGAGGTCAGAATGTACAGAAGTTAATGTTTTTAAGGGCTGAGTACAGAGGACCAGAAATGCCAAAATTAGGAATTTATAAATAAATATTGCAATAAATACATAAATGGATAAGTATGAGGAAATAAATAAATGAATAAATACACACAAAATTGAAGAAATGAATAGATAAAATCACAATAAATTTTTATTTCCATATTTCTCCTTTTCTGTATTTATTTATTCCTGTATTTCTTATTTTCTGTATTTATTTATTTCTGAATTTCTTCATTTTCTGTATTTATTTAGCCTATGTATTTCCTCTTTTCCGTATTTATTTATGTATTTCCACTTTTCCATATTTATTTATTTCTGTATTTCATGCCCATATGATAATGAGGGGGCTGTCCACCAACTCTCATTAGTTGATAGACCCCAGTGTCAGTTCGATTGTACCTTGCGGTTGCTGGCTTCGATGATACACAAAATGGCTGCATATAGGTTACGCAAGCACAGCTAGAGAATCCAGTCTCTTCATAAGTGAGACTTCATAATTTTTTTGTGGAGGCAGTGACTGACAGTTTGTCGGAGATTGCAGCAATAATGGACACAGATGTGTTTTAATGAGCAGGACAGAGATAATAGTAGGCTATAACAACGCATTAAAAGTGCAGATGCAATCCAGCGGCGACAAACATTTGCTGTGTAGTTACATGCTATTACATACATAGCCCTGCTATTCATCAGGCAAACATTTGAAGGAAATTTGGAGCGTGTCTGTTTGAATGTTTCATCAGCATCTGATTAAGCCGAAACTTCAAACCGACACGCTGTCCATCTAAAATAGTTATGATTTTTTGTGAGTGCTGGTTTTCCTGTTACATGTTTGCCACTAGTAACCACCAGTAGCACCACCCTGAACCGCTTCTGCGCGTCACAGCTGAGTTGCACTCTGGGGCAGCATAGACCCATTTCTTGTTTGTAACTAATGTGAGATACAACCAAGATTAAGGATAGGGCCGTAACATACCTCACGCAAATACGTGAAACTTATGACACTTCGAGCTATGTGAACAGTTTTTCTTTTGCCATGACATTTGTGAAAGACAAGCCAGAGCATTGCAGCAAGGGACGCTATAGCAGGCAACAACAGTAAACTATTTCTTGTTCGATCTGTGCTTTCCTCTGGTTTGTCTTTCACAAATGTCATGGCAAAAAAAAAACTTTGCGTCGCTCGAAGCGTCCAAGTTCGCGTATTTGCGTGAGGTAGCCTATGTTTCGGCCCTTTTTTGGGCAACGCTACAGACAACAAGAACACGCATCTTTCATGCCCTATCATTCATATTTGCGAGCATATAATCAAAGTATATGATTGCCGCGTTTCCACAGATTACAAAAATGCTTGTGTGTCGTGTGTGTGCATTTAAATGTGCGTTAAATACTTTTGATATTTGGTATCAACATGACGCGGACATGAGTTTTGGTCCACACGAAGGCTGCCCCTTCTTCGAGCCGAGGAAAGAACTCGCTCACATGGTCATCTCGGGTAGTTTAACCACGGCGTCAATATGCTTTCTTGTTGTGTTGTTTTTGGATGTACAAACAGGACAAATGCCCAGAATCGTGCCTTAATTCAAGGCCAACGCCACAGTTCTGTGGCCGACACTGAACCGAGTCAGAATGCCAGATCTGGATCAGACCGATTTGGCTAACTGGGTTGTCAGTCCCATCTCACTTTTTTTTTCTACAATCGCATGTGCAGTTCTGAAGCAAAATTAGTTTATGGCTAACTAGCTATCTATCATAGAAAACATAGGCTACTGTAAGACTATTTTGACCCATGATCAAACTGAATTTTAATACTATAGCCTAAGTTACGCGAGTGACTGTGTATCTGTTGCCTACTCCAGGATTGACTACTATGCTTAAATATCAAAGCCACGCCTCCTAATTACCATATGGACGAAGAAATACATAAATAAACTAGATTAACAATTCCTAAAGAAATTGTAGGTGTGGTTGCTTCACAAATATCAATGGCTGGAAATGGCATAGAAAGATGGTAATATGATATAGTGTGTGGTGGAAAATAAAAGGTGGAAATGGTATGAACTGTTAACCTCTTAATACCAAGGGCAAAATATACCAATTCTCGCCTGTTTTTACTAGTGACAAACAAAGCTGTTTATCTCAAAAACTGTAAAGGCTACAATATGGTTCATAGCTTTTATTAAAACAGAGAACTGCACTATTATGACTAAGTAGTCATAATTCATATACATACACTTCTTGCTACTTAACTACAACAATTTATGTACAGAAATTGTGAAAAAAATAAAAAACGGGTACCTAAATTCAAATTTCAGATTTTTTACGTGATGAGCAACAAGAGCTATGGAGGAAATAACTCCTCTTTGTGATTCGTCAATATGCTGCCTATCTCTGCTAAAGATATGGTGTCAATATCTCAAATCATTCAAATTCTACAGAGCTTTTTTTCAGGTGAACCATTTCGGTTACCAAAGTTGGCACAAATTGTGCAAAATTGTGCAAAATGGCCCAGGTTCCAGAAAAGTCTCAATATAATTTATTTAATTTAAGTTTTACAATAAAATCTGATAATTGGCAATAAAAGTTCATTTTTAGATGTGTTTTTGGTGTGTTTCATATTACACAACTAACTAGCCTACCCGTGGTCCGCAAAAAGCTCTCCAAACCCATGTAGCAGCACAGTGAATCTTGTATTCTACCAGAGCCTCATTAGCCAGAAATTAGTCCAGGTATATAAAATCAAATGTCCACCCTAGATAAAATAAACCCCTGCATAATAATCAACAACAACAAACTCATCCTCATGTTATCTCCCTCGTGTTACGTCATGCATAAATTGCTCATTCGTTTACCTGCAGTCAGAGCCTGCTGTACTGCTTACAGAACAATTTACTCATGTGGAACAAAACAAACCCTTCAGACGCCATTGCATTCAAAAGAAACTCGGAACAGCTCGTCTCAGACACAAATAGATAGCTAGCTGCTATGTGTAATTTTGCTGGCTAACTTGCCATTGTTACAATATAGTAATGTTAGCTATATTCACTTAATTCAGATGGATTCGTTTTATACATAACAGTGAATTCGCACTGGTATACCGGCAAAATAATCTGTTACCTTATATCACTCTGCGTCACTGAGACCGCAAAACCATATTTGGGCTTGGACCTGCTGCACGGAGAAACTCCTGAATAATCTAGACATAACTAACCAAAAACTGTATGAAAGAGACTGTAAAGTAAAAAGATAAACAGCGCAGTTACCTTATGAATTGTGCTTTGCTAAACGGAATGTAGCGAGCTACGCTACAAGGTAAAAACACTGCGCCATCTTGGTTCGATAATTACGCTTGGTTGCCTCTTCCTCTTACGCAGGGCTGCATTTCCTTGATTTACGACGGCTTTGTGTTGAATGAGGGCTTGTCTGAAAGATAAGAGTCTTGGCTATTGGCTGGAATATCTGACAGACAGTTTTAAAACCCAATGGAAAGCAAATAATACTCGGAGTGGAGGCGGGTCGACGCAAGTTTTTCCCACTTCAGATAGGCCTATTGTGCCCCCCCCCCCCCCGCTAGTTACGCTAGTGGTGAAGTCCAAACCACATGTCCTGTGCTGAATACAGCTTTCTATTCAGCCTACCTAGCATGCAGCTATCTAAAGAAATAATTAAACATAGGCTATTGTTTGGCTAATAGTAACTTAGTTTAACATTGTTGACTCACATAAACTCGAGATTATATCCCAATCATGTGTAGCATATAGTTTATTTGCTGTAGCTATCCCATAATCGATTGCATTTTGCTAACGTAATCTACTGGCACCTGTCACCTTGACATTTTCATGCAGAGTGAAAGATTTGTTTTTCCTGGTAGCTTAACCACAGTATCCTAGCTGGCTTATGCTTTTGTTAGGAAGTTGTCTGTGCTAACGTTATTAAGACATAAATCAGAATTTGTTGAATAATGTTGAGTGGAGTGATTAGTAGGCTAGATGAGCATTTAGCTAAAACATAGGCAAAATTTTCAACAGAGCTAAAAATGTGTTTTGTTAACAATTCAATTGTAGCCTATTTTGTAGCTTAGACAACATAATGTTACGTTAGCATTTGGATTTGGATCAGAGACGGGAAGCTTAGGCAGCATTTGCTATGTTTCATTCGTTTCACCTGAAACGGGCCTCTCAACTGAAAGGGGCCTCGCCTCAATCATAAACTGAAAAACATATATATATATATAATAAAATAAATAAAAATCAGTGAATAAAAGAAGCGCCGACCCTGTAGTTTTCCCATTCAGCCACTCTTCCTTACTCAAGCTATTTCAGTGATGCCATTGCTTCTCCTTATTTTTCTAGTCTATGGATCTGCAGATACCACAGAACTGTGGCAGATACTCATACTTGACTATTTCTGACTAGGGGTGGGAATCGCCGAGTAACTCACGATACGATACTATCACGATACGTTGCCCACAATAACGATGGTATCACGATACAGCATTTCTGCGATTCTCGATACATTGCAAGACAATTCATCTACAATACATCACGATATCTGTGTAACTGAAGAAGAAAAAATACCACAAAAGGCAAAAAGCAGGAATTATGTATTTATTCACTGCATTGTGGTGTCAGTTTCACAGAATTTGACAACTGAGATGAAACGATGTATACCATATTTCAACGACAACGTATTTCTATTTTTTATCTGCATTTATTTATTCATCCCCTTTCTCTATTGTAAATGATCATTCTTGGTGTAAATGTCTGTTTGTGAATTGTAGAGAAATCTGTAGCAGCAGCGAACATTTTAAAACTTTACAACAAAGTATAAACATATCCTTTCTGTAATTATTTGTCAACTGTTTAAAACATTCAATGAAATGATATGTTGTTCCATGAGCCGAGGCCATTTTTGTTATTTGACATTTAAAATTTGAATGACCACAATCTCTTCACATGCTAAGATGAAAAAACACAGGGCCAAGTTACATTAAATAATTTAGGAAAGTTTGGATAGCATTGCTTTGGAATAGAGCTAGTTTAATTAGTGTGAGCTACAATAGGCAATATTGTTAGTTGTAACTTGGCCACATTTTGATATCAATACTTTTAAAGGCAGGTCTAGTTTTTGCAATTTCAAATTAAGGACTCACATTGCTTTGCAGGCTATGGGTGAGTAACTTGGCTTTTTTTTTTACGTTGAAAACATATTTTTTGGTGAGATAATAACCATAACATAAGTAGCCTAATGTATTTAAATAAGTTTTTTTTTTTAAACGTACAAAAGAGTGTGTGTTTCTACACAGTAACAGCAACGTATTTTAGCCCTAAGTGCGATAATTGGTCGCTGTGGAAATGTGGACTGTACGGGACTTTGGCGAAATGTAACAAAATAAACTCTTCACGGTTAATCTGAAAACAGCTGTAGCTCAATATACTGGTAAGTACTTGCTTTCCTAAACATATTTATACGAGAGATTTTGGAGAAAGAAAATGAGGTATCTTCTAAACCGAAAGTGCATCAGGTACAAACATGGTTTTACGATGTTTTTTTTCAAATATTATTGTTTCTATACGTGAACATGATTTTCTTAGCATGTATAAACGGTGCATTTTATGCATTTTACAGTCTGTGGCTGTGGCGAATCCGTTTAGAGCGCCTGCATGGTTTAATAAAAATATTGATATTTGGCGCCAGTGTATCGATAACGTATCGCAAGAAGAAGTATGACGATGTATTCCAGTATCGATATTTTGTCCCACCCCTATTTCTGACCCACATCAAAACACTTGCTGATAGCTACGATGTCAGAATGATCACGTACTGTACATTCATAATACAACGGAACAGTTATGTGCATAATTCGGATAAAATACGTAGCCCAATGTATTTATATACCTTAAAAAGTAACGTTACGTGTGTTTTTACATAACAGCAACGTAGGCTATTACAGCCGCGAGTGCGATAGCGCTGTGGAAACATCAACGTTGCTGGGCAGTGGCAAAATGGAATAAGAGAATCTCTTCAACATTCAACAGAAACCAGTTGTAGAACGTTAACGTTAACGTTATACCGAAAGTAGATACATTGAGTAGGCGTAGCCTACGCAAAGGAAAATGCACCGAATGTTTATTTGTAACAGTTTCAACTTTTTAATAATAGCCTATATCGGAACAAACGTTTTTGTAGTGTGTAGAAACGGAACATTTTATGCATGTTATTGTCTGACTGTGGCAAGATGGTTGTAAATGGGTTTGGGCGATTTTATCATGCAGTGCAATTTGAGAGGTTGATGTATGCACAAGTGGCGATTCTGCAGCAATCCTGCATTGGAATTTTGAGGGTTTAAAGTTGTTTACAATTTTAGAGAAATATGAATAGGCTACTATAATTGGGACATTGACGACTAGGCTAGCACCGTAGATAGGGCTAATAGCCTGCGTGTTCGTGGTGAAAGAGTGCATTGCGCTTGATGCAGCATTTGTTGTAGTTATAGTCCAATGGCAATGATTATTATTTTTGAAAGCTGAAGTGAGTATGATAATTTCAGTTGCAGACGGAAGTAGGCTACGTCGTTAGCTATGGAATTTCTCGTCAGCATTTTTCCAAGGTTGTTGACAGAACGTTAAGTGATTCAAAAATCAGCTCAGTACCATGAGCTAGCCTACTACACGTGCCCATTGACCCCCATTCATTTCTTTGGCGATAAAATGTCAAATATCTCAAAAGGTGTATATGGTATAAAGGTAAAAAGTAATACCAACCTGGACGGGGTATAAAGGTATAATATGAGGTATGAATGGTGTCGATGGTGTGAACGGTGTAGGAGGAGATCTCGGCGGAATAATAATAACGGTGAGTCTGAGGAATAACAATAGGTGTGGTTTTTCATACAGAAATGCATAAATACAGAAAAGAAGAAATACAGAAATAAATACACAAAAGAAGAAATACAGAAATAAAGAAATAAATAAACATTTTATTTTATCTATTAATTTCTTCATTTTTGTGTCTATTTATTCATTCATTTATTTATTTCCTCATACATTTATCCATTTATATATTTATTGCAATATTTATTTATTTATAAATTCCTAATTTTGGCATTTCTGGTCCTCCATAGCTGAGAGTCTGTGGTCATTGTGGTTACTTCTGTAGGAAACCTTGAAAAGTGCCAAACTCTCTGTGCTGTATAGGTATGGGGCATGCCCCGCCAAGCTGTAACTTGGCGGATGGCATACCTGCCATCCCAATTCTAGTTTCAGCTAGTGCAGAAAAGTTGAAATACAGAATGGAGAGCCAACCTTTTGCCAGATATAGTAGAGGGATTTACTGAGTATAGTGATATAGAGGATGCAAGCTTTCATGTTGTAAATTAGTTATTTTGTGACTTTCATGAGTTTTAATGACTTTAACCTAAGTGTATGTAAACATTACAGACTTTAACTGTAGCTACATGGTCCGGTACAAAATAATTTCCCGCAGGCAACGTTAGGCTACACTACCGGAAAAAAAAACTGCGAAGGAATTATGCTGTGCTTATGAAATTGGCAGCTCTTAGCCCAGACATGGAAGCTTGGAGTTACGCATCCGACAAGCCAGTGTTGAATAGCCTACGTTAAATGTATTTTTATAGAATACTAATAGGCCTATTTTACAACTGTATTTCCATATTTTACTTATGCAAACGATTTAGGCTGTACTAACCATTTAGGCTGTATGTATTTCTTTCAGCTTTCAGTGTTGCGTCTAGCCTATTGTGCATGCATGTCTCCATATATACTTGATTAATTAATTTACATGCTTCTTCACGGTCCAAAGTTCAGGTGGTGCTGTTCATTGTATTTCATTTGACATTAAATACAGCTCATCTAAAAACTCTTTTAATGTAATTGTGGGCTATCGGTAATAGGAGAAATGTTCTCATTCTCATCAGTACAGGGCGTTATAGTTACGCGAATGTCTGCATGCATTTATTTGGAATGCATGTATTCTGTATGCATGTCTCTCTCGATGTCATTATCTTCATGCATTATTCATCATTAGTTAGCTACCAAAAAATAAGTGATATCTGATTAAAAACGCCAAGTTACTCACGCATAGCCTACATAGCCTACAAAAAAAGCCAAGTTACTCACGCATAGCCTACAGAGCGCTGTCTATAAATCCTTAATTCCAACTTGCAAAAACTAGGCCTGCCTTTAAAAGTATTGATATCAAAATTTCACAAAGTTACAACCAAGGAGCCAAGACTGGGCTTTCGTTTTGAAGCTCATTTCCAGGTTGGGCTGGGAGCAGCAATTGTGCCGTTGCGCTACTGCGATTGGCTCCAGTATAGGTCTTTCACCATGTAAGTCAATGGCAGCAATGTGGTCAAAATACTCAGTCAATAATGTTTTTCCCACAAAAAAATGTTATTGCAATAGGTGCCTTTCTTTCATCTAATGCCTCTGCATGTGCTGATTTTTTTAAATATTGTGTTGTTTGGACAGGGTATTAACATTTGTTCAGGACCAATCAGAGGGACAGGTTGAGTCCTCTTCGGCTCCATGGAGCAGACGCAGTTTGTACAAACGGGCGGCGAAAAAGACATCCGGAGCCTCAATTCAGTTTTTACGAGGCCGTGGTAAGGCAATGGGTGACGTCACAGTGGCTTTGTCCATATTTTTATAGTCTATGGTTACAACTAACAATATTGCCTATCGTAGCTCACACTAAATAAACTAGCTCTATTCCAAAGCAATGCTATCCAAACTTTCCTAAATTATTTAATGCAACTTGGCCCTGTGTTTCTTCATCTTACCATCTCAAGAGAATGTGGTCAATGAAACTATGTTCCACATCAAACTGCAAAATGAGAATAATCTATAGTGAAAATACTCTGATGTGTTGCACTTAAACAGAAAAATTACTACACTGTAGGGCATGTTTGAACAATTGTCTGCATCCACTGCTTTGGGTCTATGAAAAGCACAGAATGAATAACGTAGTATTATTATTATTATTATTAAGTATTTATTGTTTTATTTATTTGGAATATTTGAATTTCTATCAAAACCCGTGTGGTCCTACAGAGCATAGATATCCTTGTGTTCACAAAATTCTGTTCACAAATATCATAACTATTATTATGTTAAGGAAATTAGTACTATTACTTATTTGCCATCATCTGACCCACAAACGTGTCTGGATACGTTTGTAAAAATGCTATATGTACACTATTTTCTAGGTAAAAATATTACTCATTTTTATCTGCATTTATTTATTCATCCCCCCTTTCTCTATTGTACATGATGTTGATATAAATGTCTGTTTGTGAATTGTAAAGAAATCTGTAGCAGCACTTAACATTTTAAAACCTGTACATTTTCTAAAGTAAACTTGCCAACAAAGTATAACCATACCCTTTCTGCAGTGTAATTATTCATCAACTGTTAAAAACATTAATTGAAATCATATGTTGTTCCATGAGGCACAATCTCTTCACATGCTAAGAAGAAACACAGGGCCAAGTTGCATTCAGTAATTTAGGAAAGTTTGGATAGCATTGCTTTGGAATAGAGCTGGTTTATTTAGTGTGAGCTACGATAGGCAATATTGTTAGTTGTAACTTGGCCACATTTTGTTATCAATACTTTTAAAGGCAGGCCTAGTTTTTGCAAGTTGGGATTAAGGACTAATAGACAGTGCTCTGTAGGCTATGCGTGACTAACTTTCCTTTTTTTTTTTTTTTTACGTCTGAGACGTTTTTGATTTTATATATATATATATATGTATATACACATATATACACACAGGGTTCAACATTAACGGTTGCCCAATTGCCCGGGGCAAGTAAAACCATGTGCCAGGCACGTAAAACATCAATGCCTATTGATGTTGCCACCTCTGTGTTTAACTCATGCCTCTCTCAGTCTCTCAACTCACTATGTCCTCTTGTCTCCAAACCAGCCCGACTATCACCCCCCTCCCCGTGGCTGACGGATTCTCTCAGATCCAGCAGAACCATGCTACGAGCCGCTGAGAGAAAGTGGAGGAAATCCAGATCCCCAGATGACCTGGCCTCCTACCACACTCTGCTGGCAGCCTTACCACATCAGCTAAAACTTAATTTTTCCAGTCTAAAATTGATACATGTCTATCTAACCCACGTAAACTGTTTTCCACCTTCTCCTCCCTGCTCACCCCCCCTCCACCCCCTTCACCCTCCTCCCTCTCTGCAGATGACTTCCTGACCCACTTTCACGCATCTGGTGACACCCCACATCCCCCATACTGAACCCATCGCTACACTGTCGTCCTTCAAGACTCTGGAGGATTCCGATGTGCTCGAGCTGGTGACGCGCCATCGCGCAACCACCTGTCCACTAGACCCCATACCTTCAGCAGTCATCCAGTCTATATCTGCTGAGCTCCTTCCATATCTGTCCTCCATTATTAACACCTCCCTAATCTGTGGCCATGTTCCTGCTGCCTTTAAAACTGCCCGTGTAACCCCACTCCTTAAAAAACCTAGCTTAGATCCCGCTGATGTCAGGAACTACCCTCCTCTATCTCTCTTGCCCTTCCTGTCCAAAACAATTGAACGTGCTGTCCTTAACCAACTGTCTGTTTTTCTCCACCAGAACAACCTGCTTGACCCGCATCAGTCTGGCTTCAGAACCGGCCATTCGACTGAAACTGCTCTCCTGGCTGTGACTGAGGCACTCGCCACTGCTAGAGCCTCCTCCCTCTCCTCTGTTCTGATTCTCCTTGACCTGTCTGCGGCATTTGACACGGTCAACCACAAACTCCTGATCTCCACACTCGCTGAGATGGGCATTTCTGGAACTGCCCTCTCTTGGTTTGTATCGTATCTCACTGATAGATCCTACCAAGTCTCCTGGAAGGGTTCCGTCTCTGCTCCCCATCCCCTGTCTACAGGAGTCCCGCAGGGATCTGTACTGGGTCCTCTGTTGTTCTCTATGTATACTAAGTCTCTTGGCTCAGTAATCCATTCACATGGCTTCTCATACCATAGCTATGCTGACGATACTCAACTCTTCCTCTCTTTCCCTCCCTCTACCCCACAGGTTAAGGAGAGGATATCTGCTTGTCTGACTGACATCTCTGAGTGGATGGCTACCCATCACCTGAAGCTCAACCTTGATAAGACAGAGCTCCTCTTCATGCCGTACAAGACCTCCCCACTACATGACCTCTCCATCACCGTTGATGGGACCGTGGTGGCTGCCTCCCGCTCTGCAAGGAACCTGGGGGTGGTCCTGCACGACTGGCTGGACTTCAAAGAGCACATCAGGGCGACGGCACGGTCCTGCAGGTTCCTCCTGTACAACATCAGGAGGATTCGACTGTACCTGACCACCTACTCCACCCAGCTTCTTGTCCAGACCATGGTCACCTCACGCCTGGACTACTGCAACTCTCTGCTCGCAAGAATACCGGCCTGCGCCATTCTGCCTCTTCAACTGATCCAGAATGCAGCTGCCCGGCTTGTGTTCAACCTCCCGAAATTTTCCCATGTAACCCCCCTGCTGAGGTCTCTCCACTGGCTGCCAGTTGCAGCCAGGATCAGGTTCAAAGTTCTGACCCTGGCCTACACTGCAGCCAATAGGACAGGCCCCGCCTACCTGCAGGACTTAATCCAGAACTATGTTCCTGCTCGACCACTTCGCTCTTCTACAGCAGGGCGACTGGCACTTCCCCCCCTCCGTTTCAAAGGCTCTTGCTTGTCCCGACTGCAGAGTTTTTCCACATTAGCTCCTCAGTGGTGGAATTAACTTCCCATTCCCCTACGTTCTACTCCAACCCTGCCTGCATTCCGTCGAGGCCTGAAGACACACCTTTTCAGACTCCACCTTGACTGATATCCTCACCTAGGAATATCAGTTCCCTGTTCCCTGTGTTTTCCTGTCTGTTTATTATAGTTTATAATAGTATTTGGAATGGTAGTGTGGTGTTGCTGATTTGCCCACAGCTTACTGTGAACTACAGTCGACGTTCATTGCTAGGGATAGCTGCTACATTATGCGAAGGATGTGCTTTGCCTTATCTGTTCTGTAATGATCTTGATGATGCCTCTGTACGCACTTACTGTACGTCGCTTTGGATAAAAGCGTCTGCTAAATGAATGTAATGTAATGTAAAACTGCCCAGTGACCTAACCCGAGTGGGCAAGTGACGATTCAGAGCAAATTAATAATTTGCAAAATCTCCGGTTTCGGTTTGGTTCTGTGTGTGCCCCGCCCACATGCAAGCAAGCACAGCAGCAGTGCGTGTGTGTGAGATGTTTTTCTGTAAAAAAAAAAAAAGGGACTAATCATAGCATTAAAAGAATAAGATTATTGACCAGTAGCTAGCTACCGGTCACCAAGGTGTGCAGGCAGAGAGATAGAGGCGGATCTAAAGTCTTTGGCTCAGCGGCGGCAGGGAGGGCAAACCGGAGCTTTCGAATGTAGATAGCAGTGATTTCCAACAGAAAACGTAGTTTGTTGACTTTTGTTACATCACTGCAGTGGTGATACAACTTACAAGAAGTAAATGCTAGTGTGTTGTTAGCCTTTATTGATCGCCTTTGTCTACTGCTGCTTGTAAGCAAGGTTTCAGTACCATGAAACGGATCAAAACAGACTGGAGGAGCAACTTGTCAGTTGACATACTGTCAAAACTTTGTGAGCAGGGAAGGCCCTGCAATTGAGTTCAACCCGCATAGGGTGGTTGAGAGATGGCTGGGTGCTGGGGAGAGGGCATGAAGACTGTAAGGTAGTTGTAGTTGGCTGGGAGGAGGGCGGGGGGGGGGGCAGGATGTTTATTTATTGTGTATTTTTCAATAAAATAAAAAGTTTAAAAGTTTAATATATAAGCTCTGTGTTTTTGTTACTGGTTTTTAAACTACACCATATCCGGGCAAAGTCATAAATTGACTTTGCCCGACTGGGCAAGTGAGAAAAATACTTAATGTTGAACCCTGAAATACAGTGCCCTCCACTATTATTGGCATGCCTGGTAAAGATGAGTAAAAAGGGTTATAAAAAATTCACCGTTTGGTGAATTAGCTTAATCTCGCACTGAAAAAAATGAGAAAAATCCAACCCTTAATTCAAGTAAATTTATTATGAGAAAAAAAAATCCCTCATCAAGAAATAATTATTTTTAACAAAACCACATGTGCCACAATTATTGGCACCCCTGCATTTATATATAGAATAACGTAATCATTTTAAATATTTGGTCGCATATCCTTTGCATGCCATGACTTCCTGATGTCTGTGACCCAACAACATCTTGATATCAAGACTTGATATCTTATTTTCTGGTAATAAAAAAGGGTTACTTCTCCTGACTTATTTTTCCATAGAGTTCAATAGGAATATTTGTCAGGAGAAACCCTTAAAGTGATCCATCCATATCTACTGCATATCTGGCAGCAGAGTGATGGTTTGAGGCTCGTTTGATACCTCAGACGTTTGATGACTTCCAGCCATTTTACCAACCATTTCAGTATAATTTACAGCTAAATCTAGTCCCACCCCCCAATTCCCATAGAGATCTATTCAAATGCAGACACGTTATAGTATCGCTTGTAAGAGTACCAGAAAATATGATATCAAGAGTCTTTTGATGTTGTTGGGTCACAGACATCAGGACGTCATGGCATGCAAAGGATATTAAATACTTCAATTAAAGGTTGGATTTTTCTCATTTTTTTAGTGTGAGATTAAGCTAATTCACCAAACGGTGAATTTTTATAACCCTTTTTACTCATCTTTTCCAGGGCTGCCAATAATAGTAGAGGGCACTGTATGTACTATACACTTATATAAACACACAGACACACGTAAAAAGATACAATCATTGATTTATTACAGAAAAGATGATATCCAAAATCATTTAATTTATGGTACAGATCAACAGATCATCTGATAAGTATTTGTATGCATTTTTTTTATACATGTAAACAAGGATGAAGTAAACAATGCTTGTTATTGAGTCAGAATCACAGCTGCTGACAATTTAAAAAAAAATCTACTCTACTGTGCTTTCTCTTCAAAACTCTAAGCAGTTGCTCCAACACAATTATCCTGATTGATTCAATCTCTTCAAAGCTGAGTAGGGCATGAAATTTATTTTAATAATAATCATTACAATGACGACATCTTGCTCCAGTTCATTTCTGCCTCATTTTTGATTTGGAGATGAGCAAGAAATATGTAACCATTATAGCATATTACATCTTGAAATACACAAGTTTCAAACCTTATTTTTGGTGATGCTTTTTAATGCATCCGAGATATTCCGACAGAAGAAGAAAGGGTATACAAAAGTTGGGGCCAATTCGCAATTTAAAGTGACTGGAGTGTTGGCTGTTGCACACTCTACTTGCACTCTCGGGTAAAGGTTTTCCATGTTGCTGTTCGATAATGTACAATTAAATAAATCTTTGGAAGTTTCAGTAGTATCTGATCAAATCTGTTTCTTTTGTTAGGTCATACATATACAATACATTTCTCATGACATTCATTTAAACTTTCTCCAGTCACGTTCTGATGATGAAGGATTAAGTGGAAGTCTTTGGAAATCAGGATTGGGCTCAATTCCATTTTCAATTCAGTCAATTCACAAAATTGATTTAAATTCAATTCATGAACTGAAAAATGCTAATGCTCTAATGTTCAATAGATTTTTAAATGAATGTGGTGAATTTCAATTTATTTAGTAAATTAACTAAATTGACCCCAACCCTGTTGGAAATTTAATACTTTAATTACAAATTAAAAGAGTACTTCACGGTTTGACTAATTACCATTGCTAATTTTGATAAGGAGCCCATGTGTATTCAAAATGTCTGCATAGTTCACCTCTCCTTGCTTTATTCTCTCAATTATTATTTTTTTATTATAATCAAAACAATCAACTGTGAGAATACTGGCCTGATTCAATCTTAAAGTTTAATCTGAGTCACAAATCTAAGCAATAAATCACTTTCACAACAGTATGGGTTCGTCTTTCACTGTCTTTCAAAAGAAGTACCATGAAAGTAACAAAATGCTTACATTTATCTCATTTTAAACACCTGCTCAAAATGCCTCCTTTTCAATTCAACACATATGCAAAACAAGACTGTAATATCAGGATATGATTGGAAACATCCAAACCATAAAGTTTCTACAAATAATCCTGATGAGAAACAACCTCACATACTACAGATTAAAACAAGATTCAACTTCAAGACCAAAATTCAACTGCCCAATTGTTAAACTGGCATGCAACCTGCATGTTCAACAATAGTAAAACTACATGTAATATTACAAAATGATTATCTACACAACAAAACCAATATATTGATGTGGGTTAAGTGCTGTCTTCAGCAAGGATAAGCCATGCACATTCAAAACATACTGTATTGCTGTACACTCATTTATGCATTCACTCCACCTTTGTTCAGGTTGAGTATTGCAGTCATAATGTTAATGGAAAAGCCACAAAGTGAGGATAAATGCCAGTATTCTTGAAAGACATCATGTCCTAGAATGATTTTCACAACTGTAACCCAACTTATTTGACCGTGGTTACCCTTGAAAAAGTGCAAACAAAAATATATTTCAGCCAGAGAAGCCTCGAGTGTCTCCTTGGTTTGTATTGTTGATTTAAGTGTTTACTGCATCCATTAGTAACCACACCAAAATGACAATTTGAGAAGATAGCAAGTAATTAAAAACTGAGATGGGTGAAAATGTGTAACTTGGCTCTACTGGTCCAAGTTTGGCCATTCCTGCAGTAGACAAAGGAGGTAATTATTTGCTTGCATTTTTAGTATTTTCTGCATGATACAATATGTGCCACAATTTCTTACAATCAGGTGCACATACAAATTTAAAAAGACAATTGCTTGCTTTATTCATGTAATACATTTTTTCTTCTGTTGTTGCCTGATATTAAATTCTATTTTCCTCTGGGAAGAAAGTTAATATTTTTTCAGGATAGAAGAAAAAAACATTTTAAAGTGCTCATTCTTATATTTTAAATAAATAATAAATCATCCCCATGCAAATGTTAATTATAAACACAAGAAAAAACATACTAAAAGGAGGATGCCTGTGCTAACAAAAGATATCAGAGAGAATACCCTTGTAAAAGTTCCAAGTACACCTGAGGAAAGCTATGACATTGCATTTTCACATTTATTATTTATATTTATACAAGATTCAATATTCATGACCACGTGTGGGTGTGTGTGTATATTTACACATAGTTATACATACATGCATACACACAAAGTTAACTCAAACATGTACAGTGGTGTTCAAAAAAATAGCAGTATAACATCAGTAACCTGATGAACCACTGTTATTAGTAGTAGTGATATTTCTGCATGGCAAATAATTTACTTGTAGATGTAGTAGTGTAATAGAAAAACAACAGACCCAACTGTCATGACATGCATGCTGCTTGTTCTGAGTAATTGACTCATTCATTGAAAGGGCCGTGTTCAAAATAATAGCAGTGTGGAGTTTAATTAAGAGAATTCATTCATTCTGTGAAAAAAACAGGTCAAACAGGTATTCCACAGGTGAACAGGTGATGCCATCATGAGACTCCTGATATCTTATTTCCAGGTACTCTTAGAAGCAATACTATAACCTCTCTGCATTTGAATGGATCGCTATGGGAATTGGGACGAGATTAAGCTGTAAATTACACGGGAATAGTATGGAACACATGGTTGGCTAAATGGCTGTAAGTCAACAAGGGTCTGAGGTATCAAACAAGCCTTAAACCATCACTCTGCTGCCATAAATACAGTAGATATGGATGGATAACTTGAAGGGTTTCTTCTCCTGACTTATTTTTCCATAGAGTTCAATAGGAAAATTTGTCAGGAGAAACAACCCTTCAAGTGATCCATCCATATCTACTGCATATCTGGCAGCAGAGTGATGGTTTGAGGCTTGTTTGATACCTCAGACCCTTGTTGACTTACAGCCATTTAGCCAACCATGGGTTCCATACCATTCCCGTGTAATTTACAGCTTAATCTAGTCCCACCCCCCAATTCCCATAGAGATCCATTCAAATGCAGAGAGGTTATAGTATTGCTTCTAAGAGTACCTGGAAATAAGATATCAGGAGTCTTTTGATATCCTTTCATACAGAATCATGATGGCATCACCTGTTTACCTGTGGAATACCTGTTTGACCTGTTTTTTTTTTCACAGAATGAATGAATTCTCTAATTAAACTCCACACTGCTATTATTTTGAACACGCCCCTTTCAATGAATGAGTCAATTACTCAGAACAAGCAGTGTGCATGTCATGAACAGTTGGGTCTGTTGTTTTTCTATTACACTACTACATCTACAAGTAAATTATTTGCCATGCAGAAATATCACTACTACTAATAACAGTGGTTCATCAGGTTACTGATGTTGTACTATTTTTTTGAACACCACTGTATGCATAGCAGGAAAATAAATTAAGGTTCTAAGAAAACACAAAAATATATGTATCTAATTTCAACAAAACTGAACACAAATCAGTCACTTGCAGTACCTTAATGCCAACTACAAGTGAACATATGTGACTCACCAGTGAAATTAGATGCAAATCTTGGTGCACACAATCAAATACATATGTTGAGTAAAAATCATACCTATAAAGCAATATCTGACATAACAGCAGGTCAAATCTATGCATAATCTTCATTAAAAGTCAGAGGAAAATATTTGCAAGAAAGTCAGAGCTTGCAGTATGTAGAACAGCTCCATCTAAACCATATATAGCTTGGCCATGAATTGAATATTACTGCCCTGTAATTAGGGTACATCACTTGAAACCAGAGTTTAAGGGTTTATTATCCCCAGTGCAGGTGACTAAAGTCCCTCTGATGTGAAGACGTTTATGTTCAGAATATCTGCATATAAGCCAGACTCAGGATAAACACACCTACTAAATGTCCAATGTTTAACAGGAGTATGAATAGGAGAACACACATTGTTTGCACGAGGCAGACATATCCTAGACCAAATCAAATAATGGCCGTTTCTATCAGTTTCCTTCATTTTTGACATTTGAGGAGAACTGAGCCAGGCTACTGACACAGTGTAATGGACTGTTCAGCTGAGCAGTGAATCATTTGTAGCAAATAACCATGTCCTCTCCTGTCTATAGTCCTGATGTACCCACACTGTCAAGCAACCTCTAGCACCTCACAGAATATTTCTACTTAAGAATGATTTTTTGTGAACAAATGTTTATGGTTGTGTAAATTAAACAATAAGTGTCATGCAGGTTAAATTAACATTATCCTTTCGACCTACTACAATTTATGGTTGCAGAAATGGAACATAATATTACCTATAAATTCTTTCTGTCTTGGTTTTCACCATATTCACACTTTTATCCATAAAAGGTTTACAGTGATAGCTAAACTACTGAAATTAATATACATTTTACCTCTTGGCATGAACATGTATGAAAAAAACTTTTTTGAATAGAATATCACAGTTATCCAAGCAGGAAAAACACTTAACTAAAAAAAAACTCCACCTGGAAGCTAGCAGATAATGCTAATTATTTAGCTTGCGTTTGCTAAGACACTTGAGGTCATGCAGCTATATTCAAACACTGAGTTTCGGTAGTTTACAGTGCACACTGTCCTTTCCTTGCTTAGGAGTCAATTCCAGTTAACATGAAAAAAGCAAAAAATAAAATAAAATAATGAGAGTGAGCAAACAAAATTAAGGAAGTATCTTTTTGATGTAATTTACACAGCCTTTATCATTTTTTTCAGATTGAAAAAAGAACAATGGTACTGCAATGACTTTTTCGCTCTCCAATGAAATGAAGAGACCCCCAATTTACTTAGAAAACATGATTTAATATAAGGTTTGTGTAAACCAGATTGTATAAGAAAATTGAAAAGGAAAGGGTAGAATAAGCAGAAGTAGTAAATAATAAATCCCCCTTTGATAAGTCCAGCCAAAATGATTGTTAAAAAGGATGCTTCCTGCCAAAACTGACGTGAAGCAAAAGCAGTAAAAATTAGCTTGCAAGGCTGTGAATTCACAGCTGTAGTGTGTAAGACCACTTTCTTGACATGCTTTTTTTCAAATGTTAACCCTAAGTTCTCCTAAGGCAAGACGTACAATTTTTCTTCTTTTACAGCAGAAAATTCAAAGGTTGAAGGCAAAGAGTAGAGGTGATGGGAAGACGGCAAAACTGTCTTCATGCTTCTTTAGAATGCTCTGCTAGAATAGATGAATAGTTACTTTCTTTCCAATCTCACTGCTGAAACCATTTCACCACAAACCATGCACACGCACGCGACAGGACAAACTGCACCGAACTTGTGACTCTTGGCTCCTCGTGTTGAGGGGCGATGAGACAACGCGGCACTTCACAAAGACAGACTAAGCTCACACAGAAAACTCCACATCAAACCAGGCACTGCGACCAAATGTACAAGGTGTGCTTAGGGGAAAAAAAACAAACAAAAAAACAACATGCATTTTTCTGTATAAAGAACTGTATTTTACCAATGCAATTCCTTATAAACACTTTTACGGTGTGTTTGTGTGCCTGTTTCACATTTCCGAAATAAGGAGGATGTAATTCTGCATGCTGTTAGGGCAATATACTGTTTTTTTCAGTTTTTACTTTGCATAAAGCTTTCTCTGATATTTTTGGTAGCTGTTTTACTGGGCCCACTTGGCAGCAACAAATAATCACGACGTGCAACATGAACGCGCTGCAAGATTGGCCGGTGTCCATGTTGGTATTCATAAATAGCACACTGGAGCTGTTTAGCCGGTCGCCTGGCCTTTCTTCCATTGCAGGGCTCAAGCTGCAACAGTGCAGGTTGCGTTTGGGTGAGAAGAGAGCACTGGTGACCTGCAGCCCTTCGTCTGCATAGTAAACATCACAATTGCACAGATACTCCTTCAAAGCATTGAAATTGCACAGATGCGGTTTCCCCCTGCAGTAGAAAGCTGAGGTGGTGTGGGGCATCGATATGGGAATCAAAATGAACACTGACCAAAAGGTCTGAGGACAGGACAGTCAGGAAGTGACATTGAGGGGGGGGGGGGGGGGGGGGGGCTGTTGGGGGCTGGTTCTGGTCTGGATGTAAGATGATGACTGCATCTCCCTGGGCCAGCCTCCTCTGTGACTCCCCGGTGAGTTGTATATGTGTGTGTTGGTGGATGGGAGGATGAGGTTGGGCAAAGCTAAGGCCACTCATGGTGATAACGCTTTCCGTTCTTCTTCCTCTCCTTCTGCAGGTGCTCCAGCTCAGCCTCATACATCATTTCCTGCATAAGGTACTTTTCCCGCCGCACACGCTCGCACAGACCCTTGGGCATGTCTGGGATCAGGTAGGCGATGAAAGACTTGATACCAAAGACCAGGTGCTGTAGAGACAAACAAGTTACCTCATCACCTCAGTGGCTGACCGTGCCAAAAGGACTCTATTTCAAATACAGCCCTTGGGAACTCCAGGAAAAGCCAATTATCCCAAAAAGAGATTGCAATAAAAAGTTCAATGGCACCTGCCACTCTTCACAATGGAGACAGGCAGGAGCAGGCTGCAAGTGGGCCCAAGAACCATGTTGTCACTGTTTCCTGCCTCCCTATGCAATGAAGATATATGGTGCTGCTCCAGAATTCAGGTTTTTTTTTAAATTTATTTTACCCATACTACTTTCTTTGGGAAAACTTAAATGGGATTTGTTGTGAAACACTATCTACAGAAGTAATTGATTATATATTATAAAGTACCCACTTCCCACTGCAGTGCTGATACAAAGGACCCCAAATGGTCACAATCACAGTTTGGTCAGTTCAGTTATCATCAAAATAATGTTTGCGTTGGAAAAAATAAATCAACAAAAGATAAGAACTACAAGGAGGGCTCTAAGTGACTGTGAACCTCCAATATGCAGGGAGACAAGAAACAATTCCAGCAGTATAAGTATTAATTTATAAAGTAACTGAACTCAGATGTTTCTCGTATTTTCAAGATTCCCTTCACTTCTGTAAATGAAATGTCAGCGACTGATCGATTTGTATGCTAGCTTGGTGCCAGCGCCATTTGAAAAGTAGTACCTGAAGCTGAAATACTAACCTCAAACACAATGATGAAGGCCAGCCTGGCAGCCAGAACATGCCAGAACTGCAGCGTGAACTCATAGGGTTCCGAATTCCAGGGGGGCGCTCTGTAGTCTCGATACCTACAAACAGACAAAAAAGTCATTGTTTCAAGAGTCCGTTGCTGGAGGAGAATTAGTGATTATTTCCATGCTATTTTTTCCTTTCAATCCATGTTCAGCTTAGTGGTTGTGTTGTTAAAGTTAAAGATTCTTGAGATTCTTGTTTTTTTTATTTTTATTTTGAAGACAAGTTCCTAATGACGGTTTTACTCTGTAATTGTATTCTCTGTCAGTTTCACAATGTTGAAAAAACATTAAACACTGATATAAATAAATAGTGGTCCTGGCACTGACTGCTCTTTCTTTCTCTGTTCAGCTGTGTGAAGAACAAAACTTTGAAGACACAGCAAATAAATGTTGTCAGGACATTTCTTGAGTTGATTAAGATGTGGAATATTATGCCAACATTCAGTCAAATAATACTGAGATCATTTGAAATTCTCAATTGAGAGTAAACACTGTTTCGGAGTTTTAAAGAAAAATTTATATTATACCCCTTTCACACACAAAACCCGGGAAATGACACGGGATATTGAACACGGGCTCGACCCATTCACAACGCACTATAGTCCTGGGTCGACGCCATTCACGCCAAGACCTGGGTCCGCATGTTTACTTCCGTATACGTCACTGCTGGTCAGGGTTGTCGCCTTGCAATGTTATTAAAAGCAGACATTTCAAAGTTTGTTTATACTGGAGATTTAAGAAGTTATGGACTGTTATTGAAACATACAAACCCCAATTGCAAAAAAGTTGGGACAGTGTATAAAATGTAAATAAAAACAGAAAGCAATGATTTTGAAATACCTTTTGACCTGTATTCAATTGAAAACAGTATAAAGACAAGATATTTAATGTTTTAACTAATCAACTTTATTGTTTTTTTGTAAATATATCTAAATTTGATGCTTGCAACACGTCCCAAAAAAGTTGGAACAGGGGCATGTTTACCACTGTGTTACATCACCTTTCCTTTTAACAACACATGCACTTCATAATGCGCCACACGTTTTCAATGGGAGACAGGTCTGGACTGCAGGCAGGCCAGTCTAGCACCCGCACTCTGACTACGAAGCCATGCTGTTGTAAAACATGCAGAATGTGGCTTGGCATTGTCTTGCTGAAATAAGCAGGGACGTCCCTGAAAAAGACGTCATCTAGACGGCAGCATATGTTGCTCCAAAATGCATATGTACTGATGTGCAAGTTACCCATGCCATGGGCACTAACACATCCCCATACGATGACAGAAGCTGGCTTTTGAACCTTGCGTTGGTAACAATCGGGATGGTCCTTTTCCTCTTTGGCCCAGAGAACACAACATCCATTATTTCCAAAAACTATTTGAAAGGTACAATGTATTAACGGTAAAAGGTACACTTACGATGAGCTACCAGACTGCGAAACCATGGTATATGCTCCTTTAGAAGCCATAAGTCAGTCAACTTACTTTTTAAGAAATTGTGTTTTATTCCCATATAACTGGTGAAGGACTATTCTGCCCACAATCCTAAATCAAGTTCCACCAATCAGATGTCGCCGTTACCATACAGATGTCCACCACTCCGAAGTTGCACGGTTGGAAACTAGTTTCTACAGTCTATGGTCGGAAGGTTGGAAGCCAGCATTACATTACGGTTGATTAAAAAAAACTAGTAGTTAAGGTTAAATATGCTGAGAAATATCCAGCGGATATCCATATTACATCTAGCTAATAGTTTTTGTGGTTAGGGGTGCAGTATTTATTAAGTTTGTAAATATTAACGGAGCAAAGTTATGTAGCTAGATTAGACTGAAAGAGAGCCGACTGGCTGCTGGGCATGCGGGTTCCACAAGTAAATTTACAAGCACTACAAGTACAACAATAAATCCCAAAACACAAAAATATATACAGTGTATACAAGAAAGCACTAAAGAGAAAATGTAATTATAACCTAAAATGATTGCAAAAGTGGTTGAAAATGAGGGGAAAGTGATTTGATTACATAATTCGCAATGCTTTATGGTATGAGTAGTTCATTCCCTCTTAAAAAATGTTAAGTACACAGTCTTGTACCTTAGCCTTTTTTTAAAAACATTTTACAGATTTTGTACAAAAACACGTGTAAAACTGTTATCACCCACAAAAAAATTGTCTGAGGTGATCAACTAATGAGGTGTAAAGGGAATTCTGTGTGCTAAAATTTAAAGATACGTTCATTTCTCATTTTTGCAGGTTAGCCTGAATTAACATGCAAAAATAGGCGTCCCAATGTTATTTCATGAAATAGTGGGAGTTGGTCATGTAAATAGATTACTTTAGCACGTGTAAAGTGATTTACTAAACCCAAAAGGAAGGTTGAGAAAGGTATTTGCGGGTGCATTTTAGTACAAATGGAAAGCAGGTATTGAAAGACACGGAATCGATAAAATGACGGCTGTCATTGTAGCAAGACAATACAGGTGTGCTTGGAATATCCATAACTGAACGTTCTGAATGATTGCGTAACAATGGGTGCTAATTAACTAACAAAATACACAAGAAGAGAATTTGTGGATAGCCTACATAGACTACATCATGAACAGTAAGAATTTTTTTTTAAATCATGAAGCAAATTGTGTTACAGAATACAAGCTTAACTAGTATTTGAATCAAACAAACAATAGGCTACAACATATATTATAACAAACAGTGAATAACAAGCAAATTAAAACCCATGATCAAATAGAAATGTGATTTTATGTGACACTTATTTCAGTCCTGACAAACATCTGTAACTCCCAGCAGAAACTGAGACATCCACTGAAACAGTTTGTAATAAACCGCCAGCTCGTTTCGTGTAACAGTAGCCTATATACTTCACTAAAAAATACCATAAAAACAGCAAAATTGCTGCAAGTCTTTTCACCGTTTTCTTACAGTATAACCATTCCAAACATGCAAAAACTCTCATTTAAATATGGCTGTTTGCAGCTGGAGTAATTTGCATAATGACTCTTAGTTGCTCACCCGCAAAGTGTGAAATGTTAACGCTTGCAAATACTTTGGCTGCACATGCAAAATAACACCCCTTATTTGGGATCTTAATAAATCGACCCCATAGTGTGCCTCCGATCGTAACCAATGAGGTTCCTTGATTGAAGCCTGAGTCGAATAACCCGTGTTCCCCATTTCACACTGAAGCCGAGCTGTGTCCAATGTGCGTAAATCGTGAGCAGGGTCGCGGCCCCGAGTCGAATAACGCGGGTTGACCCTTTCATACCAACAACGAACAACGAACACGGGTCTTTGCTTCGGAGTGAAAGGGGTATTAGACTGGTCAAAATGGTCTCTTTTGACATTTAGCTATAAAGCTACACTGCTTGGCCAAAAAAAAAGTCGCACACTCTAATATTTTGTTGGACCGCCTTTAGCTTTGATTAAGGCACGCATTCCTCGTGGCATTGTTTCGGCAACCTTATGCAATGTCACAACATTTATTTCCATCCAGAGTTGCATTCATTTTTGGCCGAGATCTTGTATTGACGACGGGAGAGTCTAACCACTTCGTAAAGTCTTCTCCAGCACATCCCAAAGACTTTCAATGGGGTTAATGTCAGGACTCTGGTGGCCAATTCATGTGTGAAAATGATTCCTCATGCTCCCTGAACCACTCTTTCACAATTTGAGCCCGATGAATCTTGGCATTGTCGTCCTGGAATATGCCCATTGATGGGATAACCTGGTCATTCAGTACATTCAGGTACTCAGCTGACTTAATTTTATTGCTGCATAACGTTGCTGAGCCTAGACCTGACCAATTGAAGCAACCCCAGATCATAACACTGCCTCCAGAGGCTTGTACAGTGGGCACTATGCGTGACAGGTGCAACGGCGACTTTTATTTTGGCCAGGCAGTGTATGTTTATATTATATTCTTATTATTTTTCAGATGGTAAAATTAAATTGACAGTATAGACATAAAAGCTATGCAAAACATCCACTGTTAAATACACCTATAAAATAAAATTGCTAATTTGTTCAAAATCAGTATTAGTAACAATCAACAAAAAGAACAGTGCATTTTTTATAGGGATGGATGTAATAAGTCTATCCCTAGTTTCCTGTGCTTGTCCTGTTTTGCACTGTTTATTATTTTGTGATCATTGTTCCCTCATGTACCATCCTGTTTGTTGTTTTGGTTATCACCTTTATAGTAAAGTCTTTATCTTTGCACCAACTACTTGTCTCGAGCTTAGTCACTGCATTTGGGTCCACAACACCACCAGTCCCTTGTGACAGAAAGACCAAGCCACAAGATGGACTCGCCAGCTGGCCAGCTAAGGCGTTACCCTGGGTCGACACGAGAGGCTTATCCAGAACATCTCAGAGAACCTCCAATCCCCTTGGCGATTCAATGCACTCCTGCTGTTACCACTGGGGAGGAGACTCCGGATCCACGTCCAGATTCTGCAATTGATCCGGGGCTCAGTAACTTCCCAGCTCCCACTTGCGAACTGCTAAGCAGTCAGGATGGGTCAAATGCAGAGTAATCACGGGGTCAATAAAGTATAACTTAACTTAACCTCCCTCCTCTGGAGCACTATGACGGATGCCTTGGGAGATGTCGGAAATTCCTAACTCAATGCTCCCTGACATTCGAATTGCAACCCTCTAGCTTCCCCACAGAGCGTTCCAAGGTTGCGTTCAATGGGCCTCAATATGTGCGTACATTTATGTATGAAACGAGTTATGTATTTTTATGGATGAATCTAGTCCCACTAGATTCTCACCCCCCAATTCCCATAGCGATCCATTCAAATGCAGAGAGGTTATAGTATCGCTTGTAGGAGTACCAGAAAATAAGATATCAAGAGTCTTTTGATATTGCTGGGTCACAGACATCAGGAAGTCATGGCATGCAAAAGATATTCAACCAAATATTAAAAATGATTACTTTATTCTACATTATGTTAAACTGTCCAATATGTTTTGATGCCCGAAAATGGGCGGGGGGGGCTATGTACAAAAGGTTCTATAATTTCTAAAGGCTTCATCCAATATGGATGAAAATACCCTCACATTAAAGCTGACAGTCTGTACTTCAACCTCATTGTCATTGTATCCTTTCAGACTCAAAGTGCTACAGTACAGAACCAAAATAACAAAAAATGTGTCACTGTCCAATGAATTATGGTGCTCACTGTGTAACATTCCACTCCCATCCTATTGTTTCTCCGTGTTTTCCCTCTCCCCGTTTCGTGTTTGTCTCTCCATTGTCCGTGTTTCCCCCCATGCTGCAGGTTGGGCGTGTTTTCCCGTTTGTATCACTCTGTTTCACCACTCCTGTCTCAGCCTATCCCATTCCCCCGCTTCGCATGCATTCCTCACTCTCCGCTCTGTTCAATCACTCTCGCATACATTCGCACGCGTTTCCTAATTGATTCCAATTAATGTTTGCATTTAATCACCTGGTGTTTTCTGTCCTGTGCCAGTTCGTTAATGTTCGTAGTCTGAAACCTCTGGTCCTGTCTGGTTCTCTGTCTAGTCGCCTTGTCAAACAGTTTAGTTCTGTGTCGGTGTTTACTCACCCTGCTATTCTGTGAAGTCCTTGTCTGATCCGTCTGGAACAGCTTTACCCGCTGTTCATTGTTTTGTCTCGCTAACCAACCTTGTCTGCTTAAAGTCTGCCAGCTTGCAGTTGTCTGTGAATCCCTGCCTGTGTTGCGGTTTCCCTGCCTTCCACCTGACGTGTGTGCATGCAGCTTGGGCTTCTGCTATTCCACCCTGCGGCGGTGCCCGCTCACAGCCAGTGCTGCGGTGCTGTTGATGTGCTGTCGCTCCTGCCTCTGCTGTCGCTGCTGCCGTGCTGCTACTGCCGCTGCCCTGCTGCCACGCCAGCGTCCTGTCTGGGCTCCGCTCCACTGTCCTGCTCTACCGCTCCCACTCCCGCTCATCCCCTGCTCCAACCAACCCGGTTACCTGTCTCCATCATCACCCCTGGCTTTCCCTGCTCCCACTGCTCCCGCATCTTCATAACTGGACTGTCTGTATTTAATGTTCTCCCTACGCTTCAGTATTGTTAGAAGCTTAATTTATTGGATGCTTAGTGCTCCCACTCTGTCTGTCAATTCTGTCCTGTCTGTAAAGTCCAGTTCCGGCTTGGAACAATTCCAGTGTGACCTGTAAAGTCCAGCTCCGGCTTGGAGCAATACGGTCCTGCCGGTTGAGTCCAGTTCCGGCTTGGAACTTCTACTGCATTTGCCTTTTCTCCCCATGCTCAGGACTGCCCTGAGCAGATAATAAATATTGAGTTTTTGGCATTTCTGTCTCCTTGTCTTGCATTTGGGTCCAGTCCTCTTCTGGGGTCGTAACACACTGCATCTAAAAGAAGTAGGCGGATTGTAAATTAGTGTTAGAGTATGTAACTTTAGCTATGCAAGGCTAATTGGCTGTCGATAGCCTGAAAGTGACATGTTAAGTTATAACGTTACTCTAAATACACACAATGGGCCTCATTCATGAAATGGGCCTCATTCATTTGACCAACGAAATTTGCCTTACAGGTCTGTTTCCAGCGTTGCAATGGCTGACCTTGTGCTGTTGGAGGAATTGGCAGAGAACAGAACACATCTTCAGCATTGCGCAAAAGCTATTTGTTGGCTGAGAGTGATGTATGGCTGGTTAGTCGTTTCTGTTTTTTTTTGTTTTTTTTACTGTTGGTGCCGTAACTGTAGGCTACTGTACAAACGTAGCCTCAAGGCTCCATCTGAAGATACAAGATGAAGATTTGCAAAATATGAATAGAAAGGGCTGTCACATCTGTGCAGCTCATATGTCATGCGAAATGTATTGCTCAACATCCTGGCCTGGTTGCCTGGTGGGACCATAGACGGCTGGGAACCACAACAGCTTCAGTTTTTGGATCAGCTTCTCGTTTGCAGAACGCTGTGGTGAGAGACGGCTGGCTTATTGGTGTAGCTACGTCAAATTTACTGTCAGACTAACTAGCCTACCTCTTTCAATCACTATATCAAACCACCTCTCACATGCACAAAACACAAACAAAATGACACAATTAATAAATGAATTATGTTGTTTATTTCCAGATTACGAGAAAGACCGCAGCCTAGTGCTTAAATTGGCAGATAGAGGCAATAATGCAGATAGGCTTGCACTTTAACAGCTCGTGTGACAGGAAATTCTGCATTTCCTGCACGTTATATCCTGCCATGTCTTTTTACTTTATCATGTAGGCTACTTTACTATTTACTTTATGACACCGGAATGGACAATACTAAACTATTTTTATCCCTTGATTGAACATCTACTAATAAAGCTTAGATTTCAGTGTCGGAAACATTTTTTCTTTTGCTTTTGCTGGGTCATTTTGACTTCGTATGGACCTTTAGATTCAAGTGACAACCCCCATATAAGGCAATTCATGGGTGTGGATTTATGCTAATCACAAAATAATGTGAATGCGCCTGTCATTTACGTGTATGAACATATGTACGTGAATACGAAAAAATCTGCTTTTCCCACACGGTTTGATAAATCAGGCGTAAATATTTCATACCGACTTGTTTCGTACAAAAATGTACGTGCATATTTAGGAACGCTTCATGAATGAGGCCCAATGAATACAATCAAATATGTAATTACACTGACAATAAATATTAAACAAAAGTTTTCCTAAACTATTGCCTGGATGTTCGTGTCAGTCTTACTGTGCTGGAGAAGCTACACAGGCGGGTCCGTGGCTTTTTATGTCCGAGAGAAAAGTTCTGGCTTTTGGGTCGGGCTGACCTTTTTGCTTTCCTTTGCTGGCGGGTCCAGTTCCTTTTATCTGCTTTTCCTGATTTGCGTAAAAAATCCTTCTGTCCTTTCAACAAATTGTTTCTTGAACTCTTTGCATTGGTAGCTCAATGTAGCTGTTAAATAAACAGATCCCAGTTGTTGGATGCAGTTTTAGTGGATTTGCTCAAACACGCTATCAGAGTTAGTTACCATTCGTTCACATAACCGGAGAGACTGAAATTGCGAAACATCTGCAGCATTGCATTAGCTGGCTGCACGTGTGTGTGCGCCCATGTGTGTGTGTCATATTAGCTAGCCTACTGCTGTGTGTTGGCTAGTCAGCCCTATTTTCCTTAAAAGTTTGGAATACTTCATACATACACACTCTCACATATTAAAATACACTCTCATATATCTGTCTCACTCTCTCCTACATTCTCTATCACTTTCATCGCCATCATGCACCACTTAGTGCTCATAACATCATGCACCACTTACTGCCTGCATTCCGTCGAGGCCTGAAGATACACCTCTTCAGACTCTACCTTGACTGATATTCTAACCTAGGAATATCAGTTCTCTGTGTTTACTAGTTCCCTGTGTTTTTCCTGTCTGTTTGTATATATATAGTTTATAATAGTATTTAGAATAGAAGTGTAGTATAGCTGGTTTACCCACAGCTTACTGTGAACTACAGTCAACGTTCATTACTAGGGATAGCTGCTACATTATGGGAAGGGTGTGCTGTCTTGTCTGTTCTGTAGTGATCTTGATGACGTCTCTGTATGCACTTATTGTACGTCGCTTTGGATAAAAGCGTCTGCTAAATGAATGTAATGTAATGTAATAAAACCTCGCCAATGGTGTTGTTTCAGAGCCGGAGTAGCAGCCCCCCAGTCTCAACCCTATACCTCCGATGTAGCGGCTGCCTTGCAGCCAGACAGCCTCCACGCTGGTGCTGTATCTGCTGACTATAGCAATGGGTTAAACAGCCTTGTACCATCGCAGCCCACCACTTTCGTTTTGCCTAAGCACCTGTTTGGCCAGACTGCACGTGCATTCAACATATGGAAAGCATCTCAAATCTCACCTAGGGCTTTGAAAAAAAATAATAAATATTTTCTCTGAAATGTTCTGTAATAAAACATTTTATTTTAGAAAATTCCCTGTATGAGGTTGTGTAGAAATGCAGGAAATTTGTTTTAAAAGACTCAAACTTCGTTCCACATCTCTTGATGCCCCCTCAATAAAGGCAGTCTAGAAATGCCCCTGCTGTCCGAGCATCTTAAGGACGAACTCTTGGGACCTGCCATCCACCCTTGGGACCTGCCATCCACCATCCACCTATATCTCAGAGATAAAGTCCAGATTCACCTCCGCTCCAGTACTCACCCTTCCTGACCCGTCTCTAACCCTTTATCGTAAGACGTTGGATTAGAGGCCATTCTATCCCAAAGAAATCCCAAAGACCATAAACTCAACCCCTGTGCTTTCTATTCCTGCAGACTCACCCCCACGAGAAAAATTATGATATCGGGAACAAGGAACTGTTAGTCGTCAAGCTAGCACTGGAGGAATGGCGCCACTGGCTGGAGGAGGCAGTACACCCCTTTACCGTTTTTACAGACCACAAGAACCTGGGCTGTGTCAGAATCAGAGCCCTATACCCTTTTGAGTACGCATATTTGAGTCCACTTCGTCAAAAAGCTTTTGAGTGGGCGACTTTTTCTCACAAATGGGGGCACTTAAAATACCAGGATGAACCACTTATTTCCGGGGTTTTGTTGAGGGAATTCAGGAGCACACTCATCTGCAGAACTGTGCACTCACCCGACAATTCCCGAAAAAGTAAAAACGTAAAAGACGTAGAGCGTATATGCATATCTATGGTACAAGAGTGGGTCATATTACGAAATACTCTTTTTTATTTTTGTTAATTGGGTCAATGACAAATAAGGTTTTCAAAATGAAAAAAAAAAAATACTGACCAAAATGGATTTTAAATACATTTTTAATTCCACAAGAATGTATCCTGTGTATTTATATTTGTTTCATAGCTTTTAAGGTGATATAAATACATTTTTAAACAAGATTTCAGATTTTACCACCCAGAAATGTCAGGTGGCGCAACCATATATGAATTTTGAATAATATACTTCCATCTGACCATGACCAGTCGCGCCACCTGACATTGTGCTCAATAACGATTGAAATTCACTAAATAAAAAGAAGGATATGTAAATGCATTTTTACTCTGGTTTCATTTGGCTTTTATTTGAAACCTGAGCATTTTATACTGGAACTTAATCATACAATTACATTTAATTCAGGCCAGCAACAGTGGTAATGTCAATAAGATAACATTTGATCAATGCTTAAAAAATATAACTGAAACAACAAGTCTCAAGGAACACATTTCAATAATGAGGACTACATTTCATTCAGGTCAGCATTCAAAACAATACTGCACATTCAACATTTAAAACAATACTGCCAGAATGGTAATGTCAACAAGACAACATTTGATCAATGCTTTAAAAATAAAACTGAAACATGAAGTCTCAAGGAACACATTTCAATAATGAAATGCAACTGTATAATTTTTTTAACTATCTCTATGCCGTGCTGTTTTTTCTTTGCTTGATAATGGCATCTACAAAAATGAATGAAAAAAATAATAACTTAAAAGGTACAATATGCAACTTTGAGAATCAATTTAGGTTATACAGATCCTTTCCAAAAAATTAGAATATCATGGAAAGGTTTTTTTTTTCCATAATTCCATTCAAAAAGTGAAACTTTCATAGATTATAGATTCATTACACACAAAGTGAAATATTTCTAGCCTTTATTTGTTTCATTTTTCATAATTTTGGCTTACAGCTCCAGAAAACCCCCAAAACTGTATTTCAAGAAATTAGAATAGTGTGTCGAAAATCAGCATTTACTTCAGTTATTTCAGAGAATGAATGTTTTAGACTCTACACTTTGTAAAAATTGTCATATGTTAACTGATTGATATTCTCAATAAAAATAAAAAAATTTAAAAAGATATTACAAACTACTTCCTCACTAGTTTGGAAAGGGATTTCTTTCGCACACTGCTTGCAATGTGAGGGGACAGGGCACATAGTAGACAGGGGTCTGAGTGGACAGGGGACAGTGGACAGGGAACAGGGCTCTGATTCGGACACAGCCCTGGTCTACATTCAGGAAGCCAAACGCCTTAACTAACGTCAAGCGAGATGGTCTCTATTTTTTAACCGTTTGGACTTTAACATTTCCTACTGCCCAGGGTCCAAGAACGGGAAACCAGATGTGCTATCCAGGCTCTTTGACCTCTCTGAGACAGAAAAAACCCCTTGCACCATCATCCCCCCTGCTCGCATTGTGGCTCCTGTGACTCCTGTGTGGGGTATTGCAACCAGAGTCAAAGAGGCCCTGCTCACGGAACCCGACCCCAGGGGGGGCCCCAATAACTGTCTATTTGTTCCTGTCTCTGTCTGCTCACAGGTTCTCCAGTAGGCCTAATCGGCCAACTCGAGCCATCCTGGCATACAGTGCACCCTGGAGTTTATAAGAAGAAGGTTCTGGTGGCCCACGTTGGAGACCGACGTCCGGTCATTTGTATCTGCCTGCACCACTTGTAACCTCAACCTGAAACTGAAAGAGTCAACCAGGACCTTGAAAGGGCTTTGGAGAAAGGTCAGAGCAGCTCTCCTCCGAGCGTCCAATAGACTGTCCACTCAGGACATTCCACTCTGTGTACAATCACGTAAGAGTGTATGTCACCCGACCTTCCATGTGTCCAAGCTAGGTCCCAGAGAATAACAGGATTTATACAGTTAAATAACATAATTTATAGGCTACAGCTAAATAACAGGATTCATACAGCTTCCCCTCTTCATTAAATAGTTTTTCACTGGCAGCATTGCTGCCTTTTTTGGTATTTTTCACAGTGTAGGTATAGGCTACTGTTACACTGAACAAGCTGGCGGTTTACTACGAATTGTTTCACTGGATGTCTCTTAGTTTCTGCCAGGAGTTACAGATTTTTGTTAGGTCTGAAATAATCGTAACTATGCTTACTAGCACTATTTACACAGGTAGTGTCACATAAAATCACATTTCCATTTGATCATGGATTTTATTTTGATAAAGTTTTTATTTGTTTTGTTATTCACTGTTTGTTATAATAGATGTGTTGCTTGTTTGATTCAAATACTAGTTACTCTTGTATTGTGTAACACAATTTGCTTCATGATTAAAAATGTATTTATTCTTACTGTTCATGATGTATGCATCCACAAATTATCTTTTTGTGTATTTTGAGCATTAGCTAGAATGGGCCAGTTAATTAGGCCCCGTGGTAGGGGGGCCTGGTTTTAGGCGCTGCCGGCAAGAGAGAGAGTGAACTAGTGTGGTTTGTGGAGCCGGCACAACTGTCGGCAATCACGCAATTGGTAATTAATGATTGTTTATTGATTGTGTAAATTAACCAATTGCCTTGATTGTTCGACAGTGAGCCTGGGCGCATAAAAGGAGGCTGCTGGGAGTTCGACGGGAGAAGACAAACTTGTGCATGTGTGTGTTTGTGTGTAAAACGCCGATTGAAAGGCGGTTCGCCTAAATAAAAGGAGTAATCTCCAATTGAACTCTTGTCTTCGACTCTTGAACCCGAGGGGTGGCACTCACTTCGCCACAGGCCCCATTATTACACAATCATTAAGAATGTTCAGTTATGGATATTCCAAACACACCCAAACATGTCTTGCTACAATGACAGTCGTCATCTTATCGATTCTGTGTCTTTTAATATCTGCTTTCCAGTCACTAAAATGCACATGCAAATACCTTTCCCAAACCTGCTTTTGGGCTTAGTAAATCACATTACACATGCTAATCTATTTGCATTACCTCAAGCCACTATTTTAAAATAACATAGGGACGCCAAATTTTGCATATTCATTCAGGCTAACCCGCAAAAATTTTAAATCCATGTATCTCACAATTTTAACACGATTGCACCTCATTAGTTGATGATTTTTTTGCAGGTGGTAACAGCTTTACATGTGATTTTATACACGCAAACCTTTAGTAAATCCGCCCCTAGGTACCTTATAGTGGTAGGAAAATGGCAAGCATTGTTGTGCTGAATGGCCTGTTATCATTATGTTATATTTTGTTATGTTATATTTACTTTCATTTAGGTACAGGTCAATAATTCCCAATAATTACAGTTTCATTTTAAACTGACTCAAACTTTGGCTTAATTTCAGCATCTCTGCAACAAACTATGTGAATGTGGGCAACCTAAGAAATTCTCCTCCTTGAAAACAGACACTTTGTTGTCAAGTCCAAGATTCCATCAAAGTTTTCAGTTTGATAACCATGACAGAGTGAGTTCCTGCATAGCCAAAAGTACCACAGCATGCTTCCCTGGGTGAGCTTGTAAACTTGGCTGTGTATCTCGTATTAGAGTCACCATTCCAGTAGAACTGAATGGGCCTCCTTAGAAATTTTTCAGTAAAGGAAGACCTTGCTATGGCTGACAACACTACCGATAGCTGTGGGTTTTTCAGAAGTGCCGAAAAGGGGAAAAAAAATCTGGACCTTGGAAAGGGGTGGAGGCCCAGTTCCCCCTGGACATACATACCTGCAGTACCTCGGCTGACTGTCCTCCCCCATGTCGAATACAGACAGGCTGCTGTTCATGTAGCCTGTCAGGCATCTGTAAGAAGGACAGCACAGGGGAGTGAAATGCTAAACCACAAATCCCTCCTGCCATTAAGTTCAATATCAACTAACACAGAGGAACATGTACACAGTTTAGCCATTTGTTTACAAAGGCCAGCAAGTTATTTGTGAAAGTATTCAGTTTGAAACTAAAAGAACTAAGACTTGCCATAACCAGGACAAAACAACTGAAGCTTACAGTCGGAAGTTTACATACACTTAGGTTGAAGTCATTAAAACTCATTTTTAACCACTCCACAGATTTCATGTTAGCAAACTATAGTGTTGGCAAGTCAGTTAGGACATCTACTTTGTGCATGACACAAGTAATGTTTCCAACAATTGTTTACAGACAGATTATTTCACTTTTAATTCATTATATCACAATTCCAGTGGGTCGGAAGTTTACATACACTAAGTTGACTGTGCCTTTAAATTTTTAATATTTGGTCGCATATCCTTTGCATGCCATGACTTCCTGATGTCTGTGACCCAACAACATCAAAAGACTCTTGATATCGTATTTTCTGGTACTCTTACAAGCGATACTATAAGGTCTCTGCATTTGAATGGATCTCTATGGGAATTGGAGGGTGGGACTAGATTTAGCTGTAAATTATGCTGGAACAGTATGGAATGGTACCATGATTGGTAAAATGGCTGCAAGTCATCAAAAATTACTTGTGGCATGCACAAAGTAGATGTCCTAACTGACTTGCCAACACTATAGTTTACTAACATGAAATCTGTGGAGTGGTTAAAAGTTAGTTTTAATGACTTCAACCTAAGTGTATGTAAACTTCCAACTGCAACTGTATACAATATTAAACTGAAATAAACTATAATAGTAACACTCTGCTGCTGGATGGCTCATTTGGATAAGGCACCACGGATAAGGCAGATAGGTTCATGGATGAGCCTCACATCGATAAGGGCGTTTAGTAAGACTGCATGTCAAAGCCGCATATGACTGGTCCTTCCTCCGATGCCGCTCTGTGCGAGCTTAGTGGTCTATGATGCAAAAAGGAACAGCTGTTGTACGGCACATGTTTCAGAGGAGAATGTATGTTTCAGCACTCCCGAATTGTCAGGGTGATTTGCGCACAGAATGCAGCTGCAGTTACTGGGATATGGATGTTCCAGATTGGGGTGGAAATTGGATATTGTCGGGGAAGTGAGGATTTAGTAAAATGTGTATTTTCTGAATCCAGCAGTTTTAACAGCCAACACCCTCGTTTTTAATGTTCAGCACTCTGAATACCGAGCACAAGTGGCATCAACGTTTAAAACTCCTCACTTATCCAACACTTTATTTGTTTGATTTAATTTGTTAATGATTATCAAGGATATCAATGAGCAATTAATCATCAAATTCATGGATAGGCACAGCAGCCTGTTGGATCAACCTTTATCAAAATGTACAACTCACAACCAGATTAAAGAGATTTATTAAATTACAACAAGTATTCAACGCCTTAACTAAAGATGTAGGTTCAACTACCTTAACAAACAATCAATGCTACAGACATGGACAAGTTACAGTCACAAAATAAATTAATGAAAGACAATACCAGACCACAGCTTGTTTCTCCCAAGGTAATCCACAGAATGTGCTAAAGTCCCAAAGTCCAACAGACAGAAGAACATTCAAAAGGTCCAGGGATGAAATGTAAAATTCCAGACTCCCCAAACACCACCCAGATACAAGACTCAGTTCAAACTCCAAAAACCAAACTAAGGCTTCTTTCCTTCCGCCCCCAATAAATACCTTATTCTCCAGAGGAAGGGTATCCCTGCCCTGATTGGGTTAATGTGTGAGAAAAGGGGGGGGGGGGGGGGGTCATTTATTTTTGATGTTTGTGGGGGTGAGTGAGTGAGAGAGAGACAGAAGGAGGGGGGGGGGGGAGCAAGAAGTGGAGGAGCCGGGCAGTTTACTTATATCTAAATATTAGATATACTGCAATAAATACAGCCCCAGGTTGGGTGGCAAATTTATACACTGCCTGGCCAAAAAAAAAGTCACAGTTGCACCAGTCATGCATAGTGCCCACTGTACAAGCCTCTGGAGGCAGTGTTAGTACCTGAATGTACTGAATGACCAGGTTATCCCATCAATGGGCATATTCCAGGACGACAATGCCAAGATTCATCGGGCTCAAATTGTGAAAGAGTGGTTCAGGGAGCATGAGGAATCATTTTCACACATGAATTGGCCACCAGAGTCCTGACCTTAACCCCATTGAAAGTCTTTGGGATGTGCTGGAGAAGACTTCACGGAGTGGTTCGACTCTCCTGTCGTCAATACAAGATCTCGGCCAAAAATTAATGCAAGTCTGGACGGAAATAAATGTTGTGACGTTGCATAAGGTTGTCGAAATGATGCCATGACGAATGCGCGCCATAATCAAAGCTAAAGGCAGTCTAACAAAATATTAGAGTGTGCGACTTTTTTTTTGGCCGGGCAGTGTATATACTGTATATTGTAATGTTCTCACTCCCGTCCTCTCGTTTCCCGTGTTTTCTTTCTCCCCGTTTCATGTTCGTCTCTCCGAGCTGCAGGTTGGGCGTGGTTCTTTCCTTTCGTGTCACTCTGTCTCACTACACTTCTCTCAGCCTATCCCATTCCCCCGCTTTGCATGCATTCCACACTCTCCGCTCTGTTAATCACCCTCGCATACATTCACACGCGGCACCTAATTGATATCAATTAATGTTTGTATTTAGTCACTCGGTGTTCTCTGTCCTGTGCCAGTTCGTTAACGCTCTTTGTCTGAAACCTCTGGTCTTGTCTTGATTCCTAGTATCCAGTCTAGTCTTGCTATCTAAAAGTCTTGTCTTGTACCGGCGTTAATTTGCCTTTCTATTCCGTCTAAGGTCCCAGTCTAGCTCTCGTCTGGAACGGTATTTCCCGCTGTTCATTATTCCTGTCTCGCTGTACTAACTCTGTCTGCTTCAGTCTGCCAACCTGCAGTTGTTTGCTACCCCTGCCCGTGTTGCGGTTTTCCTGCCATCCATCTGACGTATGTGCATGCAGCCGGGGCTCCTGCTCCTCCACTCTGCGGCGGTGCCCGCCTCCTGCCAGTGCTGCTGCTGCCGCTGATGTGCTGCTGCTGCTGCTGTGCTGCTACTGCTGCTGCCCTGCCGCTGCGCCCGCGTCCTGCCCGGACTCCGCTCCACTGTCCTGCACATCTTCCGCCACTCCACTCAGCCCTGTTCCCGCTCCCGCTCTACCCCTGCTCAGCCTACCTGGTTATCCGTCTCCATCTCCTGCCCCTGGCCTTTGGCCTATAAAATAATTGAGTATTGGCATTCCTGTGTTCGAGTCATGCATTTGGGTCCAGTCCATTTCCGGGGTCGTAACAGAACGAACTGGCCAGCTATGGACTCAGCCGACTTGGATCAGATCCATCACGCCCTCGCCTGCCAGAACGCTCTCAGCGATCAACTGAGCCACCGCATGGATGACGTCCAGGAGACTCTGAAGAATCTCTCGGACCTGATGAGTCAGATGTCGCTCCACCAACCTCTTCCGAGATCCACGCTGTCCCTGCACCATCCGCTCCAGAGCTGCAGCCCACGGCACCAGCACCCTCTTCTGGCAGGGAACCCCGTGTTCAACATCCTGCGATCTACCGAGGGGATCTGGGAAAATGTCGGGAGTTTCTCCTTCAGTGCGACATCGTGTTCCGTATTCAGCCGACCTCCTTCGCCACGGACACAAGCTAGATCGCGTTCGTCATGAGCAGTTTGGGAGGGAGCGGCCGGGAGTGGGCTACGACGCTGTGGGAGAGCCAGTCGTCCGCCTGCTTCCACTTCGCCTCATTCACCGCAGAAATGCGCCGAGTCTTTGACCACCCAGTCTGCGGCCGAGACGCTACCCAACGTCTTCTCCAGATGTGTCAGGGCAGCCGCAGTGTGGCCGAGATGGCGGTCCAGTTCCGTACCTTGGCGGCTGAAGCAGGATGGAACGACACCGCCCTCCAGGGGGCTTTCCTGCAAGCCCTTAACGAGGAACTTAAGGACCAATTGGCAACCCGTGATTAATCCAGTTCTTTGAACAGCCTCATCAGTCTCGCTATATCAGTGGACAACCGCCTCCGGGCCAGGGCACGGGAGAGAAAGAAAGGCCAGCCACGTGTTCCATTCTCCACACTCCACCCCAGTGTTTTCTCACCTCCTGGCAAAGCACCCACCTCGATGCCTGCTCCTTCAGAGGAGGAACCCATGCAGTTGGGCAAGGTATATATCGATGCTGAAGAACGCCGCCGGAGGATCCGCACCAATTCCTGCATGTACTGCGGCAACCCTGATCATCATCTAGCCGCTTGTCCGATTCGCCCAAAAGGCGCGGCTCGCCAGTAAGACTGGGCGTACTGGCGAGCCCTATCTCCACTGTCCACTCAGCTCAGAACTGAGTCGAACTTAAAGCAACCCTTCTTTGGAATAATCAAGTCGCGTCTTCATTCGCTCTGGTCGACTCAGGAGCCAACGCCAATTTTATTGACTCTAACTTTGTTAAAAAGACCGGAATTCCTGTGGAATCCCTGTCCACTCCCATTTCTGCACTTGCATTGGATGGAAGAAGCCTGGGGTTAGTCACACAGTCCACCGCTCCACTCCAGCTTGTGCTGTCCGGAAATCACCGTGAGACAATCCAATTCTACCTAATTCACTCCACTCAATCTCCCTTAGTGCTCGGCCAAACCTGGCTACGCCTCCACAACCCGCACATCAACTAGCACACAGCTCAAGTTCAGGACTGGAGCTCCCACTGCCTGGCTAATTGCCTGCGATCGGCCCAACCCCCTCTGGGGTTAGACCGGGCCTCACAAGACCACCCTGAACCCGATCTAACCTGTGTACCTCACCATTATCATGATCTGTCCCAGGTCTTTAGTAAATCCCGTGCTGTGTCCTTGCCTCCCCACAAACCTTACGATTGCTGCATCAACCTGCTGGCGGGAGCTAAACTGCCATCTGGCTGACTCTACAGCCTGTCGGGTCCCGAAAAAGCTGCTATGGAAGCCTACATACACGACTCCTTGGCATCAGGTATTATTCAGCCCTCCTCGTCTCTGGTGGGGGCGGGGTTCTTCTTAGTGGCAAAGAAGGACGGGTCGCTCCGACCCTGTATCGACTACCGAGGCTTGAACGAGATCACAGTACGTAATAAATACCCTCTGCTTTTAATCAATTCTGCTTTTGAACCCTTACATAAATCCACCATCTTCACCAAACCTGACCTCCGCAACGCGTACCGCCTGGTCCGGATCCGGGAGGGGGATGAGTGGAAGACGGCGTTTAACACCCCTCTCGGACACTTCGGATATCTGGTGGTCCCGTTCGGTCTGACTAACGCCCCAGCTGTATTCCAGTCCATGGTTAACGACGTACTACAGGATCTGCTGGGATGGTCTGTATTCGTCTACATTGACGATATTCTAATCTTTTCTAAAACACCTCAGGAACACATCATCCATGTCCGTCAGGTTCTCCAAAGGCTATTGGAGAACCAGCTGTTTGTCAAAGCAGAGAAGTGCAGCTTCCACGCCCCATCTGTGCCCTTCCTGGGCTTCATCGTAGAAGAAGGGAGGATCCGGGCGGACCCGGCGAAGATCCAAGCCATTACTGACTGGCCCCAACTGGCCACACGTAAGCACTTACAGCAGTTTTTAGGCTTCGCCAACTTTTACCGCCGGTTCATTCATAACTACAGCGTTGTAGCTGCCCCACTCACCAAACTAACCTCCACTTCACTCCCTTTCCGTTGGAATTCCGAGGCTCAACAGACATTTGATCTCCTTAAGACCCGGTTTTCCACGGCCCCCATCCTCTGTCATCCAGACCCTGACCGCCAGTTTGTCGTTGAGGTGGACGCCTCCGACACTGGCGTAGGGGCGGTCCTGTCGCAGCGTGCAGTCCAGGACAACAAGCTCCACCCATGTGCCTACTTCTCCCGGAGACCCTGGCGGAACGGAATTATGATGTCGGGGACCGGGAGCTACTAGCTATTAAGCTTGCCCTGGAGGAATGGCGGCACTGGCTGGAGGGGGCAGGTAAACCCTTCATCGTCCTGACTGACCACCACAACCTCCTGTACATTAAGTCTGCTAAGAGACTTAATTCCCGCCAGGCATGGTGGTCCCTCTTCTTTAACCGCTTCAACTTCACTGTCACCTTCCGCCCTGGCACCTGTAATATTAAACCTGACGCACTATCACGCGTCTTTTCCCCCCTTGCCAGATCTGCTGTTCCAGAGCCCATTCTACCGGCATCCTGCGTCGTGGCTGCAGTCTCCTGGAAGATCGAGGAGGTCGTGAAGACCGCCCAGGCTACCCACCCGGATCCCCGCAATAACCCTAATAACACTCTGTTTGTCCCCGACTCCGTCCGCTCCCAGGTCCTCCAATGGGTCCACGCCTCCCGTCTGGCCTGCCACCCAGGGATCGCCAGGACGACCGCCCTAGTCAGGAGGAGTTTTTGGTGGCCCACCCTGAAGGGGGATACCCATGCCTACGTCCTCGCCTGCCCGGTATGCGCGAGGAGCAAGGCCTCCCACCAGCCTCCCGCTGGCCTCCTTCGTCCCCTCCCTGTCCCGGGCCGTCCTTGGAGCCACATCGGGATCGATTTTGAAACCGGTCTGCCCCCGTCGGATGGCAACACTGCCATCCTCACCATCGTGGACCGGTTCTGCAAGGCGGTCCACTTCATCCCCTTGCCCAAACTCCCGTCCGCGTTCGAGACAGCAGAGCTCCTGGTGCTGCACGTGGTCAGGCTGCACGGGATCCCCTCCGACATCATCTTGGACCGTGGGCCCCAATTCTCCTCCCAGGTCTGGAAGGCCTTCTGTGCGGCCCTGGGCGCCTCTGCTAGCCTGTCATCAGGGTACCACCTGTAGTCTAACGGACAGATGGAGCGGGCCAATCAGGACCTGGGAGCTGCCCTGCGGTGTGTGTCAGCACGCAACCCCTCCTCCTGGAGCCGGTTCCTACCGTGGGTAGAATATGCCCACAACTCCCTGAGGAGCACCGCCACCGGGATGTCCCCCTTTGAGTGCTCCTTGGGGTACCAACCACCCCTACTGCCGGTCCAGGAGGAGGAGGTTGCTGTCCCATCTGTGCGATCCCACCTCCTCAGATGCAAGCGTGTGTGGAGGCTGACACGCACCGCTCTCCTCCGCACCAACTCCTGTACCCAGCGTCTGGCGGACCTTCACAGGACCGCAGCCCCGCAGTACACGCCCGGACAGCAGGTCCCCCCCCCCCCCCAGGACCGCTCTTCGGGGCCATACCCCTCCCAGTCTACGAGATATTGGAAGATATTGGGGGCTTCCAATATCTCGTAGACTGGGAGGGGTATGGCCTAGAAGAGCGGTCCTGGCTGTACAAAAAGTTAATCCTGGATCATTCCCTCATCCAACAGTTCCACGAACAGTATCCCCAGAAACCCAAGCCTGCGTGAACGCCAGGAGGCGTTCGTTGGGGGGGGGGGGGGGGTACTGTAATGTTCTCACTCCCGTCCTCTCGTTTCCCGTGTTTTCCTTCTCCCTGTTTCATGTTCGTCTCTCCCGAGTTCGTTTCCCCGAGCTGCAGGTTAGGCGTGGTTCTTTCCTTTCATGTCACTCTGTCTCACTACACTTCTCTTAGCCTATCCCATTCCCCCGCTTTGCATGCATTCCACACTCTCCGCTCTGTTAATCACCCTCGCATACATTCGCACGCGGCACCTAATTGATATCAATTAATGTTTGTATTTAGTCACCTGGTGTTCTCTGTCCTGTACCAGTTCGTTAACGCTCTTTGTCTGAAACCTCTGGTCTTGTCTTGATTCCTAGTATCCAGTCTAGTCTTGCTATCTAAAAGTCTTGTCTTGTACCGGCGTTAATTCACCTTTCTATTCTGTCTAAGGTCCCAGTCTAGCTCTCGTCTGGAACGGCATTTCCCGCTGTTCATTATTCCTGTCTCGCTGTACTAACTCTGTCTGCTTCAGTCTGCCAACCTGCAGTTGTTTGCTATCCCTGCCCATGTTGCGGTTTTCCTGCCATCCATCTGACGTGTGTGCATGCAGCCGGGGCTCCTGCTCCTCCACTCTGCGGCGGTGCCCGCCTCCTGCCAGTGCTGCTGCCGCTGATGTGCTGCTGCTGTTGCTGCTGCTGCTGTGCTGCTACTGCCCTGCCGCTGCGCCCGCGTCCTGCCCGGACTCCGCTCCACTGTCATGCACATCTTCCGCCACTCCACTCAGCCCTGTTCCCGCTCCCGCTCTACCCCTGCTCAGCCTACCTGGTTATCCGTCTCCATCTCCTGCCCCTGGCCTTTCCTGTTCCCGCTGCTCCCCTGCTGACCCATTACCCGGACTGTCCATCTTAAATGTTCTCCCTATGCTTCAGGAGTATTGGCCGAAGCATAATTTATTAGAGCTATGCGCTCTGTCTGTCTGTCTACCAAGTCCAGTTCCGGCTTGGAACAATAACTGCCTTTGCCTTTCTCCCCATGCTTCAGGAGTGAACCCTGGTCATGCAATAAAATAATTGAGTATTGGCATTCCTGTGTTCGAGTCGTGCATTTGGGTCCAGTCCATTTCCGGGGTCGTAACATATATACAACGAATAAAATAAATATATTTTTATTGAGAATAGTAATAACAAAATAAAAATAAGAATAGTTATTACTTAATTGTTAATAGTGTTAATAATAACACTTATGGAATATATAAAATGAAAAACTGCTAATTGAGGATGAAACGACAATCCAAGCTTCCCCCCCTCCTCGCTGATTATTTGCCATCAACTGTGCTTCTGAAGTTACTGCTGTGACACCTACTGTACACTGAAGCTGAAATGAGTGCTTCAGTCATAGATTGTTTTCCTCAGCATATGCAGTGTTGCTAAAGTTTAGTTGTGGCATTCACTTAAAAAAGTTACCGGAACAAAATGTTGTGAGTTTTAACTGGTGTCACTGTGTACACCACAACATAGTCAACAAATGCTAGCACACGTTTTATAAATTCAGAGGCTTCAGGGTTGAAACAATGAAATTATTTTGATTATTTTCTTTATTTTTGAACTTCATTGTAGCATATATGATACCAAAAATAATGATGTTTCCAATATATAAATGTTATTAAAAACTTAAGATATAATACAGTAAAATATTGAAAGGACTTTTTCCATATATTTGTCATATATTGCCGTATGTATTTTCCATACATTTAAAAAAAGTTTTTTTGTCATATGCATATTCTATATTTAAGGATATTCTTTTTTCTTTTTGATATTAGAAATATTTACACTTTAGCTTGAACACCATCATTATATCTGTCTTGTGGGTACATACTGTAGCTCGTCATTGTTCTACAATAGTCTATAAAGATTATAGAATATTATAAAGACTATACACGTCCTAAGAATGGAGACAATATCATGCTTACTTCTCGTGCCCATAGGTCTGGTTCACACAGGGACCATACTTGAAGACGTAGACAAAGCGAGGAATGTAGTCGGAGGTGATGGCGATGACAAAGGCATTGGTGATGACTGCCAGCACACCGATCCACTCCAGCACTCCATGCCAGATGCCTGGGGAATAAGACCAGCGTTTGTCACAGACTGTATAGAGGCCATATCTGTCTCAATAATTATCTGAAATGCTTTAATCCTTATACCAGTGCATTCCTGCCGATTATTGCAAAATATTAAAGAATCATCTATTTTCACCAAGAGACCCTTTGTCAAGCCCTACCCAAAGTACCACCATCCTTAGTTTCTGTTGGTAAGTCCATCAAGACTTATACTACAATAGATTGAGTTCATTTTTTGCCTCAAACATCTACACACAATAGCCAATAATGACAAAGTTAAAACAGGTGTTTAGAAAATATGCAATTTTATTTTACTGACAAAAATAGGTTATTTAGGGGTTACATATCTGTACACACCCTTAGCCTAATACTTGGTTGCTGCACCTTTGGCAGCGATTACAGCTTCAAGGCATCTTGGGAAAGAAGCTACGAGCTTGGCACACTTGTTTCTGGACCTTTTTTCCCATTCCTCTTGGCATATCCTGGCAAGCTCCGTCAGGTTGGATGGGGAGCGTCGGTACACAGCCATTTTCAGCTCTTTCCACAGATGTTCAATTGGATTCAGGTCTGGGCTCTGGCTGGGCCACTCAAGGACATGCACAGACTTTCTCCGAAGCCACTCCTTTGTTCTCTTGGCTGTGTGCTTCGGGTCGTTGTCATGTTGGAAGGTAAACCTTCGCCCCAGTCTGAGGTCCAGAGCGCTCTGGAGCAGGTTTTCTTCAAGGATCTCGGTGTACTTAGCTGCATTCATCTTTCCCTCTATCAGGACTAGTCGCCCCGTTCCCGCTGCTGAAAAACATCCCCACATCATGATGCTGCCACCGCCATGCTTCACTGTAGGGATGGTATTAGCCAGGTGATGAGCGGTGCCTGGTTTCCTCCAGACGTGACGCTTGGTATTCAGGCCAAAAAGTTCAATTTTGGTTTCATCAGACCAGAGAATCTTGATTCTCATGGTTTGAGAGTCCTCTAGGTGCCTTTTGGCAAACTCCAAGCGGGCTGTGATGTGCTTTTTACTAAGGAGGGGCTTCCGTCTGGCCACTCTACCATAAAGGCCTGATTGGTGGAGTGCTGCCTGGATGGTTGATCTTCTGAAAGGTTCTCCCATCTCCACAAGGATACGCTGGACCCTCGGGTTCCTGCTCACCTCCCTGGCCAAGGCCTGTCTTCCCCGATTGCTCAGTTTGGCCGGGCGGCCAGGTCTAGGAAGATTCTTGGTGGTTCCAAACTTCTTCCATTTACGAATGATGGTGGCCACTGTGCTCTTTGCGACCTGTAAAGCTGCAGAGATTTTTCCGTACCCTTCTCCAGATCTATGCCTTGACACAATCCTGTTTCTGAGGTCTGCAGATAATTCCTTTGACCCCATGGCTTGGAGTTTGCTCTGACATGCACTGTCAACTGTGGGACCTTATATAGGCAGGTGTTGGCAATCCCCAATCATGTCCAATCAATTGAATTTATCACAGGTGGACTCCAATTAAGTTGTAGAAACATCTCAAGCAGTATCAGTGGAAACAAAATGCACCTCAGCTAACTTTTGGGTGTCATATCAAAGGGTGTGCACACTTGTGTACATATGATATTTTACATTTAGATTTTTAATAAATTAGCACAAATGTCTAAAAACCTGTTTTCACTTTGTCATTATGGGCTATTTTGAGACAAAAAATGAATTCAATCTATTGTAGAATATGTCTGTAACGTAATAAAACGTGGAGAAGGTGAAAGGGGTGTGCAGACTTTCCAGCTTGACTGTACATCAAGCTAATAACATATATGGGGTTAAGAAAAGTTAGCTATAGAGCCGGTTTTATATCAGTTTCATTGTATGTGAACCATATCATAGGTAACATTACCATGAAAAAAAACACCTGGAAAGACACCTCTGAGCTGGGGCCTGTATCACGAAGCAGGATTATGGAGTTAACTGGATACCCAGAACCTTCCCAAATCTCAAACATGGACTGAAGTAAAAAGAGCTGTTTTGGGTTTTACTCAATGCAGTTATCCAGCTAACTCAGTAATCCTGCTTCAAGATACAGGCCCCAGCTCAGAGGCGTCTTTCCAGATCACTACACCGCTGCCATTTGGTTTCAAGAGTATGAATGGGCCGCAAAGCCGTATGTCAGAGATTACATGTAAAATCATAAGTTTGTAGTTGTGATGGGTACATAATTCCCTCAGTTAGCAGTTAATTTCAGTTACCAATAGCCAGCAAATGAGCAGTAGCCCATGAACTGAAGCAGGAGAAAAATGGTAACAATACTTTTTAAAATATGTTCTATTGATTGAAATAGCATTAAATTACTAGTCTATAGTAATACGGATGATATCACTTTTGTGTTCTGTATTTGGCGGAGAATGAACAGATGTTGTGATTGGCTGAAGTGTGCTGGTTTTGTTTGGGGCTTTATTGTGTGGTTGTTTGAAGTTGTATCATAATTTTGTGTGTTTACATGAGGTCACAGAAGTTAATGTTTGCAAGGAGTGAGAATCTGGTCATTGTAATATTTCTGTGAGAAAACCTCGTACAACTTTGCGGATGGCATATGTAATGTAGTTTGGTATTTCTTATTGCTTCACCCATCTGAGTTATCTCAGAGGTGGATGGTCTATCCAAAAAAGCTATAGCTCAGCTTCAAATTATTCAAAACTCAGCTGCACATGTGTTGACTAGGACCAGAAGGAGAGCACATATTAAACCCGTTTTTAAATCTCTGCACTGGTTGCCTGTCAGTTTTTTGCTGTGGGGGTGTCATGCTGTGGGGGTGCTTTGCTACAGGAGGGACTGGTGTACTTCATAAAATAGATGGCATCATGAGGAAGGAAAATGATGTGGATATATTGAAGCAACATCTCAAGACATCAGCCAGGAAGTTAAAGCTTAGTCGCAAATGGCTGTTCCAAGTTGTGGCAAAATGGCTTAAGGACAACAAAGTCAAGGTATCACAAAGTCCTGACCTCAATCTAATCGAAAATTTGTGGGCAGAACTGAAAAAGCGTGTGCGAGCAAGGAGGCCTACAAACCTGACTCAGTTACACCAGTTCTGGCAGGAGGAATGGGCCAAAATTCCAGTAACTTATTGTGAGAAGCTTGTGGAAGGCTACCCGAAACGTTTGACCCAAACTAAACAATTTAAAGGCAATGCTACCAAATACTAAGAGTGTATGTAAACTTTTGACCCACTGGGAATACGATGAAAGAAATAAAAGCTGAAATAAATCATTCTCTCTACTATTATTCTGACATTTAACATTCTTAAAATAAAGTTGTGATCCTAACTGACCTAAGACAGGGAATGTTTACTAGGATTAAATTTCAGGAATTGTGAAAAACTGAGTTTAAATGGATTTGGCTAAGGTGTATGTAAACTTTCGACTTCAACTGTATATGCTGTACAATGATTTTTTTGATCCACACATTTTTTATTTAGATTGAACAAAGTGTATACCCTTTAAAATGTTGTTAAACAATTTAAAGGGGAACTGAAACGTAATATGAAGTGAAGGTGATAGGGTGGATGCCTTTTCAGTCTAATACATATTCCAGTTCTCCAATCTGACAAAACGGTAATAATAGAGAAAACGTTAAGAATAGATAATCGTTTTGCCGTTTTGTTTAGTTATCGTAGTCAGTGACGTCACTGGCATGATACATCTAGCGTTCGAGCACCTATTACCGACCGGGTTCACGGAAAAACAGCAAAAGGTAAACTTATTTGCAACCGTAAATAAAATGGGATAAATATCGGTAACACCCCGGACGTCCGCTCGTTGTAACATTAGCTCCTAGGGGACGTGTAGCCTACGATCGCCCCTCGCAATTAGTGCCGCGTTCTTTATTTTTCTAAAATTTTCTCTCTATGGTAGGCTATTTTATCTTCTCAAAAATAGGTCAATGATCCCATGTATTGTTTCTTCTCAAACGCCTTAATTAAATGGGTTGACCAATTAATAGATGCGTTAAAAATACATTGAAACATAATTCAATCATTGCATTTCAGCATTATAATGGAGGTAGCATTATCATATAATGGAACTTAAGATCATGTTGTAGAAGCCCCTTTCCACAAAAACGGCAGCATTCATACTCACTCAAAGAAAAATGTCTCGTTTTAAAAATAATCACACAATAGCCTGCATATCTTGCATTATTTCAAAATGTTCTTTTCTTAAGAAAACGTAATCTAGTCCTTTTTAAAAAGGTGCATTCGTGTTTGTACCATTAATGTCAAACAGTTAAACAATTACTATCCCCTATCACCGTGAATGGAGGTTAAATCAAGGCTACGTTGCGTTATGGCCTGCATTGTCAATTTCACCAGGAGAGGGCATCATTTACCAAAATATAACAGTAGTACTTGCATAGCTATGCCCTTTACAGAAGAGTAGGTTATCTATATGTTGTGACATTAGATGCAAACCACGTACACTCCTTAACTGGATAGTTATTTGCCCCCCCCTAATCAAATGAGTTATCAGAGCAAACGTTAAAAGGTGTGTGATAAATACATAAATCACATCTTGTCATTATGATGGTGGTTACATCAAGTTATTTGCTGGAACATTTGATGCATGGAAATATGCAATATTTAAACATAAAATATATCTTATTTTAAAACTGTACATGAACAAATTGATGTAAAAAATATGAATAATAATTGAAAAAAAAAAGAAAAAGAATCTATTTGCTAGCTGAGTGACAGCAGTAGCAGAGGCAAGTCAATGCAGTGGCCATCTCAGTCTCAGTGAAGTCAGGACATCGATGTCTTCAATGGAGAAAGATGCAAAACGGTCCAAAGGTCATATTGCATTGACCCGGGCTGTAGAAATTATTATTTTTATTTTTTTTAAAGGCAGGCTGTTCGCCCCGTACATTTTCACCGGTTTAGCCCCCCTAATCTACGTTAGCTAACACGTGCTGAATTCTGACTTGTCCTAAAGAAATTAAGCTTGATAGCCTACTGCTTACGTGATCTACCATGTCGACTTGCAGCCCTTTCCAAGTTTTTCATGTCGTAAAAACAGTATTTTGTCCAGGTCCCATTACGATTTGTTGAAAAAATCCGACAGGGCCAGTAGTAACGTTGACACTTGTTAGCCAGCCCAATCGATCGTAACAATTGAAACACCCTCCCCTGGCAAGTTTAGCCGGGTCGAACGAGAGGTTAGGTCTTCCTTCACATTTCACTTGGGTCTGACTCTTCTCTACAAAAGTCATGCATTCAAACACCAACCCGTCTCGAAGACGATCAACAATGTCTCCCATTTCATCCATGTTAACTACAATCACTGGCCATGACAGCTGAATGAAATGCTTAACTTGCTAAGATACCAAAAAAGCAAGCCCACAAGTGAAAAATGCTAAATAAATGGCACAATTCACTCCACACTTGCTCTGAACGTTGAAAAAAAAAAGAGAAAAATCGAAACGCACACGGTCACTGTAGATAGCTAGCTACAGAGCTCTCCATATTTACACTCTATGACCGCTCTCAATTGCAGGTCTGAAAAAAAATTTGTGTCAACTAACGTTAGCCTACTTCCTTGGTTGAATTTGTCTTAACTGAGGGGGAGGGGTAAATCAAACAGACACGATATTGCTCAATGAAATTAGTGGCACAAATTAATCTTGTTCACTTTCGTCCTCGTAGTCACTCATATTGACGAGCGATAATTCGCTAGCTACTAGCTAAATTGACAGAAGTTCAGATGGACGAATCAGGCCAGTGACATCATCCTGTATGTAAATTAAGATGGCGGCGCTCCGACCAAGCGAAACGTAAAAATCTGGTTAAGAAATGTGATATATTTCTAAATTTATATTAGTTTTTCAGATTATTTTTTCGACAGATATTTTAAAATACAACAATGAATGTGTTATCAACTTGGATATGGATGTTTCAGTTTAAAGGCAATGCTACCAAATACTAACATGTAGTGTATGTAAACTTCTGACCCACTGGGAATGTGATGAAAGAAATAAAAGCTGAATAAATCATTCTCTCTACTATTATTCTGACATTTCACATTCTTAAAATAAAGTCATGATCCTAACTGACCCAAGACAGGGAATGTTTACTAGGATTAAATGTCAGGAATTCAACTGCAAATATAGTTTGATTGATTGATTGATTGATTGGATCAAGGTTTTCCTTCTCACATGGGGCACCATTTAATGTAGTGTGGTTTGGTACTTCTTATAGCTTCACCCAACTGAGTTAAGTACCAAAGTTTTCCTCCTTTCACAGGGCACCAGCTAATTATTTCACATTAACCGTAAATAATGAAACATTTAGGAATAATTTAGCAATACCTTAAAGGGATAGTTCACCCATTTTGAAAATTTTTATATTGTTTTACTTACCCATGAAATAGTATGTTAAGCTGTCCTGGTCTAACCATTGTAACTAAATAATTGTAAATCCTGAATTGGAGCAATGCTAACGATTAGCATCTTGCCATTGGATACAATTCCCCCCAGGCTAACTTGATGTAAATTAACCGCCTAAATATACTCAAATAAGGTTTAACAACAGCTTTACAAGTGTCGTTTTTGGAAATGAAAATGCACAGATGATTACCGATTGCACAAGGACAATATTTTTTGCTCAAATTACTTTATGTGATGTTGTTTCCAATTTCAGATGTCGGTGTTTACATTTAAATAAAAACATCCGGTAACAGTCAGTAACTTTTAGTATCATTCCGGACGAGAACAGTGCCCAGTGTCTCGCGATACAGACGTAGACCGGAAGATAGTGCTAGCGTTTAGTCTACCTGTAAACAAAGGAGAAGCAGCTAGGGTGTTTTCTTAGCAAAATGTTGGGGTGGAATTTGTAGTTGAACCATACTTCGAGCTGGAATATAGTGATTTAGAATTAGAATTACTGTCCTCGCACAGAGTGACACTAAAAGTTACCGGATAAAAGTTACGGTTACCGGATGTTCTTATTAAATGAAATTTTAGCGAAAATATCTTCCTTGTGCACTCGGTAATCATATGTGCATTTTCCTTTCCAACAATGACCCTTGTAAAGCTGTTGTTAAACATTAGGGGGTTAATTTACAGCAAGTAAACCTGGGGGGAATTACAGTGCCCTCCACTATTATTGGCACCCCTGGTAAAGATGAGTAAAATGGGTTATAAAAGATTCACAGAGCTTCAAACCATCACTCTGCTGCCAGATATGCAGTAGATATGGATGGATCACTTTAAGGATTGAACTATTTCCTATTGAATAAGTCAGGAGAAGAAACCCTTCAAGCTATCCATCCATATCTACTGTATTTCTGGCAGCAGAGTGATGGTTTAAGGCTTGTTTGATACGACATACCCTTGATGACTTGGAGCCATTTAGCCAACCATGTGTTCCATACTGTTCCAGTGTCATTTACAGCTAAATCTAGTCCCACCCCCCAATTCCCATAAAGATCCATTCAAATGCAGAGACGTTGTTATCGCTTGTAAGAGTACCAGAAAATAAGATATCAAGAGTCTTTTGATGTTGTTGGGTCAAAGACATCAGGAAGTCATGGCATGCAAAGCATATGCAACCAAATATTAAAAATGATTACTTTATTCTATATATAAATGCAGAGGTGGCAATAATTTTGGCACACGTGGTTTTTTTTGTTAAAAAAAAAATGTCTTCATGAGGGATTTTTTTTTTCTTATAATAAATTTACTTCAATTAAAGGGTGGATTTTTCTCATTTTTACAGTGTGAGATTAAGCTAATTCACCAAATGGTGAATTTTTTATAACCCTTACTCATTTTTACCAGGGGTGCCAATAATAGCGGAGGGCACTGTATATCCAATGGCAAGATGCTAATTGTTTGCATTGCTCCAATTCAGGATTTACAATAATTTAGCTACAACTATGACACCAGGACAGCTTAACATACTATTTCAGGGGTAAGTAAAACAATATATCATTTTTCATAATGGGTGAACTATCCCTTTAAATGTGAGTTTGTTTATTCAGTAGAGCCCACTTATTAGAATAAAGAGACAACACAATTTGTAACAAAATATTTATTTGCAAACAATTAACAAAACACATAGGTGAAAGAATTAATCTGAAAGATAATAGGCATTTTGCTCAAATACTATAGTTATCTAATACTGTCATGTCTCTCAATATTTGTGGTTATTATACTCAGTCTGTCTCCTTGTCAGTGAAGACTTGAGCGGGTCCCTGGTGACGTCTGTCTGGTGTGGAAAGGGGATGCACAGTGTTTTTAAGCTGTGCAGAAACTCGCAGGTCAGTCCTTCCTCCTGGCTTCTCCGGCCAAGGCTGTTGGTTTGGATTTCTGACCAAACCAATGTCTTGACCTCAGGTTTACTCGGAATCTTCCATTGCGTGTAATGGAGTGAAGTGTTCAGTCCCAGCCTATTTGAAAATGTCTCTTATGATGGTCTCATTACAAGGGCAGGCCTTGCTTGGTCTAGGGCCGTGGAGTCTGTTCTGGGCAGGAACAAAGAGAGCGGCAAATCTGGAAGCCTGCCTTCGAAGCCCCTCTGAAGCCTCTTGAGAAGATGCGCATTTTGGACTGCTATATCCATTTGGTCAACCAGTGCTGATTGGCTTATAGGAAATAGAGAGTCCATCTCATATTGAAAGCGATTAGTCAGCTCTGATGTCACACACAATAGTTTATGTCTACTGTGACATATTTGAGCAGAGGATGTCATGACGATGTCATATGACGCATTCCATTGAGTTGTAAAATGTTCTCAATTGACCCATCGCTAAACCCCTCCTCCAAGCGGCGATAGTCCAATCATAGCCTAGCAACCATTCCTAGGCAGTGGACCCATGTCAAGCTTTCATAGTTGTAGGTTAGCTTGTCATCATGGTCAAATGGTGAGATTGGGGAACCTGCAAAACCGACACTCCTTATCCAATACCCAAATCAAACAAGGAAAAGTGTAGCCTGTGGATAAAATTATTATTATTATCTAACATTATGTTTGCTCCAAGGTAAAAAGCTCACGTTAGTTAACATCAACGTTACCCTTATTTTGGTGTCAATAGCTACCATAACTGAAAAAAGAAACTAGCTACACAATGGTAGCCAATTGACTTAAAATATATCAAAATCAAAATCTATTTCAACTGTTTTCAATGGTCTAACAATGCAACGTTAATCACATCCTTAGCTTTGGCTATCCGTAACAAACTGTTATACCTACTGTTTACGTTAGCTCTATCTAAAAAGGGACACAATAAATTCAACTTTAAAAGTAGGAAAGAAAATCACTGTTCTCTAAAAAAATGTTATTCCCGCAATTTGTTAGTGGGAAGCCAAGTCCCAAGTAATGTTACCCAAACACTGTCTGTGCAACTACTGCTGCTGATAGTGGAGTTGCAGTTACATGCCGACCACCCAGTGTTTCCCCTATATGCACCTAGCAGCGGCGTTACGCCGCTGCTGAAATATGACCGCCGCTGCTGAATTATAAAAAAAAAAAAACTTTTTTGTAAACAAAACAATCCACTCTCTCCCCTTCAAAATGCTGGAGTAAACGGCCTTGTAAACGTTTTAGAGTAACGTAAAAATGTTTTAAATGTAAAGCGCTTTCATGGAAAAGTTGGTGTCATAAACTCATTTGAAATGCGATTGTGTCCAAACTCTAAGCAAAGCTAACTTTCAGCAAGGTCGTATATGGCCAGTGCTAGCTAGCAAATGCAGCTGTTCTGTCGAGAGAAGGCCATAGATGTACAACATTTTGAAGTGCTGGACTGCGTTCGGATCCAAAATGAATGCTTTCTTCCTGTCATTCCCTTCCCTTGCTTCAATGTGAATTCCCTTGAATCAAGGGAAGGGAACAACAGGAAGAAAGAATTAAATTCGGACCTGAATGCAGCCCTGTAGTCATGGGCGTAGGATTGGGGGAAACGGGGGATGTGTCCCCGCCAATGTTTGGAAAGAGTCGAATTGTCCCCCCCAACCATAATTGATCCCTCTCCCATGTAAAGCTTACAGTCAATAAAGGCTGCAACAACGGTAAAAATGACTTAAATTTATGCGGAAAGATATGTAACGCCCGTAAACATAGTATGAATTATCGACCCACCCCCTCGCTACTTCAAACAGTAGCAATGGTTTATCTCATGGCCACGACAAGTTCGAGTTTATGAAAGCACAAATGGGATATGTAGTCAACAATTAGGGGTGATTGCTCAAGCCGATAATACTATGGACTTCAATTCCCATAACCCAGTGTTTTAGCCTGTGTTTTGTGTAACGTTATGGATATGTTATAATCAGGTTGGTTGTAATGGAGAAGTCAGACCGCAAAAAAAAGACGAGAAACTTCACGGAGTATGAAATCGAAACGCTCGTTACAGGGGTAGAGCAGATGGTTTGTTGGTGTATAGGCGGCCTTTGCTATGTTTCACCTGAAACAGTCCTCTCAACTGAAAATCAAATCAAAATCCCCACAGTGAATAAAAGAACCGCTGACCCAGAAGTTTCCCCATTCAGGTAGGCTAGGCTACTGTAGGCGCTGTTCCTAACCTAGCTAACTACTCCTTATTTTTCTACAGTCTATGCCTTATATATACGTTAAAAAAAGTACATGTTTTTTCATGACAACAAGCAATGTATTACAGCCACGTGTGCGATAACGTTAGGTAGCACTGTGGAAATGTCGACGTTGCTGGACAATTGAATAGAGAATTTCTTCAGGGTTCATCAGAAAACAGTTGTAGCTTCTTAAATGTAGGCTATTTGGTTCCTTAAAATGTTTATTGCCCTGCAGTGCAACATGAGAGGCTGATGTATTCGCAAGCGGCGACACTGTTCTTCTTGTTCTTCTTGTCGTGTCTTCAGGTGTTGTCTCTGAGAGTTACACGTGTGCCAGCCATTTCTTCACACATTCTTGGGCTTGTGTGTTGTACTCTGCCAGGTCTTCTGTTGTGCAAGGATTAGGTAGTAGGGGGCAGATAAGGAGGTGGGTTGTGTCTTGTGGTGCCGTCCCACAGTCGCAGTTGGTTGGGTCAGTGGAGTATCCCCATCTCTGCATCTCCACTCTGGTTCGGCCCACCCTGCTGCGTAGTCGGTTAAGGCATTTCCATTTCGGCCAGGTTTCGTCTTTCCCTTTTGGTAGGGATTCTGATGGTGGGATCTTCATGTTGTGTGTGGGGGGTGCTTTTTGGATCTCTGTTTTCCACAGAGACACTCGTTCAGCTGATGCTGTGGCAGTGGGGGTGATTGTGTGGCTCAGGAAACTCTTCCTGGACTTTAGTCTTTGCTTGGCTGCTGTTTTTCCAAACACAAGGTGTCTTTCGTCTGTTGACTGTTTCTGGCGTTCGTTCCTGCTGGCGACTTCCCTTCTGATATTGGGCGGGGCAATTCCAGCAAGGATGTGCAGGTTTGTGGTATTGGTGGGCTTGAGACATCCAGTGATGAGGCGGCATGTATCATTAAGAGTTGGGTCTAGTTTTTTAGCATGTGCTGATCTCTCCCATACGGGGCAGGCATATTCGGCAGTGGAATAGCTCAGGGCAAGGGCTGATGTTCTGAGCAGTGGGGGTTTTGCACCCCACGTAGTAGATACCAACTTCCTCAGGATGTTGTTTCTGGTGTTGGTTTTGGCCTTGGTCTTTTCAATATGCTGCTTGTAAGATAGAGAGCGATCTAGCGTAACCCCAAGATATATTGGGTGTGGGCAGTGTTCCAAGCTTGTTCCAGCCCAGGAGATCTTGAGGGGACGCTTGGCTACATAATTACGCAGGTGGAAAGCACACACCTGGGTCTTTTGTGGGTTTGCCTTCAGGTGGTTTATTTCGAAGTAGGTGGTAAGGTTGTCCAGGGTGCTTGTGAGGTTCTTTTCCACTTCCTCAAAGGTGTCCTCTTGAGATGTAATACAGAGATCATCCGCATAGATGAAGTGGTGTGTTGACTGGCCTATTGGTTGGTCATTTGTGTATATGTTATAGAGCAGTAAGACACTGTAATTAGCCTAATTTAGAAGTTCAGAGAAATGTGAATACCATAATTGGGATGTCGACGACTACCACTAAAGGCAGTGGTTCTTAAACTCGGTCCTGGGGCCCCCTGCATATGCTGGTTTTCGTTCCAATCACAATTGCAATCCCAGAATTTTAACAGGTTGTTGATTTTTCTTAATTAGGTGTTTTTCATGTTTAGAGGGATTATTTCCCTTCTGAAGCCACATTATGTTAGAAATAGCTATGCATGTCATGAATAATAAAAGTCAAATATTCACATTGTGCTATATTGCAAACAATTACAAAAATTATAAAAATGTTTTAACTAATCAAATTAAACAAATTAAAGACTGAGGTGAATCAATAGGCTCCTAATTGGTGAAATTGTGGACACATTGGCAACTAAAACTAGAGACTTGGTAGATAATGAACAATTCAAAAGACAAAGCAAATGATAATAAGCCAAACCTGCATTGTGTTAATAAGTTTAAGGAAAAATTAAGGAACTTAAAATACAAGTGTTCAACTACTGAATTAGGAGCCTATTGATTCACCTCAGTCTTTAAATTGATCAGTTTAAAAAAATGTTACCTTGTATTATTGTTTGCAAGATAGCACTGTAAGCACAATGTGAACATGGCATAGTCTTAATGGTATGCATAACTATTTCTAACATAATTTGTTTTAAGAGGGTAAATAATCCCTCTAAACATGAAAAACACCTAATTAAGAAAAATTAACAGCTTGTTAAAATTTTGGGATTGCAATTGTGGTTGGAACGGAAACCAGCATACACAGGGGAACCCCAGGACCGAGTTTGAGAACCACAGAGTTTAAAATGTTAAAACTTATCTTATCCACTAATGTACTGATTAGCCTACCATGGTTTTAGATTTATATGAAAGCATCTCAAATCTCGCCTAGTGCTTTGAAAAAAAAACAAAAAAAACATTTTATTTTAGAAAATGCTCTGGGTTGTGTAGAAATCAGGAAATGAGTTTTAAAACGCTTAAATTTTTCTGGGGGAGGACCCCCAGACACCCCGATACTTCGTATTGCTTTGCTCACGGGAATGGCTGAGGGCCTAGGTCCAATAGTCATGGTTCACTACTGTTGGATGCTATATTATTAGTGTCCCCCTCCATTATCATCACAAAGAACATTTACTGTTTGTGGTCCCCCCCAATGTTCAAATGAAACCTACGCCCCCTGCCTGTAGTTGTCCTTGACTGTACTGTATGTACTTAGGCTTCGAGAGCCCTTCTGGTGCCGGCAGACACAAAGAAACTTGCCAGCAGGGTGCGCTTTGTGAGTTTTTTTTAATTATATATATATACTGTATATAAACTATATATAAACACTGATCTGTGATGGTTGGCTAACGCGACATTGTGTAGTTCGTTTGTTAGTAAAAAAATATTTGCCTACAGTGTTGTACCTTTGTTTAAATAATTATAAATTTGGAGTTTATTTCAGAAATAAGATAGTTTGGGTGTTACGTAATAATGTTATGGAACCGAGAAGCTGATATGATACCTCACCTTGTTATATCTGTCAGTAGCAGACAAGTCAACGGGGGAAGGAATGGGGATCATTGCTCTTCCGGAACGGAAGCTAGAATTGCTTTATGTGGTTAACCGTAGCGCAAAATACATGAAGTGATCGCTATCTTACCTGCAAGCTTTAAATGTAGGTATACTTTCCGTTGTAAGTTAGCTCAAAAAACGTTGTGGCTCAGTGATCTTTTCCGGAGTAGGCTATGAGATGGTCCTTCCTTCTGTCAAAGTATTTTCTTCAGGTTTAAAATTCTTGATTACCCACGTATTGTAGTTAGAATGGAGTTTATGAATAGGCTATATTTAGCTCGGGTTCTTGTAAGACAAATATATATAGCTGCTAATATTAAGCTAGAAAACTAGTTACAACGAAATTTAACTACAGTGTTTAGATACAGAAAGAAACATGCACCGTTAACTTGATTGACAAAGTCCGTTAGGTTTGAAATCTTGGTCGCGAGCCGGTGTGAGGTTGACAAGCTAGCTAGCTAACTACAGTCATTTGCCATATTAGAGCCGCCCATCTTGAAACAACTGCACTACCCTACAATCGTCTGCCAGCTATCAAATGAATGTCTTAGCATTTCATTGTAAAAACGGGATGTCGGCCATGTGTTAGCTGCGTATCATTTGACTGAGCCAACTTTGCCGACTCAATTGCCAGATCTGGGCCAGCTCCAGTGGCTTTCTGGGTGGATTACACTGTTGTGAACTTGTGATGGACCAGACTGTGAGATCATGGGACGCGTATGCCATTGCTACACTGTTTGTATGATTTGGTCCAACCAGAGCCTTCTTTATAACGTTACATATTTCTTGGATCCAAATAAACGGTACAAAATTGAGCATGCAAAAGCACATCCATAGTAGCTATTTGTACTTAACGTTGTCACAAACACGTGCCGATTATAAATATGTATAGCTCCAGTTTAGTCACAACGTCACCCAAACATGACAAATACAACGTAGGCTATTTAAACAACATTGTAACAACGTTGTCACAACGTCACCCAAGTACGTCTGAAATTATAAACGATATATGTATGTATAACGTCACAACGCCGCCCAATCACGTAGAAATTACAAATATACAACGTATTTGTACAACGTTGTAACCACGTCACCACGACACCAACAAATCCATAACTTTAACACAACGTTGTCACAATGTCGTCACGTGGTAATGTCACAACGTTACCTTCTGGCAACGTTGGCACAATGTTGTGTGTTTGTAGGGCTACTAGTTCACTATTTTTCCTTCTTCTGTAAGGGGCTGCGCCACCGAGACGCACTTCAAGAAGGCATACTTCAGCTTATACTAAAATAAATAAATAATAATAAGAAGAAAATACTTTGGTTTATAGCCTACTTACAGAAAAAAATAGGTCACTATTTTTAGGCTAACGTTAACAGTTAGTAGTCCTAGTCCACTTGTGCTCACTGCTGGACATCTAATTTAGCTTACTTTTGAGTTTTATTAGCCAACAGTTAACTAAAAAGTGGCCCATTTAGTCCCAACGTTACCATAGCCATACGTAGGCCTACGTGTAGCCTACAGTTTTTTTATTTTATTTTTTAAAGGGTTTCCGCGCTGTTATGGATTTGAAAGCTCCGCGCTATAATGGCTATGATGCACCTTTGGCAAAACCGGTCCGCAGCAACAGCAGAGTATTTTTCTTTTCTTTATTTTTTGTTTTCGAGGGTATAGGCTATTTCACGATATAATTTGTGGCTAAAGTGCCGCTGTGGTAACAGATTTCCCTAACATATCCGTCAGAGAATGTAAACAAGGGGATTTTCCAAGAAGAAATTGTATGACAATGTTAGCTAACTAGCTAACGCATTAGTTGCTAATATAACGTTAACTTAGTTAAATGTGCAGCACCTCTGTGGTCTAATAGAGGGGATGGTAGGGGCAAAACAATTTTTCTAATCCAAAAAGAGGGCCCAAGGGCAATTCAACAAGTCTCCTGTCAGCGCTGCTGCATGGTCAGACGCGCTGCTAATAATAGTCTCTCGGCGTAGGCTCACTAGGCTGTTGGTCCCATTGTTAGAAAGAATGCTGAACTTCCGCATTGTGATGTCGTCATTGTCCAGTGCTTCTTTTTCTGGTCTTATGGTGTATTCAAATGATCTCGGAAGCCGGAATATTTCCGATTTATGAGAATAAAAAATTATTTGAACGTGACACCCCGGTGATGAGATGGTGACGAGTTAATGACAGCAATCTCGGAAATCCGACATTCAACTCGGGCACCTCCTGAGGTCCCCGAGATGAGCGAGGTGATGAAAAATGCGTCAAAGATAAACAGCTGAGCATCTGTAAACATGGATAGATCTGAAGCTAGAGATACCCGTTGCGTGGTGTATGTAGTCGTTCACCTTCTGCGTTTGTTTTCATCTTCGATCGTTTTTGCATACGCTATTTAAAACATTTGGAACTGCAAATGCTGATCAGAGGCCAGCCAAACAAGCATCAGCTTTCTGCGGGCGTCCATGTTTTTTGCCGCTGAGCATTTGAACACCTTTACCGTAACGAACGGGACCATCGTCACAGCAAACATTACGCACGATCCTCCCGAGTTGGCCACTTGAATACACCAATAGAAGGGAGCTGCCTTTTAGTGACGTGGCAACTTCGGCTCTCTATTGGTCAGAATTTCCATGCGGGAAAACTCCGAAAGAAACTCCGGGAAGTAGAAGAGCAGACAACGCACCACAAGTAATTTCGCTGTGATTTCACAATGGAGAGGCAACTGCGCAGGTTGATTTTGGCGTTGGTCATCGGTTATTACATCGTTTGCATTTATCACTTTAGGCAAACGATACAATTTGAAAATGAGGCGCGGCTGCAGCTGGAAAATAATGTCCAGATGCACTGGAGACGCGTTTATCCGCGATTACTCAGATTCGTCATGCTCGCGTGTTGTTGTTGGCGGGAAAAGGGGAAATGCCCGTCTTCCTCATCCCATAATGCACAGCGTAGCTGGCTACGGGAGCTTGTTTAGTACCAAAAATGCGCAGTGCTTCTCTGCAGTTGGGTTGGACCGAGGTCGGATCACGTTCTCACCACAAACGAACCGCACCAGAATTTGTTTGGAAATGTACCGAGACCACCTCTTCAAAAAGGTCTGGGTCCACTTGTTTGGTCCGCTTTTGGTGCGCACCCGAGTGCGATTGCTGTGTTCACACCTGCCAAAACGAACCGCAGCAAGTGGGGAAAACGAACCAGAGTTCGATTCAATCGAACCAAACAAGGCAGGTGTGAAACAGCCCTTAGTCCAAAGTGAAATAGGCTACTTTTGCTCCCCTAACATTAGTTACTTAATATTAGGGAGGGCAAACCGGAGCTTTAGAACGTAGACAGCAGTGAATTCACGTCAAGTGGGGATGGGATGGCAAGAGAGAGCCCTGGGGTGACATTATGGATAATTTTGCAAGTTATTCTGTTCCTTTTCAATCCATTGAGAGTTCTAATCACTTCTCTCTTTATGATCTTAGGTGTGTTAGTTTTATACGTGCATATATATATATTGTGAATTTTGTTATCATGTGTAAACACGAGATATGTCTCCCTTCTCTCTTCCCTCCTCTTTTCTTTTCCTTTTCCTTTCCTTTCCTCCAGGTATTCATTTGATCAAATTCCTTTTTTTTTCTTCTTTTTTTCTTCTTCTATCTGCGCTGTTTTTAAGAGATGTTGACTTTCGTAGAATTTATAAATTATTTTTTTATTTTTCGTCTAGTATATAATATGCAAATAGCGTTTAAGAATGAATTAAATAAATATAATTATAACCTCACTTAACGTGAGAATAATTAACTCCAAAGCTTAGAGATTAAAAATATTATCTACACTTAGAGCAACTAGGTCAAATATTAGTTTTGCTTATTGATGCGGAGCATGAAAAATTAAAAATGAAATGGATTGATCAAATATATTATTCATACTTTAACTCCAAAAGTCGAGGTGTAGCTATTATCATCAGTAAAAAGACACCATTCAAAGTGATCTCTTTTCAAAATGACCCTGAAGGTCGTTTAATTTTAGTGCATGGTACAATTCACGATCAATCATATACTATTTTAAATCTACATGGGCCCAATATCATAGATCCCACTTTTTTCCATGGAATTTTTTTAGTGATAGGTGGTGATTTTAATACTGTCTTAAGTCCTGTCGATCATTCAAACAGCAGCCGTCATACAGTTTTAACAAGTTCTACAGTAATAATTAAGGGCTATACGGAGGAATATGGTCTGATTGATATTTGGTGAATTTATAATCCACAGGAAAGAGAATATACCTATTTTTCATCTTATCATAAATCATATTCTCGCATTGACTTTTTTTATGCCATGCATCTTTGCTGTCTCAAATTTCTAATCCAAAAATTCACCCGATAAGTATATCTGACCATGCTATGATTTCTTTTATATCAATATCAATATCAATCAAATCAATACAACAACCATGGCCCAGATGGAAATTTAATACATCCCTCTTATCAAACTCCGAATTTGTTGAATATGTTGAGAAGGAATGGAAAGAAATTATTGAGTTTATTGACATCCAAGATTGCACACCAACTACACTCTGGGAGACAGCAAAAATGGTTCTGAGGGGGAAAATTATATCATCCTGTACAGCTAATAAAAAAAAGCGAGAGAAGCACAAGGCTGAATTGGAAAGGAAGGTAAAAGACCTGGATAAACAATATGCAACAAGGCAAATGGATGAGATTTATAAACCTTTGTTACAAGCCCGAATTGAGCTCAATAACTATATTTTCCTCGGAAACAGCAGCACTAATGATGCGTACACACCAAAATAACTATGAATTTGGATCAATTGGAGATGCAGAAGGCAAACTTGTGATAGAACAGGAACAAATTAACAGCTTTCTATATTAAACTACATACACCAGAAATAAAACCGGACACCGCTGAAATTAAATACTTTCTTGATAATTTGCATCTCCCCTCTATATCAGCTGAAGATCAAAACTTTTAAAATAATCCCTTAACCAATAACGAACTTCAAGCAGCAATGCTATCTATTTCCTCTGGGAAATCATCCGGCCAGGATGGATATCCGGTTGAATTTTATGTGTCTTTCTGGTCAATTTTAGCACCAATATTTACAAAAATGGTGTCCTTCATATATAGCTCCAACGACTTACCTTATACTATGAATACAGCACTAATTACAGTTATTCCTAAAAAAAAAACAAGGACCCTACACTTTGTGGTAATTTTCTACCAACCTCGCTGATAAATACAGATATAAAAATCATTGCTAAAGCTATTGCAATTAGACTAGAAAAAATACTACCTAAGCTAATATGCCCTGACGATACTGGTTTTATGAAAGGCTGCCATGCAACAGACAATACAAGAAGACTTTTTAATATCTTGCATTTAGCCTCTACAAGTTCCATACCCACTGCAATAATTACTTTAGACGCAGAAAAAGCATTTGACTGTGTTAATTTTCCTTTTAAATTTCCTTTTAATAGAAAAATTTGGTTTTGGCAAATATATACAGAAATTGATTAGAATATTTTATAGCTCACCACATGCGTCGGTCATTACAAATAATATAATCTCAACTATTTAGAGGCACAAGACAAGGCTGTCCAGCCTCACCACTCCTGTTTAATATTTTTCTGGAACCATTAGCTATTGCTGTCCGTCAGAACAACTCAATTATTGGAGTTCAATCAACTAATATTACACATAAGATAAGCCTGTATGCAGATGATATATTGCTGTTTGTCCAGGAGCCTGCCCGATCTTTGCCGCATATAATGACTACAATTGATAGTTTTAGTAAATTATCAGATTATAAGATTAATTGGAGCAAATCTGAAATCCTTCCAGTTAATACATTTAAATGGGAAGTTTTGGCAAAGAAATACCTGTTCAAATGGTCCCCACTACAGATTGAATATCTGGGAATTCAAATTCAAATACACAATGTGATTAAATTTCATTTTCCACAGCTATTGAAATCTGTCTGTGAGGACCTAGAAAGATGGAAATATTTTCCCTTATCATCAATAGGCCGTATCAACACTGTACAAATGAAAATTTTACCAAAAATTCATTACTTTTTTTCAATGATCCCTCTATGTCCACCCAAGGAATGGTTCAATGCTCTTAATCAAGCACTCTCTAACTTTTACTGGAGGGATAAGAAGGCTTGAATAAAGCTCACTAAGATACAAGATACAGGAATGGGGGTCTAGGAGCACCATATTTTGTTAAATATCAATTATCCTTTCAAATTAGACAGCTGGTCAAATGGTTGGATTATCCACATGGAGATCCACCATCTTGGATTGATATTGAAGAATTCAGGATGTTCCATTCTTCTCAGATTCTATAAAAAATGGCCTTTAAGTAACCCTATAACGGAAAGCACTGTGGAAGCATGGATTAAAGCACATAAAATTATAAATACTGGTTACTTAAATACTAACCCTTTCTAGGAATTCACCTATCTGGCAAAATCCAGACCTCCGTATTGGTGGTAACCCTTTGAATTTTGCACTTGAAAAGAAAAAGGTATTACTTATATTCACCAGCTATTTGACAAAGGAAAGCTCATTCCATTTCAGGGTATAAAAGAAAAAATAGGACTAAGCACTGCATCCAATACAAAATACTACACAAAATGCACTATACAAATAGAAGGCTGTTTTTAATGGGCCTCATTGACTCCCCTATTTGTACTTCCTGCCAAACCGGTATTCCAGATACACATTTACATGCTCTCTGGCTCTGTCCTATTATGGAGAATTACTGGAAAAAGGCTTTCAGCATACTTTCCGAAGTTTTGGGTATCTCAGTTACTGTATCCCCAACACTTTGTATTTTAAACTATATGGAACAGGACAGCCTTTTAACCAGTACACTATCAAAAGAGTTAACCAAATTTATGTTTATGGCAATTACAGCAGCAAAGAAAATCATTTTGCTAAATTGGAAATACAAAACAAATATTTCCACTACTCAGTGGCTCAATCTTTTGTGTGATCTGGCCTTAATTGAAGTCAACCACCAAGTTTAAAAACAAGTATAAAGAGTATAATGATATCTGGAAACCGTTTCTATCCTACATTGTAAAATGACGATTGTTGGTACTGGAAAACTGGCTTTACATTACTCTCAGCGTCATGGCATGCAATGTATTGATTATCATAAATTATTATTATTATTATATATTTTATTTTTATTTTTTTTAGTATCCTTGGTTGTATTTTGTTAATATCTTTTACTTTTTTAGATATGCTATGCATATATGTATAGTATTTATGCATGTACATGTGTGCAACAGTCTTCAAATGAAAATAATAGCTAATAAGTTAGGAGGGGGATGGGATAGGAGAGGTAGATGAGTGAGATGGAATGAATATAACTGGAAAAGGGGAGAATGGGACAGACGGGAAAGGGGAGAGAAGGAAGAGGAAAGAAAAAAGAAAGAAAGGAACAGAAAAAAAAAATAAAAATACTTTTTAAAAAATAAATTAAAAAAAGAAGATTTTTCCAAAAGTTCCTAAAGTTACCATTTTTCCAAAAGGGCAGTAGCCTACTTTCATGGTTGAGAATGCCAGGTTTGCTTTTGCGCAGGCTTTATATTTTTTATTTAAGGCTTTATAACTCAAGGTGTGAGCATCACAGAAACTTGGAAAATGGCTTAAATGAAGCAAGGCAGTTGTACTATTTACAATACTTAGATTAGTTTATTTTCATCATTTATGTCAAAATAAAGTACCACAAATGCAAAGAAATCTTGGCAAAAAAACAGTTTTTCTTTAGTTTGCAATGAAATACTGAGAGATACATGTCTAAGACAGGTAAAAACAATATATTTCCTGGATTATAGGCTCCTTGTCCACAAGTCTACAACATCTGAGGGTGATATACAGAACTACTAATGATCTATGATCCGAAGTGTAAGTAGTGTAAGTACCCCGAGTGTCTCCAAATCTATCCAAAATGGCTAAATTGTGGCTATGGCTAAAAACTGCTGTAAATAATAAACTAATCATATGTGGCTTGCTCTATCAAAATCAGTTGCATTGAGCCCCTAAACACATTTTGGGCTTTATATACAAGTTTGTAATGTAAGCTTTCTAAATTATCTTTCTAATTCAAATATCAAGCGAGTTATGTCCCATTACATTTGGAATGCCATCAAACATTTTCAAAGTTCAGCTGTGAAAGTTGCTATGTGTTAACGTTACTGGAGAGAAACTTGGCTGGGTCTTCGATGAAACTCCGATGTCATGTTATGTTTAACTGCTTCAAAACTAGATTTTTAAACTGAATATGACATTAACACACACAGATCATGAAAGCCAAGACATTTTTTGTGTAAAATGAGATGAAACCGAATAACTTACATTCGCTTGTCACCCCGAAAGCAGCTGATGTTATCGTGTGACTGGCTACAAGCTGGCTCCAAACAATGCAAAAGTCCGGTGCTAACTTGTCATATGACTTTTGAAAGCTTCAAAGCTATATTTTCACACTGAATTTTACATTAAGACATACAGATCATGAAAGCCAAGACATTTTTAGAGTAAAATCAGATGAAACCCAAGATATTAGTTTGTAGCTGTGAAAGCAGGATAGCCTCCAAGCGAAAGCTCCAGTGCTAACTTGTCATTTTACGTTTAAAAGCTTCAAAACTATATTTTTACTCTGAATATTGCTTTAAGACATACAGATTATGAAAGCCAATATATTGTTCTACTAAAATAAGATGAGACCCCAAAACAGCCAAAAATGTATATTTTTGATATAAACATTGATTTACTTGAAAACGGCCATAGTGACTTCCGACTGATAGAACACGTCACATATATTTAACTAGAAATCAATTGTTTAGGCCCAGTAAACTGACTTTTGCATCATTTTCTAGCTTGGATCCCTCTGATGTCAGTAACTACCGTCCTGTATCTCTCTTGCCCTTCCTGTCCAAAACAATTGAACGTGCTGTCCTTAACCAACTGTCTGTTTTTCTCCATTCTCCACCAGAACAACCTGCTTGACCCGCATCAGTCCGGCTTCAGAACCGGCCATTCCACTGAAACTGCTATCCTGGCCGTGACGGAGGCACTCACCACTGCTAGAGCCTCCTCCCTCTCCTCTGTTCTGATTCTCCTTGACCTGTCTGCGGCATTCGACACGGAGAACCACAAACTCCTGATCTCCACACTCGCTGAGATGGGCATTTCTGGGACTGCCCTCTCTTGGTTTGTATCATATCTCACTGATAGATCCTACCAAGTCTCCTGGAAGGGTTCCGTCTCTGCTCCCCATCCCCTGTCTACAGGAGTCCCGCAGGGATCTGTACTGGGTCCTCTGCTCTTCTCTATGTATACTAAGTCTCTTGGTTCAGTAATTAATTCACATGGCTTCTCATACCATAGCTATGCTGATGATACTCAACTCTTCCTCTCTTTCCCTCCCTCTACCCCACAGGTTAAGGAGAGGATATCTGCTTGTCTGACTGACATCTCTGAGTGGATGGCTGCCCATCACCTGAAGCTCAACCTTAACAAGACAGAGCTCCTTTTCATGCCGTACAAGACCTCCCCACTACATGACCTCTTCATCACTGTTGATGGGACTGTGGTGGCTGCCTCCCGCTCTGCAAGTAACCTGGGGGTGGTCCTGGACGACCGGCTGGACTTCAAAGAGCACATCAGGGCGACGGCACGGTCCTGCAGGTTCCTCCTGTACAACATCAGGAGGATTCGACCGTACCTGACCACCTACTCCACCCAGCTTCTTGTCCAGATCATGGTCACCTCACGCCTGGACTACTGCAACTTCCTGCTTGCAAGCCTACCAGCCTGCGCCATTCCAGAATGCAGCTGCCCGGCTTGTGTTGAACCTCCCGAAATGTTCCCATGTAACCCCCCTGCTGAGGTCACTCCACTGGCTGCCAGTTGCAGCCAGGATCAGGTTCAAAGTTCTGACCCTGGCCTACACTGCAGGACTTAATCCAGAACTATGTTCCTGCTCGACCACTTCACTTTTCTACAGCAGGGCGACTCACACTTCCCCCCCTCCGTGTCAACGGCTCTTGCTCGTCCTGACTGCGGAGCTTTTACACCTTAGCTCCTCAGTGGTGGAATGAACTTCCCATTCCCCTTCGTTCTACTTGAATCCTGCCTGCATTCCGTCGAGGCCTGAAGACACACCTCTTCAGACTCCACCTTGACTGATATTCTAACCTAGGACCTCATGGTACTAGTTCCCTGTGTTTTCCTGTCTGTTTATTATAGTTCATAATAGTATTTAGAATAGAAGTGTAGTATAGCTGATTTACCCACAGCTTACTGTGAACAACAGTCAATGTTCATTACTAGGGATAGCTGCTACATTATGGGAAGGATGTGCTTTGTCTTGTCTGTTCTGTAGTGATCTTGATGACGTCTCTGTATGCACTTAAAGGGTAAGTTCGCTATTTTGGACCTTGGACCCTATTTGCGGTCCGTCTTCCATGAACCTGACCCATGAAGTCCATTTTTTCGCTGATCGGTCCAGTATTGAGTTCGCTACAGATTTCCTGTAGGCTCTCACTGGGCTACAATAGAAGTCAACGGGGCAATTAGAAATGTTATGGAAAAACAACGATAAATGTGCTTTTATAGCTCAGTGTGTATTCTTACGGTCTCAGTATGCTCTCCTGTGAAATGTAGGCTATCGCAAACGCAAACCGAACGTTGAAACAACAGTTCCATTTGAAACAGAACTATTTCTCCGACCGCACTACCTCGCACTGACTTCGGATAACATTACCTGCGCAACTTCAGCCTCTCTCTCTTCTCTTGCTCTCTTATCATCCATCTCTAGTAGTTCCGTGTCCGTGTATTCTGGCTCAAATCTGTAGCCAGTAACGTCAAAGTCAAAATCGAATTCTTCGTCTTCGTAATCATTATAGTCATCCATCATCCAAGTTTTTTTGTGGAAATTGTAGCCTACGTTGCTGCAGGTAAACAAACGCAGAATAGTCAACTAGATAGTTTCGTAAACGGCCGGCACACCTTCCCGCTCCCCTATCCCCCGACACATAGTACTCCGCGGGAGCAGCGAAAAAAAGCAACAGAGAAATGCTTACTTCCAAGCCATGCCAAGCACGTAAAAATGTTCGGATTGAGATACATTTCACAGGAGAGCATACTGAGACCGGTAACAATACACCCTGAGCTTCCCGTCTCATTTATTGTACATGAAAGCACATTTATCGAACATTTCTAATTGCCCCGTTGACTTCTATTGTAGCCCAGTGAGAGCCTACAGGAAATCTGTAGTGAACTCAATACTGGACCGATCAGCGAAAAAATGGACTTCATGGGTCAGGTTCATGGAAGACGGACCGCAAATAGGGTCCAAGGTCCAAAATAGCGAACTTACCCTTTAATTGTACGTCGCTTTGGATAAAACGTCTGCTAAATGAATGTAATGTAATGTAATGTAATGCAATGTAATGTCATTTTCTTTTTTAAATCTTTGATGTTTCCCCTTTTCTACAAATTTGGTAGCCAAGTTGCGATTCAACTCCCTGGGCCCTATCTTACACCCAGCGCTAAGCGGCGCTAACCCAAACGCAAGTGTCTTTGCTATCTTACACGCGGCGCAGGGTTCATTATAGCCCCTAGCGCTCACGTCGGTTAAATACCAAGTGATGGTGCGCCCATAGCAAGTGAACTTGGTGCGTTTGTCTTAAGATGAGATGTGGCCATGATAATTTTTGGCGCATTGCTATCTTGAGCCAGCAGAAAGCGCTTGTGCTAAAACCACCAAAAACCTGGTCTAAAGTCATGTCGCAGTTGTTTACACGTTATTTTAACGGCGCATATAAGTGCGTCTACATAAGCGTGTGCGTACACCCTCCCGTTTGTTACACACAGGGGCGTGCACAAGCATGACTAAAAATATCAAGATTACAATGTGAAATATTATTATTGTGTAGGCTATATCAAAAAATGCATAATAATAAAAGGGTCCATAGGTCAAAGACATACCTGTCCCTCAGTGAAGGGCAATGGCGCATTAAATTGCTTTCAGCCCACTCCGTCAACATCCAGGTGATGTGCAATGGTACGTGTAAGGTTACATGTGTAGACTATTCGCAATTGTCCTGGATCAAGCTATGACTTAGCCTATATTTGCCAGTAGTTCCTGTAATCTTCTGGGGGACAGTCTAATGTTACGGGACAATGGCTATCCATTAAAAACTTTGCTGATAACACCTATATCAAGCCTAATGTGCGAATTGTCATTTACACCTAATGCGTGAATTGTCCTTCAATCGAAAACTTGTGCACTGCAATAGACGGACATTTGAGTTCTGAAAATGCGCTTCAGATGTCATTACAATACTGCTCTCTAGGCCTACAGCCTTTAAGTAAATGGAATGGTTTTGTCTGAAAAAAGTTCAAAATCTTGTCCAGGGAATATTGCATTTATTGTTTTTCAAATAGCCTAGGCTACAGCGGCTTCTTATTAGAAACAAAAACAAATTTGCAGCAGGTTACACAATTAATTCACAATTAATTTCAATGTCATTCTGCCATGTCCGTTTCCCCTGCTGTAAACCACACTTTTCATGGTCTTCCTGGGAAAGTGGGTTGTTTTAAAGCATTCATTTACGCTACCAGTAAAACAGGTTGGCTACATTTCCATAAGCAGGACATTATAAAACAAGGGAAAATATGCATGAACCTACAGGATGCCAACCTGACAGCTTTATTGTATTTAGTGTCATCATTAAGGCAAAATAACGGTATTTATGTTATTAATCAATATTAGAATGCAGGTAATGAACTTCGGATGAAGCTTGAACTTCGACAACTCCGTGAGAACATCCTCATGGAATTAATGCTTGACAATGCTTCATTGAATGAAATGAATGAATGAATGAAATATATTTATTTGGTATATTTACAATAGACAAAACACAATAACAAGTTATTATTATTATTTTTTTTTTTTAAATGCTATGTTATATACCAAAAGGGTGTAGGCTGAAGCTAAAGCTTATTTACACCTACCCCTCTTACCTCATGAAAACAAAAAATTTACAGAAAACATGTTCATGGCAAGAAACAAACACTTATGAATTATTAATGTTATCATTTGTTATTACTAGACAAGACATTAGCATACTTACATTATTTTTCAATGGTGTATTGTATGATTAAATTTTTCTTATAAATAGTTTTGAACCTGATCAGTGTGCTGCAGGTTCTAAAATTTTCAGTACATTTATTCCACAGGGTCACCCCTCTTACTGACAGACAATGATTTTTAACATTTGTTCGTATCTTTGGTTTTTCAAATATATATGTTCCTCTCAAATTATATTGACTGTCCCTCATTTTAAACAACCCCTGGATACTTAATGGTAATTGTCCATTTTTCGCTTTATACATGGTTTGCATTGTAATGTAGTCTACTAAATCAATAAACTTAAGTATGTTTAGCTGAGTAAATAACGGATTGGTAGGCTCACTATAGGGTTTTTTACTTACAATTCGTATGACTTTCTTTTGTAATAAAAAAATAGAGTTCGTATTTGTTTTATAAGTGTTTCCCCATACCTCTACACAGTAAGTCATGTATGGGACTATGAGTGAATGGTATAGTGTGTTCAGTGATTTCTGACATAAGAACTCTTGAGCTTTATACAATATTGCAATGGATTTAGACATTTTGGCTTTAACATGGTTTATGTGTGATTTCCAGCTTAGTTTATTATCAATTTTTACTCCTAGAAATTTTGTTTCTAGCACTGTATCAATTTCAACTTCATTTATTCTAATATTTCTATGAAAATGTGATGCCCGATTTCCAAATATTATGCATTTCGTTTTGCCAAGGTGAAGAGATAATTTATTAACATCAAACCATGTTTTTATTTTCTGCAGTCCTTTCTCCACTGTATCAAGAAGTTGTTTCAAATGATCCCCACTACGAAAAATGGTTGTATCATCAGCAAAAAGTATGCACTTCAGTGACTTTAACACCAAACATATGTAATTTATATACAAAATGAACAGCAGTGGTCCAAGTACCGAACCCTGTGGCACCCCACACATAACCTTCAAAAGGTTTGAATTTGCATTGTTAATAGAAACATACTGATACCTGTCTTCCAAATAACTGGTTAACCAATCATGAGCCAATCCTCTGATACCATACCTCTGTAATTTGAATAGTAATATTTTATGGTCTATGGTGTCAAACGCTTTTTGTAAATCAAGAAATATTCCTACTGTATATTAATTTCTCTCGGTAGCATTTGTAATTTGTTCAACAAGATCTATTAGTGCTAGAGAGGTGGTCCGGTTTTTTCTGAATCCATATTGCTGTTCACAAAGTATATTATGCTTAGATATGAAATCTTACAAATATTTTTTCTAAAATTTTTGAAAATTGTGATAATGAAATTGGTCTATAATTTGAAAAAAAACATGTTTATCCCCAGAATTATATAGTGGAATGACTTTGGCTGTTTTCATTTGTTTGGGAAATTTTCCACCCATCAGGGACAGATTACAGATGTAATTTAGAGGTTTAACAATACAGTCAATAATTTTTTAAATCAAAGACATATCATAACCATTCCAGTCTGTTGATTTTTTATTTTTTTATTTGTGTACAATTTCAATTATTTCTTTTTCATCCGTTTCTCTAATGTACATTGAATGAGTATTTATATTAATAATATTTCTATTTACTCCATCTATACTACTTGGTGATACAGTATAATGGAATTTGCTAAATTTTTACCCACGTTAACAAAATATTCGTTGAAATGATCAGCTATCAATTTATTTTCCTTAATAACAGTATCATTGTCAGAAATAAAGTAATATGGGTAGCATCTTTTTATTGTGTCCTTTTTAATGATTTCATTTAAAACTCTCCAAGTATTTTTGATGTTAGTCCTGTTTTTTTCCAATAGATTACTATAATGCATTTTTTTTTACTATATCTCATAATACTTGTTAGTTTATTTTTATATGTCTTATATTTACTTTCAGCTTCCTTTGTTCTATATTTAAAAAAATTTCTTATATAACACATTTTTCTTTTTACAAGCATTTTGTATTCCCTTTGTTATCCATGGCTTTTCTGTATATTTATTTTTATCCACTTCAGCCACAAGAGGGCAATGTTTATCATATAGGTTAGATATAATAGAAATAAATGTTTCATATGATTCATCTACATCTTCAACATAAATTTCACTCCAATCCTGATTAAATAAATCCTCCCTAAGATATTCAATGGCACTTTCTGTTACTCGTCTTATGAATCTCCTGGTTTCTATCTCCTCATTCTTTTTTATACTGTAATCGAAGGCAATAAAAACAGGCAAATGATCACTAACATCATTTATGAGTAAACCTCCAGTTATATTCCCCTCAGTGGCATTGGTGAATATATTATCAATTAGCATAGCAGTATCTACTGTTATCCTGCTCGGGTGTATGATTGAAGGATACAATCCCATACAAAACATTGAATTTATAAAATTATTTGTTTGTTTTTGTCCATGAGGATTCAACAGGTCTATATTAAAATCTCCACAGACAAAAATCAGCTTATTATTATTGATTGAGTTGTATATTTCTGACAATTTATCCTTGAACATATCAATGTTGGTATCCGGGGCTCTATATACACAACTTATAATTATATTTTTTGATTTCTCTGATTTAATTTCAACAGTAACACATTCCATCACATTATCTATTGCAAATGTCATATTTTTAACAATTTCACTATGGTAAGATGCACTGACATACAGTGCAACACCCCCACCCCTTTTATTAAGTCTGTTTGCAGTAAATAAATCATATCCTTTCATTTGGACCATGGCAGGTTGTTCTTCATTTAGCCAAGTCTCAGAAACTGCTATAACAGAGAAATTCTTGTTATATTGTGTCAAACAATCCTGGATTTTGGAGATATTCTTAGAGACTCCTACTATTAAAATGTATTATTGATAATGTCCGGTTTGTGATATCATTATTTTTAAATTGTTCCTCTGTGAAGTATTTACACTGCCAATTTGTGTTGAGGAAAAAATGATTGTCTGGATCAATATCATATTCAATATTGTGAAGTCTGTGTTCTGAATAATCAAAAGTTTTTAAACAGAGCTCATGCTCAGATGAGAATGGTTGTATAAGTCTGTTCCCGTCATCAAGACAGATATAAGTCCAATTTTTATCATACATGTCCATAACAAGAGAGTCGCTACTCACTTGCGGTAGGCCTAGGCCTATTGAGCCTGAGATATAAACCTCCATCACTCATTTAACTTATTCAGATCCGCGAGTTCTCTTATCATGATGACTTTAGCTTCCTCCGGTGTTCCATTTAATTTAATCCACACTTTACAATTTCTTGTCCAGCTTCCTTGAATTTTACTTTGTTTCCTGAGAGCCCTTGCTTGCCTGGCGATATCGGAATTCTTCTTAGTTAAATGTTCATTTAGATATACATCCGTTCCTCTCAATTTTTTTGCCTGTCGCAGCAGGCCGTTTTTATTTTTCCTATTTACAAACCGGATAATAATAACCGGTTTTGCCTTTTTGTCTTTCCTTGGAAGGACATGGCAGGCTGAAATAGCACTGCTGTCAATATCAATGTCTTTCGATGTAAAGAACTGTAGTACCTGTTGCTCCAGGGAGTTTATTTCCCCCATTGTGTCGTCCTCGCCGCCTCGACTGCCAGATCCGGCTGCAGCCCTCGCGTATGAGCGGTGTCTGATGTTAAGTCCGCTCACAATCACATCGTCCATTCTCGTGTACTGTTCCAGTTCATTCACTCGTCTTTCTAGGAGACTGATTTCCTTATCTTTTTCCAAAACCATTTTCTTTAGTTCACGCACTTCCTCCATTAATCCAAGCAGTTGTGTCTGCTGTTTTGCCACTTTTGTAATTTCTTCCGTCATGAAGTTTAGAGACTGTTTAATCTCCTCCATTTCCTCACTATTCACTGGAACCTTCTTCGGTGGCATTTTAACAAACAGTCAGTCAGTCGAACTTGAACAAGTAAGTTGTTACTATCTTGCGAGTAAGCTATGCTATGCAAGCTATGCTATGCAAGCCGACCTACCGCCAATCTCTCACCAGCCATGTTCTGTGATTACCCAGGATTCCTTCCTCCATTGCATAATCAAATGAAGTTCGTAAAACAAGCAGGCTAATTTGGAGTTTTCTAAGGTGAGACGGAAGCCATTGGTAGCTTATTCTCACCTGTTGCAGGTGCTTTTAACGAAATTTAACCGCATATATTTAGTAAAATAACAGCACTGTCGGGAATTACCGGGAACTCATAATGGTTAGTCCAAATAATATTGATCATAGGTTACTATTCATCCATATAGCCTATTCCTTGATTGCTACAAAGATCGCACATGTCTGTTTCACCATCATATAAGCAATCCGCCAAGGTGGAAAAGCAGGCTTTAAAAGGGAATGGGATATGACATTTTTATTGCATGTCATGCCCAAGACATACCTATAATTAATGAATAGGGTATAGCCTAATAGAGGCTAGGTTCAGCCCATTTGCACGTTGCGCCTTGCTTCGCGGTCAAAAAACACGCCGTCAAAATAGCAAAAGTGGACTTGGACAAAATGCACTAAATGCACTTTACGCCATGCGTTTAGACTTTTCATTATAAAGCATATACAAACCCCAATTCCAAAAAAGTTGGGACAATAGGTAAAATGCACATAAAAGCAGTGATTTGTAAATTCTCTTTTACATATATTTAATTGAAAACAGTACAAAGAAAAGATATTTATTGTTTTACCTTATCAACTTTATTGATTTTTGTAAATATATGTTAATTCCAAATTTGATGCCTGCAACATGTTACCAAAAAGTTGGGACAGGGGCAAAAATAAAGACTGGGAAGTAAAAAAAAACTTTAAAAAAACACCTGTTTGGAACATTCCACAGGTAAACAGGTGATGCTATCATGACTGGGTATATATGAAGAGACTCTTGATAGCTTATTTTCAGGTACACTTATAAGCGATACTATAACCTTTCTGCATTTGAATGGATATCTATGGGAATTGGGGGGTGGGACTAGATTAAACTGTAAATTACACGGGAATAGTATGGAACCCATGGCTGCCTAAATGGCTGTAAGCCATCAAGGGTCTCCGGTATCAAACGAGCCTCAAACCATCACTCTGCTTCCAGATATGCAGTAGATATGGATGGATCCCTTGAAGGGTGTTTCTCCTGACTTATTTGTCCATAGAGTTCAATAGTAAAATGAGTCGGGAGAAAAAACCCTTCAAGGGATAGTTCGGAATTTTGGACATAATGTCTCAATTATGACTTACCCATGATGTAGTTGATTGATGGAAACCATTTTCAGCTAATTCCATGCTGTCCCTTCTTTTGGACATACACACGTTGCTAATGCTAGCGCAACTCTATGGCAACCGGTAGCATCCACTACCAAACGCACTTAAACACTCCACAGTGCACCCAAAGCAAATAAAATACGACGACAGTCTATCGGGGTTATTTTGAGTGTTTATACCATCATTTTTTAATTACTTCCACAGAGAATATAGGTCAGCACAAAGTAAAGGATTCAACGATAGTTTGACTTCAAAAATGATGGTATAAACACTCAAAATAACCCCGATAGACTGTCGTCGTATTTTATTTGCTTTGGGTGCACTGTGGAGTGTTTAAGTACGTTTGGTAGTGGATGCTACCGGTTACCTTAGAGTTGCGCTAGCATTAGCAACGTGTGTATGTCCAAAAGAAGGGACAGCATGGAATTAGCTGAAAATGGTTTCCATCAATCAACTACATCATGGGTAAGTCGTAATTGAGACATTATGTCCAAAATTCCGAACTATCCCTTTAAAGTGATCCGAACCATCCGTATCTACTGCATATCTGGTAGCAGAGTGATGGTTTGAGGTTCGTTTGATACCTCAGACCCTTGATGACTTACTCTCCCAGATTCAGAGTTTTCACTTAATCATTCTTTTCCACGCAACTTTGTTCTGAAAAAAGGTGGGATATAAAAAAAATACAGCATATTTCACATAAATGGATGTTAGAATGAGTGCATGTTATATAATATTGGTCTCGTTTTCTCAATTTCTCAAATTAAAACGCATTAATTCATTTTCATTATCTCTGGAGGTATATTAACCCCTCCAGATTTGAGGTTAATGGCAGCGGATGTGTTCTTGTGTTTAAGGGAGAGGTGCGTCCGGCAAAGAAGGGAAAGGATATACAGACCACTATTATATGTTTTAGTAGTGATAGACAGTGTCTGGAACATTTTTGCTTTGACAGATGATTTTCTGCTCGTGTCAGCTAAGCTGCTCCAAAATGATTAGAAAGCACAAATGAACTACCTCTCTGTCCCATACTGGTTAAGTTGAAGTCGTCACATATACTTAATAATATTGAAATATATTGAGTGCAACCACTGTACACCGAACTAAGTAAATCATTAAAAAAACTTTTTACCTTTTAAAATAAAAAAATAATAATTGTATTTAGTAAATCCAACGATTTGTTTCTTTACTTCATAATTGCGTAACCACTGCCTCACGGTTATTTTCTGAGTGGGTGATAGGTATATCCCAGTCATGAATATCTAGGAGTTATGATCAATTCTTCAAGGCTATGAGGCAACTTCAATACGAAGTCAATACATTCATTGCCTTCCCCACTACCCAAGAGCGACTACAACACACAAAGGCAGGATTTTACAAGAGCAAAATACTTATGAAAGGCACTGACACTGACAGGTTGAAAATGACATATCCCCACAAAAACTTTTTTTTTCCGAGAAACCTGGTAATCCAGGGGGTAGGTACAAGAAACAGGTTATTAGAATATCATGCACTGTACGACCTGCGGGGTATAAGTTAGAATACAGCATAGATTAGCCAGCGTAAAAGCCGCGCAGAAGAGGTACTTAAGCGCATGACTTAGGTTGGCCATCTATGAATGTCTGACCATAGCCACAAGCTGAACTGCATTGCTGTTATGGAAAAAAGGACTGACCGATGTCAATGGCTCGAGCAGGCATCGGCCGCCTCCACTGTGTGACAAACTTGTAGGCATCCAGCCGGATTTCAATGATGTTGTTGAGCAAGGCTAGGAGGGGAGCCAACGGGAAGGCTGCTACAAAGATGGTAGTGAAGCCAAACTGTAGGACTGAGGGAGAAAATGAGAGGGTGTTATTTTCAGCCAACATTCAGTTATTTTCTCTATCCTTAACGAAATTATAGGAAAATTTGTCATTTGTTTTAATTGTTATGTTCAGCGTACAAATCATAGGGAGGGGTGAAAGAATGTCTGTTGTCCACAAACCATTTGTAAAAAAAATAAAAACTCGCTTATTCAGGTTTTTAATTGCAAAGTCACATGGACAAACAGAAATGTTGGAAAAAACAGCACAGCAGCAAAAATTCATGCTCATAGACTTTCTTCAGTGCAGTCCCACTATGTATAATACAGTTGCGTTTAAAGGTCAATGTACTGGTTCAGAGATGAGCAGTAGCAGAAGATGAGCAAATATAAAGCTTTAGAATCAGCAAAATTACATAAATGGCAACCACAGATAACATTAATGGGAAGCACACTATTTTGTAGGCTCATCATACGTATATGAGTATCAGTTGGTGACCAAAGAGAACACAGTTGCAATCAGAAAATTAGCAAACGTGAAACATTGCTGCCTTTAACTCTACCTGTGAATCCTGCCGATGATATTTTTGTGTGATAATTTTCTTTCTTTTACTTTTTTTAAACAAAAAATATTGGCGCCCAACATGGGCCTGAACTTATCCAATTCCAATCCTAATTTGGAATATCCAGCTATTTGCAACCGCAGCCACTTTCATGCGGGAACCACTGCCAATTCAAGAGTGTAGACATCCACAGTTCTCTTTTCACACCGCTGCCCACAGCCTATGCCGTTACTTTAACGCCAAAAGTCTGAGAGCAAGAAATTCATTTGAGAGCAGAATTCCTCCTGCTCGCTTATAGATGTGCTCTTCTAGCACTGAAAACTTGGTCTGTGCACAGATTTTTTTCCGATCACGCTCAAAACTATGCCCTCTGTTTTTCAGATGTTTTTCCACCACAACAGAACTTCCAAAAGTGCAGCTAATAAGAATTAAGACAGAATTGCACTTACTCAAGTCTAACTGGCCATCTTGTTTGACCAATGCTATCTTTCTTTTTGGTCATTATTAATTAATGAATACATTTTTTTAATATACCGTATGCATAAAAACCACATGTCCAAACTTGACTCTCAGGTTGGTTAATTTCTCAATCTCGCTACCGATATGGTCACATGTATGTGCATGTTTCTTTGAAATCATTGGCGGCCAGGACAGTTCTTAAAAGGTTTGCCAGCCACCACTGTGTGATAACTTAAAGGGATAGTTTGGAATTTTGGACATAATGTCTCAATTACGACTTACCCATGATGTAGTTGATTGATGGAAACCATTTTCAGCTAATGTCACAGCATGTCCCTTCTTTTGGACATACACACGTTGCTAATGCTAGCGCAACTCTATGGCAACCGGTAGCATCCACTACCAAATGCACTTAAACACTCCACAGTGCACCCAAAGCAAATAAAATACGACGACAGTCTATCGGGGGAGCGATACTTTACGTTACCTATGAATGTAGTGCCGGCACTGGTCGACTACAACAACAAAGAAGAGTAACAAGTTGCAATGGCCACGTTCGCTCCGCTGCCGTACTTCTACAGAGAATATTAGGTCAGCACAAAATAAAGGATTCAACGATAGTTTGACTTCAAAAATTATGGTATAAACACTCTAAATAACCCCGATAGACTGTCGTCGTATTTTATTTGCTTTGGGTGCACTGTGGAGTGTTTAAGTGCGTTTTGTAGTGGATGCTACCGGTTGCCATAGAGTTGCACTAGCATTAGCAACGTGTGTATGTCCAAAAGAAGGGACAGCATGGAATTAGCTGAAAATGGTTTCCATCAATCAACTACATCATGGGTAATTCGTAATTGAGACATTATGTCCAAAATTCCGCACTATCCCTTTAACTGGCTAACGTTAGGTAGTTACCACTTACCACACTAATTATTTGTTAGGTTCATGGCTAATATTAATTTAGTAGCCAATATAACTTTAGCATCTTCATTATCTTAATGTTAGCTACTTCCTAGCTAGCTAGGGAACAGTAGATTTTCAGCAGCTAAACTGTAGCTATCTAAGATGAGGTGTTGTTTATTCAATCAAAAGTGATAACTTGTCTAGCCTATCTATTTAACATCATATCGGTGATTTCAGATGATATAGCTAGTTTAGGTAAATGTATGGCATCTAATCCGCCCAACTTCCATCTCCCACCTATGCTTAGACAGCATATCGGTAGCGAAATTGTGAAATGAATTAACCTGAGGTGCTGAGGGTCATTGCTGACCCCATGGAGCCGTCTCAACAAGTTTTGTAACATTAAATATTCTCCATATATTTTGCCCAGCTAGTTCTAACTTCTTACCAAGACTCAATAAAGATAGTATTAGTCAAACAAGATGGCCAGTTAGACTTGGCAAGTGTATTTCCAGCTAATTGTTATTGGCAGTAATGCTGCAGCTGAAAAAAATCTGTAAGTGAGAGGACGTAGTTTTGAATGTGAGCACAAAAAATCCGTAAACGTGCAGGGCAAATCTGAGTGTGCTGACAGAGTTTTGAGTGCTAGAAGAGGAAATCTGTAAGCGAGCAAGGGGAATTCTGCTCTCAAATTCAATTCTTGGCTGCTCAGCCTTTTGGCGGTAAAGTAATGCCATAACAGCCAAGCTTGCATAGAATTTCATGTGAGGAAGAATTTCATTTTCTGATTGAAATTGTGTTCTCACCATTCTCGTTTCAACAATTAAATAACTGTATAATCAAGTTTTGGCTTTGTCCATTTTTACAAACAGTTTATGCACTAGTGGGAGGCAGAAACAATTTGCTCATCTAGCACTGTTATTTAATAAATGTATATGTCAACGTGTCCAGAGCTGCATTAAAACGTGTTTTACTGTGCACAATAAATTACATTTACATTTCATAGTTAACCAAAATTAATGATAAATTCTTATCTACAGAACAGAACCTGCCTCTGATCAACAAATCACAACTACTAATGAGAAAAAATAAATAAACAACAAAAAAATGACCAGTAAGTGGTTATGTGTACTTTAGCAGGGAGCAATTCATATATTACAAAGTGCTTCCAACAAACTAATTTTGAAGTTAAGCAGACTGCAGATCAAGAAAAGTTCTGCTGAATTCCAGATGACTTCTCTGGTGATCAGATGATCTTACCCATTTCCAGGTATTCATCGACCAAGCCATGGGGATTCATGGGCTGCAGGTTCCAGTCTTTGTCCCACTGTGGCAGAGAAACCTTACTCTCCATGTGTTGCCCACCTTTCCTTATTTTCCTCCTAGACCACCAGTTCTGAAGTAACCTGTGTAGTGCACAGCGAAAAAGCATCCATTAAACAGGGTGCAACACAGCAGCACTGTGATCACTGGCCACAGATCTGGAAAAAAATTGACTTTGGAATGCATCACATTTGGATATCCCCACTTATAAAGGTATTGTGGTTGCCTGTCTAAATGCCTGTTCACATTGTTGTAATGATGTCACAAATGCAGCTGTAGCTGTAAAACATTAAGGCCAGTTTATAGTCCAGCGACAGTGTGTCGCTCGACTGAAATCGCAGAGCTTTCATGAACATTCTATTGTCGCTCTACATACAAAAAGTATTTTTGTATGTTTCTTCGTAAAAAGTATAAACGCACTCCAGCGACATTCCAGCGACAGTTTACTCAGGGGACAATGGAGGAAGAAGCAGCTTTAATAGGCTAGCCTATGTTTTTTGCTTTACCCCTTTTTTGTCGGAGGCCGCTGAAATAAAGTTTATAAATGTAAATTTCGAGGGCACCATATTGTTGGAAATATCATTCACTGTGTCACTTGTAGGCTATGTGTGTTTTGAACGAGGTAGCAAATAATACGTTTGTAATTAAACCTCAACATTGATGCAACTCCTCATACTAAAGTTATTTAGTGGAAAACACGGAGGGCATAGCCTACGTTAGGGATGTGAATAGCTACAAGACAGGACTCATTGGGGGAGCAGCCTACAATTCTCTAGTTAGAGAAATGAGGTTCAAGAATGTGGAGTAGCCTATTTCACTCGCTATCATAATGCCACGGATCAGATAGGCTGTCAAGCTGTCGAGTCGTTGCACAAAGTTTAATCTGGCAAATCTAAGTAACTGTTAAAGCAAATAACTGCAATGCATTTGCAGGTGCCTACACTGCTACAAATGTGTAGTCAAGCTACAAATGTGTCTTTGTAACCTAATAAGCTATTGGTAACTTGTAGCATTGGAAGCGAGCTGCTTCTCGTTTTGGATTGTAACGTTTTCTCAACACAGTCTAGCTCAGCATCAGTTGGTGAAATTACATTGTTATTATTATTAGGCTATTAATAATAATAATATTAAATTGTGCTCATTTATAATGGTAGGTAAGCTATGGGTAGGTAAGCATTAACAGTTAGCTTATGTCCTAGCTAGTAAATTGACAGCTCGAGTGAAGCCTCCGCTGTCCGAGACAATGGCAGCGACAGGGTCAAAGTTGAATTTATTTTATGTCTCAGTGATATCTTCTGTGACCGGTGCAGTGACCACAGGACGACAGTCGCCCGAAGTATAAACCTAATGTCGCTACGACCAGCGACATCCATGGCACGTCGTCGGTCGCAGCGACACTTTGTCGCTGGACTATAAACTGGCCTTTATGGTCCTCTCAAAGCTTCCCACCACAAATGTGTCCTGTGAGCAGTTATTATTTTTGCTGGTTAGCGGTCACTTGTTAGCTTCAGTCTTAGATTTTTTCCCTTTGCCATGTGAACTCATCAGACTAATTTAGATAATAAGTTGAAAGCATATATTGAAAATACACAATGCACAGTTACACAATGCATGTGAAAGAAAAGTTAGTGTCATGTAACATTATTTCTTCTTCCTGTAGAGTACTACAAGTGAGGTTGTTCTTGATATATCAGAATATCACAGGACAGAGAAAAAGGTACTTACGGGTAGCCTAACTCCATGAAATTGTTCCAGGTCTGTTTTAAAACCATTATGACACCCATTTGTAGACACAGGTCTTGTATTGTAACGTTTTCTCAACACAGTCTAGCTCAGCATCAGTTGGTGAAATTACATTGTTATTATTATTAGGCTATTAATAATAATAATATTAAATTGTGCTCATTTATAATGGTAGGTAAGCTATGGGTAGGTAAGCATTAACAGTTAGCTTATGTCCTAGCTAGTAAGTTGACAGCTCGAGTGAAGCCTCCGCTGTCCGAGACAAACGTTACCATAACAACAGAGGCAGCGACAGGGTCAAAGTTGAATTTATTTTATGTCTCAGCGATATCTTCAGTGACCGGTGCAGTGACCACAGGACGACAGTCGCCCGAAGTATAAACCTAATGTCGCTACGACCAGCGACATCCATGGCACGTCGTCGGTCGCAGCGACACTTTGTCGCTGGACTATAAACTGGCCTTTATGGTCCTCTCAAAGCTTCCCACCACAAATGTGTCCTGTCAGCAGTTATTATTTTTGCTGGTTAGCGGTCACTTGTTAGCTTCAGTCTTAGGTTTTTTCCCTTTGCCATGTGAACTCACCAGACTAATTTAGATCATAAGTTCAAAGCATATATTGAAAATACACAATGCACAGTTACACAATGCATGTGAAAGAAAAGTTAGTGTCATGTAACATTATTTCTTCTTCCTGTAGAGTACTACAAGTGAGATTGTTCTTGATATATCAGAATATCACAGGACAGAGAAAAAGGTACTTACGGGTAGCCTAACTCCATGAAATTGTTCCAGGTCTGTTTTAAAACCATTATGACACCCATTTGTAGACACAGGTCTATTAGACAGCCACTGGGGTGGCACTGCCAACAGAAACGGTCAAAGGTTAAAAAAAAACAAAAACATTTTTTATAAGTTCTAATAATGACAACAAATATCACTGGAATGAATTGTTTAATGAAAGCATCAAGCATGAATAATGCCTCAAATATGCATACATAAAGCAGATATAATTACTTCTAAATTTGAACTTCAGGTATTGTGCAATGTAACCATCATACCACTGGCAATATGTTGTTATGAATGTTATTCCAATCACTGAAGGCTTTATGCAAGGATTCTGTCGCAAACATTAAAAATAAAACATGACTGACATGATCGCAATTCCCACAGGCTGATATTTACTTCGTCACACAATCCTTTTGACAACTGTCGTGCAACAAAAATAACGTATTTTCAACTGAAAAAATTTGTCAAGCGCCTCTAGAATTTTGTTACATCGCGGACAACGTCATACTTTGTCACACAGTATGATTGGACAACAATTGTTTTTTTCTCAACTTCATTATTTTGGTTTTGACTGGAGTTGATAAACATGGAGGGAATAGAGGAAAAACTATTGTAATAAATAGGAAATTATCATATGTATGATATGGATGGATGCAGTCATTACGGTTGGCTGACATACTAAAATATTTGAAATGCACATCTTCATCCAGCATTTCATGCAACTGCTTAACTAGAACATATTTAAACATTTTAAGCACATATTTAATCCCAGGTTTATGGTACGGACAACAACAGTAGTTTGAACAAAGTAGATTTAAACTTTCTTCCTCTATAATCTCAATAGCCAAATTTCATTGGGCGTTACTATGTTTTAACAAATGTAGGCTAAACAAATGGCCTGGATTTTGGCGATCGTTACCATAGAGGCAACAAAACCCTCCCAGCAGGCTATAAATGCCATACGTTGTACGATACTAATTATTTTTGCACGGCACTGGTCGAAAGGGTTGTGCGAAAAAGCATAAATTAGGCTGTGACTTCTCTTTCCAGAGTATTTTTCTATATTTCAGTGTGCATTTTATTTTCAACTTTTCTAAGCTTGGTTAGCTCCCTTTTTTATTTGCACCCTTGATACGGTTTCTTTGCTCATCTTCGTCATGGGTCTACTGTAGTTACAAAGCTGCAAGTTGCATTCAAGATGCATGAACGTAGCATAGGGCACTATGTACAAAACTCCATTCCCGTGAAAAAAAGCCATGCAAGTCATCTAATCAGCAAAAGCACTAGGTCGTACAGATTGTCCCTGTTCTGACAAATCACTCTATAATAGTAATACACATGCATGATTGGAAAAAATGTATGGTATGAACAAGTATACATAAGCTTTAATAATAATATGCTCACTGTTGGAATAGCAGGAAAGGAGAATGATTGAATAAATCAAATATAATTTATATTAGTAGCTTGGAAAAGAGTTCACACACATTAATGAATGCAGATGGTTACAAGGTTTCCTGTTCTATTTCTATCAGTAACTCACCTCCTCCAATCGCCATCTCTCAAACATCTTGTTATATTTCCCTGGCCTGCCTGCAAATCTGAACACAAAACTTTCAGTGAAATGTATTATCTTACTGATACACAACAATGACCTGTTCTGAAATTGCAGTCAATTGCAAAAACACAATAGGCAGACAGTACACGATCACTGCTCAACCCTTGGTGAGAACGTGTTTTGGAGAGATCAGTAGGGCTGTCAACATTGGCCAAAAATCACGTTCGAATATTCCTTCTGAAAAAAGTTTGAATATATTTGAATATCTATTACAATTTTGAAATGTTACAATTTGACCAATTTTCAGGCTGTGTTATTGCGCGGTAGGTCCACAAGAAGGCAAACCAATACAACGAGACACATAACTAGTATAGGTAGCTACATTTTATTTGAACATAAACATTAACGCATTCAAGTTTGGAAAAAAAAAAACGTTAACATTCGAGATGGCTTTAAAATCTACATACACACTTTTATAATGCTTTTGTTTGAATAAAATTAAGGCACACAATTTCGAGAAATGTTACTAAAATAATTTAGATCCTGAGGGATCATTTACAATAAAGTGCTATTAAAAACAGAAAAGTACCATCTTTGACCTTTTGGAGAGGGAACTGTAATCAGTATAGTTTTAACGTTTAATGTAAGCCATCTGTAGCTTACATAGCTTGCATACAACTTTGTCTCAAGGTTCCACAATTTTGCCGTTCACTGACCAAAAACCGAAGTACTTCCAAACGGGGCTTTTTAGATTGTTCGGAGTGCTAATCACTCTCTCCAAGGCTGAACTCTCTGCCATGCTGCTGCTGTTTAATTATTGGCTCTTTAAAGCTCGACGAATATGCCTACATTTGATTTTCAATCTGCTATTAAATGAAAGTGCCGTGTCCGTCCAGTACAAGCATAGCAATGACCCATATGCAGCGTCTTCCGTTTTCAACAGAGGAGACGCTAAAATTAGAGATTTATTTTTGGTTTAACACAACCCAAGTTGAAAGGAAGACAGAGGCTGCATTCGAATAGTCAAATTTGAGCAAGGAAGGATCCTTTAGACCGCATGAACCGGAAATAATTTCCGGGCAGCCATGCTAAGGACCGTTTGAATTTCTTATATTGAGACGGAAAGGAGCTTCACAATTCCTTTTATCCGTCCTTTCACAAAGGATGCTCTGGACTATCCTTTTAAAAAGGAAGGTAGTATTCGCGCCCCACAATGCAATGCCGCCAATGTTTTCATAAGCATCGGAGTTTTCCGGAACCTACCGAATTCAGACAAGGCGAACATCTGAGAAATGCCAAAAATCTAAATGTGAATAGCTAGTATTGTTGGTTAGTATTGGCTTATAATAGAAAGTAAACAAACAATGACACAATCAGACAATACACCAAATTTATTAAGACGCTAAATTTCGAGATAAAAATGAACGGTTCAAGTGAAATGCAGATGACAATGATGCGCCTTTTGTCGTAATTTTTCGTGAAGTTCGCTATGTTGAACATTCACGTCTATGGACCTTATTCACACGGCGGCCATCTTTACATTACATTACATTACATTACAGGCATTTAGCAGACGCTCTTATCCAGAGCGACTTACACAACTTCTTATTACATCTTATTACATTTATCCATTCATACAGTTGGATATATACTGAAGCAATTCAGGTTAGGTACCTTGCTCAAGGGTACAACGGCAGTGTCCTACCTGGGAATCGAACCTGCAACCTTTCGGTTACAAGTCCAGTTCCTTAACCGTTATACTACACTTGAAATCGAAAGTGAGGCTGAGGTGGGAAAATTCCGGAAGTGAATGTCAACAACAATGGCTTGGACTACCAACCTGGAGCTCTTGCCAAAATTTGCTGTCAGTAGGCCTACGATTGAAACTTGAGCCGACAAGGGGTCGCCAAAATACATTTTAGTATGTTAAAATATAGCTCGTTTTATGTAGCCTATATTGTAGCTAGTATCTAACGTACACAGATTTGCGATGCAAATCTATCGCAAAACGCAACCTGTTGTGTTCACGACAGTGTTTATTGTCAGTCATAGTTTTAGCATAAACTAGCCTAACTATGGTTACATTTAATAGTATGGTTGTAAGCCAGTGAAACGCATTGTAGCCTAGTTGAGAATTACCGTGTTAGAATGTGTTTGTTTAGCATCTGCCAGCTTACTTGTCTTAGCGGCATAGCGCAGTTTGTCGGGGCTCCCCCGCAAGGTTCACATCTGTCAACCCATACAGTTTGCCCGTATAAAATACGGCTTTTCCACCTTTTTGAAGGTAGAAATCTAGTCTAATACATTTTTTCCCCCCAAACGTTTCCAACATAATTAATTAAATCACAGCAATCGCATTTTCTCTCTCTCTGCTATTCGGTCGTGGGAAAAGCAAGTAGCTGCATCAGATCGAAAGATGCACGAACCACAAAGATGCAGTAGCGTCTATGCTATCAAAGCTGTTATGTAGGCTAGTAAGATAGGAAAACTGCAAAAAAAGTGCCACAAGCTCATGCAACACGACTCGAATTTAAGAAACTGGGATATCTATCTCCTGCACTGGGTTGTGTGTGGGGTAAATCATGTGGGGTGTCTCTGTGACTGTTTAACTGTTTTAACTGAATGTACACAGTCATTATTATGTGAAAATCTAAATACAGGAATATTTTTAAATAAACTTGAATCAGAAAAATAAATTGTGGCTAGTGATTTTAATAGATACATACTGTTCTATCAGGTTTTTGGTTAAGTGGGTGGTTTGTGGTAAAGTGGGACACTTTTTGGCAAATCGTTCTTTAAACTATCAAAGTGAGTCAATACCTACTCAAATGATTTTTTAAAGTAGTTAAATAAGGCCTTATCAACATTATTATGGTGAAATAACGTTATAATTTGTTTCTAAATAAATTCTATATACCTCTAAACACCATCTGACACCCATCTTTACTGAAGTGTAACATTTAGGTTGAGTGGGACACTTTTGTAGACAACGTGGGACACTAGCCTATTTTATCATTAAAATGCATTATTGTGCAAGTGATAAAAACCAGTGTTTATTCATATAAACCTTCTCTCTGTCGTCAGGCTTGGAGTGAAAATGTCATGGGGAATTGCATCTCTATTCATGAAAAACATCCCTGTCACTCTCCTATGGAAGAGTAATAACCATAATATTGTTACGTACAGTTGAGGTCGGATGTTTACATACACTTAGGTTGAAGTCATTAAAACTCATTTTTAACCACTCCACAGATTTCATGTTAGCAAACTATAGTGTTGGCAAGTCAATTAGGACATCTACTTTGTGCATGACAACTCATTTTTCCAACAAAGATTATTTCACTTTTAATTCACTATATCACAATTCCAGTGGGTCAGAAGTTTACATACACTAAGTTGACTGTGCCTTTAAAGTAAATTTTTTAAAAATATTCGGTCGCATATCCTTTACATGCCATGACTTTCTGATGTCTGTGACCCAACAACATGAAAAAACTCTTGATATCTTATTTTCTGGTACTCTTACAAGCGATACTATAACGTCTCTGCATTTGAATGGATCTCTATGGGAATTGGGGGGTGGGACTAGATTTAGCTGTAAATTACACTGGAACAGTATGGAAACACATGGTTGGCAAAATGGCTGTAAGTCATCAAGGGTCTGAGGTATCAAACAAGCCTTAAATCATCACTCTGCTGCCAGATATGCAGTAGATATCGATGGATCACTTTAAGGGTTGTTTCTCCTGACAAATTTTCATATTGAACTCTATGGAAAAATAAGTCAGGAGAAAAAACCCTTCAAGTTATCCATCTATATCTACTGTATTTCTGGCAGCAGAGTGATGATTTAAGGCTTGTTTGATATGTCAGACCCTTGATGACTTAGAGCCATTTTGCCAACCATGTGTTTCCATACTGTTCCAGTGTAATTTACAGCTAAATCTAGTCCCACCCCCCAAATTCCCATAGAGATCCATTCAAATGCAAAGACGTTATAATATCGCTTGTAAGAGTACCAGAAAATAAGATATCAAGAGTCTTTTGATGGTGTTGGGTCACAGACATCAGGAAGTCATGGCATGCAAAGGATATGTGACCGAATATTAAAAATTTAAAGGCACAGTCAACTTAGTGTATGTAAACTTCTGACCCACTAGAATTGTGATATAGTGAATTAAAAGTGAAATAATCTGTCTGTAAACAATTGTTGGAAAAATTACTTGTGTCATGCACAAAGTAGATGTCCTAACTGACTTGCCAACACTATAGTTTGCTAACATGAAATCTGTGGAGTGGTTAAAAACGAGTTTTAATGACTTCATGTAATGGGGCGTGACGTGTGAGGTAGGAGGAGCCAAACGCAGCAAGGGGATTCTTTAAGCCCTAAGGCCACTAAGGCGGGAAACCCCGCAGATAAGGGAGGAGACAAGACAAGGAACACACACATACACCACAGCTACAGACCGGCTCGCTGTTACACACCAATGAGTAGAAGCACAAACGCCTGGTTTCACAACAAGAAACCCAAACAAGGCGAAAGGGAACAAAGGACTACTACCCCATACTTCTACGAGCTAAGTAACTAATAAACGAGCCGGAAATAACAAACGCCCTGTCTCGGAAATGAGACGCATAAGAACAGGCGAGTAGCATAATGGCACAAATACACACCAACGTACCGAAGCTACGAACCGGCACACTGTAACACGCAATTGAGTAGAAGCACAAATGCCTGATTTCACAGCAAGAAATCCAAACAAGGCAAACGGGAACAAAGAACTGCTACCCCATGCTTCCACGTGCTAAGTAATTAAACGGCCAGTAATAATAAACGCCCTGCCTCAGTAATGAGGTGCAAGAATTGGCTAGTAGCATAAAAGGTACACAAACACACAACCAACAAACACTGAAAACTAATACTCATTAGTATAGGAGGAGGCGAAGGAACAGATATAACGTTCCGTGGCTACTTCCATAAGCTAGCAGTCACATGCAGAACATAAAGGGGTAAACGCCCGATCTCCCAGGAGGGAGAAACATTTTACAGACGAGCCGTCCCATAACTTTACTAGCAGAATGACTAGCTTAAATAGAAAATAAACGCCCTAGCTTCTCAGTAAGGGAAAATGTAACGAGGTGAAGGAACCGATAATAAATGTTCCAAGGCTTATATAGAGGCTCGCAGTCATACGCAAACATGTCCACAACATCGCCCAATCCTCCCCACAGGAGGACATGCACCGACAGACGAAACAGAACTACAGTTCCGAACAAAATCGTCAAACTCCATATACGGATAAAGACACAAGACATGCACCGACAGACGAAACAGAACTACAGTTCCGAACAGAATCGTCAAACTCCATATACGGATAATGGCACAAGACATGCATCGACAGACGAAACAGAACTAAAGTTCCGAACAAAATCGTCAAACTCCATGTACGGATAAAGGCACACAGGGGCGAGAGGACAGCTGCACCGGAATTATCGGTTATCTGACTAACGCAAGCTCAATAGAAAATACTAGCCCTGCCTCTAAGAATAAATAGAACCCTAAAGTCAGTATGATAAAACACCCTGTCTCTTGATAAACAAACTCCTCTTGCTATCACGAAAGACAGCAGATAGAGAGAGGAGAAAGAGACAGAAAATGGCAAACGATCTAGGCAAAACGACAAACAAAGGACAGACCAGAAAGCGGCGACTGAAATGAGCACACAAAACAGGAATGTAACCTGAAAGCTCAAAGCACAAAGCCAAGTCCCGCAAAACTCCAACAAAGCAAAACAGAGCAAAACGGTCTCCTTAAAACACTAGATCAATCATACGACTAAAACTTTAAAAGGGCAAAAATAAACCGCACACAAAACAGCACAAATAATGCCATACAAAACAGCACAAATAATGCCATACAACACACCACAGCACAAACAACAAACAATCAATATCGAAGCCCCGAATGAAGGAAACGGAAGGCTTATAAAGCTCACCGGCAACAATGTACAGCTGTACAACGTTGATGACTTCTTCGCGAGAAGAAGGAACGGAGCCAAAACTCAACCAACGAAGCAGCGCCCACTTGTGGCGACCGAGGAACACGACCGCAAGGGAAAAAGGTCACAAACCATGACACTTCAACCTAAGTGTATGTAAACTTCCGACCTCAACTGTATAAGAAAGGGGATGGGGGTGACTTTACTAGGCTAAATGTGAAAGATGGCAATAGTTTCTGAAATGTATATCTCTCACCCTTTCCCCCAGTCAAGGAGTGTGGATTTTGGGATGTTCAAAGCCCTTGGCAAAAATCTAAGTTTAGTCTAAAAAAATATCTAAGTTTTAGTTCTCCACTTGCTCTGGATACTCTTCTATTGCTCCTCTCATTTCTTCCTCACTCCACAGATTAAGTCTTCCTCCCTTGCTACCTGTGTGCTGCTCACCTTTATTTTGTTTATTCCCATCACTTCCCTCTTCTCTTTCTCTTAACTTGCTGTGTGGGTGCACTATTTTCTGTAATTGATTTAAGAAGGGAGCTGCTTCTACAATTTGGCCTGTATTTACGTATGTACATATTTAGGTATTTATTCACCTTAATAACAAATGAATAATAGCGTATTCTTTTTTTTTTTTAGCATATTTATTCATAAAATGTTTTCTCTTTGCAGTTTTTTTAGTAGGCTAGTGTCCCACTTTACCTGAAACCCACTGTCCCACTTTATCTAACACTGTCAGGTTAAGACAGAACTGTAAATTTGATTTTCATTAAATCTGATTGGGATACAGTCAAGCCGGAAAGTCTGCACACCCCTTTCACCTTCTCCACGTTTTATTACGTTACAGACTTATACTACAATAGATTGAGTTCATTTTTTGCCTCAAACATCTACACACAATAGCCAATAATGACGAAGTGAAAACAGGTTTTTAGAAAATATGCAATTTTATTTTACTGACAAAAATAGGTTATTTAGGGGTTACATATCTGTACACACCCTTAGCCTAATACTTGGTTGCTGCACCTTTGGCAGCGATTACAGCTTCAAGGCGTCTTGGGAAAGAAGCTACGAGCTTGGAACACTTGTTTCTGGACATTTTTTCCCATTCCTCTTGGAATATCCTTGCAAGCTCCTTCAGGTTGGATGGGGAGCGTCGGTACACAGCCATTTTCAGCTCTTTCCACAGATGTTCAATTGGATTCAGGTCTGGGCTCTGGCTGGGCCACTCAAGGACATGCACAGACTTTCTCCGAAGCCACTCCTTTGTTCTCTTTGCTGTGTGCTTCGGGTCGTTGTCATGTTGGAAGGTAAACCTTCGCCCCAGTCTGAGGTCCAGAGCGCTCTGGAGCAGGTTTTCTTCAAGGATCTCGGTGTACTTAGCTGCATTCATCTTTCCCTCTATCAGGACTAGTCACCCCGTTCCCGCTGCTGAAAAACATCCCCACATCATGATGCTGCCACCGCCATGGTTCACTGTAGGGATGGTATTAGCCAGGTGATGAGCGGTGCCTGGTTTCCTCCAGACGTGATGCTTGGTATTCAGGCCAAAAAGTTTAATTTTGGTTTCATCAAACCAGAGAATCTTGATTCTCATGGTTTGAGAGTCCTCTAGGTGCCTTTTGGCAAACTCCAAGCGGGCTGTGATGTGCCATTTACTAAGGAGGGGCTTCCGTCTGGCCACTCTACCATAAAGGCCTGATTGGTGGAGTGCTGCCTGGATGGTTGATCTTCTGAAAGGTTCTCCCATCTCCACAAGGATATGCTGGAGCTCTGTCAGAGTGACCCTCGGGTTCCTGCTCACCTCCCTGGCCAAGGCCCGTCTTACCCGATTGCTCAGTTTGGCCGGGCGGCCCGGTCTAAGAAGATTCTTGGTGGTTCCAAACTTCTTCCATTTGCGAATGATAGTGGCCACTGTGCTCTTTGGGACCTGTAAAGCTGCAGAGATTTTTCCGTACCCCATCTCCAGATCTATGCCTTGACACAATCCTGTTTCTGAGGTCTGCAGATAATTCCTTTGACCCCATGGCTTGGAGTTTGCTCTGACAGGCACTGTCAACTGTGGGACCTTATATAGGCAGGTGTTGGCAATCCCCAATCATGTACAATCAATTGAATTTATCACAAGTGGACTCCAATTAAGTTGTAGAAACATCTCAAGCAGTATCAGTGGAAACAAAATGCACCTCAGCTCACTTTTGGGTGTCATATCAAAGGGTGTGCACACTTGTGTACATATGATATTTTACATTTTGATTTTTAATAAATTAGCACAAATGTCTAAAAACCTGTTTTCACTTTGTCATTATGGGCTATTTTGTGTAGAATTTTGAGACAAAAAATGAACTCAATCTATTGTAGAATATGTCTGTAACGTAATAAAACGTGGAGAAGGTGAAAGGGGTGTGCAGACTTTCCGGCTTGACTGTATATACTAATTTTTATTATATTTTAATACTTTGCCAAAAGTGATTCATTTTAAGACTATAAGCTAGATTTTTACATAATAATTGACAGAATGTCAGCCTTATCATTTAAAAAAAATATTTAATTTGTCATCATGCTTACAATTAACTTTCTTGTACCAGGCAGGTTGAAAATTAACAACACGCCCACAACTATGATGGCACACCAATAAAACCTTTATTTAATGTGAAGTAGACGTTGAGCAATAACACAATAACAATTGTTGTGATTGCCTTTCAAAATTGACACTAACGTAGCCACAAGCTTTTAAGTGTCCCACTCAATCTGAATCCACACTCTCCAACTTGCTTCAGCAGTGACCAGAGTGATATTTTCGGTAGCTTTATTCAGCTGCGCATTTTGTGTGTGGCTAACGTTAGTTGTCTTTTTGCCTTGTAGCCCCTGCTTGTCTATCAACACATAGCTTACAGACTAGTCAAATATTAAAATCTCAAATGAATAAATCAGACTATGGCTCTCCGTGCCCGGAGGAACCCCCGCACCGCGGGTGCTGCGAAGGTGTCCGCTACACGTAGTGGTCTTATAGCTTGTTAGCTAGGTCGGTAACGCTAGCTATCTCCTGGCAGACATGTCAAAGCGAAGTGCAAGACGGGGCAAACGGCACAGTTGTGTGCTAATGCTATCATCCAATGCAATGGTTTTACAGTCAGGAGTGAGGAATGTGTTGTGAGATCATTTCGTTCAATGCGAAAAAATGAGACCCCTTACATGATGCAGTTAGCTGGTTAGCTAACGAACGTAGCTGTTACTGAAATATTCAAATATAACCACATATCAGCAACATTTAGCCGGTATAACCAGTTAATATGAATTCTCCTTTTGCTAGCGTTCGTATGCCAGAAGAAGGGTCAGTGGAAGGCAACAATATGAACATATTCATTGCAGCATTGGATAACTTACAGTGAACTATCAACCCCAAAATAAAGTTACCATCATTACATTGTAAATAGTGTTGTGTCGTTTGCAAACGATTCGTTCAAAAGACCGAATCTTTTGGGTCAACGAACTGAACTGAATCACTTACTGAAAAGATCTGTTCATTTCTCAGTTCAGTTGAGCTCTCGAACGGATCTGATCAGCAGCGAGCGTGCAGGGAGGGGGAGGGACTGCCGCGAGCGAACGTGATTCGTCCCCTGCGAACCAGTTCTGCTGTGCTGAACGAATCATTCACGGGCGGGCGGGCGCCGAGCGAGGCAGCGAGCGTGCAGAGTGGACTTCTGCGAGCGAACGTGTCGTGATTCGTTCACTGAAGGCTACTAGACACAGTGAGTTAATGTGACGTGATCCTGAGTGATAATCAGCGACTCAAACTGCTAGAATCAGGCCCAGCAAGTTAAGACTTAAAAGTCATTGAAAACCAGCGTTCACCTCCAATATTGATATTCAACGAGGAAACTTTTAAAATATTAAGATTTGTAAACGGAGTTTGGCGCGTTTGTCAAAGCGACAGCACTTCCGCATGAACCGTTCGGCCGTTTCAGTTCACTGAGTGAGTCGGACTACGCAGTACGCAGTCGGAGCTCCGCCCAAGCACTGAACGATTCGATGAACGAATCCTTTGAACGAATCTTTTTAATGAACTGATTCTAGTGATTCGAGTCACTGAAGTGAACTGTTTTGCCCATCACTAATTGTAAATAATCGTATCTGTATTTTCATTATGTTCACGCTGAGCGGTAGCCGGGGACCGAGAGACTGTGTGCTCTCGTCAAATCACGTCTCGCCATTTCCATCTTTCTCAGCCAATCACGGTGGCCCATTTCCAACATTCGCCATCTTTTTGGCTTCTGTCGCCAAATCACGTCTCGTCATTTCCATCTTTCGCCAGCCAACCACGTCTCGTCATTTCCATCTTTCGCCAGCCAACCACGTCTCGTCATTTCCATCTTTCGCCAGCCAACCGCTTTTCCATCCTTGACGGAGCAGCCGATATCGAAGTAAGTTCGAATCAATATTAAAGTTATTTAAGTCCGCATCAATATTAACATTAGTTAATTAATTGCATACTGATATTATTGCATACTGTCACAATGTATGTTGATACAGATACAGTTGCTATTATTTACCTACTGTCACCCGATTTTACCTGTTAATGCTTTCCTCATACAACATAATCCTCTTTTTGAGTTTAGGTGATTTTGCTGCCTATTGAATTTAGCTAGAATTGAGCTAGATATTTGGTTTTCCTCAAAGAACAACATAGCAATGCCTAATCATAATGTAACTGTAATGTTAGCACCCTTATTCTACAGTACAGTACAACGCTGCTGCACTAAAGTTCTTAATAAAATGAGAAAATTATTTGTCAAGTATTTAATTCACACAGGTATACAGCTGTTGCACCTGTTGTGACACAAGGCTTAACTTGATTATGTTTACCAATTGATAATAAACTTAATATGATTGTATGTAACCAAACTGTAATACAAGCTATTATGGCATACTACTATATTATACACTGAGCCCACATATGATATGGTTATACTGTGTAGTGAAACTGAATAGTTATACACATTAGCTGCTTTGGTGTAAGTGGCACTTTTCTTTTCTCTATTAATGGCAGATGGCTTACAAACAGAAGAAGCACAGAGCTATGGGCGATGAGGAGTGGATGTCCCGCCTGCGCACGTTTGCTGCCTTAGGGGTCTGGCCCTCTGAGGCAGGAAACAGGCCGGCACCACGCCAAAAAAAGTGGTATGATCTGAAGGTAAACTTGGACAAAGTGATATGTGTAGAATCATAAAACATAATGTCATATTATGTCATATTAAAAGGGGACACATTCTTATGATTCACTGTCAAACAATATTACAGATTGAGAAATGTCCAATGCAGCTGAGGGGAAAAACATCTCTGTTTGGAGGGACACAGACATGTAACTGTGGTTTCCATACAAAGAAGGTATCAGAAGTATTTTATAAAATTATGATGTGTTGGTGTTGTATTCGGTATTATTACATTTCATTTTCTTTTCTGTGAACCTGTAGCCTTCCGGCTCGGTCCCTGTGTCATCTTCAGTGACACCACAACCAGGACCCTCATCCTCTTCTGCATCACCCGCAGCAACATCTGGACAGACAGAAACACCTGGGCAAACACCTTCCAAGCCCACTTTGACGTTGGCATCGGTAAGTAATGAGGATTTACTGATGCTGATATTTATATTATTAATATATTTAAATATATAAGATTTACAATGCTCCACTTGAGGTTACTTTTTTTCTTTTTGTCAGTTTACAAAGCCACGGTTCGGCCCTCTGGCCCATCAGCTGTCACCACCAGCTCAGCCTCCGCCCTTCCTCTCCCCACCACCCTCACAACCACCGTCTCTGCTGCTGCAGCTACTGCTGCCTCTGGAGCACACGCCATCACCCCAGCAGCACCACAGCAACAACTGGCAAGTCTTTTTGTGACATGTTGTATCATAAAGTGTCAGTGGTGTTATTGTTTTGCTTGTATTGTAATTGTATTTTGATGATTTAATTTATTACATTTAACAGACTGTGTATAAGCACACCGCCATGCCCTCTGGCCCATCAGCTGTCACCACCAGCTCAGCCTCCGCCCTTCCTCTCCCCACCACCCTCCCAGCCACTGCTACAACTGCTCGTCCCTCTGGGCCACCTTCCATGACCCCAGCAGCACCTGAGCAACAGCTGGTAAGTCTTTTTCTGACAAGTTACACTGTGACAGATGTTATTTTTCTGCTTGTGATATTGTTTTATTTGTATTTTGATGTACTCTCTCTGTATTTTGATGTACTCTTAATTAATGTAATCCAGGCTGTGGATGAGCGCAGTGTCCCAGGAATGGACAGAGTGGACAGCCTGGCAGAGTATTTGGTGGGGCTGAGGACTGAAACTGGCCAAACACTTAACAACCAGCAGGCCAGTACCATCATAGCCCTGTGGCAGAACCTTCTGCCCTACAACCAGCAACGAGTGGCATATGCTGCACGGCACCAGGTGCATATCGTATATATATATAGGTGTTATCGGAGCTGGGTATGCCGTTATTCTGGCTACAAGTTAATGAATCACCACGAGCTAGCATTAAAAACTAAGTAGTGTTATACTCCCCCATTACCGAAACCATTTTGCAAAGGAAACTTTATATGACCAAAGAAGTATATTTGTCTACATTGCGTTTACAGTCTTGCTCTTGTTTGGCTGTTTAAAGTACACGGCAAGTGTCTCAGTAACAACAAAAAACTGGGCAACTAGTCAATATACAGTAGGCTACAATGGCCTGAAATACTGCTACGCTCAAACACTTCCTGTATTTTCCCACCTCAGCCTCGTTTTCGTTTTGTTTAATTCCAAGATGGCGTCTCGCGTGAATTTGGTGTATACGACTGGACGTCGCACCATGATGCAAGGTAGAGAAGGAGGTTCGAATTACACAGTTATGCTAGATTCCTAAATCTCTCCTTCCAACTTTTCCGTGACCCCCATGACGTTTTCTGGCGAGGTCAAGGAAAAGTTGCAAGGAAAGGAAAAAGGAGTTATTTTTTGACTATTCGAATGCAGCCAGACAATTTTATCTGCGATAAAGAGACGCTGCATTTTTTTTTTCGAATGTTAATTTTCAGATTCGAACGTCATTTTTTTTTTTTCACAATTCGAATAGCATTCGAATATCGAACCATCGTATGACAGCCCTAGAGAGCAGTAGGTGCATATTGATTCAACAGAGGGATTGCTTTGAGGAAAAAGCAATGAAGATCATGACATTTGTAGAAGTACATGAATATGGTTGTGTGGTTCTGGTTATTATTATACGATATAGTGACTATTCCAGATTAATTTTTTCTATTTATTTTATTTGCACTTTGTGTGACTATGTGTGTGTGTGTCATGCCAAGAGTGATGGCAATGTTCTTTCCTTAACTCAAGCATGTTAAACTTCAGTGCATGATATGATGTACATAGCAGAGCTCAAATGATCATGTCCTACCTTCCCAGGAAAAAGGCAATGTAGAACGTGGAACTATTCAAGTTGACAAACTGAAAGAAGAACATTTTAAGGGCAAAGCTGTTCTCCCATTCTGACTCTGTCCGAGGGTGTTCTGTAAAAGGAGACAGCCACATTTCAGTTTGCTCATTGCCAACACCTATGAAGGTGCAATGTGTTTGACCGAAGCTTACTTACCTAAGTTTGTAAGCAAGTACGCCACCTTTTCATACACCTGACAAAGGAAATATACAGACACAGTTAGAGGAACTAGAGATGTCTCTGTAAATACTTGTCCTGTGCCATGTCATCATAGAGGTGATGAATTATTATAATATAGCTTGATGACATATGAGTATTAGGGGGACGGAGTAACAAGCCCACATTTAGGTCGTCAATATCTCCGCTGTTTTAGCACCAATTGCCAAGCCACTTGGCAGATCAACTAATCTCAGCAATATCTCTCCATACAGCAAATATGGGAAAGATTTATTCAACTGTTTTCATATAGTAAAGTACATTAAAAATTAGCAATAAGATTAAGACTTTTTTTCACAAACAACTGAAATTCTAGTCGCTAAAGTAAACATAGCGATATGTCGGGCATGACGGACTAAAGCTTTTAATGGGTTACATTTCTGTTTATGGTAAGATTTTTAAATAAATCTTAATAATTCTATGATACTGGAAATGAATTGGTCATTGACTTTACATGGGGCAGAAAAATGTGAGCAACATACATGCTAATTCTACCGTTTGGCAAGGCGAGGACCTGTGCAAGATTTCCCCCAACAAATTTTACTCGCTCTCATAGACTTGCATTAAAATTCCACAGCATTCCAGAAATAAAGCCAAAGCGAGTTTTGAATTTTATAGTACGGTTCAACATTTTTCAGGATTCGTAACAGGACTTGTTTTTTAAAATAAATTGACAGAATCTGCTTTGTCCACGTTCGTTTAGGCTATGTGTTAGCTAGAATTATGATTTTGCAACGTGTTTCAGAATGCATTGAGTGAATGGCGAGTAAGTGCATTCTGCAACAGTAGCTACACAACGTATATTTTCTGTTGATAAGGCAAGTGGTCCAAAACTAACTAGTTTTTATTAAAAGATATGTATTTATGCAAGCAAATAAACATATGACAGTGCTTATTTAAGTTTTGTTTATTAATAGCATCATTCTTAAATAGCTGTCGGAGTGATTCTCAACCCCCATTTGGCTAACAAAGCCAACGGCTAACAGAGAGTGAGCTACACATAGCTACTCGAGGCAGGAGGGCTTGAGCCCGATATGACCCCCAATTTATCATATAATTTGTGGTGAGTAGCTCAGTGAATGTGTGACTAAAAAATGTGAACTATCCCTTTCATATTTCTTTGGTTCTCATGTTCAGAGATAACAGCAACAGACTCCAAATGGAAACGCCACACCGAGAATCAACTCTAGACCTTTTGTTAGCTTTCTTGTGCATAAACAAATTATGTAAAGACACACAGCTGGCCAAGAAACAGCTGAGCAGCCAATTGTTCCATTAGGTTTTATCCCCTAAAATGGGGGGGGGGGGGGGGGGGGCTATGTATAAAAAGGGCTGTAATTCACGGATCACTCGAAATGAATGTAAATACCCTCTAATGTAAGCTGACAGTCTGCATTTTAACCTCGTCAAAGTTTTCATTTCAAATCCAATGTGCTGGAATACAGAACCAAAACAACAAAAATTGTGTCATTGTCCTCAACCTCTTGACAGGCAGTGTATATACGTGATACGTCAGCTAGCCAGGTCTGCAGGGAATAAGGTTAGCTGAGCAAGTACGATGCGTTTCTAAGTGCAAAATCTTTCAAACAAATCTTTCTTTATAGCAAAGAATATTGCACAGATTAGTTATCTAATTTGAAAATTAAAAATTAGATTAGATAACTGCATTTCATTTTATTAGCTTATTAGTCACAAAATATATTTTTTATTTAGCTAGAATATATCTGTTGTTGACAATATTCAATCTGTTTCATTTCCAATGTGTTATGAAATTTATAATGTTATGATAATGTTATATATGTTATGATATATGTAATGTTATTTGGTCTTATTCTGGTCTATTAGGGTGTTCTCACGGCACAACGATTGAACTTACTAGTGGATGTATTTATTGGCAGTAATCTTCAGTTATGTTTATTCAATGTTCAGGTGGACGTGGAGCAATAGTTATGATGATTACATTTTTTATTATTTTTTTAAATGGACACCTCCCAGGGAAAAAAACCCTGGAACTTAATAACAAGATCTATGTTTTAAGTTTGGCTTGGTCGAAAGCCGCAAAAGACAGGAATTTTTCCTTATTAATTGCTTTACTGAGCAAGGTACATACCTAACTGATACAAACTCAGATCTAACTACAGTCATGGAAATGAACACTACTGTATTTTTGTCAAAATTGAAGGTGTTCAAGATGAATAAGTAGCTTACGTCAATATTTAAAAAACTGTGGAGACGGTGTGGCGCAGTCTGTAGTGAGCTAACCCTCAACCAATTCACAGAGCCCCCTTGCAGCCAGGTGCTAATTCCCTGCCACAGTACTTTTCTGTACTTTGACCCATATCTATATGTAACCCTATCTGCTTTCCCCTATCAGAATAATGTGGGGGAAAATACATAAGAATGGCTTTTGCTATCCTAAGAAATATACTCAATATAGCATTTTAAAAGTTAAATAAAGTTTTATATGATACTAAGCAATCCACAACTCACCCTGCAAGATCTGTAAGAATTTTTAAATGTTCTTTGAGGCATTTTTTGTATTGTATTCTTCAATTTTAGGTCAGATTTTGTAAGACATATTATGGACAGTTCTATCAATAATGTGCCGGCACAACCGATGTTCATAAAAGTTAAGGAACACCCACATATTCCTTTACTAGAATACAATACACATTACAAATTACAATTCAATGTAATTCAATAAGCTCTATAGAGAGAGCTTTATATAAACATCTTAGGGGGCTTTATAAAAAAATAAAGATTAAGACTATCAATTGCTTTCCACCCAGTGGTTACTTTTTAAAGTTCCCAGGGCAGGCACAGAACTAGGAAAAACGGCATTTTCTTATTTTGCACCATGGTCATGGAACAATTTGCAAAAAATCTCCTGAAATTGGAAACTTTAATCTCATTAAATAATTTTAAAACTCTTTTACTAAACACTGTTGTTGAAAAATGCAACTGTTTCAATTAGGCATGTTTCTGGTTATTGTATACTGTGTTTGTATTGTATATACGTATGTGTCATTCTGATGTTAAATTGCTGTATGCACTCTAAAGCTGCTGTCTTGGCCAAGTCTCCCTTGAAAAAAAGATTTTATATCTCAAGGGACTTCCCGGTTAAATAAAGGTTAAATAAATAATAATAAATAAATAAGATTCAGCTGAAAGTCTGAACAAAGAGAAGTAACCACAGAAGATGTCTTAAAGGGGTAGTCCACTGTAATTAACTTTTAGGCTAATATTTTAGAATTTCTGAAAGTTGTCAGCAATTTTCCAAGCTTTTTCTCTGTTGTGATAGCTGCTATGTGCACGGACGATGTGAACTCTGCAAAATGCAATTCAGTGACGTCACTGAATTGCATTTCTGAAATGTCTAATATGGAAATTGATAGGAGAGTCATTTTCATATGGCGGTAAAACACACCTAGAATTTTTGTATCATAATATCACCAGGATAAATGTGTAGCCACGGTTGTTTTCTTCTCAATATATGTAGTTACATCTGTATATATGTTGAAAATATTAAGAAATGTTTATTTATAGACAGCCTGGACAGATATTTCGCAGCCGTTCAAGTCTCCAACTCCCATACATCATCGTGGCACCGGGTAACTACAAGCCTGCTGTCAGAGTTCTAACGTTACAGTAACTGACTTCAACTTGCCTTAGTAGGTAAGGCTCACACTCCATCATTAGCTCAGTCTCCAGAAAAACGGGGGAAATACGGCCCTTCATTTATCTACGTTTGGTATTGTGAAAACATTAGCCAACCTAGCCAGAAGTCTGTAACACTTGCTAGGCTACGCACCCTGGTTCCATGTCGGAAAATCAACCCCTACCTCCCGTTTTTCAGTAGGTACGAAATGCTTTTGTATCGACCAACATGCCGATACAGAATATCGAACATATACAATTAAAAGTTAAAACGTCATTATTGTAGGCTACTTGTTAACCATTTTAGCTATGCTTGCTAGCAAAGCCAAAACTTTCCCAGTGCAACTCGAACGCACTGATGTCGGTTAAAACATGGAAACAACGCATTTATCACCCCGATATCCGACCTCCTTCCATTAACGAATGCAAGGTTAGCTACTATAGCCTACTACATGGAAAACATTTTAAAACTAATTTGTTTTACGCCAAGAAAACCGTTGCTGTCATGGTTTTCGGCAGCCTCGTTTTATTTCGGCGGTCGTTGTTTCTTTTAGCGGCGTCGTGCACTCTCGGATTTTGCCTCTTCCGTCCCGGTATTTTCATCTCGCACTGCAATTATCCTTCGCACCTGTTTGTGGTTTCCTGCCCGCTATATATAGCTCTGGGTTTCCGATTTCCGGTGCTTCGATATTGTCTTGCATTTGACACGTAGCCGGTAAAGGTATAGGAATAGGGAGACTGCTTTCCTTGCTGTTCTAATAAGCAAAGCAGGACAAGTCTGGTTAGAGTTAGGGTTTGATCTTTTCTTTTCCCTTTCACTACTCTGTTTGTTAGTCTCCCTTCTTTTCTGTTCTTTAAAGAGGCATTCCTATATTTGATGCTTCTTTCTACTTCTTCTTTATTTGTTACTCGCTGGGTTTGTGAGCTGGAGGAATTATTTTTCTTGGTTTCTTTTCACCTCTCTTTTTACTAAACCCTCGTGGTGAGGAGGAGAGGCATTTCCTTTGTCTGCACTCGAGCTTATTTTTTCCAGTACCGTGGAAATACTATTTTCATTTCTGTTTTTCTCCCTTCGTTTAGTCTCTTTTCTACTGAGACTCAAAGGTAAATTCTGTTTATCTATTTTCTGCTCAAAGTGTTGAGCCTCGCCCTGTTTTTAGGGTTGTTTTTCAGTTGGCTCTGCCCCGGGAGTCTTTTGCTCCATTCTTTGTTATCCGTTTCTCTCTGTTTGTGAATACATTTCACTCTAGTGGTGTTTCCGATTTTCGGAAATACTTTTTGACCTCTCTCTGTTGCATCTGGCCCTCCGAACCCAACTTCCCCCATTATAGTTGCTAACAATAGCTAATGCACTAGCCCAGAAAAAATACATTGCTTCTGTAATCAAATGCTCGGAGCGAAACCGTTCAATTATGGTCAGCTAGCTAATGTTAGCCTACTTAATGGTCATAGATCATAATGTAACATTAGTTGACATGGTTCCTTACCGGGTGATTCAATAAGGCAGAGGAAGATGTAGGGAATCGGGGAATACCGGAGGAGCTCCACTCTGTAACCGATAGCACCCGAGTCCTGTTTGGTTTAGTTTGCGAAAAACATCTTTAGGAAATAACGTAGCCTATCAATGTAATTTTCTGACATTATAATAAAATAGCAATGATAGCTAGCTTGATCTACAATGTGTCCCTAGCCAGTCCTATCAGAAACCGTGAGATGCAATTCTTCCCATGCTGGCTCCGCCTACTTGCTATGTAATTTACACGCCCACTTGAAAACACTGTAGTCTTTCAAAAAGAGCAAGTGATAGAGGTATACGCCATATTGACGTATATCTCTACCGAATTTTCAACTTTATATTCAAATAACTTTTTTTTTTTTTTCTTTTTTGGCCAGCCAAAAAAAAAAAGACTTAATTAGTTGCGCCATGATCTGTTCTATTCAATAAGGTTAATGTTGTTTTTTTGGGTGGAATTCCCCTTTAAGACCTGATTTAAACAAGCCAGAATCTGGCTGTACCTCTGAATTCCTGAAACAAGGGGCCTCATTCATGAAGCAATCCTAAATATGCGCGTACATTTATGTACGAAATGAGTTGGTACGCCAGATTCATCAAAACCATGTGGGAAAGGCTGATTTTTTCGTATTCACGTACGTATGTTCATACAAGCGTGTTGGTCACATTATTTTGTGATTAGCATAAATCCATGCCCATGAATTGCCTTATATGGAGGTTGTCACTTCCATTTTTAAGGTCCATATGAAGTCAAAATGGCCCATTAAAAGCAAAAGAAAGAATAATTCCGACACTGAAATCGAAGTTTTATTAGCAGGTGTTCAATCAACCAAAAAAAAAATAGTTTAGTATTGTAAGTAAATAGCAAAGTAGCCTACATGGTAAACTAAAAAAACATGGCAGGATAATAGCATGCAGGAAATGCAGAATATCCTGTCACATGATCTGCATAGGACGAATGCCTTGCCTCCATCTGCCAAGCACTATAGGCTACGGTCTTTCTTGCAGCCTGGAAATAAATAAAATAATGAACTTGTTAATTTCGTAATTTTGTTCTGTGCATGCGAGAGGTGGTTTGAAATCCCGATTCCCTAGTGATGGAAAGCGGTAGTTAGGAATCTATAGGCTACTCTGACACAGTAAACAGCAATTTGACGTAGCTACACAGTCTCTCACCGCAACTTGAAGCTGTTGTGGGTCCCACCCGTCTATGGTCCCACCAGGGCAACCGGGCCAGGACGTTGAGATACATTTCGCATGACATATGAGCTGCACAGATGTGACAGCCCTTTCTATGCATATTTTGCAAACATATCTTCGGATGGAGCCTTGAGGCTACGTTTGTGCAGTACAGTTACAGCACCAATAACATTGGGCAGGTTGGCAATTTTATAAAAACCTGAAAATGTCTAACCAGCCATACATCACTCTCAGCCAACAAATAGCTTTCGCGTGATGCTAAAGATGCGTTCTGTTCTCTCCTAAGCAGTCAACTCCTGGTTTGTAAATAAACCAGGTTCTACTGACTATAAGAAACAAAAAGTACTAAGATAATTATCTATACATTTATTTTCCAAATTCTCATTAAACCAACATTACTACCGTTTTTTTCTGTGAGTACAAAAAGTTGACTTTTTATTCAAGCTTGAAAAAAGCGCATGGGACAGGCCCATGTGCTAAGTAGGTGAATATTCACAAAGCGCCGCCGGGTGGCGCCACTTGAACCATTTTCTTGCTGCTCCATAGGATAGACTAATTGTGCTTGCGAACAATTGTACTGTGGTGGTAGCGTTTGTTTTTACCCAACTTGTTTCTTTGGCAGTCTGATAATATTAGTTAGCTATTAACAAGTCATAACTAACATGTATTGATTTATTAATAGTCATACCAAATTAATTTATTGCTGTTAATCAACAACTTTGGAGTTAAATTTTCTATAAAGTTTTCTCAGTTTTCTCTGAACACATATTATTTAGAATTTACTTCTACCCTGCTTCTCAGAAGCGATAGAATCGCTCTCCTTTTCCTTTACGGCACGGTTAATACTTGATAGTTATAGACAGTGCTGTCCAAACGTTATTGAGAAACCGCACCCTCTCAGGCCCTGCAACCCCTGTGTTTGAAGTGAGTGTTATTACCGCATTATACCTCAGCAACTACACTGTTGCTACGCGTATCTCCTGGCATAAGCAAACCGCAGTCAGTCACAAAAACAGCATCCCCGTTGGACCAGCGCAGTATAGGGCAAGACCCCTACAGGCAGTGTACGGTAGTGACTATCTGGTTGTCCTTTGGCAGCACGCCTTGCAACCGCAGTCAATCACGGACCCCATCGGGCCTGCGCAGTAAAGGGCAAGACCCCTACAGGCAGTGTACGGTAGTGACTATCTGGTTGTTGTTGTTTTTTTTGGCTGCAACGCCTTGCAACCGCAGTCAATCACGCACCCCGTTGGGCCTGCGCAGTAAAGGGCAAGACCCCTACAGGGCAGTGGACGGTAGTGACTAGCTGGTTATCTTTTGGACCCATTGTTGTCACATTGTACCCACCCCCAATATTGAGAATACCTATTTAGTTATTTTGTTTTACTTTAATAGAATTTTTTTTAAATTTAATTTAAATTTAATTTTTATTTAAAAAAAAATTTAACTTTAAATTATTTATTTTTTTGCCTTATTGTTTCCCTAAATAGGTTCCAACATGAGTGTCCGCCTTAACCAGGCCTCAGACAGAGGGGAACTCTTCCGCTTCTGGAACAAATTACCCTCTCGGAATTTGTTTCCCAGCTCATCCAGCTGTCTGACCAAGACAGCGATGAACTCCAGCAGCATAGTGCTGAGGGGTGTGAGGCAGAGGTGAATCGCCTAGTTCAACTACTTGCAAGATGCCTCTCGAGGACGCTGACAGTGCAAGAGATTGTTGGGCATTTATTTATGCTCCAGCACCGACAGGCGGATTTAGGAATGAAAGCCCTGCGGGCAGAAATTAAGGTGCTGAGCCGGAGTAACAAGAGGCTCAACTCTCCGTCTTGGCCTCAAGAGAGCCTCTGATGCCTTGGAGGAACACAACTCCAAGCTTGATGAGTGTGAGCCAAGCCAGGGTGCAGCCACCTCATTGCTTTTCTGTGGAAATGCCCAGGAGCTCCCTACCTCCAGGCCCAACCCCCAAACTAGAGCCTCCTTTGCGGGCCTACTGCATGATCGCTCCCAAGGGAGAAGAGTATTCAGTTTCAGAAGATGAGACTGAATACTATGGTAATGGTTCCCGTGACTCCCGACGGAGTCTCTCCTGGCGCCTAGATGCGCACTCTAGACATGAGTCTAGAGGGCGCTCCACTGAACGCCGCCGTCTAACCCGCGATTCATTGTCTCGTTCACCCTCCGAGGGAAAGTTTAAGGGAGATGAGTCGCATCCCTGTTCCGTTACCTCTCAGGAAAGGAACAAGAAGTTTGTTTCTCACCTCCACTTAGTGGAGGCCGCAGCATGTCCCGTGGCCGTAAGTGTGCGCATTATGACTCCACTTCTCCTCCTAGGAGGAGTAGAGACGAGTCACGTCACAAATCCATCTCCCCTCCCAGGAGATCGGATATGCGGCGCCGCGACTCCACTTCGCCGTTTAGCAGGAATTAGAGTGTGTCATGGCGTCACTCCGCTTCTTGTCACAAAGTAGGGGTGATACCTATCGCGGTACCTACTAAGGTCGTAGGCAATCTATACCGTCCCCACCGAGGCGTAACAGGTATGGTGCGCGAGCCCATACGCAAACCACTTGGTTTTGAGAGGAGTCCAGCTCATCTGAGAGCGACTATGAGTCCGAATAAGCTGCACAGCTGGGGGCCAAGGGCATAACGATGGCCCACGCTTTAAGCACATGGACTCCATTGCTAAGGACATCGAATGATTTGATCCTGAAAAACAGGATCACAATGTGGAGGATTACTTCCGTGAGCTTGAGCACTGCCTCTTGGACCTACCCGGCGCCACCAGCAACTTAAGCTGATCCGGAAGACGACGTCTAGGTGTGTCCGAGCATTTATCGAATCACAGCCCCCCTTAGTGAGGGACAGTTTTCTCCCGGCTCAGTAGGGCCCTGATAGAGGAATTCTCTCCCTTCGCCAATGAAAGATCAGCAACCATTTCCGCCCTCCAGATAAGGCACCGCCACTCTGAAACACCCCAAAGAGTTCTACAACAGGTTGAAGCATGCCTTCTTTCAAGGGAGAAATGGGCCTGGTCTAACAGAAGACCGGGCCTTCAAATCCCTCTTCCTGCACAACCTGCATCCATGTGTAAGAAACTCACGTCACCCTGATGACTCAGAAAGACAACCCTCCCATGCGCAAAATCCGACATATGGCACAGGCTGCTTGGAAACGGTTTGTCCGCTTGGGTGAGAGGAAGGATGAAGATCCTAAGGTGTTTGCGATTCAGGGCTCCTCAAATGTCCCCTTGGAACTTGAGGGCTCTGAAACCCCCGCTCAGAGATCACCTGCTCCACGCGCCTCCCAGGATCACCCTTCGCGCCGCAACAACGGTGCAAAGGGGGGGCGGAGTAGGTCAAAAGGGGGTGATGATGGCTATCGGAGAAATGGTTCAGAGAGGGTATAGCGAACAATTCTCTCATCAGGAGAAACAGTCGGGCAAGGAGGGGAGGTCAAAAAGGCAGGCATAATGATCGGTCCTCCTCCCAGGACTCCAGATACAGGAGTAAGGAAGGAAGGTCAAACTCAGTTGTCCCTCCCGGGTTAGAGTCAGAACTGACTTCTATTAAGGAAACTCTGGCTAAACTTACTAAGGGTATAGCGTCACAAGCTAAAAACCCAGAGGAAAGACGAGGCAAGGGTGGGGAAGAACCTCCTAACTAAGCCAGAAGCCCTCCTCATCCCCCAGGAGTCTACCTTGTTGGCTGGGGAAAGGAACCCTTGAATGAGACGGCTCCCTCGCCACTTCGAGCCACCACCTCGTGAAACCCACGCCGTGACACACTCTTACCCCTTTTTACGGTTTTCTCGGGCAATTTGGTTCAGAAAGATAAAGCGAAACGCATCTATACTACTGTCCTAATAGAGAATTGTCTGTACTGCAACGCCTTGTTGGAGACAGGTTCAGAAATTAGCCTGATGTGTTCCAACACATTTACAGAGGTCACAAAAAGGGCACTCTCCATCGGAAGGCGTCTACAGGTCCCTCCTGATTGGGCAGGACTTACTGGACCGACTGACCCCTCTGATTGACTGCCATCGCGGTCAACTTTGGGCTCAAGTCGTAGCACCAAAGTCTATCAAGATGAAGACGGATGCCAGAAATCTATGTGAGGCTGGGACAGTTAGTCAAGGCCCGACAATCTCGCCTGACTCTCCCCTTTTTCCGGCAGGGGAGTCGTTTCCTTCATCTTCCCCCTGACCCAGATAACCCTCGAATTGAGGACCACAACCCGTGGCCGCCTGCTCACATTTTGCAGGATCACAAATCATTCCTCTGCACTTTAGGCGATTTCAGCGCCCACGCTTTATAGTCCCCAAATCACGGGAGGCATACAAGCGAATGGAGTTGCCGTACGAGAGGTCATTGTAGCATTGTGGTCGGAAAAGTCTGCGGTAAGACAAGACCTATATGATATAATCCGCCAGAATGATGCGAACTTACCTTCGTGCAGAAGAGCCATAGGCTGCTGTCTGCAGAGCTCCCCCAAGCTCCCATCAAGAGCATCGGAGTATGTGCCCTTACCCTCCAAATCGGCGGGAGATAATTTGTGCACTATGTGAGCGTAGCACCCCTTTGGTCCCACTCCTTCTACATTGGAGCGGACATACTAGTTCGTCTTGGGGCCCAGTTGGATATGATCAACGAAGTGGTTTGGTCTCAAGCTAACATAGGGAGGAATAAGCTGACCGCCCAGCCAGAGCAGATGTGCTCAGGCCAGACCGTTCCGCTAGCCTGCCAGGTGGCTAGCGAATTCGATGTGGTCATCTCTAGAAGGACGACGAGGTCCCGCTCAGACTCATGATCCTGAGAGGACAGGAGCTTGACAGCACACAAACCTTCTTTCAACCCTCTCCTCACCTCTTTGAGCTCAACCTAATAGTCTGTGGCTCGCCCTTGCTTGAAGTAGCTAACCGCTCAGTCTACTTGCTGGTCCAAAACCTGACTCACTGAGCCACCCAGGTGACTGCGCGCAAACCTCTTGGCTACCTGATTGATAGTTCCTATCATGACTTTGAACTAACGATCCCCATCATCGGTGAGCTACCCAAATCCCTGAGGGAGTTTGAGAATGGCGAAGGGGTGTACTTGACACACCCAACTAACATGATCGCCATATTCCCTCAGGAACTAATACAGAGTAGCACTGTCTGCCATGTTGACTTAGGCGATAAAGTTGGAATGGTGCTATAGCACTGATTCTTGAGAGTTGGGACAAAACATGTCCTACATAGAAAAGTCTAATTTATATTAAAAATCAAGAAATTCATCATGATTTACATACTTACAAAGTTAAATCTAAAGGAACTGTCTATACCTATGTTATTTTTTAGCACATATTTTTATCTTTTTTGGGGAAATTTGTTTAAATGTATGGTCTGTGGTTAGAAGGTCCATGTTATTGTACTTGTCCTCAGCAAGAGGTCACAATATTGACCAGCCCAAAAAAACTTTTAAAAACTCTACAATTGTGAATACATATATATCAAATAAAAAAGAAGGGTTATAAATATATAAAACAATGCATGAAGTGAACGTCAAACAATATTTTCCGTAAAAATCTGCCTATCAAAGTTGTGTCCTCAGTTTCTGTCAACTCCGTCAGATTTTTTCATAAACCTCATTAAATCAGGAAATAGCATGGTCAGCTATATCCCTGAGGACCCCTTTTCATCTCCCTGCCTGTGCTGAATGCAACACTACCACACATGCTCTGGTAAGTTTTACATTTTTTGATATTTTAGACAAACAATGTCAATATTCCTATGGTCACAGCTGGACTATGTCAACACCATCTCTCCGTTATGATACGTTTTTTTTAAACCATAGTGGATTGAATTTAAGCATTTTAGTGAGGTTATTGAGACAGCTAGCAACTGAGGAAAAACTAGCTAGCTGCAGTGTACAATACATGTTTTGGAGGGAAAATACATGCCCTTACGTCAACTCCGTCAGACGTCAACTCCATCAGGTTCTACGTCTGATGGAGTTGACGTGTAAGCTGACGGAGTTGACAAATCCACCTATAACCTCTTAATGTGCTAATATAATATTATTTATGAACATAGTAAAGGATTAAAATGTTATTTCAGGGTTTTATTTACACATAAATGTACATATATAGCATGCATTACATTATTTAACCATACTGTATAACCTACACTTCTGACTTGTAGAGCATGGGCAGGCTGTGGTCTGCTTATTATTGTGTAACTTTCCCAGCACTTATATATTAAATAAAAAAGCCAGTGTGTAGATTTTCGCAACATCTGGTTGTGAAACTGAATATTACATTGAATGGCGGCCTCTGTAGAGGGACCCACTTCTATGTATTGTATGATGTGTATGTATTGTAGGAGAAGGGCCCCTGCTCTCCATTATTGTTTTTTTGATAGTTGGAAACGGTATAATTTATAATAGTTGGAAACGGTGTATGTACAGTATGTTTATTATAATTGAATTTACAGTATGTTCAATATAAGACGAGGAGCAGTTAGTTCTTCATCTATTGTCACCTCCATCTGTTTAAAAACACATTTGTTCGTTAATCAGCAATGCACACACATTTTTTGTCAACACCGTCAGTTTTTCGTCAACACCGTCAGTTTTTCGTCAACACCGTCAGATGTATGTTTTTGTTTTTGTTAATCTTTGAAAAAAAAAAATTTCTTTCTTCAGTTTATGTTGTTTATGTAATAAAGGACCATCTGATCTACATCCTCTTATGTCTTATTTATTTAAGGAAATTGTTTTTATAATATTAAAATTAAAAACAAAGTTTGAAAATGCAGATATTTAGAAATCTGGGTTTTCAGAATAGTGTGAAATCACAACTTAAGTTTACATATTGTATTTTATTACATATCAGAGTAACTAAACACTATTACAACATACTTCAGAACTTTAGATTCTTGTTGGACTGGAAGAATTAAAATTGTATACTTTTTAGTGTGTCTGACGGAGTTGACACAAATCAAGTTCTAAAGGGAAACATGTTTATTTGTTAAAAATTTGTTTTTATTTAGAACCTGTTCCTTTACATGGTTAAATAGCTAAGACCTTTCTCTACAGAAATATATAACTCTAATGAATATAGTGTGCATTTTAAAAAAAAGATAATTAAAACGTGTTTTGTCCCAACTCTCGAGAACTAGTGATATACCAGTACCATGACACCCAATGCAAGCTCTAGTGGAGATGCGGGTACCTTGCTCCTGGAAGAGCCCTACCTCGACTTTGAGTCAGAAGTCCAGCAGCAGCTCAGCAGGGCTGATGCGCTGAAAGGAGATGCCCAAAGACAGGAGCTCCGAGGCTTGTTCTATGACTTTAAACACCTCTTCTCGAGGGACTCTTATGACTGTGGGGTCACGGCCCTCCATACGGTGCGCATACCAACGGATCCAGGCGCCCCTCCAACGTTTGTGCATCAATACAGGATCCCAGTAGCTGCCTTTGAGTCAATCCAGGAGATTCTTCACTCCCTTTTGGACAAGAACATAATTTGTGAATGCAATTCAACCTACAACTCCCCTTTGTGGCCCGTGCTGAAGCCATCCGGGAAATGGCGTTTAACTATCGATTACCGACAGTTGAATAAACAGATTCCACTATCCCGCTGGCCCATGATCCATTTGGATCAGGAGCTGGCAAAAGTCACTAACGCTCAGTACTTTTCGACCGTCGACATATCGAACGGCTTCTGGACCATGAAAGTGGATCCGGCCAACCAGTACAAGCTGGCATTTTCTTTTGGTAATCTGCAATTCACTTGGAACCGGTGCCCATTCGGATATTCAAACTCCCCTGCTGAGTTCAATATCTTTCTGCATAAAGCAATGAGCGATGTGACTATGCGTGGCAACCTGATCTATGTTGACGACATCTTGATGCGCAGCCAGACCTGGGACGCTCACCTGGCCGAACTTCGCCACATGCTTAATCAGCTTTCCACAGCTGGTGCCAAACTATCACTGACTAAGGGTCAGTGGTGCCAAACAAAGGTGGAGTATGTTGGGCACCTGGTCGGCGCCAATGGTGTTGAGCCACAGTCTGGAAGGGTTCGAGCCATCCAAGACATAAAAGCTCCCTCCAACGTGTCAGAGCTATGTAGCTTCCTTGGAGTCTGTAATTATTCTCGACAGTTCATCGAGGATTATGCAGAAATTTCCAGGACACAGACTTTGTATGGGGACAGACCCAGGAACAAGCAGTCCAAGAGTTGAAGCGGAAACTCTGCATGTCACCCTGTCTGGCTTACCCAGATAAAGACGGAGAGTTTTACATGGAAGCAAGCTTCTCACAGCACTGTCTTAGTGCTGCCCTATCGCAGAAACATGACCAAGACAAACGTGTGGTCGCCTATGCTAGTAGAGCACTCAGTAGCGTTGAGTTAAAGTTCTCTGATTGTGAAAAAGCCTTGCTTACCACAATATGGGCGCTAGAGCACTTCTGTAGCTACATTGGTGGACAGAAAATCATCCTTGAGACTTGTCACCAACCCGTGACCTTCTTGAATAGCCAAAGGCTGAGAGAAGGCAGAGTTTCCAACAGTCGCATTGGGCCAAGGACTGGCAGAATGCCAGCACTGTGATAGCGAGGTTAAACCTCAAGAACACCTCACCGTGGTTACGGCCCTGTCGTGGCCCTCAAACCACCATTTCTATGATGACAACGTGTGCCTCAATCTCCCAAAAGCTTATGTGGACGGTTGTTCATTCCACCATGAGATCCAGGTCCAAGCTGGAGTAGGCATCACGTGGGAAAACTGTACTGTCAATGAGCCACAGCAGTATCAGATTGGATCCAAAACCAGTCAGTATGCAGAGATAGCTAGCGTGCTTATCACCCTGCAACAAGCTGCCCGGAGTGGTATTACTGAGCTAGTTATCTGCTCAGACTCCAATTACGCACGGTATAGCTTCATCTCTCATTTTCCCATATGGAAACAAAATGGCATGAAAAATGCCAGGGGAAAAGCAGTAAAACACTCAGAGCTCTTCCTTGCTTGTGGTAAACTAACTAGTGACCACGGTATGACGACATACTGGAAAAAGGTCAAGGGGCACTTGCAAGTCCCAGGGCCGGATAAAGATGGTAACGATGAAGCTGACCAGCTAGCCAAGGCTGGGGCATTAGATGGCTCCCCTTGGGAATTCCAAGAGGAGTGGCTCCCAAAGGAGCAGACTTGCATAGTCAATGACATTACCCGCCGGCAGACTCGCGAGAGGCTCGACGATCCTGCTGGAGACCAGGGAACAGTGCATCTGGGCAGGAAGCCAGGTGATGCAGACTTAGTTGCCATGCAAAAACAGGACCCAGTCCTCAAGACCATCTACCAGTTTGTGTCTGACCCCGAAAAATATCAGATTCTGCTAGAGTCACTGGAACAGCCTGAAGAAGCCTAAATAGCTTGTACAAGCTTAGGCAGAACCTTAAAATCGAAAAGGGGCTGCTCGTCTATGCCTCAGGAAGCCAGAATCCACCGCGATGGGTTGTTCCAACCGACCACAGGGGGGTGATTCTCTTGCATGCTCATGACGCACCATGTGGAGGCCACCGGGGCATCCGAGCCACCTACAGGACTCTTCAACAAGTGGTGTACTGGCCTTCCATGATAAAAGATGTCATGGAATATGTGAAAGGATGTTTGGTCTGCTGTCGGTTCCAACCGTCACAGCCTCTGAGTAGAGCGCCTCTGCAGAAGCGAGGGATCTCGTTCCCCTGGTCTAACCTGCAAACAGACTGGGTCGGTCCTGTACCAAAGTCATCCAGAGGTAATACGTACCTCCTCACTGTAACTTGTGCCTTCACAAAATGGGTGGAATGCCTTCCAGCCCCCAATGACACAGCTGAGACCACCGCTGTTCTGTTGATCAATCGAGTCTTCAGTCGGTGGGGCCTTCCCTTGTCGGTTGACACAGACAGAGGTACACACTTTACCACTAGTGTCATGTCAATATTTTGGGAAATGTTAGGGGTGGAGGCAAAGTTTCACATATCATATCACCCCCAGTCGTCAGGTCAAGTGGAGCGGGCTAACCGTACCATTGTGAACATTCTCAGGAAGTACGTCAAGGCCAATGGTAAAGACTGGGATATGAAACTCCCGTTAGTGTTGATAGCTATCCGATCAACCCCTCATCGTTCCACAGGAGCCACCCCCTTTGAAATGATGACCGGTAGGGAAATGACCCTTCCCTTACACCTCCTCTATAGGCTAGAGGATGTGAGCACTGCCAGTGCGTACACTGCCCACCAATATGACCTACGGTCACACTTGCAGACTGTCTTTGCTTGGGCTCAAGAGAACCTGGAAGCAAGTGTCAAAGGGCAGAAAGCCTACTATGACAGAAAGGCAGACGGGTATCAGTATCAGGTTGGGGATAAGGTCCTCTACTTCAATTTTACCAAGCCGGTTGCAATGCCAAAAAAATTCCTTCCACATTGGTCTGGCCCTCACAAGATCGTAGGTAAACTCTCACCAGTCGCTTACCGCATCAGAATCTCCAAGGCGAACCAGGCTCCCACGTATAAGTGGGTGCACTCCAACCAGATTAAGCCCTACCATCAACCACCCATTCAGGGGGGTTGCAAGTCACTAACTGGTGGCCAGAATGATTGATGTTGCATGCAACATAACAGCCTGAAGCATGTGGTCGACTTACCCTAATACCATGTTGCTATGTGGCATCAGATATACATAGGTATATATAAATATATATATTTATTTTTTTCTTTCTCCCCTATTTTTTTTTAGTATCTGCAAACCCCATATCCATTACAGGATGCAACTCCGGTGGCTCCTTGGGATCCTCCTTGCCCTCCAGGTGGTCCAACCTAATGACATAGTGACACCAGGACCCCCATCTGGCATCGTACTCCAGGAAGCCCCTGGACTCCTTCTCACTAACTGTCGCGTCTACACCCAAAGGGTCTATGTTCCACTTGACCCCATGTTTACCAGAAGCACATTAAGTCACCTATAGAACTCAGCCCTGATGGGAGATATGTGGAGACTCAGACCGGGAATACCCTTGAGCATGCTCGACTGACTACCATTCATATCTTGGAGCAGTTGCAGAAATTTCGAATGACCGAAGAGGAGCTAAGTGGCACAAAGCGGCAAAAACGCTTCTTAGGAGGTTTGCTGGCAGCAGCCTCTGCGATTGGGTCATTGTTTTCGGTCGGTCTTTCTGCCGCTAATACGGTGAGCTTAAGTACGATCAAAAGACAGATGAGTGACTTGAGGGAAGAAATGCCAGAGATACGTAAGAGGCTAGATACCCAACAACAGCAGTTGCAAGGTAACGGCAGTCGTAGTCGTGGTTCTCTCGAGACACATTCAAGCATTACACTTGAAAATCGACTCCCTCACTAATATTCCTGATCGCTTTAGGCGAAAGCCTAAGGGTGTAGTTCCTCTCTCCCTTAGGGCCTCTGGTGAAATAGTTGAGTGATAGACAAAAGGAGACCTCCTAGTGCCTGTCGCTCACTACACACAGTATTAACAACACATTCTCCCAGGATTACAGTGTCAAACCTCATCCTAGGACTAAGGGGGGATGTTGGGACAATGGACTACAAGCCACACAATGAACTACAGTCACTCCCAGGATACCGGAAGTGACGCATTCAACGTCGCCTCCGGACTGTAATAAAAGTTACCGTATCCAATACTGTAAGCCCCGGAAATGCACGTCACTGACCCGAGGGATAAAACCACGGAACCCCCTGAGTTCGCTCTCTCACTGTATGCCTCAAAAGAGACCATTTTAATTCGCGAACTAAGTCTTTAATGTTTTAACCCTTGATCACGGTTATAGTTTTAGATCTTAGAATCCGAAGTACGCGCACTCATAGAACCCGACAATTCTGTTGGAGACTGCTAATATACAGGCAGTTTGGGAATTCCAGTTCCAAAGACGACCGGATCTCTTTGTGACTTTTTGTCGACACGAATTACCCCTGCGAGAATATAGGTCAGCACAAAGTAAAGGATTCAACGATAGTTTGACTTAAAAAATGATGGTATAAACACTCAAATTAACCCCGATAGACTGTCATCGTATTTTATTTGCTTTGGTTGCACTGTGGAGTGTTTAAGTGTGTTTGGTAGTGGATGCTACCGGTTACCATAGAGTTGCGCTAGCATTAGCAACATGTGTATGTTCACAAGAAGGACAGCATGGAATCAGCTGAAAATGGTCTCCATCAATCAACAACATCATGGCTAAGTCGTAAATGAGACATTATGTCCAAAATTCCGAACTAACTCTTTAATGCCCTGATGAAGAAGAAACTTGAAATGTTGGTAAGATAATTAATAAATAAATATATAGAGCTGAGTGTGCGGTGTTGACTTCTTTTTTAAAATACAAATGCCAAACCCACCACATTGAGGGACATGATTATCATGAAATTGATGCAGACTCCGGTCCCAGAAGTGGCAAACTGCCAGTTCTTCTTGACAAACTCCCACTGGAAAGACGCAAACTTTTCCATGGCGATGAGGCGGAAAACCACCACAGCAAATACAGCGGTCACGACCAAGGACATCTGAGAACAGACAGAGAGAAAGATAAGTGCAATAATATAACATTACAATATTTCAATATTTCCTTTCATTATCCTTGCTCAAGGGAGTTTTTTTTTAATGTTTATTAAAAACAACACACAAGATAACACGCTACAGCGTGCAAAAATGTGATAAATATTACAATCATGCAATTCATACACTGAATAAATATGTAATGCCAGAGAAGGATCATAAAACATTTTGGAAAACTTAAGACAGGTTATCAAGATGACAGAAGGGTTTAAAGATAACTGTCTTGATTGAATGTGAAAAAACAAGATAGGTAGTGCACGCTGGTGCGTGCACTAGAAGTACATAGAGCAGATCCTTTCAGCAGCGAACCAAAATAATTGTACATTCATTCATGTATTCAATACAAAGTTGTCCTGACAGAAATACATAAATCCAACAATTGCAACAACCACAGCAATGAGAAGAATAAGAACTTGCCATGAAGAAGATTCCTGACACGGAGACCATTAGACGGCTGAGTTTGTCTGTGAAAGGCTGGAAAGGCTCTGGTTTTCCGGAAATGGGGTTGACTCTTTCTACTCTCGAATATTTTGCCTCAAATTGCGGCCGCAGCTCCTCCTGAAAGATGCATTGTTCAACAGCGTTATACATTGTTCTATACAGCCTCATTGAGCGCAACCCCCCCCGCCCCCCCGCACACATTTAAAAAGGAAATCCAACACCTACAGTGTAGACCGTAAGTATTTGGACAGCGACACAATTTTTGTTGTTTTGGCTCTGTACTCACATTGAATTTGAAATGAAACAATGAATATGAGGTTAAAGTGCAGACTGTCAGCTTTAATTTGAGGGTTTTTACATCCATATCGGGTGAACCATGTAAAATTGTAGATTAAGATTATATTAAGCTGTAAATTACACTTAAAGTGATCCATACAGATCTACTGCATATCTGGCAGTAGAGTGATGGTTTGAGGCTCATATGATACCTCAGACCTTTGATAACTTAGAGCCATTTAGCCAACCATGTATTCTATACGGTTCCAGTTCTATACGTGATGGGAAAATATATCAAAATTCTATATATCGTGATACAAAAATGTGACGATACGTATCGTGGGGCAGAAAAACTAATCGCGATATTACCCACATTTTATTCTGCTGTAGTAATCACAAATGAGGACTTGCCCGTTACTTTCACACACTCTCTATCACCCATTAGACATTTATTACAACAGAGGGCATCCTCCAGCTAGCCTGCTCATCACAATAGCCTACGTTTTATTGCAGACTGAATATTCATTGACAAGTGCTGGCCCAATAAACGTGTCAGTGTAAAGCATTCACTGCTTATATGCTGCTGTTCACGGAGGATTTCAAATGACTTGCACCGTCAAACCAGCAATCACTATTATTATTTTCTCCATTTTGTCAATTTTTTGTTTAAAGGTAGGAATGTAGACAGCTTTTATCCAAACTTCGGCGTATTCCCAAAATGTCACATCGCCCGCATTGCCTCATCTTCCCCACTATGCAATCTGCTCCTGCTGAATGACTGAAGCTAAGCAGGTGTATGCTTGGTTAATACTTGGATGGGAGACCTCTAGGGAAAACTAAGTTGCTGCTGGGAGTGGTGTTGGTGGGCCAGTAGGGGGCAATCTTCCCTCTGGTCAAAATAAACCCCAATGCCCCAGTGCAGTGATAGGGACACTGTGCTGTAGGAGATGCCCTCTTTCGGATGAGACGTTAAACCGAGGTCCTGACTCACTGTGGTCTTAAAGATCCCATGACACTTATCGCAAAGAGTAGGGGTTTCCCCGGTGTCCTGGCTAAACTCCCAACCCGGCCACCTAATCGTCCCCCAGTTTAATTGGCTAAAAAAAAAAAAAATAGTTCTCTCCTTCTTCACCTCAGCTGATGTGTGGTGAGCATTCTGGCGCGAAACGGCTGCCGTTGCATCACCCAGGTGGGTGCTACAGACTAAACATAGCGATGTGTGGAAATATTTGAGGAAATAGAAGGACACCGTGTGCAGTTCAAGTTATACAACGTAAAAAAGTGTACCATACCACCACAAGTAGTCTACTATGCGATCGCATGTGCAATTAAAGGGTAACAAAAGGGTTTTTAATATTGTAGTAGGCTATAGTAACCTATTTTTGGTATATTTCTTTATAGCTTCTGTTAGCTTGATAGTCCCTCGTTTTTCAGTCTAGCTTAGCTAGTAGCAAGCTAGTTTATTTTAAAAATATATATATACAGTATAAAGCATATGAGACTCTCTCAGTCTCTCGACTCACTATGTCCTCTTGTCTCTAAACCAACTCGATCATCACCCCCCTGCCCATGGCTGATGGATTCTCTCCGATCCAGCAGAACCATGCTGCGAGCCGCTGAGAGAAAGTGGAGGAAATCCAGATCCCCAGATGATCTGGCCTCGTATCACACTCTGCTGGCAGCCTTCACATCAGCAACTACATCTGCTAAGACTAAATTTTTTCAGTCAAAAATTAATGCATGTGTCTCTAACCCACGTAAACTCTTTTCCACCTTCTCTTCCCTGCTGATCCCTCCTCCACCCCCCTCACCCTCTTCCCTCTCTGCAGATGACTCCCTGATCCACTTTGAGGAGAAGGTAGCCATGATCTAAAACTCCTTCACGCATCTAGTGACCCCCCATAATGAACCCACCGCTACACTTTCGTACTTTAAGACTCTGGAGGACACAGATGTACTCCAACTTGTAACACACCAGCGTGCAGCCACCTGCCCACTGGACCCCATCCCTTCGGCAGTCCTCCAGTCTATATCTGGTGAGGTCCTTCCATATCTGTCCTCCATTATCAACACCTCCTCAAAGGGATAGTTCGGAATTTTGGACATAATGTCTCAATTACGACTTACCCATGATGTAGTTGATTGATGGAAACCATTTTCAGCTAATTCCATGCTGTCCCTTCTTTAGGACATACACAGGTTGCTAATGCTAGCGCAACTCTATGGCAACCGGTAGCATCCACTACCAAATGCACTTAAACACTCCACAGTGCACCCAAAGCAAATAAAATACGATGACAGTCTATCGGGGAGCGATACTTTACCTTACCTACGAATGTAGTGCAGGCACTGGTCGACTACAACAACAAAGAAGAGTAACAAGTTGCAATGGCCACGTTCGCTCCGCCGCCGTACTTCCACAGAGAATATTAGGTCAGCACAAAGTAAAGGATTCAACGATAGTTTGACTTCAAAAATGATGGTATAAACACTCAAAATAACCCAGATAGACTGTATTTTATTTGCTTTGGGTGTTTAAGTGCGTTTGGTAGTGGATGCTACCGGTCATTAAATTTATTTAATGATTAAATTTATTTTTTATGTAGGCTACCGATTTTCATTTCATTTTACATTTGGCAGCATTTTGCAGATGGTGGAATACTATTTTATTTTCATGTTATCGTACATAATATAGGCTATGGCGTATATACTTGTCACTTAGGGCATGGCAAATGCTCATTCCAATTTACTGTGCACTGATATGTGGTAGATTAATGTAAAATTTTTCCTTGGAGTCATTATGAATAGGAACATTTTTTTTAAACAAAATTTTTAAAAACAACAGAAAAATGCAATCCCGGGCCAAAAGTATACATACTGTAGAGTACAGGGAAAAGTGATGTTTTATTGAGGTACAAGAGTGAATGATTAGGCAACATATTTAGGTGTATGTAACACTGTGGAGACACAGGGTAATGGACAACAGGGTACACTGCCTATATTTTGCATCACAGACCTTTAGTAGTTCTGCATATCATTGTGGACGTTTTGCACACTTGTGGACATGGAGTTTATGATCCAGGAAATGTAAATATATTACCAGCTTCACTTATGTAACTCTCAGTATTTCAGTATTTTGTTGCAAACTAAATAAATAAATGTTTTTTTTTGTTTTATTTTGTTTTATTTTTGCATTTTTCCAAAGTTTCTTTGCATTTGTGGCACTTTATTTAGACTTAAATTATGAAAATAAACTCATCTGTTTTTTTTTTTTGCTTGTTTTCTATTTAACTTGCTTTTTGCTATTTTATAGTTCAGAATGTATAGCTGACTGTGTTCTATGTTCATTACTAGGGATAGCTCCTACATTATGAGAAAGTTGTGCTTTGTCAGATCTGCTTTGTAGTCGCGTCAATGACCTTCAATATGCACTTATTGTACGTCGCTTTGGATAAAAGCGTCTGCCAAATAATTGTAATGTAATGTTTGATTTTATTAGGGTTAGTCTTTGCATAATCCTGTGGTTTGCGCTGGTCAAAGACTTAAATTGCAATATCAGTTTTCAACAGCCAATGAATATTTTATTTGCGACAGAGGAAGACAGGAGGGGGAAAAACGGAAGTAAATAAAAGATCCATGTGATGGCTGAGACAAACAACGTGTTTTGTGGAGTGCTGCAAAGGAGGAGCGACTTTTAGATTTGTGGCGGACTCATGAATGTTTGTACAATGTGAGCTCTGAAGGCACAATGTGAGGGTTGTGTTAAGGTTCGGAGAACGACAAGCTTTTAATTACAAACCTGATGAATTATAATTATTAGTCCAGTCTGCCATAAGCCTTTCCACAATTAAATGCCACCTACTGACATTTTCTTAGTTCTCCAAGAATAATAAAAGAGCAGCCATTATGGAGTTAGCCAGCTAGCTAGTTTTAGTCAGCTAACGTTATCTTTTTAATTCCAACGTCTAACGACAATGAAGTTACGACACCAACAGGGTTATCCTAAAAGAAACTTCTGTCATTTGTTTCCAATTTGGAGTTAGGACAGGAAAATGGACTTGGGAAGTTTTCTTCTGTAATGGCTATTTGCCTAAATCAGTTCCTAACTCAAATCACCATGGTTACTATACAGATAAGATAGGATTCCAGAGTTACAAAATATCTGTAGTACGGCCCCAGGACGTCATGGCATTCAAAGGATATGCAACCAAATATTGAATATGATGACTAAGTTTATATTAATTTGTTCAATTGCCTTTGGTCCCCTAAAATGGGGGGGGACTATGTATAAAAAGGGCTACACTAGCTTTATTGATTCACCAGATATGGATGGAAATACCCTAAAATTAAAGCTGGCAGTCTGTTCTTTAACCTCATATTCATTGTTTCATTTCAAATTCAATGTGCTGTAGTACATAATCAAAACAACAAAAATTGTGTCACTGTCCAAATTCTTACGGACTGCACTATATTTCTAGGTCATCTTAGGTTTTACATTGTCACTCAACATGTTTGTCTAATTAAAGCTTTCTTGACAATTCAAAAGACAATATCCATGTGAAACTGAACTCAAGGAATTAATTTAATCTCAGATTGACAGCCTTGTTTCATTCATGCTCGCCCTCAATTTCCTTTTCGAGCCCATGAATCAAGTGACCTCCCGTCACTTCACCTTTGCCCCTAAGTATAAATGGCTTGACTACTAAATACCTAAATTAGGTCTTTCCAAAAAGGCATTAAAAGGTCAATCAATAACTTGATCAATGTCATAATAGGAATACTATAATAGGAATGCTAATGGGTGGACAGAATTATAAAGATGCTTGCTGGAAACAACACATTCATCTCCATGGAGAGGTGGCAAGCTTTTATTCAGCATTAGACCATAAAAAAATGTAATATGTCATATGAAGCCACTGAGCTTCTGTTCATTCAACATTATTCTAAACTGCTGTCAGTTGTTATTAGCAGAGTCGCCTGACCACTGAATTCCATTTAAAAATAAAAACTTTGTTTAAGATATGGGCAAATGACGAACCAAGCTGAATGGTCTGTTATCTTCTGCAAACGTTCCATCGTTATGTTTTATTTTTCATTGCTCCGGTATCGCCATGGTGATATAAAATCCTACAGCCCTCCACCCCCGTGCTCCCCGTTACCTCTTCCTCTTCCCAGTCAATCAAATCCCAGTCGTATGTGAGCTCTGCTCGCCTCCTCTTCCAGAACTCCAGGAACACAGTGGCTGAAGAAGATAGCATTGACAGACCATTACAAATCTCACACACATTCGTCCATCTGGATATTAATGTTTTCAGTTAACAGCTGTCAAAGAAGGTAAGCCTTGATACCCCAACAGAGAATTATAAGAGAGAAATGGGGTGTCAATTCAAAATTTGCAATTTGTTGTGTTGAAGGAAATGTTGTTTAACCCAATGTTTTAAACACTATATTCATACATTTATGGCAATAGAACAAATTAACATAAACTTCATCATCATACATCATAGTTGCATTTATAATTGATTAAGAAATGTATTTTATAATAACACTGAGCTTTAAAAGTAACTGCAAGTAGATGGGCTAGTTTAAAAGAAACACAGTGCTATGTTCAAGGCTCATTCAGGAGTCAGAGGCCCAGTTCCTGGATGAATCCAGAGCTTCTTTTTCTTTATATTATTATTCAATACATAATCTAATGGTAAGTTTACATACTAACAAACACTTGACTGACAGCACAAAATACTAATGTGTGTGTGTTTTATACAAGTTAATTGAAAACATATCGCAATATACAGTATTATGTTTACTCTTTTCTCACTGTGTTATGAGTTAACATTCCAATGCTCAATTGGAGATGTCTCACTTCTCTCTCTGGAGAAGAGGGCCTCACAGCAGCATCCTTATCAGTGAAGAATGCAGCCATAAAACCTGTTGCTACGCTGTTGTCAGGCAGAAGTAGCCATTGCCGGACCGAGAAGGGTCTTGGGTTTGAGATGAAATTGAGATGGTTGTGAGTGACGTAAGGCTAGAGAAGGGAAATTTGCATTAAAGACGTGGTGACATGGTTCAGATATAAAGGTGTTGTGTCCCACCACACCCCAGAGTCCATTGCTGCATGATTTGGGTAACCTTGCTTTTCCATACATGCTGTAATTGACCTCAACAGACTTAATGTTAATAAAAGCGCGAAGTTGAAGTTTCATTGGTTTCAGTCTTGAATCTGTTTTAGTTCAGGATATCTAGAATTCTCGACACCCGACCAAACCGACCTGAGGTCACAACTGAAGGAGAGGAAAAGTTGTCCTCTACATTTTGGCGAGCCAGCCAGGAGGGCAATGCCTCTGATGAGGGGCGACCTGCTTCTGCTGACGGGACGGGGTTTACTGAAAAAGCGCGCAACATAGAACAGGTAAGCAGATGCCTTTTTCATAAAAAATGTGCATTAGAATCGGTTTGGCCTCTGCCCGTCAGTGGAGGGAGGCCCCGTCCCGAAGTGACACCCTCTTTGGGTAAGACGAATTCTAGTGAAACCAGGGGTAATACATAGGTTTAAGTAATTTACTCAATGAGGATGATACGGTCATAAACGAGAACTTGACCGATAGATTAAAACATAAACTAAAAACTAAACAGTAACCTGGATTGTTATATACTCAGAGGAGATGATACGGTCATAAACGAGTACTTGACCGATAGATTAAAATAAGCGTAACTCGCAGTTTTATATACTCAGAGGAGATGATACGGCATAAACAAGAACTTGACCGATAGATTAAAATAAGCATAACCCGTAGTTTTATATACTCAGAGAGGTTGATTCGGTCATAAAACAGGACTTGACCGACTGATATACTCAAAGACGCTGATACAGTCATAAAACAGGACTTGACCGATAGATTAAAATAAAAACTAAGATAGTCCTAAGCGCAGCTTGGATGTTTATATAAAGTGTTAAGACTGTGTATGTGACCTCCAGTATGCAGACAAAATGCCATTGTGAACTTCAAATTGTAAAAACATTGTATGAGACCTTCAAAGATAGTCCGCTGTGAACAGCAAGCGTATAAAACATGTTCTAAATCAAACAAAGAACAACAAAGCAAACTAGGCGGGTATCATATCACCGTCCTGTTTTTTGTTATATATATGAAACGGTTGTGTGCTTTAATATAGGTCCATTAACAGTGTGGTCAACCAATCTCAGTTTGCTAAAACACATAAAAGATTACTTCTCATCGAGAGAGCTTGAATGGTTTATGCAATAAGACAAAGATGGTGTAAAAAATAAGGTGTGGCACTATTTGCTACTAGACTGAGAAACATAAGGTGTGGTACTATGCTGAAACAAAGAAAAAGAGAGGGGGCAGACACGCGTGAGTGTTTCTACACTGACTGCCTATAAAGTACCGTGTTTGCATAGTTCGGAAACTCATTATTTCCCCTTTGCAAGATTTTTAGAGTAAAATGTATTTTCTGCTGCCTCCATGCAAAGTACACCTCATTTTGGTATTCCTTTGGAGCATAGCAGTTGTTTGTTTTGCATTGTCTTTGATCTAGTGGTTCGATCTAGTCATAGACATCTTGCGCATGTCATATAACAACACCAGATATTATAAAAAAACTTTGGTCAACTTACACCATAGCATTTAGTATCCACCAGAGGGCGCAATATAAAAAAAATATATAAATATATATATATATATATATATATATATATATATATATATATATATATATATATATATAATACTACCTGCATGGGAAAAAACATCAGTAGATGCCATAAGAAGTGGATGGAATGGACAAGCACTTCATTCACTCCCTGACCAGACCAGAGAGAAAAAAGAAAGGAAAATCCAGAAGATTTCTACTACGGAGCCACAGGAAGGGAATACTTGGTAACCCAATGGGAGGAAGAAGAAAGGAAGGCAAGAGCATACTTCTTTCCAGTGCAACCAAAGATAGCGACCAGGATGACGATAACCTAGACGAAGGCAGCGAAGTCAACTCAACAGACAACACAACAGACAGTGACGACTCAGCCACTATGAACGTTGCAGGAGCACTGAAGCTGCCCACGCGCAAATATGCGGAAGAACACCGACAAGAAGTCGAAGTGCTGGAGGAACAATACAGGGAAACCGAACGTTTTTTGAGCCCTGAGGAGAAGAGTGCTCTGAAGAAAAAATTGTCTAAAGCGGTGAAGCGAGCAGAGGAAGCATATGACAAGCTGAGTCTCAGCATTGAAGGGCCTAAGAAAAAACCTCAAAGAACCAAGAAAGTACCACGCAGGTACTCCACCATCTACTCAGTAATACACAACACTAGGAAATCCAGGAAAAACACCAAGCATACCTCCGACTCCAGCCAAGATGAAGGGAAGGCTGCTCCAGGCGGAATGTCCTTCCAAGCCCCCCTGCAACTACTACCACAGCAAGGGTCCGCTGTACCCTTTATTCAGTATGTCCCCTGGGGCCACACCGACCTAGAGAGCATACTGGGAAAATTGCCAAACATCCAAGATGGCGCTGGCCCTTGGACTTCCAAATTTGAGACCCTAACAGCAGGACATGCACTGGAAATAGGAGACATCATTGCTCCTATGCCACACAGGGTGTGGGCAGCCCTGCATCAGGGGTGGCCTACCCGTCCAGACATGACAAAGCTCATGGTAACATCACTGTCAGAGACCAGAAATATCAATGACTTCATCCGCCTGAAGCAAGAAAAATGTCAGATACAGACGGGAGAGCCCTGGAATGCCAGCCCAGCAACAATGCTGCTTTTCAGTCACCTGGTGAGAAAGGGGCTGCCCAAGGCCAGCCAGAGCAAGCTGGAAGATATTGTGGGCCTAGATGCTAAACCTTGGGAGGAAATAAGAGCCAACATTCTTCACTTTGTCAGAAGACACAGAGAAAGTGAGAAAAACAGGAAAGAGGAAGAAGGCAAGATACAGAAGAAATTGATTGCCAAGCAGTTAGCAGCACTGGAAGAGAAGGAAAAGGAGTCCGTAGCAACCCAAGCGGCAGTGGTCATGCAGACACCAGGGCCCCAAACATATAGTGCCACAGCAGCCACCACAAAACCAGCAACAGCTCCTATACGGGACACATCAATACCCACAACAGCAGCTCCAGCCACCAATCCAGCTTTTCCTGGGCAACGGACGACAGCAAGGAAAGTGGCAAGATGCAACGTGGTCAATCCAGCTGAACAGATGACCACCCCTGAGGATGGAGACACTCATGACTGCTTAGACACCAGAGCTTTGGAATCACAAGCAAGACAAGACCTACACGTTGAGCCTTTGCATGACTCTGATCATATTTTCTTTGTAGAGGGATCTGCCCGGACATTGCCCAGAGGCGTGCAGGATATGCTGTAGTTGAACAAAAACCTGGAGACGTTTTCCAAACAGCTGAAGCTGAAGGACTACACCCACATTACTCAGCTCAAACCACAGAGTTATTCGCTCTTACTAGAGCATGCATTTTGGGTGAAGGTTTAAAGGTCACCATATACAGTGACTCTGCTTATGCTGTAGGAGTTGTTTGTAGCTGGGCAGGTATCTGGGCATCTAGAGGGTTCCTGACTGCAGCAGGAACACCTGTTAAAAATGTGACATTGATCACCGCTTTGCTAGAAGCTATGTAAAGGCCTAAAGTCTTAGCGATTGTCAAATGTGCAGCACATACAGGGGGTAAAGACATTGTTTCGGTAGGCAACTCACTTGCCGACAAAGCAGCAAAGGCTGCCGCAGAGGGTCTGGACAGACCCCTGCCGAACCAAATGCCACTGCTTGAAGTCACTGGCTGTGCTTTACAAGATGTATTGGAGCTGCAACAGGCAGCTACACTTGAGCATGACAACTGGACATCCAGAGGATGTTGCAAAGACCCTGACACTGGACTGTGGAGACAACTCACTACTGGCAAAGTGGTTGCTCCCATTGACTTAGTTTCTTCTCTTTGCAGAGCGGCACACGGTGTGTGTCACTCTTCAAGGGGGGAGATGATAGGACGACTACAAAAAGACTGGTTCATTCCTAACTGGAGCGAACAAAATTTAATTTCCAAATGCCAAATTTGCCAAGAACAAAACGTCAGGAAAGGCATTCCTACCATTCCAGGGGCCATGCCGACACCATGGGACCCCTTCACCCACTTGGTGCTAGATTACATCGACATGGTAGAAAGGCGCGATCGAAAACTTTGGTGTCTAGTAATAATCGATCGATTTTCCCACTGGGTGGAAGCATTCCCAACCTCCCATTGTGATGCCAGTTCTGTTGCAAAATGCCTGGTACGAGAAGTTTTCCTGAGGATTGGTGTATGCGAAACCATATCCTCTGATAATGGGGTACACTTCACAGAAAAATTGATTTCTGAGCTCTGTGTTAGTCTAGGAATATCAAAAAAGTTTTTGTACATCTACCACCCTCAGTCAGCAGGCATAGTAGAGCGCTGTAACAGGATGCTCAAGAACAAGTTGGCCAAAACATGCAGGGAGACAGGTAAGAATTGGGTGGAATGTCTACCATTAGCTCTCATGAGCATGAGAAATTCCAGAAGCAGAATTACTCACTTGACGCCTCATGAAATGATTTATGGAAGGCCAATGGCTTTCCCCATGAAGATACCTCCTGGTGTGACACCAGGAATGAAGGTACTAGAGGAGGAGATGGGTAAGTCCCTTAAAGGACTAACAATTGCTGTCAGGTGTGTATATTCCCATGTGTAGCAGGCTCAAGGACCCCCAGTACCTGAGCTTACACATTGGGTGTGACTGGGTGTACGTGTAGGTCTTCAAGCAGAAATGGAAGGAGCCAAGGAGACAGGGCCAATTCCAGGTGATCCTGAGCACGCCCACCGCAGGGAAGGTTGCGGAGAGATCTGGCTGGATCCACCTCAACCACTGTACCAGAGGGGAAGACCCTGCTGACAGGCAGAAAGGAGCTGGTATTGGAGAACCCTGATGAAACTGTTACGGTTGGCAATAATAGCAGGCCTGGCGACAGTCATATGGTTTCCAGCCAACGAAGAAGTACACCCTCACTCAGTCGTTGTAAACAAGAGAGACGCTGAATGGAAAGCCTTTGGTTTTGACGCAGACTCTCTGAAAATATCAGATCCGTGGGCTAAGAGAAACATGTGGTCCCAACAACTGACTCATGCCACTCGTTGAGCCACTGGTAATGGATGCCCGTGCATAGTACAAGTACCCACTCCTAGATCATGGCTATCAATAGCGGAAGTAGTCCCAGAACCTGTGAAAAGTATTTGTCAGTCTTATGCCTTGGTTTGGTTGCATCTTATTCAGGAGTACCGGCTTGGTAATGACCTAAAAGGTGAAACACTTTGGAGGCAGAGGTACGCCATCTCAAAAAGTCGTACGCAGATATCACAATGGGCACATTTGAAAACCATTGGTGGGTGTGTGGAGACAGGGCATACTCCTTCTTACCCAGGCACGTGCACAGATAGGGCCCCTGCCCTTTTGCCCTCAGAGTCAAAAAGTGCCTGTCTCCACACACCCACCAAAGTGCCTGTCTCCACACAAGTGTACTTTTTTTCGCTGGTGTTAATTGTATTAAAATTTTTCTTTATTTTTTATTGAAATTCTATCAAATATAAAGAGGGAAATGTATAGTAGTATCCACAAAAAAAATATACCGTATCAATTTAAAAAGTACCCCCCCCCTTCAAAATGGTTTTGTCTCAAGTGTCTCTCAACGTTGCATCTTCCGACATTCCGAATACAACTTGTCATGAAAAGCACCACATCCCCTGCCCCATTTCGGTTACGGTGAATGATATCACTCAGGTAGGCACTGTTTTAATTATGAAACCACGATTAAACAACACTTACTTTTTATGTTATATATCCCTTAAAAAAACTATGAAGTAGGTCAGTAGGACTTGCCACCTTCACGCTGTAATTTTGTCATTACTCACGAGCAAGCAAGCTAGTCTAATTATCATTAAAACAACATTATCTCCATCATGCGCGACAACTTACAAATTTCCCAATACAAATCAATTTTGATTGGGAAATAAGAAGCAGCATAAACACTGCTAGAAGAGGCAAATACACCTGTCTCCAAAACTTGTGTTTTTAGCTATTTTATAGTTAAGAATGTATAGCTGACTGTTCTATGTTCATTACTAGGGATAACTCCTACGTTGTGAGAAGTTGTGCTTTGTCGGATCTGCTTTGTAGTCGCGTCAATAACCTTCGATATGCACTTATTGTACATCGCTTTGGATAAAAGGGTCTGCCAAATAATGAAAGGCAAAATACTTCTCACCTCCCTGACCCTGGATCAGTTTTTCAGCCATATGCATAGATGTAACAAATATATATGTGTGTGTGTGTGTGTGTGTGTGTGTGTGTGTGTGTGTGTGTGTGTGTGTGTGTGTGTGTGTGTGTGTGTGTGTGTGTGTGTGTGTGTGCGTGTGTGCATGCGTGTATGTGTTTTTAAATATAATATAATACTGTGGTTTCTTTTCCTCTCAGTGTGATGCTCAAAAACATGTTACTAAAATCAAACTGTAGTTCAGTAGTTGTACCATATGTCTCATTTATAAAATATATGCAGTGTAACAAAATGATACAGAACATGAAAACAGAAGCAAGTTTTGAAAACCCAAATTCAGGGGGCTTATGTATCAAGCATGTCAGAGTAGGACTGCTGATCTAGAATCTTATCATTATTTATAATGAAAGGTAAAACAGGTCCCAGATCAGCACAACTCTATGCTGACATTTTGGTCCAGGTCTAGGCTTTTAATTTGTGTTTGGGATAAACATGTCAGTCATTAATTTTGATCATCTGCTCTGCTGGTTGGAGACAGAAATGAAAGGCTTAAAGGGGACATGAAGCACTCTGTAAAGTGGCTCTGGTTCGTTATCTTTTTACCGTAGCCCTATAAACTTTGCCCTTAGTGGTTGAGACGTATCCGTCTCAATTACAGTATTCATGTTTGTCTGAAGTCATGAACTACAGCTTTAAGAAAACCCCGTAAATTTTGATGCAGTATTTTTTAATAGGGTAGCCGCTTGCGAAAACCTCAGCTTCTCCAGTTACACTGCAGTGCCATAAAATAGGAGGGTGTTACCAATAGCCCAAAGCACTTAAGACCCTCCTCTCGCCACAGCCACAGACTGTAAAATGCACCGTTTCTACATGCTAAGAAAATCATGTTCACGTATAGAAACAATAATTTTTTTTTTAAACGTACAAATGAGAATTTGCCGTTTTCCCATGCTTACTGTACTATATACAGTACCTGATGCACTTTCAGTTTAGAAGACACTTAATTTATTTCTCCAAAATCTCTCATATAAATATGTTTAGGAAACTTACCAGTATATTCAGCTAGAGCTGTTTTCTGATTAACCCTAAAGAGTTTATCTTGTTACATTTCACCAAAGTCCTGTACAGTAAAAATCTCCACAGCAACCATCCGTCGCACTTAGGGCTGAAATATGTTGCTGTTCTTGTGTAAATACACACATGCGCTTTTGAACTTTTTAAATTTAATGTATTTAAATACATTCGGTATGTTATGGTTATTATATATATACTCTATGTGACTATTCTGAAATAAATGTATTATGTTGTAAATTTCTGAATGATACAGCTTCTTCTTCAATTCGAACTTTAAACCATCGATGTGCAAGGAATATTTTTTGAGATACTGACAATTAAATAAACTAGTAGATACCAGGTAGAAATAGCCTCTGGATGGCCAAAGTAAATTGGGTTAAATTAGATATGACTGTGCATTCAAATCTCAAAAAGATCTTGGACCAACTGCGGCCATGACGTTACTAAGTTAGTTGGTCTCAGCTGCTCAATGTATTACTGTGGGAGAATAGCTGATTTTCAGTGAGCTCAATGATGTATCTTGAGGAAAAATTAAAACCTTTTTGTATTGCCCCGAGATGCTCAAATGAGTATTACCGAACAAAACTTAATTTAAAACTTAATTTCCACAAACTGCTTCTAACCATACTAATGCTGTGGCCTGACGAGCCGGCAACTGCAGCACCGCTGCATTGCCTTGCTATATTAGTTAACAGCCTGCAAATATATACCTACCGACCTAGCATCACAAGCTAACGCTTATTTTCTATAGGCAATATTAGCTAGACACGACTTTAGGTCCCAAACCGTTTATCAAGGCAATGCAGCGGCGCTGCAGTTGCCGGCTCGTCAGGCCACAGCATTAGTATGGTCAGAAGCAGTTTGTGGAAATTAAGTTTTGGTCGGTAATACTCATTTGAGCATCTCCGGGCAATACAAAAAAAACCGTCTGTGCGTTTTTTGTTAAATTTTTTCCTCACAATACATCGTTGAGCTCACTGAAAGTCATAGTAATACATTCTCCCATAGTAATACATTGAACAGCTGAGACCAACGAACCTAGTGACGTCATGACCACAGTTGGTCATGGCTGCGCCCTAGTGGAAAAAAAGCAAATTGTAACTTCTTTTTCCAGCAAATACGGGTCGGTTTGAGATTTGAATGCACGGTCATATCTAATTTAAGGTAAAAAGCTAACGAACCAGAGCCACTTTACTGAGTGCTTCATGTCCCCTTTAAGAAAAAGAAAGAGCGGGAGCTACAGCAGGCAGCCCAGAGTAGCAGCTCCCTCCTTTCATAGGCCAGCTAGTAGCAGTAGGGCGGATGAAAGCACAGGAAAAGATGATTCTGATTTGGAGAGAGATATATTGTCACCTGAAAAAGAGCCCTCTGACTGAATTGGTCTAAACAACTGAACACATGACGGACTGCATTACTTACACTGACTGACTTGCATTACTACATCAAATCTGTGGTTTCTTCATGGAATAATGTTTCAGTAGAATTTAAACAGCTCCCATGTTATGAACATAGTGTGTGATTATGGATGGCGGCGGTGTGGCAACACCAGGGTGGGAATAGTGCGTGTCGGTGGGGTGAGTGCCCTTTTTTTTTTGCTTGAGCCCCTGCCCCCAAAAATGTCTGTGCACGGCCCAGTTCTTACCTGTAGGATGGACAAGCTGTTGCTATTCGGCCACACTAAAATTCCCTTATGAGACAGTGATTATAAAAAAGGGAGCAAAGTCCAAGGGGTCAGAGGTGGTTTTAAAAGCTGATCATGTGCAGAAAAAACAAGATTTGGCTCAATTCAATGATTTAGAGTTTAGACCACTTCAGAATCACACTAGGGGAAAAGTGGGGCATCGGCCTTTTCCCTTGTTATGGTGTAGTATTCCTAGCTGACCACATAGACAACATTACGTATACATTACAGGGTTTTGCCAATTAAACTGTTAAAGGGTTTAAACTGCTTGCAGATACTGTTCGAAGCCACCGCATGACTCTCCTTAAACATGAAATGGCCCTAGATTACATATTAGCTAAGCAAGGGGGCCTGTGCATGTCAATGAATTTCAATATATCAGGGATGTGTTTGGGCCCTTTAAAGGTGCTGGAGTGTCATTTAGCTCATGGTTAGCTGGACATTTTGGTGTTAGTCATGCTGTTTTGTGTCTGTACCATAATCCTCACTTGCGCCAAGGCCATGATGCTTAAATGGGTGAGGGCGATGGTTCCTGGATCAGCTAACATCATGACCCAGAGCAAAGAATTTACCCTACTGGAGAACGAGGAAGGGGATAAGGGCTTTGTGAATTGTATTCTGAACTCTTTGGTTAAACCTGAGGTGGAGGAAGTAGAATTCCTGTGAATAACTGGCTACAGCTTGTTTTAAAGTGCTAGTAACCTCTTGCCCTGCTATCCAGTCCAACATAGTCTGATGGAAGAAGAAAAGTACATTAGCTGCTTTTGCAATAATGTAAAGATGGACATTTAACTAACTGTTTTTTATATAATCAGTAAGTACTTTGTAATCTGTATAACCTGAAAGAAATTCCCTCCTAGGTGTGTGATTTCATGCAAGGATGAGTTCAGACTAAAGTCTCAAAGGGGGGAATGTTGAAGGAAATGTTGTTTAACCCAATGTTTTAAACACTATATTCATACATTTATACTTGATTAAGAAATGTATTAAGAAGCAACACAAACCCGGTTGTTGTCCGTAAGCTATCCTTACTGAAGTGCTCTGGCTATACAACTGTCACTGATAGTATGGACAGACTGTTTTCCTTGTTATTCTATAGGCTATCAGTGATAAGGAAATCCATACAGTTGGAATACATTTTTTTAGCTTTAGCTATAGCCTAAACCTTTCATTTGCCACACATACAGACAAATGTCACAGCTAAAACTTCTCCCCTTTTCCCTCCTCCCATGATGGCTGTCCCCACCGAACTAGTGTTATGCCTACATATGATATGACACGTACCGGGGCTATCCCTGGCTCAAACTTAAGGCAAACATCCGCGCAACAATATCTCATCTTGATTGATAAACTTAATTTATCCCCAAGAAGGGAAGCTTGGTTAGCCACAACATGATAAAAAACAGTTAGACTACAACAACATATAGCCTAGACTGAACTATTTTCTCTTACGTCTGATAAATTAGCTAGCGGTTAGCTTTCATCCTAGTTCTCACCAAAGTAAACCATCCAGCCTACAAGTCTCCTACTAAGAAATATGCCTACGTAGGCTATCTCGTGTGTTAATCGCCGCTGGCTTGTTATCTTGCTTTCATATGAACTGTGATCACAGCAAGATAACTGGCTAAAATAGCTGGAGTTGGCAACTAGCTAAGCTAAAAACCTGGGGAGCTCATCACCCAATCACCCATACGGTCATACTTCAGATGCTTTAAGGCTTCTTTCTGGCAAGTGCCATGTTGGTCATTGTTGTTTAAAGTACGTTATATTTTTGTTCTGTGAACAACTAGACCTGCGTCTGCTACTCTTTTTTGCAGATATTTTGCAGTGATGTGTGTGTTCTTCTGAGTATTTCTCACCAGGTCTCGGGCCATTCAATCTGAAATTGTTCTTGGTCTTCCAGATCTTGCCTTGAATCAACTGCTCCATTTATCCTCCATTTTCTGATAATGTTTGTGACAGTGGAAATAGGTAGTTTGAAACATTCAGATAGTTTGTTTAGCCTTCTCCTTGCTGGTGGAAGTGAACTATCTTGATTCAGAACAGAATCCACAGTTGGATGCTTTATAAGGCATGGAGTTACTTCAGAATAAATAGTTAATCCCTGGAATTATATTCACTTGACTCACTGAAGCCCCGACGAGTAAATCACCTGAGCCTTGGCCTTAGTATTCATTAGCCTACTTTTTAAACAACAAAGTAACAAAGAATAATCCAAAAGGGTTCCCAAACATTTGCACAGGGCCTTTTTCCTTTTTTTTATTATTTTGAAACTGTAAACAATTTAAATAAAAACTAATCTTGCTTTAAAATTTGAAGAAATGTATAATGTTTAACTTTGTACCATTTAGAGGTCAGTTTAGCTTCTGTTCACTTAGATATTAATTGTAAAGGGAATTTTGACCAGGGGTGCCCAAACTTTTGCACCCCACTGTAGCTGAATCTAAGGCTTACAGAATACAGTTTTTTGTAAATGTAGATTGAAATATTAAATAAAAAAACCCAACATTTATTATTTATACTTATAATTATTATCTATACCAAGCAATGGTATGGAATACATACACGTATACGTATATGGAATATATAACCTGTCAAATGCAATGTTCCTATTTTCTATTGCAATGTTAATTCAACATTTTAACCTAAAAAATAAAAAAAGTTAATATAAAATGTTTAAAAAAATTTAATGAATACACATTATTGTAATATTTAAATTATTTGGCTGTTTTAAGGCATGCCGTGATTTTAGTGTAGAGATGTGCCCTATGGTCAGATCACAGTCAAATTCTGTCATTAAGCAGGGTTTTCCCTGTTTCACCATGCTATAATGCCTCCTCTGGTTGATCAGACACCTGCAGTTTGCCTGGCCCAACTCTCCATAAAGTGTGCTCTCCCAACACAATGACTGTGCAGCTAAACAGAAGGACTGGATTCACAGCATGTGAATCACTGAGGTGAATACGTGCTTCTCTGTACCATGCCGAACTGACAGTGAAACAGTCCAATAAATATGACTCACTGTTCCAAATTAGGAGATACATAAAAGATACTTTTAAAAGCATAACATTTAAAAGATATATACATATTATTTAATTTATAATTTTTCTGTTAAAACCATCCCTGCCCCCCAGCCTCATGAAAATTCTAATGGTTTGCATAGGAATCTTGTGGCTGATGGAAAATAACAACAAAAACATTTGCAGTCAAGTTGCGAAAGAGAACCAGGGGTTGGCAATCTCTGTGTGGCTGGCTTTGCAAATTTACTCTGAAGATGGAGGACTACATTTTGTTGTGGTAATGAAGAATTCCACAGTGGTCAGCCCATTACTATGACATTTAGCATAATACCCTTGACATGCAGGCAAGGAATATTAATGCTAATAATCTCACAGCTTTATTAAACATGGATCTGTTATGGCTGTAACATTTTTCCCCTTAAGTACTGATAATTGTTGATGATTTTCAGCACAGAAAGAACCATTTTAGCATCATTTTAACTATTTTTCGTGACAAGAATTTGTTTGTTTCCAAATGTATTTCAGAGTCAAACTCCTCCTGATTCCTGATTGCGTAGGTACTGCGTAGGTATGCACCAGATATTCTTTTGTGTCAGTGGAATTGATTCCTTAGCCCCGAGGCAAGCACAGCTTTTTGACCAACCACTGCCATCCCAATCTCTTCTGGAGGAAAAATAGATACAAGTCACTGTTTAAGAATGTTGTGACATAAATATATTTTTTTACATGGTTCAAAAACTTGACGTCATCACAGAACCACATTGCAATAATGCTTTCGTATTCACTGGCTGAATACAAGGGTGTGATTGCACTGAATGCCAAAAAATCCGGTCGAGCGGGTTTTCAGGTGACTTCAGGTGTTCCCCCACCCACTTCCCGTCCCCATGCACCTCCCTCCATTCTCAGGGCCTTCGGTTGCCTCTTTCTCTTATAGGCTGGCTCCGTTTCTGTGGTGACGGCACTCATCTCTTTCACACCTGCTCTCGCCTGACAACACAGACCTACCCATTTAGTCCTTCAGGTACGTAGCTTGGATTTTCTCTATTCTACCATTTTAAACTTTTCATTTATGCTTCCATTTAAAATTTAAAACTGGGGAAACTGAATGATTTCAATATCCATCCTCTGGATATTTCTTATATAAAACATTTCTTGCTGGTTGTTTTGTAAATCAATCTGCTCACCTTAGTAATCAGAGAATGCTAGTGCCATATCAGAAGTATATATTTTGGTAGAAATACAAAATGGATCAACATAGAAAGAATAAATTTTCTTGGAAACAATTTCAGATGAACTGTGTCATATAGAAAATATGTTGTGGGACTTTACATATGTTTTAATAGTCTCAATGTTTTTCTTTGTTTTTATAATCACAGAAAGATATCTATGGTTGCCTGAGCAATCGTGTGTAGCATACAGAGGTTTTTTGGAAGGAGTCTATTTGGAGTGAACTATTTTCAGTGAGAATAGACAGAGAGGTAATTGTCTGAATGAAAGTGGATTATGGCTCATGTGTCAAGTTTTCTCCTTCCCTCTTTGGCTGTAAAAATAGATACACACACACACACGACAAATGATGTAGATTTAAATGAGAAATTACGGCTGCTTATATGTTACATTTCATTTCAAAATGGATGGGCAAATATTAAAAGATTTGTTTAGGATTAGTTATTACTTTTTCTTTTGATTTCACTATGCCAGGAATGTGTGTGTGTGTGCGTGTGTGTGTGAGAGAGAGTGAGTAAGAGCGACAGAGAGAGTCTGTGGATGTGTGTGCGTGTGCGTGTGCGAGACAGAAAGAGAGAGAGAGAGAGGTCAGTTGTTGTGAAGCCACAGTATTTTCTGTAACACACACTGACACAAGCCTTTTACTGTGGAAATAGATACAGGAAAGTTGCCTTTTGACGAGAGTGGGAATACCATCTGGAATCAGACTCCTCCTATTAATAAGAAATATGTCATAAACAAAACAACTGCCATGATGAACTGACCTGTTTGTCCCGTTTCAGAGGAAATATAAATCCTTGAATACTCATGTTGAAGTTGAAAACGGCCAAAGTTACAGAACACAGCTCATACTAATGGCATTGATTTTACAACACGCATAAAGCTCTAACCAGATTAAATTGCTCACTTTGTATTTTTTTATTTATTTTCTTATAAAAGTGTGCCTGTGGTATTTCAAGTCACAGTGCACTTTGTACTTAATCTGAGAAACAAACTTAAGTAACTAAGAGGTTTTCAATTCTTAATTTCTTATGAAACACGTTTTCACTTGTAGGTAAACACATTCGATTGTGTTGGACTGAACATTTAGGGCCTTTAGCATGTGCAAAACCAATGACAAAATACCATGTCCAATCATTGGTCATGTTATTGTTTTTGCATGTGCTCAAAGGTTCTACACATGCTAAATCTAAGAAAATAAGAATATTATTGTGAGGAACAGAAAAATCTACAGGAAAATCATTCTTAAAAATTCAGAAAGAAGATGCTTTCCAGTTCAGGATAAAAGTCTTGTTTCTATAAACATTGTCAGAATGGCAAGGCCAGTTAAACGTGTCCTGCTTCTTATAAAGTCACGTGGCTATTGAAGTTGTACATACCCTTTAAAGTTGGGAGGACTGCACACTTCAGACCGCACTTCTGCGTGACATTCTTTAGTGAAAACACTCACCATGAGAACTGCATACGCTTTTCAGAGACAAGAATATGCTCACTAATGACATTGAGGAATTAAGTCCTATCTGCTCGATGAATGCTGACTTCTGGCAGCTTATGTCAGATGATATCATATCATATGATATTTCAAGCTCTTTTCCACATTAGCATTCACATCGAACCAACAGACTAATTATTTCTCTCATATTTTCTAAACAAACACAGACAGCATTGGTATACGTGAAATTCCACTTTCAGCTAAGCGGCTACATTGAAAGCTTAAAAACATTATTATTGATATGAGCACTTCTACTAAAAATGACCAATAAACAAAGTATATTGTTTAGTCTAATTAATTAATTAAATTTCAATGTGAATAATTATGACCAATAGCACCAATTTCAAAATTGCTTTATGTAATATTTCCTCAACATCCACCCTTATACAGAGTCAAATACCAAGCCTACACTTTCATTTAGAACATGAGGCACTTCAGTAGCAACTGTCCTCACCTAAGGTGAACAAGTCAGTGCCAAAGCAGTGCCTCACATACGATTTAAATCTGTAATTCATCTTCAGTTCTATAACCACTATGTTACAACATTTAATGCTATGTGATTTCCTCAGTTTTTATCTTTCATACAGAATATAAAAAGCCATGGACCTGCCCTTAGGCTGGACCACTCTGCTGGTCCTGATGCTCCAAGCTTTGAATGGAGTGCGACTCCAGGATGTGTTAGTCACGAACATGAACATTGTAGGTAACAACACCTCGGATGTGAATGCTAACAACACAATGCACGGCAACATGATCATGCCCAATGTTTTCCCAATGCTGAACTCAAGCAATGGTCTCCCTGCCTCTATGAGCACTGCCGGAAACCCCATCACGGCTTCGCCAGACATTGTGTTACCTACGACCAATGTGTCTTTGAAATACGTCACCGCAGTGAGCAATAGCACCGGACCAAGCAACACTAGCCTACCTAACGTGACTAATGCCACCGTATCGAGCGCCCTGAACACCACCACCAAGAGCTGGGATAGCAACGGCACAGCAGATGCACCTAATGCCACTGTGACAGTTGCACCTGAGAGCCACCATAATGCGTCTTCCACAACAGAGCACATCCCTGGCCCACCCCAAGCTAATTCCACCTCCACCACCACCACGGTTACCAGTCCCACCTCCACGGTTACCAGTTCCACCTCCACCACCACCACAACAACAGGCCTCAACACCACAGCCAAGGCTGGGGCTTCAGGGAACAACACAGACGATAGAGGTGAGAGGGCAGAGAGAAAAGTCTAGGTACAGAACCATGCCAAGGGGCTCCTTTGTTTGTTGCCATCACAAAACAATTGTGATTTGTGTAACTTGTGTAATAGATAAAGGTTATATAGTATATTTCAATTCCAGCTGATTAAGTCCATAAAATCAATAAAGATAAAGGTATCTTTATAAAGATAAAGGCTAAATAGCCTATTTTATAGGCTAGTAGCACTGTTGTATACAAGCAATATCACAATCGAGGTTGTGCTGTTATACTGTACATCATCACTCCCTCACATGTGATATTACTTAAATAGTCAAGCTTCTTCTATAGCACTACTGTTCTTATTTGAATGACAAATCTACTTCCATGCATCCTATATTTATAAAGTTCCTGGTACCTCCCTCTCAATGTTTCATTTTCCATCTTTACATAATGTTTATATCAGAACAATGATTACTCTGTCTGTAAAAGTCTCAGGAGATAACAGTAGTTTCTGCACCAAGACAAGCAAAAGGATGTCAGTGGTAGTATTCTGTCACAGAACAGCATTTTTCTACCTTACTAAGTATGTACTAACTGGAGGCCTGCAGTGACTGCATTGTTAAGTTAACTGATTCAGAGAATGTTGGCAAAATAAAGGATTAAAGGCATTGTGGAACCTTTTTTATTTCAGGTTTTGCATCCACTAAAAAGAAGGCAACGAATAACAGTAAAGCATGGGGTGCAATTATTGGCACAGCTCTGGCAGTGGGGTTCCTGGGGTTTATCATTTACATCCTCCTGAAGAAGAGGAACAGACAAGAGTTCATGCACAGGAAACTCATCGAGGACATGCCTTCGGAACCAGGTAGAATCAAGGGATGGGTCTGGTTTCTTATGTTACATCAGTCCTGATTCAATGATTAGCTTCTTGCTTATAATGATCAGCAGTCCTGACGCTGGTTCTAGGAGGCCACAATCTATGAAATCTTAAATGTAATAAACTCCATTTAAATTGTTATATTACGACGATCATGGTAAAAAAAAAGTCTAAATTAGTCCCATTAAAATAAGATAAAATAGCTGAAAAGAAAGTTATGTTCTTGGGGTTGGGAGAAAACCTCAGTGACATGGGTTGACAAGTTGGACACTATTTATGTATTCTACTAGGGATTTCTTAGTAAAGCCAGAAAATGAAAATTCTTGTGTATGTGTATGCGGGAGTATGCATGTGTGTGCTCACCCGTGTCTGAAGGCATGCTTTCTTTTAGCACAGAATAGTGCATTCAACATTCAAAGTTCTCTAGTTTGTAACCATTGACTTTGGCTCCCATTTGAGGAGCCATCTAATATAATTTGACCCATTTTTGTTTCAATGAAACAAACAGCCTTGTCAGATTATGTAGCACAGAGTCCTCTAAAGCGGGATTTCCCCCTGCTCTTCACCACTCATGCAGGACACAAAGAGGCACCCAACCCCCCCCCCCCCCTTGAGGGACTGCCGGACAATGTGTGTCTGGTTCACCCACAAATGAACTAGAAAGTGTTTACCACCCACACCCTGTCAGTCTCCTTTCCCTTTACTGAGACACACAGCCACACAAAAGCTGCCACAAGCTGGTGATTATTCACAGGCTGAGAGGACAGTCACTCAGCGACCAGAATGAGGACTCCACCCATTTACAAAGAGGAAGTAGAATTCAAATTACAGTAACTAATTTGCCTGAGGACACTCCTGAAGTCTGACTGTTTGGGACTCTAAACCCTTTGCTATGTTCCCCCTTTAACTTTATCCCAATATGTTCCACTTTCCTTTGAAAACTGCCATTTCAATAATCAGTCAAGTAGATATCTGCTGACATATTCCACTATTCAATCCTTAGTAACTGAAAATATGTTTCAACCAGTTCATCATCAGTTATAATGCTATATAATGCTATGTACATGAAGATATAAGAAAATATACTTATAAACTTTGTTCATATATAGTATTTGAATGAGTATATTATATGTTGATTGGGAAAGCTACATACAGTGGTTTATATTATGGTAACCATTGCTAATTTTGGATTGTTCTAAAGAAAATGAAGTTGGCCTACTAAATACTAAAACCCTCCACTGACCAAGGACAACTACACCTCTTTCCTGACGTTCATATGTTGTTTACATTCTTTATTTCTCTGATCCCCAGTTCTCAGACTGGACAACGGTGAGCCCTTGGACTTGAAATTTGAGGGCTTAGCCTACTACAACCCCGGACTCCAAGGAGACCACATTCAGATGACCAACTTTCCACAGGGACATATGCGCTGAGGAAACACATGAACAGCCAGGCAAGCTGAGAGAGACATATCATACAGTAGTATCATACAGTAGTATGATTACTCAAGAGTTATCCTAGAAACCCTTTACTATGGTGCCTACAGTAGGACACAGAAACTTTTCAGTGTAAATTGAATTTCTTATTGTAAATGTCTGAAATCAAATCTGCCAAAGAATTATAATGAGAATGTTTTTTTCTGCATGGAATCATTGGGGGAAGCCTCTGAACATGGGATTCTGAACCTGATTTAAGTCCAATTTGACATCTCACTACCAACCTTGAAGGATATGTCTCACAGTTTTTAATTAAAGTGTATATATCAAAACAATTAATTCATATCTGTATTCTTACCTGAAATTCCATTATGATGACATTTTTGGAGACTTAAATGCTGTGGTACCTTAAATATATTTAGTTGAAACATATCCTTTATATTGTTTCAATGAATCAAGCAGTTTTTTATTCCTTATTCTCCAGTATTCAATTGTTAATAATAGGACAATGTAAATTTTTTTTTTTTGTCAATATGTCAGTAATATTATGGAGATATGATGTACAGTACTGTGCAAAAGTCTTAGGCACATGTAAAATAATTCTGTAAAGCGAAGATGCTTTCAAAAATAATGAAATGAAATGTTTCTAAATATCAAATTGACTATAAAGAGCAGTAAACAGTAAACAACTAAATCAAATCAATATTTGCCGTTATCTTTAAAACAGCATGAATTATCTTTAAAAAAATAAAACGACACTGTCGTGTAGTTTTATAAGAAAATCAGCTGGTATGTTGTTCTAAGCATCTTGCAGAACTTGCCACAGTTCTTCTGCATATTTTGGCTGTCTCGCTTGCTTCTGTCTGTTCAGGTAATCTCAGCCTCAGCCACTTTGACGCACTTCGTACGCAGCGTCTCATGCATAGGCTTGCATAAGCAAGCTAGCAGCACTGTCAATCACAGGAGTGTGTGCGTATTTCTGGTATGACGCGGTGCATTGGGCTTTATCAGTCCACCGGGAAAAGCTGTGCTAACTAAGTTGTGCTAACTAATCGGTAGTTAGCGAATGCGGCGAATCCATCAAGAACAATGAGTGTTTCGGACCAAGACTAAGAGCTTAACACTGGATGGAAGAAAGTTTTTGAAGTTCACAACATTTCTTCGGTGTGTTTTACTGGAGATTGCCGTGCCATTTGTGTAAATCACATTCTGTTTCTGAATTGACCATATACGGTCTGTGGTTGGTTGTATTGCATGTCAATCAAAGGCGCCATCTTGTCAAAGTGGGCGGCTCTTTACCACGTTAGGCAAGTCTATAGAGTACTCCAGTGAGTATGTCAGATGTGGGCGGAGTCTGGTTTCGGAAGTAAATTCCCTATGACAGAAAGAACGGGCTTCGGAGACTATCGACTATTTCTTGAAATCTGATTTATAGAATAAGATGAAACGTTACTGGATTAGCCTGTGTGGTATAAGGATATAGACCATATATTGCATGTTCCAATTTATTTATTTTTTTAAAGTAATGGATTAATGATTGTAGTTTGACTTGTAGTCCACTTTAACGGACTATATATCCAGCACTGCAATGCACGGGTGGTTCTCGACCAATAAGATATCATCTCGTCTGTCTGGACATTGTTGGCAGATGGGAGTACTGCCACTGAAGATGAGTTAATGTTAGCTTGCTAAGTTCAGAAGCCCGCCCGACAAGGTCAGAAACTACGCTACGGTTAACCACATGAAGCAATTCTAGCTTTTAGTCCTTCAAGCTAGCTAGCTAACGTTAGAAAAAGTGTTTAAAAACGGAGCTGTATGCTACTGCTGGCTAACGTTATATGACAACGTTTGGAGACAATGCTGCTCGTCCGTTTTTTCACAAAAAAATACTAAAACATAAAATATACTCGAAGCTGGTCCAGAAAAACAACATAGTTTGCGACCGGGCGTTATATTGAACAATCCAGAAAATTGACAGTAAGACATAATCACTAGAAATGGTTTAAAAGTAAGTTTTAGTTCATGTCGACGCTCTAAATGAATGGGGAATTTACTTCCGAAACCAGTGTGACGTAGTCACTTGAGTACTCTATGGACCAAACTTTGTGTTTCTCACAAAGTCTGGCCTTCGTGAGACTAAGGTAATCCCAGACAGCCTTGATGATATTGAGATCAGGGCTCTGTGGAGGACATACCATCTCTATTGCAGAACTCCTTGTTCTCCTTTTGACTGTTCAATAAATGTTTTGGAAAATTTATATTAAAATTAAAAATTTGCTCTTTTCTACTGGCACACTAATGCAGAAGACAAAAAGTAAACATCTTAGAAAAAAACAATATTGATATAAAAATTTCCAGGATGCCTAAGTCTTGCACAGTACAGTATAATGTACAAAATCAATGATTGCATGAATACAGTTTAAAGCTTTAAATTAAAACAACTTGGTTTCTGCAGGTCATGAAAAGGGAGTTTTGACTTGTCATGGGAGTGATTATCTCATTGTGTCACACAACAGGAAATTACTCTGTGTAAGGCTCATTCTAAAACAGAAAATTGCAATAACATCCAGGCTATGACCAAGAACATGTTGGGGGTACTGGGGCTTTTCTGTAGAAAAGCAGAAAAGTCTAAAATACTAGCATCTGGTGGTATGTGTAGTGTACAGATGGTTTTATCAGGTAACCCTAATATTTCAGTGGTAGCTGTAAACAAGATTTTGTGGAATTACAATGTTCTTACGAACACTTAATTTTCCCAATAAATTTGAACAAATGTATTGTTAGGTGAAATTACTATTTTGATAAATATTCCTTTCAGACAATATGCATTTCTTAATTGTCTCCTGATACATGCTTTAGAATCTGTGCATTTAATAATTTGAACAAGCATTTATGACTGAAATTAACGGGGTTATCTCAAAATGCACCGTAAAGTTTAAATTACGAGTTGGCTTTTTCATTAAAGGTTTTCGGCAAATGAGCTTTACAAATTTCAACATAAAAATACACTTCGATGAGTTAGTTTAGCTTATTTACATTCTGCCCACATTATTCAGCTTTGAGTTGGTTGCAATTATCCGTATGTACCAACAGCTCACAGTTTGTGGTTCGTTATTAATTGAAGGCTGAAGTACCGTTTATTTGTAAAAAAGGAATGTGAACTGTGCAATTTTGAGGTGCGGAATGAAATTTTTCTGTACTTACCCCATATTGCCATGAAGATTGCAAAAAAAACTGTGCCGCCATTGTCAAAGAGATGTGTCACCTGGAAAAACACAAAGGGTGACCTCTAAACAGAAAAATATCAATCAAATTCAAAGTCTCAAGCAATGGAATGGTCTCTTGATAAAACTGCCACATCATTAAACAGTACTGTTTACAGTCGGAGTGTGAGTAGCCATGTAAAGCCTATGAGAACAATGTATACTCCATAACCCACTGGGGTCATTTTAATTCAGTTTTCTATATATAATGCGTTATTCTCAGTGAAAATTCACATTTAACATAAAGATGTTTATTTTTTCATGAGAATTCAAACTGAGGGATGGTGGATAGGTCATAATCTTTCCCCTACACAAAATGATTTCTTTGCTGTAAAATAAATCATAATTAAATTATTCCAACATTAAATTATCGAATTGAATCCGAAAACACCATTTCAGACTATTTACAGTACAGAATTGAAAATGGAGATAAAAACAGTGAATGCTACATGCTGAAAGATGGTCAGTATTATTGGTATTTGCATCTGTAGAGAAGTAGAATGTACAGGCATGCACACACATACCAATACATTTCCAGGAACTATATCAACCTACACACTATGTGAAACATTTTATGTCTATATAGTGTCATATACAGTTGTGTTAAAAAAAATAGCAGTACAACATCAGTAACCTGATGAACCACTGTTATTAGTAGTAGTGATATTTCTGCATGGCAAATAATTTACTTGTAGATGTAGTAGTGTAATAGAAAAACAACAGACCCAACTGTCATGACATGCACGCTGCTTGTTCTGAGTAATTGACTCATTCATTGAAAGGGGTGTGTTCAAAATAATAGCAGTGTGGAGTTTAATTAGAGAATTCATTCATTCTGTGAAAAAACAGGTGTCATTAATTGTCCTTTATTAAGGAAGAAGGGAAGCAAATGTTTCACACATTGTTATAAAATATATTTCTATTTACTATTAATTTACTATATCTGAATTGCTAAGTAAAATGGGCCGTTCCAAACATTGTTCGGAGGAACAACGTAATTTGATTAAAAAGTTGATTGGAGAGGGGAAAACGTATAAAGAAGTGCAGCAAATTATAAGATGCTCAGCTAAAATTATCTCAAATGCTTTAAAATGGCAACAAAAACCCGAAACACGCGAAAGAAAACGAGCAACTACTGTTAAAACGGATCGAAGAATAGTCAGAATGGCAAAGATTCAGCCAATCATCACCTCCAGAAAGATCAAAGATGATCTAAAATTACCTGTAAGTGCTGTTACAGTCAGAAGACGTTTGATCGAAGCTAAGCTATCAGCCGTCGCGGTAGTACAGCGGTAAAAGCGCCGACTTTCAGTCGGTGCGGTTGTGCTCCGAGGATCGGGGTTCGCGCCCCGGTCCTGCCAGATCCGAGCATGGCCGACGCCCTGTGGGAGCAGCAATTGGCGGCTGCTTCCAGGTGGGGGGAGGGGCTTGGAGAGAATCGCTGTGCGCATAGCGGCCCTGGGCGGGCTGGAATCACGGTCAGGAGCTAGGAGGAGTCGCGCCCTGAAGAGGACGTGGCGCCCTCCCGTCCTACCACCGGCTGACGGGGTTGTGTAGCGGTGATTCTCTAGCGGTTGCTACACAGGGGAATTGGATTAGAATAGGGGCTCAATTGGCTACTAAATTTGGAGAAAATGGGGAAAAATCAGAAACAAATTTTTAAAAGAAAAAAAAAAAAGAAGCTAAGCTATCAGCAAGAGGCCCCCGTAAAGCACCATTGTTGAAAAAACGGCATGTGCAGAATCGGTTAAAATTTGCCAAGGAACACATCGATTGGCCCGAAGAGAAATGGCGTAACATTCTGTGGACTGATGAGAGTAAAATTGTTATTTTCGGGTCTAGTGGTCGTCGACAGTACGTCAGACGACCCCCGGGTACTGAATTCAAGCCACAGTACACTGTGAAGACAGTGAAGCATGGTGGCGCAAAAATCATGGTATGGGGATGTTTTTCATACTACGGTGTTGGGCCTATTTATCGTATACCAGGGATCATGGATAAGTTTGAATACATCAAAATACTTGAAGAGATTATATTGCCGTATGCCGAAGAGGAAATGCCCCTGAAATGGGTGTTTCAACAAGACAACGACCCCAAACACACGAGTAAGCGAGCAACATCTTGGTTCCAGACAAAAAGGATTGAGGTAATGGAGTGGCCAGCTCAATCCCCCGACCTCAACCCCATTGAAAACTTGTGGGGTGACATTAAAAATGCAGTTTCTGAAGCAAAACCCAAAAATTCACAGGAACTGTGGAATGTAGTTAATTCATCCTGAGCTGAAATACCTGTTTCTAGGTGCCAGAAGTTGGTTGACTCGATGCAACGCAGATGCGCAGCAGTTATCAAAAACAATGGTTATGCAACTAAATATTAGTTCAGTAATTTAAAGTGAAGTTAAATCTTGAAAAATTTCTTCAGTTTATACAGTATGGGCTCTATTTTCAAACCGGCGCAAACCAGCGCAAGGGGACGGTATAGTCAAACGCTAGCTTGTTGACAGCATCAACGTCTTAAAACTGGCGCTATGGCGTTTCTCAGCAATACCGCTAGGATCAACAAATTCTCAACATAACATCCTTTCGCTTGCGCTGCAGTGGAATGGGTGGCGCTGTCTGGGGCATGTTCTAAAATACTTTTGGCGCAGTGACAATTTGAACCAACGAAAACCCATTGCGTTATGATCAGCTGGAACCACCTCTTAGCGGCAACGCAATAGACTCTGGCAATTTGGCAACTTATTAGTCATGTAGTTCTTTGTAGTGTCTATAGGTGATGCCAACATTACACTTCCATTTAATGAACAAATAGCCTATAATTATTATTATTAATTAATTTTAATTTAAACTACTAGAATAAAACAGGACAGCTTACAAGAAACTTGCGATCATGTAGGCCAATAGCCTATAATATATAAATTACACATTGGCACAGTTGAATCATAAGCCTACCACTACACAATACACAGAAAGGATATACTTTCAGCGGGTGTCCTTCCTCAACTATACGGACAATGAATGCAGTAAAAAGTCAAAACTCGCATTTTTTCTCAAGTGTGGGTTCCCCGGGGTGCTTGGTGCTATCGACTGCACGCACATACAAATCCGCGCACCACCCGAGCATGCAATAGTTTTCGTCAATCGCAAAGGAACACATTCCATCAATGTCCAGGTGACATGCGACAAAATTAGCTTGCCCCACCTGCACCAGTGGTCGCGTTCCCCATCACAGCCAGAGCAAAGAGAAATCAACTGGCTGAGCGGTTTAATAGGGCTAGATAAATGGTAAGTATCGGATCAGCTTTTAAAATGAACATTTCAATGCATGTTCCCACGTAGAATCATACACACATCCAAGTTGACGGTCCAGTGCGTTTGGGTTGCTCATTATGAAATTGCATGGAGCGATTGTGTTCCAATTGTTGTTTTTTTTAAAGCATGAGAACAACAATTTGATTGGCTACCATAGAGACACACCTTGGACATTTAAACCCAGCCTTTTAGCAATACCGCCATAAGGTGCGCCAAGATTGCCGTCATGAAATTACCAAATTTCTCGCCAACGCCCTCAGAGCGATACCGCCAAGCGCTTACTCTTGTGTTCACCATTGCGTTTGGTTTATTAAAATAGAGCCCTAAGTGTTTGAGTTTGAAGAGAAAAATGTCGACACAGCTATTTTTTTGAACAGATTAATATTCCTTTTCTTAGCTTCCTGTAAAAGAATAACGCAGACTTGATAAAATTTGTTAATGCTTTGATTTGGAATTGAATGTGTAATGTTTCCACTACATTTGAAATATGGAACTAAAAGCTATTTAAAAATATTTGCACTTTATTCACTTTTTTTAACGCACTGCTATTTATTTGAACACAACTGTATATGGAGTATACTGTATATTTCATGTAGACCAATTCCAATGGTTGTAAAATGAACTTTATGGCTTTTAAGCTGAATGGGTGTAATAGATCCCTCTTATTATCATTTTTTAAAAACAATGTCTACATGTCAGCTGACGGTGAAATGGACCATCTTTTGATTTGCCATAGAATTAGGGAGCCAGCTACAGTAGTTTACCCTCATCCAGTGCTTGGTTCAATATACACTAAGATGAATGCACAATTTGTTGAATTCCATACCAGTCCCCAAGCACAACAACACGGATGGAGGAGAGTTCTATACATAAAGTAATTTCTTCTTTCATTGACTTGTGATATTATTATTTATACTCCTACTGTTTTAATTCATAAGTCCCTCATTCCAATGAGGCTTAAGGGGTTAGCAGTTTCAGTATTTATGATATATAGGCTCTGTAGCATTTGTCAGCTTAAGAGAGCTAGTTTTATGAACTTACACAGGATCCCTGCTGTATATGGAGCTAAGGATTTAAATTTATGTTTAGAGGAAAATATTTTTCAAGTTAAGGCAAGGCTATTCAAGACAGGTATGTCTGGATTTCTGAGGATAAACAGGTTTTTAAAGTTTTCTGACATCACCGTGTATTTTTGTCTCCTACAATTCATGTGATAAACATTGCTTTTTCTTATGCCCAACCCTTGGTAAGACATACCTATTTTGTGATTCACATACAGTTTAAATGGTTTTGAGTTATATTGTTCAGCTAACATTAAAACTGCATAAAAAACTGTTCTGCATACGTAAATGAAAAGTAACAAAAACTTGTCTCTTGTATGCTATATTTTCTAGAATACCACCTATTTCATGCAAATGTAATTCAAATATGACTAAATATCACAATTGATGATACATTATGAGCTTCTGAACTTGATAAGCCTCTAATGTGACAATATTGTTGCTAAAATGATCATGTGCAAAATTAATCTGTCGTATTATGATACAGAAAATATAGATTAGATTAGGCAGCTAAAGATTTTGGCCTATATTCAGTCTACCTTTGGCATGGAAATAAATAGAAATATTACTTTTCTATTCACAAATTCAGTCTCTTTGCACTAAAAAGTATAGCGATCACCAAAATTAACTTGCCACACTGTGTCTGCAAAAAAATGAAAAAAGCGGCAAAGTTAAGGACAAATTCTGATTGAATCCAAGCCTTGGGCTGTTCTTGGGCAGTTATTTTTAGTCACTAGTCACTCTGGAAAATTCCTATTGCAAGGTGCTGTGTGACAACCTGTTTTTAAGTGGTGCACTAAAAATAAAAGATTGACTAATTGATTGAATGATAACTGCTCCCAAAAAAGCAGTATGGAGAGAGCAGGGCTTACCTTGGCATACACGCAGCTGTCACTCAAAATCCAGGAACTGCAGTTTCCCTCACACATGGGACACATGATGGTGGTGTTCGCCTCACAGATCTCCCTACTGATGATAAAGGAGGGAGACATATCTGTCACTTTATCCACCTTTTATTTTTTTTATTTTAAATACAGCGCTATGTCTCCCTCCTTAGCGCTATAGCTAAATACTGCTATTACATATGTCTTACTGCTTGACAGGTTAATTAAAATGAAAACTTGCATAGTGTCAATATATTAGTACATTGGAAAATAGCTACACATGAATCAGACTAACAAACAAGTCTTCACTGGCTGGCAGCAAATGGCCTACTTTTGATTTTTATTTCGTAGCCTATAGCTAATGTAATTATGTCATTATATCGAAATCAGTTGAGTGATTACCTTATCTCGCAATATTAATATAGCACGTTTTTTGTTTGTTTCAGTACGAGTTGTAAACTGACGAAGGCAATTATGGTTTACCTCTTGCTCCAAATGCTCCTGAGGAGGAGAAGAATGTGGGTACACCCATGAATTGCTTTGATCACACTTTTGATTATATTAAAACAAATATCTAAACTATATAGAATGTTGTTTTTTAAAGCTAAATGTAGCAAACAAGACAATGCCTCATGTATAAAGTTCACTTTATATAATTTATTTATTTGGGACAGTAATCAACATGTTCTAAACATTTAATTATAGCAGAATTAGCAGCTATTTTGATTCTGTAGTACCTTAAATCGATACAGTGATATCAGTATAATAAAAACAAAAGTAAGCATAGTCTTAATTCATTGAACAAATATATATAAATTTGTATACTATAATAAAGAAAAAGCATTATATAAATGGGACTGGTTATATGCAAAATGTATGACTTGATTTAACTTCATTCATCCAACAATGGTGGTTGTCTCTGTTCCCTTTTTCATTAGGGCCTATATTAAAATATAATATGTATTAAAATAATTAATAACAATAGTAAAACTATTAGTAGGTTGAAAAACATTAATACATAGTGATATGATGCAGATATTGAGCATATACAATGTATTTCTATAAGATTGCGCATGCGGATGACCAGAAGATTCCGCCCAGAGCGGAAAAATCAGCTCCACGTCCGCGAGCTGTCCGCCCGCCAGCCGTGCGTGCGTGGCCGGTGAGAACCGCGGCAATTCGTTAACATGGGAGCGGAAGTGAAGCGCAACAGTGCGCGTGTGCGTGCGCTTGAGCTTGCGCGTCTGGTGGGTTCTGGGCGTATCGCCCAGAACACGCCACTTGCGTCTGCGCTTCTCAGATACGGATTTATACAGTACATTTTTCGGAACAAAATGGGCTACATTACTTACATAATATCGTAATTTTTCAGGTAGCCTACAAAAAAACAAGAAGCTATAGCACACTTGTCAAACTTGCCATGGAAGGTTTTAAATCATAGACATTAAACAAACATAAGTTATTAATGTAGCTTACACCAATATGTCTGCAAAAGTTCAGAAGCATTTTTCTCTAAACCACTGGTGATAGTCCAGATGTAACAGGGGTCTAATTTTTAGAGAAATTAAATCATGGGTTTAAAAATAGATTTTGATAACATAGCAGCAATTAACACATGTATAGCCACACCTGATGATGATGGCTGTAGGGGCAAAACTAGATTTTGATAACAATATAGCAGCAATTAACACATGTATAGCCACACCTAATGATGATGGCTGTAGGTGCAAAACTAGATTTTGAAAACAATACCTGCACCATGAACACCTATTTTAACCACATAATGATGATTGCTGTTTAAATAGAATAGGTAGGCCTATGCAAAACTAGCCCTGACAACTCTTTCAACACCGGGATCAACGTCCTCATTTTCAGTAAAGTATCGCATACCCATTTCGGAAATTAATTATTTTTGTACAGGTTTTTAGTGAAGTAAACATTATCACAATAAAAAAACAATACTTCCCATCTGCTCCAACAGCCGAGGCAATTGCATTCCAAGCTCTTTCTTTTCTTATATTGTCCCTGTAGAAATAATCCCATGCGACATACAGCTCCATGTATTTCTCTGCTTAATAGATCAATCTACAATTGTCCATCTTCTCTCTTTGCTTTCTTTACGGTTTATGTCTGCATCAAGTCTCATGCACAGCAAAACTGCTGGTGTATATTTAACACCCTAGGGTGTTTATATGATATTATGGTGTTAAATATACCGTACACCATCATTTTTTGCTGTGTGTCACGTGCAGTTGTTTAGAATAATTTTTTTTCCGCCAAGTTTGACACTTGATTGTAAATACATGATAAGCCTATATTGATTGGGATGGCAGGTATGCCATCCGCCAAGTTACGGCTTGTTCTTCTTCTTCTTCTTCCCATTTTTCCTGCCAAACTGCCTGCCTCCGTCGCGATGTTATCCAATGGGGAGAATTATTATTTTAGGGTATGGTCCGTATACCTGCTCATCAAGTTTATCGCCCAATAAAAACGCTTTATACCAATGTTTTTTAATGTTAATACAGCTAATGGCTTCATGCTTTCCAAGAAGTTACTGTGGCCTAATGGATAGAGGTGCTGTCTCCCACACAGAGGATTGTAGGTTCAAGCCCAGCAGGGCACATGTTTATTTTCCACAAAAACAATGTGCAACTGTTAAGTACTTTTCATTTATTAGACTATTATTATTTTGAAGAGGTTCAAAAGAGGTTTCCAATATTAACTGTTCAATGTTTCACTTGTATTTCACTTGTACTATATCACACCCTCCCCAAACCGGACGGTTGCTCTTGTCTGGTTTGAGGAGGGTGTTAAGCTCTGCTCTTGCAGTCATAACTGACTGACTGTGGAAACCGAACCTCAACGTACCCTTGCCTTGGCCAACATTTCTTTATTCATTAATTTCTTGACTTCAGCTCTGTTCACTTTATCCTTTTCACACATAACACAATGTCACCATAAAATTAACTACTAGGAACATTAAGAATTTACGATAATAGCCTAGATTAAGAATTGATGATAGCCTCCTTTAAGCTGCAATCCTTCAAGAGATTTATAAACCGCCAATTCCCCAAACATATCTGATTCATGGTAGTCACTTAAAAATAAAAACAACAATAGCCTCCGAATGTGGCTCTAGTCTACGCTACTCTGCAGATAATGTAGCTTACTGCAAACACTTTTAATTAGAATAATAATGATAATAATAATAATAATAATAATAATAATAATAATAATAATAATAATAAGAATCTCTGGTATGTACTTTCTTAGTAGTATCTATTGTTTTCTTTCTGGCTAAGATTCCTGGGAAATATGCGTTGTCCAATTAAGCCTGTTAGCCAACGTTACTGTTGCCAGAGAAACTTCTAGTCAGGAAGCAGATACAAGCTAGGTTACTACGAAGCGAATCAACATGCCTTATAGCCTACATTCATTGCACTACAGAAAACTAAACTAAACCTAGCTGTCCGGTACCAAAACATTTCCTGCAGGTAACGTTCTACACTACCGGAAAAAAAATTCTGCTGTGCTTATGAACTCACTAGCTCGCTCGCTAGCTCGTAGCCCACACATCGCATTCGGCAATCCAGTGTTGAATAGCCTAACGTTAAGTGTATTTAATGTTCTATAGAATACTAACAGCCCTATTTTAAAACTGCATTTCCACATTTTACTGATGCAAACTATTTAGGCTGTATGTCTTTCAGCTAGAATGAGTTTGCATCTAGCCCATCGTGCATGCATATCTCCATATAGACTTGGTTCATTACATGCTTCTTCATGATCGATAGCTCAGGTGGTGCTGTTCATTGTATTTCATTACACATTAAATACTGCTCATCTACAAACTCTTTTAATGTAATTGTGTGCTGTCTGTAATAGGATAACTGTTCTCATTTTTGTCAATAGAGGGCGTTATGGTTACGCAAATGTCTGCATGAATTTCTTTGGAATGCATGTCTCCCTCCATGTTTATCTTCATGCATCATTCATCATTAGTTAGCTATAAAAAATAAGTGATATCAGATCAAAAACGTCTACGACGTAAAAAAAAAAAAAAAGCCAAGTTACTCACGCATAGCCTACATAGCGCTGTCTATAAGTCCTTAATTCCAACTTGCAAAAACTAGGCCTGCCTTTAAAAGTATTGATATCAAAATGTGGCCAAGTTACAACTAACAATATTGCCTATTGTAGCTCACACTAAATAAACTAGCTCTATTCCAAAGCAATGCTATCCAAACTTTCCTAAATTATTTAATGCAACTTGGCCCTGTGTTTCTTCATCTTACCATCTCAAGAGAATGTGGTCAATGAAACTGTATTTTCCACATCAAACTGCAAAATGAGAATAATTTATAGTGGAAATACTCAGATTCAGATGTGTTCTACTTAGAAATTAAACAGAAAAATTCCTACACTATAGGCATGTTTGAACAATTGTCTGCATTCACTGCTGTGGGTCTATGAAAAGCACAGAATGAATAAAATGTATTATTATTATTATGTATTTATTGATTTATTTATTTGGATTTCTATCAAAACCTGTGTAGTCCTACAGAGCATAGATATCCCTGTGTTCACAAAATTCTGTTTGCAAATATCATAAATACTATTATGTTAAGAAAATTGGTACTATTACTTATTTGCCACCATCTGACCCACAAACATGTTTGGATACGTTTGTAAAAATGCTATATGTACGCTATATTCTAGGTTAAAATATTACTCATTTTTATCTGCATTTATTTATTCATCACCTCTTTCTCTATTGTACATGATGTTTCTTCATATAAATGTCTGTTTGTGAATTGTAAAGAATTCTGTAGCAGCAGTTAACATTTTAAAACCTGTACATTTCCTGAAGTAAACTTGCCAACAAAGTACAACCATATCCTTTCTGAAGTGTAATTATTCATCAACTGTTAAAAACATTAATTGAAATCATATGTTGTTCCATGAGGCACAATCTCTTCACATGCAAAGATGAAGAAACACAGGGCCAAGTTGCATTAAATAATTTAGGAAAGTTTGGATAGCATTGCTTTGGAATAGAGCTAGTTTATTTAGTGTGAGCTACAATAGGCAACATTGTTCGTTGTAACTTGGCCACATTTTGATATCAATACTTTTAAAGGCAGGCCTAGTTTTTGCAAGTTGGAATTAAAGACTTATAGACAGCGCTATGTAGGCTATGTGTGTGTAACTTGGCTTTTTTTTAACGTCGTAGACGTTTTTGATCTGGTTGTAAATACATGATAAGCCTATATAACCTATTCTTATTTATTTGGCAGTAACAGATGCAATTCTTATCTATGCTCACTCTAGTTTTAATGTTTAATGTAGTTTTATTCACCGATGTTCATATCCCATCTTGATTTAAAATGAATATCAGCGAAGTGAGTAGGCTATTATTTAACAATAACAACAAGAGATTATAGGTTGGTGAATACTTTTGGCGTTGGCTCTCTTTTTCTCGGTGCGCCAAGCACGCCAGAAGTGGATAATTCAATTTACGGGATTGGATTCGGACCTACACTGTGTGTTGTTATGTTTGCATTTGTATGTGGGTGTGTATAGCCTATATATGCACCTATTTATTTTCATTATTTTCTCTACCTACCTGAAATAAAATGTAAAAACATTCATCAAACACCAAAAAAAAATTACGATGCTTTGTGTTATTTTATCTATCCATCCAGTAGCCTACAACAAGTAACTCATATGCCTTCCCCAGTGTCATGTAATAAATTACCTTACTAAAAATGCAACATTGAGAATATTCACATTTTTAGGCCAGTTATTAGGCCAAACAAATAAACTATCCAAAGAGGAGTTTGCTAATAACCATGTAATTAAATCAGAATTAATATATAGGAAAGGATGAAAAGGATGGCCACGCCGCTGTGTTTGGCTGCTTGTCATTGCCTGTTGCCGCTCCTGTTTGTCCTGGCGCTGTTTGTGTCTCTGTGTTTGCATGATGTGCAAGCCACTATTTTCTATGATCGTCAAACACTACTGAATATTCGAGCCTCTGTCGTGGACTTACATGCTCGGGATCCCGGACAAAGCAGCTTTCACCGCTTTCTATTTTCCCAACTACCTGAAGGTATATGGGCTCAGCCCCGCGGCTACCACCGTAGGAAACGAGCTAGGAGGCGGAGTAAACGTGCAGGCGCCTCGGTTAAGCTGAGGAATCTTGCCCGCTCTCGCTCAGCACCGACTTACCTTTTTCAGCTCGATGATCTTGGACTTGATCGGCCACGTCGCTTCATTCCTCGGCGCTCCCTCGAGACCAGGTACGCCCTTCTCCGACCGATTATCCCAGACACAGATCTGGACGCCAGACCGCTGCCCTGCTCCCTGCCAGGCTAACTGTGAAGCGGAGTGGTGTAGTCCTCCAGAACCTCCGCCCGTTGTCAGATTATATTGCTATCCCAGTCAAAGTGGCCAGCCTGGTCTCACTCCCAAGTCGTCACATAGCGACGCTTGGGCAGCTCCTACGGCGTCATCCTTTAGACGCAGAAGGAGGCCTTTTGCGTCATTATTTGACGCACTCGTCTCGAATTTACGAATCCTACTATGGCGAAGGCTTTGCTCATGATAACCGACTGCGAGCATGCCCGCTCAGTCTTCGCCGTGTGCGCGTAGATCTTTCTGAGTTTGTGATTCCCGTACCTCACCCCCAACCCCTAAACATAACCTCACAGGAGTTCATGTAACTCGGGCTCATGCCCGAACTGTTAAGATAGTGGGCGAGCCCGACCACAAGAGTTCACATAACTCTCTACCAGATGAAGAAAAAAAAAGCATAAAAAAGCATAATATTGAAGATCCACAACCAAAGACAAATTATGTGGCCACAACCGTCAATATACGACACAAAAGGCTGCGTCAATATACGACGCAAAAGGCTACCTTTTTGCTTGGGCAGAAGCGTCGCTATGTGACGAGTCCGCGTGAGACCACGTTGAAGTGGCTCTGTTCAACGCGAGATCCTTATCCAATAAGCCTTTTTTTTTTTTAGTTTAGATTTCAACTTTTTTTTGTTGAACTCTGTCCTGATGACTGTAACTTTTTTAGCATGCCTAGACCCTCCGAGCTCGGTGGGGGTCTAGCCGCTGTATTTAAGAAATATTTTCATTGCCGCCTACTGAACTCCGATTATTTTTCCAGTTTCGAGGTGCAATTAATTAAAGTGGGCCTGGTCAATCCCCTCTTAATTGCTCTTGTGTATCATCCCCCTAAAATACATAAAGACTTTATTACTCAATTTGCGGACTTCCTCTCAAACACTATGCCCAACTTTGATCGAGTTCTGATTCTTGGTGAATTTAATATTAATGTTTGCTGTCCCGCTAAGACTCTCGTAAGTGATTTTATGCATCTGGTTGAATCTTGCTCTGTTTACTACCGGTCCCACTCACACGCTAAGCCATACATTCGACATAGTTGTATCGTTTGGTTTTCCGATTTTCAAAGTGGAAATAACGGACACTTCTCTGTCGGATCATTGTACTGTTATTTTTGATGCATCGCTGCCTTTCTCTTCTACCAAATCTCATATTCCTGTATGTTGCTCTCGCTACATTAACTCTTCGACTGCCAATAAGTTCTCTGAAGCTCTCTTAGCTGCACTATTGAGGCCCCCCCCCCCCATCTCAGCACTGAGGAACTCACTTCCTTATTTAATAGCACCGGCTCTTCTATTCTGAATACTGTTGTGCCCTCTTGAATACTGAATACTGTTGCGCCCTCTTCAAACTTAAATTGAAGAAGCCTAAACCTAAAGGTCTGCTTTGGCTTAATGACACCACCAGAGCCCTGAGGAGGTAGTGTAGAATATCTGAACAAAAGTGGAAGAGTGATAAGCTTCAAATTTCCTTTGACATTTTGAGAAACAATCTTCATAAATATCAAGAAGTAGTTAAGACTGCGAGAGCAAAATACTTCTGACCTAATTTCCAACAACTCTCATAATCCCAAGGTCTTATTCAATACCATAAATTCTGTCATCTGCCCCACCCCCAGTACCAGCTCAGATGTGTCCCCTGCTAAGTGTGTGCAGAATTAAAAAATGTTTTCATTAGCAAAGTTGAGGACATTAGAATGAAAATCCACCAACCCACCCCCTCCCCCCCCCCAACCCATCACGCTACCCTCCCTTACAAAGATTGTTTCCATCATGACACCTGCAACCTGCAACCTGCCCCCTTGACATTGTTCCCACTGCCCTTCTGAAGGATGTCTTTGACATAGCCGGTCCCAGCATCTGTTCTATTATCAACAGCTCACTGGCCACTTGTACCGTTCCAACCTGTTTCAAGCACACAGTGGTCCAGCCCCTCCTGAAAAAACCCAACTTGGACCCTACCTTGCCTAGTAACTATAGACCTATCTCTAAACTTTCATTACTGTCAAAGGTTCTCGAAAAGGTTATTCTCAGTCAATTGCTGCCCTACCTATGCCACAACAACATCCTGGAAAGATTTCAGTCAGGTTTTAAGGCTTATCATAGCACAGAGTCTACCTTGTTGAAAGTGTACAACGACCTGCTCCTCTCTATCGACTCCGGTGACTGTGCCATCCTAATTCTTCTTGACCTCAGCGCGGCGTTCGATACTGTGGATCATGACATTTTAATAGACCGTCTCCAGTACGAGGTTGGTATTGATGGCACTGCCCTGAACTGGTTCACATCCTACCTCAAAAATAGAAGCTTCGCCGTCAACATAGGTTATTTCTCCTCTCCCCCAGTTAGTCTCTCCTGCGGGGTCCCACAAGGTTCCATCCTAGGTTTCATTCTTTTCTCTATATACATGCTCCTCCTCGGTCAAATAATTCAAAAATACAACATTTCCTTTCACTGTTATGCTGATGACACTCAGCTTTATCTCCCCCTGAAACCAAATGACCAGTCCAATCTATTCAGTATCTTGAACTGCCTTGAGGACATAAAGTGTTGGATGGCACAAAACTTCCTACAGCTGAATGAAGGCAAGTCTGAAGTTGTCCTATTTGGCCCCCCTGTCTCTGTCAAAGTGATTACCAACAGTCTTGGCAACCTGTCCACCCTTGTCAAACCCCATGTCAAAAATCTTGGTGTGATATTTAATTCCGCCTTTAAGTTTGACAAGAAAGTTAATGTAGTAGTGAAAGCCAGTTTTTCCCAGCTTCGTATTATTGTCAAAATCAAGCTGTTTCTTTCTTTCAAAGATCTTGAGAAAGTCATCCACACCTTTATATCCTCCCGCTTGGACTACTGCAACTCCCTGTATACTGAGATTAGTCTGTCGTCCCTGTCCCATCTGCAACTGGTACAGAACGCCGCAGCCAGGCTCCTGACAGGTACCTGGAAGAGGGACCATATTACCCCTATCCTGGCCACTCTCCACTGGCTGCCTGTAAGGTTTAGAATAGATTTTAAGGTTCTCCTGTTTGTTTATAAAGCCCTAAATGGGCTGGCCCCCTCCTATATCACAGACCTTCTAACCCCTTATTCTACCTCCAGGTCCCTCAGGTCGGCTGACTTGGGGCTCCTGGCTGACCCGCGATCTAAACTTAAGCTGAGGGGTGACCGCGCCTTTGCGGTTGCAGCCCCTAGACTGTGGAACAGCATTCCCCTCCCTATCAGATCTGCCCCTTCCATCGACTCTTTTAAGTCCAGGCTCAAAACTCACTTTTATTCACTAGCATTTGAATCTTCCTTATTTGGCTTGTGCCTATGTCCATGTGTTGTTTATTTGTCCCTACGAGCTGTGTGCCTTGTTATTTATGTCGGTGTTTCTTGTTTCTTGCATTTGCGATTATAGCTACCTGCTCTGGTCTGTACAGCACTTTGGTCAACGTGAGTCATTTTTAATGTGCTTTATAAATAAATTTTATTGATTTATTGATTGATATAATCGATTACCAACCTATAATCTCTTGTTGTTATTGTTAAATAATAGCCTACTCGCTTCGCTGATATTCATTTTAGATCGAGATGGGATATGAACATCAGTTATTAAAACTACATTAAACATGTATTATCACTTCAGTGGGCATGGAGAAGCATTGCATCTGTTACTGCCAAATAAATAAGAATAGGTTATAGAGGCTTATCATGTATTTGCAATCAAGTGTCAAACTTTGCGGAAAAATAAAACGCAGTCTAAACAACTGCACGTGACACACAGCAAAAATGGTAGTGTATAGGCTATTTAACACCCTAGGGTGTTTATATGATATTTCTACAGGGACAATATAAGAAAAGAAAGAGCTTGGAATGCAATTGCCTTGGCGGTTGGAGCAGATGGGAAGTATTGTTTTTTTATTGTGATAATGTTTACTTCACTAAAAACCTGTACAAAAATAATTAATTTCCGAAATTGGTATGCGATACTTTACTGAAAACGAGGACGTTGGTCCCGGTGTTGTTAAAGTTGATCCCGGTGAAAGTTGAAAGAGTTATCAGGGCTAGTTTTGCATAGGCCTACCTATCCTATTTAAACAGCAATCATCATTATGTGGTTAAAATAGGTGTTCATGGTGCAGATATTGTTTTCAAAATCTAGTTTTGCCCCTACAGCCATCATCATTAGGTGTGGCTATACATGTGTTAATTGCTGCTATGTTATCAAAATCTATTTTTAAATCCATGATTTAATTTCTCTAAAAATTAGACCCTCTGTTACACCCGGACTATTGTAGGGAACATGCCTCTATATTCCTACATGTGGAGTATTACTCATGCAAGGTGTTTACATATACATTTAGCAGTAATGGTGATAGACAATTAAAACATGTTCGTCTTACCAGTCTTCACCCGGGCACCATAAATGTAGAGAATATCCTTGACGGGGCGCCATAAATGTAAGGAATATGCCTCGATATATATATATAAACTCTTACATGGGATGCCAGAAATATAGGCAATAACTATGGAATAATGAGGTTTACCCTTATTATTCTTAAATTAGGTTAAAATTAAATCAGTCTCATTTGATTATTATGGATTATAATTACTACTACTTCAATTTACTACCAAAGCACTAATAACTAATAATTCATAAGGGTTGAAGGTATTACGTTCTAATGATTAGGTTTGACTCAGCTCTCGTGTTCATACGACATCAAAACAGACACCAGGTTTAACAAAAATAGATTTATTAAACAAGGGAAAAAATTTATATTACATTCTACTAAATAGACATATTGTGTGGTGTGCGTATTGTAGCATTTATATGTGTGTATGCACATATGGGTGTGTGTGTGTGTGTAGGCCTATGCCACAAGGAATCACGTGGAGTAAGGTAACTGTGTCGCAGCACGATGGTGATTATTGATCTCAAATCTGACGTTACTATAAATAAGTTAGCGCACTTCGGTCAGGAAATAACGTATTTATCATCTACAGTAAGCTAAAATGAGATCATATCACACAAATGTTAGTCAGTGTTAGGATAGAGGGGCAAACCAGTGAGTCCTACTCGGGTTAGATAACAGTACTACCACATTAGCAATGAAACGGTAGGCCAGCCGGCTAGCTTGCTAACCAGCGCAACAAGTTTATACAGCTGTGATCGCACAAAGGCGAGATACGATCAAATTGCCGATAAACAATTCAGACTAAAATCCTAAACTATGCCTGGGATGTTTGATCAGCCTTACTGAAGTCCGCGGTGAGTTGATTACATCTGGCTTGTCCATGAGGGATGGTCTCCTTGGTCTTTCTCCTGGTTTGCGTCTTTGTCCGACGTCGTCTGGTTATCTCCTGCGTCTTGGTCCGTGGCTGGAACACACCTCTGTCGGAGTTGCGTTAATTCAGATCTATGGTTAGATGCCATAGGCAAGCTAACCCGTTTGCGTCTCTCTCCGCGGCCTTTGATGCTGCTGCTGCGGTATTGCTGGTGCAATGGAGGTCCACCTTTGTAGCTGTGTAGCTAGCGAAAGGGAAGACAAAAATTGGAGTGCTGCCTCTTGTGCAGCACTATCGAGGAAGAGATGGAAGAGTGAAGTGAATTGGGTTGGGAGACTGGAATGTGTTCAGTATTATCTGTTTTAGTTTTATGACCCTTAGTGTCTCGTATTTCCAAGAGACATGATTGGCTGTGGCCGTGTTTTAAATGTCTTTTGGGTTTCCTGTGGAGTGAATGGAAATGTAGTCCATTGTCCCTACATCCCCCCTTTTGGTCTGGGAATACGGCTTAAGCCAGTATTCCTTGAGCACAAATGTCAGTTGACAGTTCACAGGCCCTCAAGTCCATTTAAAATGTCACAATAAAATGGAAGTCCAGAGGAGCTGACAAATGTCACAATGCTAAAACACACTCAAGAAATTTACATGACTGTCAAACATCCAGGCAGTTTATAAGTGACTGACAAACATCCAGGCATTCATCATCATTTATCTAACTAACCTAAAGCACATGACATAGCACAATGGAAAACATTTGAGTTCTAATAATTAAACGGTTAGTTGTTTTGTTACTTCAGGTGTTATTAGGTAGTGTCCAGAAGGTGGAGCACTAACAGGTATGACCCAGCCATTAAATTAGAGGATTAAGGATGGATAGGCCGTAGCCTTTGGTAAAGTCTGGTTCAGACTGACAAATTATTTTGGTCCCTTCACAGAGGTTACTGGTGAGGGTTGTCATCTGGCACATGTGAGGCCATTTTTATATCAGGACAAGGTCCTGTATCCAAGTTTTAAGCTAATGGCTGTGTCATCAAGATGGAAATGGAGGTATGATCTCATTTCTAAATGACGGTATAATTTGTTCCTCCTATGTGGTACAGTAGGTGAGCTTAACATTAGGGGTTCTTGTCTAAAGTCCTATATAATACAATTATGCAAGGGAAGTGGTGTAACAGAAGATAGGGACACAGCGTGTCAATACATCTGCAAATGTTGCACTGTAGTCTTTACTTGCACTAATTTAACCATGATACAACAGATTTTTGAGGGAAGCAATGGTAATGTAGGTGTTAAGACAGAGGATGTAATTTTACAGGGTCTGCTTACGATCTGCATTTGCTGCTGCTACATACAAATCTAAGTGACTGCTGTAAACCGCCTGGAGATTACGCACCCCGCTTTTTCCGGTGGAAAAGGTGTGCGGAAAAGTAAAAGGAAGTGGAAGTGAGCCTGTGAGGCTATCACGGCTATCAATCATAACTCTACTCGACGTCTTCTGACGGAGACTGACTAAGATTGGATAGCCTTGTGGAGTGGTTACTTACAGCATGCTTGCTATTGAATCAAATTCAAATGTCCAAGCTGTCCTCAGAAGAGCTGAAGAAGCTTTCTTCAGATGCGGCGTCTTCCCTATCAGAGTCGTGCTTGTGACTCTCAAGCTTAGGCCTACCTGGTCTGTCTTCTCTCCAATTCTGGCTAGAATCGGAGCGTGAGAAGCGACCATGGTAGCCCATAACTGGGAACCTATTGTTTAGCCTTCTTTTTAAGTCTTTGGGTTTAAAAGTGGAAATCTGGAAAGTGTCAGGGGGTTTAGTTAGAACATCCTGCTTAGATGGTTCTACTCTCTCATTCTTGGGCACAATCCTTAATGTGTCCCAGACTGTTTGAGCCTCATTGCATAGTTCAAGAGCTGAACACTGGCCTCTTGAAAACAATGAAACATGGGTTCGTACACATGGGTGCAGGTTGTGCACGAACAAGGATCTAAAGGCTTGATCTTCATCTAAGCCTGGCCCGTTTCTACCTTGGAAGAACACATTTTTGAGACGTTGTTAGTAAATGCGGGGTGGTTCTGTGCGACTATGTTTGACATCCACAGCATTAATCATGGCTGCTGCCTGATCAAGCTGGGGCATGTATTCTGCTACTAATGCTTCATGGAGCTTAGGGTAGCTAGAATGAACAGTGGATGGAAGTTCTTCCATGAATGTATGCATCTCTCTGGTAGAGGTTTTCCAGATGAGTTTGACCTTCTCTCGATCGGTTGCTCTGGGCAGATCAGAGAGGCAGTTGTCAATTTCTCTTAGGTAACATTGAATGTTGTATTCAGTGTTCTGAGGGTTAAACTCTTCAATATCCCTAGCCATTAATTCTAGCTGTTCAAAGCGAATACCATGTGAGGTATCAGAAGTCTGCCTGTTTGGGGAAGGCGAGACTGATGTTGCATCTGAACGTGAGCACTTTTCATACTGAGCTCGACGTCCTCTGTTTGGTTGTGAGGACGGAGCAGTAAGGCAATCATCATTTTCTACATGGCTAGAAGCTGAATTGTCGCTATCTGGGCAATAAACATAATTGTTATATGTTCTCTCTGTTTTAGAGGGAAAACTAAGGGCATGAGCATTGCGCTTTGTTTGCCTAAGAGTTGAAGTGGAACCTCTTTTGCCATATTCAGAGTGAGATTTTCTGGTCCCCCCTTAGGAGGGAGCGGGGAAGGTACAATCTTCAATTGGCCTAGCTGTCTCTCCTTTGCGGAGATGGACAGAAGTTGGAGTTCTGTCCCCCCTTTCCCTGTCTAGGGAGGAGGTGGACGAACCATCGCAAGAGAAATCTGAAGCATTGCGATCTGAATAGTCTCTGTCAGAGCAAGCTATCGAAAAGGGGTCTGACAAACCTGAATGAAGACTGGGCGTCGCTTTCCCCACCTTGTGGTGTAAGGGGGAAGTGACGGTTCCAGTGAAAGCTGAATGAATGAGCTCTGGGAGATTTCTCTTGTCTATGTAAGTTGAGGTCAAAGTAGGAGGCAAGGTGCTTTGGCCACTAGGGTCTTCCTGCTGGGAGGAAGTAAGAAAACCTGGAGATGGGAAAGCCTGGGAAAGCAGGTTTGGAGATGAGAGTGGATGCGGTAGCATGAGAGGTCCACTCTTAAGCCTGAATAATTCCTCTCGGTAGGAACTGAGATCTGATTAGGCCGAATGCAGATCATGCAAGTACCGTATTGCTTTCTTACCAACAGTCTGGAGCACAAGAAGAAGGTTAGTCTGTTGTGCTTTGAGGCATTCCATCTCTGCTCTAAGTTCATTGTTGATCTGAAGAGCAAGACTAGTCTGTCTGGAGAAATTCAAGATCAGACAAGAAAGAACTGGGTCTTGTGACTGTGTGAGGGAGTCACCTTTCTCATTGATCAATGAGAGAACTTCTCTCCTACAATCAGTGAGGTTCAGCTGATTCAGGAAACCTACATAGCCAGGTGCTAAGCCTTGGGCTAAAATGGAAAGGTAGGCTTCAGTAGATATGGGTACCATATCTAATGCACTAAAAGCTAAAGGCTGAATATCAATAACTTCAGGGGAAACTCGAAGTTAGCTATTACACAAGGGCCTTGAGCGCCTAAAGGTGCAGTTAAAACTGATTATACACCAACGTGTGCAAATCACAATCCAACATACAAGTTGTGATGAAGGATAAGAACATTTCTAGGAATGTTTTCTAGCTATAGTACAAGGTAGTTACAGCACCACAGAGACTTATGTTACACTAGCATTAATGCACTGTAAGGACAGCAAACTTACAGAACATAAGGTTTATGTTCAAGTTTTCCAGTGAACAATTTGGAATTGTGATGAATCACAAATATCAAATATCAGAATCTGAAATTGTCTGAATTACAATTACTACTAAATTTCCGATTTAATAGTAAAATCAAATTAATTAAAATTACTGTGATGAAGTAATCAATTATTAATACAGCATGGTTAATAATACTATTATTGATAATAGGTATTATACCAGAATGTAAAGGCAATTCACAGACCACAGCGCCAAATGCAGGTGCAATAACACAACCGTACACGAGGGGGCAGTGTATTGGGAGAAAGCTGGGCAGGCAGACTTTCAGATATGCTGCGAGGGGGACATCTGGTGGTCATTCGGGGAATTGCACTTTATGTTTATCTAACTGAGAATGGAGAACGTATACTCTGAAATGAGTTTTGATATCATAAGAACACGGATTTTGAGTCAAATACCAATCATCCTCGCACAGGGCACCAAAAATGTACGGAACACGTATAAATTGGTAGCAGTGGAGATGATTCCTAAATCATTCCTCGTACGGGGCTCCAAATATTAAGGAACACGTACGAATCTGATAGCAGTGAGCAAGATGATTAGTAATATGATTTCTGAATCATCAGAGTCCTCACACAGGGTGCCAGTAATGTAGGGAACATGCCTCTATATTCCTACATGTGGAGTTCATTTAGCAGTAATGGTGATAGACAATTAAAACATGTTCGTCTTACCAGCCTTCACCCGGGCACCATAAATGTAGAGAATATCCTCGACGGGGCACCATAAATGTAAGGAATATGCCTCGCTATATATATAAACTCTTACATGGGATGCCAGAAATATAGGCAATAACTATGGAATAATGAGGTTTACCCTTATTATTCTTAAGTTAGGTTAAAATTAAATCAGTCTCATTTGATTATTATGGATTATAATTACTACTACTTCAATTTACCACCAAAGCACTAATAACTAATAATTCATAAGGGTTGAAGGTATTACGTTCTAATGATTAGGTTTGACTCAGCTCTCGTGTTCATACGACATCAAAACAGACACCAGGTTTAACAAAAATAGATTTATTAAACAAGGGAAAAAATGAATATTACATTCTACTAAATAGACATATTGTGTGGTGTGTGTATTGTAGCATTTATATGTGTGTATGCACATATGGGTGTGTGTGCGTGTGTAGGCCTATGCCACGTGCGTTCAGGGAACAAAGGAATCACGCGGAGTAAGCTAACTGTGTCACAGCACGATGGTGATTATTGATCTCAAATCTGACGTTACTATAAATAAGTTAGCGCACTTCGGTCAGGAAATAACGTATTTATCATCTACAGTGAGCTAAAATGAGATCATATCACACAAATGTTAGTCAGTGTTAGGATAGAGGGGCAAACCAGTGAGTCCTGCTCGCGTTAGTTAGCACTACTACCACATTAGCAATGAAACGGTAGGCCAGCCGGCTAGCTTGCTAACCAGCGTAACAAGTTTATACAGCTGTGATCGCACAAAGGCGAGATACGATCAAATTACCGATAAACAATTCAGACTAAAATCCTAATCTATGCCTGGGATGTTTGATCAGCCTTACTGAAGTCCACGGTGAGTTGATTACAGCTGGCTTGTCCATGAGGGATGGTCTCCTTGGTCTTTCTCCTGGTTTGCGTCTTTGTCCGACGTCGCCTGGTTATCTCCTGCGTCTTTGTCCGTGGCTGGAACACACCTCGGTCGGAGTTGCGTTAATTCAGATCTATGGTTAGATGCTGTAGGCAAGCTAACCCGTTTGCGTCTCTCTCCGCGGCCTTTGATGCTGCTGCCGCGGTATTGCTGGTGCAATGGAGGTCCACCTTTGTAGCTGTGTAGCTAGCGAAAGGGAAGACAAAAATTGGAGTGCTGCCTCTTGTGCAGCACTTTCGAGGAAGAGATGGAAGAGTGAAGTGAATTGGGTTGGGAGACTGGAATGCGTTCAGTCTTATCTGTTTTAGTTTTATGACCCTTAGTGTCTCGTATTTCCAAGAGACATGATTGGCTGTGGCCGTGTTTTAAATGTCTTTTGGGTTTCCTGTGGAGTGAATGGAAATGTAGTCTATTGTCCCTACACTATCACCAGTGGTTTAGAGAAAAATGTTTCTGAACTTTCGCAGACCTGTGTAAGCTACATTAATAACTTATGTTTGTTTTATGTCTATGATTTAAAACCTCTCATGGTGGGTTTCACAAGTGTGCTATAGCTTCTTGTTTTTTTGTAGGCTACCTGAAAAATTACGATATTGTAGCCCATTTTGTTCCGAAGAAATTACTGTATAAATCCGTATCTGAGAAGTGCGGACGCGAGTGGTGCGCGCTTCCGGTATGTTCTCAATGCCACAAGCATTTGCTTCTGGTGCGTGTGATTCCGCGAGACGCTGCCAGTGTGTTCCGGGCGTTAGGCTCACACACAATGCAATATAACGAAGAGAGATGACGCATTAGAGAAAGAGAGTTAGATGTCACACAAGGAAGATGACATGGCTGTTTGTTCTATTCAGTTTGCCTATTATCAGTTTCAGTAACAAAGGAAATTCCTTTTGTTCTGACAGTCAAAAGGTCTTGCATAGGTTTCAGGCCTGCAGGGCACAGGTCACAGTCCTTGAAGACTGAAGTGTGAGAGAGCGTGAGAGAGCTAGTTTTCCTCTCACAGTTCTAAACCAATGGTTTTCACTCTGTCCTAGAGACCCACTCTGTATGCTGGTTTTTCATCATAATCAATATGATAATTAAAACTGCTGAAAATATGCGCTTAAATTCTAACATAATTTTGCACTTTCAGTAATTCCAACATAATGCAGATTTGGCTCATTTGCCATCATTGTCACTTAAGTCTTTCACTGGTTTCAGTGACCAGGTGACACACTTTCAGCAAATATGCCATTCTATAATTGAATCAATTCAAGAATTGGACCTCCATTTAAAGGAATCATTTGTCATTTAGCACATTACTGAAACTTTTAACAGTAGTTGATCTAACTGATTAAAGGTCCTGTGATGTTAATATAGAATATTTACTCTTCAGCGAACACATTTCTGACATAATGTGATGTTGAAAGGGTAAATTATTCTTCAGTAAACATTGTGTCTAATTAAGAACAACTGACAGCTCATTACTGTTGCAATTATGGTAGGAAGATGGGAAAAAAAAAGAATGAGCAGGAGATAACGCAACCACCCACTACAAACATTTGCCATGGACATTAACTACAGGAGGGCTGGAAAAGGAGAATTTTACGCTATCAATTTCAAACACACGTTAGAAATTATCATTGTCAAGAAGCTGTTCCTTCCCAGCGAACATTTTTGTGTTGAAGTCAGTGAAATGCCGTCTCTCGTTCAGGTGAATAACCGGTTAAATTTGGCTGAAAACTGAAAGTTTTTTAACCAGCTAGGATGTAGCCAGGCTATATCCAGGTAAAACCTGAGCTAAATTAGGACGAAATTGAGCTAAATTGACAAATTTATGTCAAAACATCTCTTAACCTGAGATTTCCACCCCTCTACATGTCTATATTCTAGCTTTCACTGGGTTCTTTGTGACTATGTTGTATCTGACCTGTCCAAACTTCATTATTCAGATGGACTCACGTTAAAAATGAAGTTATCAACTTGCTACTGATCAAACGTTTACGATGGTTAGCTTACACTAATTTATAGAGTATCTAAATAGTTAGATAAGCTGGCTCACAACAAAAAAGTTACAATAAAGTAACTACAGTAACGCCAGCTACTTTTTGTATAGTTTTACGTTAAATCACTGATGATCAAGTCCGCCATATTTAAGCAATAAGGTACGAGACGCAGTACTATATCGCCAATATAGTCACAGTTAAAGGGTGTTGTTAGGCCCGACGCGAAGCGGAGGGCCGGCAACCCTTTAACTGTGACTATATTGACGATATTGTACGTCGTCGAGTTACCTTATTGCTTTTATAAAACGGTTGCCAGCTAACTTATATTGTAAATAATATATAAGGACAAGACACACTTTCAATAAAACAATTTTTAATTAACGTTATTAATTTAATTTCAACAGCAGAGAAAATAGTCCCCAGTGTAGCTGTTGCCATGCAACACAAAAACAAACAAAGCTAGGAATGGAATGCTAGCTAGCAAACGAACTAATAGCTAGCGTTATGTGCTAATAACATAATAATCACAATAATAATATAATGTAATAGTTATAACGTTAGCTAAAACAGTTATCTATATATAGCCTATACAGATGAAGTAATGTTAACTTGCTTTCACACAACCAGTCGGTAGGCTATGTTTACAGCTAGCTTACTAAGTTTTAACGTTTTAACCGGTTTCATGAATCAGCTGTAGCTAAGCCTAAACGGTTGTTATCGTTACTAGCATAAAGACGAATCTGGCTCTCCAGTGAGAATGTCACTCCACCGTTAATTTCCTTTCCAGTGGATTTGGTTTCCAGTAGCTTTCGATTTTATGTCCACTCACGGACATGATTTCTCTAGCCTCCAGCACAGCATCAGAAAGGTTTTGCTGCGGACGTGCGGAGTGATATTAATTTAAACGTCCAGGGTAAACAGGTGTATTATTGCATCATAGGGGTACTATATCGCGAATATAGACACAGCTTTGAACGCCTCTCAACCAATCATAATGCGTGGTCAGAATTACCCGTTTTATAATGATCGTGATATCCTAGCAAGGTGATAAACATTTTTCCCCAGGATAGCGCATGCATCCTCTTTTGTTCACAAACATGAAATGGGTCTATTATTAGCCTATATTCTATGGTCTATGGATGGATTGAGCACATTACTTCTTTTTTTACGATTTACACGGCACTAGGCAAGCCCCGCCCCCTCTCCCGAAAATCAGGGGCTCTACAAAGGGAGTAAGTAAAGTAATAAACTGGATTGAAATGACAATAGCCTCCAGCCTATCAAACATAATTATCCATTATGGGATCATTCCTATTACTGTGTAATATAATTTCAGAATAATATTACTTTTAAAATAAGAACAGTTAATATTTAATAAAAAAATTTAAATCTGAAAAAACGGGACTGTTGAGTGGTGTGTCCTTATAAAACACTGAATTTCAGTGTAGTGCACTACAATATGGGGTTGATTTACAAAGATCCCAAATAAGGGGTAACTGCACGCGTTATCATTTCACACTTTGCGGGTGATCAACTAAGAGTCATTATGTAAATTACTCCAGCTGCAAACGGCAATATTTAAATGAGATTCTGCGTGTTTGAATGGTTAGGTATAGCTATAGGCTCCCTTACAAAAATATAGGCCATCCAGCAAATTTGCGGCAAATCTTTGGCATTGTTACCACAGGTTTGCGGCAAGCTCATATTTTCACATGCAAATTAGCTTTGTGGGAACTGCCATTCACTTCTGGCAAGTTTTTAGTTTGCGACTACTGGCAAAGTCTGACAAAAATTTTGTGGAAAACAATTTAGTTTGCGGAAAATGCGCTATATGTTAGCAGCAAACTATCTAGTTTTGTAATGGTTACGATTATTTCAGTCCTGACAAACATATTGTTCTGTGTAACAGTAGCCCTTACAAAACTGGATAGTTTGCTGCAAACTTGCAGCTAACATATAGCACATTTGCCGCAAACTAAATTGTTTTCCACAAAATGTTGCCAGAGGTTTGTCTGATTTTGCCAGTAGTGGCGAACTAAAAACTTTCAGTGCGAAATGCGAACAAAATGGGACGAAAGTGCTTGTTTGGGTGTGAGAGTCCTCACGCTATTTAGTTTCCCCACAAATGCATGGCTACGGAAAAAAATGGCTAGAATTTGGCCACATGAAGGATACTGCAATCTGCTCAAGCTCAAGGATCTGTAATTTGCATTTTGAGAATTATTTATTCACGAATGCAATTGCTGTCCAGATGGGATTTGGGAGCTTCTACTCCCTCACTGAGTGGGCCATTCCCACCATCCACTACAATGGTCCCTCACACCCTTTGAAAGTAAGTAACTAATTAGCATGTCTGTATAACGTTATATTTAATTCACAATCGGAAATAGCAAAATTAGCTATAACTCCTTGTATATCATCTTGCTATGCAGCCAGAAACGAGAGAGGTTGCCGGTCAGTGAGGGACCACCAGTAGAGCCACACAAGTTTGTCTGAATCTGAGCCAGGTGCCTAGGAGAAGTAAAAGTAGGCTAATAATGTTATCTGAGCTGAAATTCTTATTTATAATGGCTGTTTTTCGTTCATTTCTGTCGTTCGAGGTAACAGGCACGTCTGCAAATAAAGCTGCTCCCTCAAAGTTAGGTGTAACGTTAGCTGTAGCTTACATTGCTTGTTTTGTTGTTGCTTAATTAAATAATCTGTAGCTATCTAGTTATGTAACGTTAGCTATATTATCTACACTTCAAGAACTGCGGTTTCTCCCGTGTAAGAAAGACAGAGAATTTGGGCACCAGGGTGGGATTTGACCACCAGAATGGAGCAGGCAGCGGCTGTGATTTCTCTCTTGTAAGAAAGACGGAGGATTTGGGCGCCGAGGTGGGATTTGACTGCCGGTGTTGTGCCGTTTTCCGACTCCCCTGCAGATCTCAACCCCCTTTGCTTTGCCGGGTCATGCTAGCTTTGACAGTCAATCCTAATATCTACCGATAGTCCACAGATTTTAGTTTAAAATGATAGATGTTATGATTTGTTAACAGCTAAACTGTACAGTCCTCTTTGCACCTTGTTAGTTGATCACCTTAGACGATTTTTTGTGGGTGGTAACAGGTTTTACTGGTGATTTTGTAGACAGAAACCTTTAGTAAATCGACCCCAATATGTTCTGATCAGATACGGACTGCAGAGTGAGAAGAAGCAGGGGCTGGCATATAAAGGTTTCAGAGGAGAATGTGTGCCTGCTTGAGCCCTGCACTAAATTGATAAGATAAGACAAATACAACATGCCATTGCAAAATGTACATAAAAGTATTTAATCAGGAAAAACAAAAGGTTATGAGTTCTACAGACAAAAAAAATCTCTATTTGAAAGAGTTATGCATGGTCGTCATAAAAAATACTGACAGAACACATCACGGTAACGAGTGTATTAGATTATTAATCACAAAAACTACGTTTTAAGTGAAATGTTTGCGTTTGCCAAAATCTCCCCAAAAGACAGGAAATTAAATTGATCAGCCCTAATCAGCCTGCTCTCCATAAAAGGGTATTCAGCGCCAGGGACAGATTAAGACTCTAGTGCCCTTGGGCATCAGCACCCCAAAATGCTAACACAACATACAAGTGTGCCCAACAGAATCGGCAAACTGGTAGGTTAAACTGACTCTAACACAATGTACTAAGGGGTGTTTAGAAAGAAAAGGACAGCACTCTTAGCCAGATTCTTTCTTTTATTGGCCTACACACACGGACGCGTTTCGGCAATAAAGCCTTCCTCAGCGTGCGTGACGCGTCCGTGTGTGTAGGCCAATAAAATAAAGAATCTGGCTAAGAGTGCTGTCCTTTTCTTTCAAAATGTATCGATCTACCAAGGATTCAGCACCTACTACACTATAAAGTCTAAGTAGTTGAGCATGTTATATTTTTTTGGTACTAAGGGGTATACCATAGGCTACACTTAGACAAGCCAGTATTAATTGCAAAATGTTAACTAAATGTGAGCATACTATCAGATAAAGTGTGTAGGCCTCATAGCTACTAGAAACTGTTTAACCAATCATAGGCTATTACTTATGATTTTTGAATCACAATCCTGCTGTTGATTTCAACATAGCCTACACAAAAAAATATAAATGGTATTACTGGAAAAATAAACAAAGGCCTAGGGACAATACATTTTTTTGTACAAAACCTGAACACAGTGCCTAACAAGAAAGAGACATCAATAGAAAAATAACTACAACAATTAATATTGTATCCAATACGCAATCCAATAAATTATAGCAATAACTGGTGAATCCATCTGTTAGCTACTGTTGAAAATATAGAAATCACATTGTAACTATCAAGCGGATGATATATAGCCTAAATCTGAACAGAGTGCAGGGCATGACAACATATTGACCCACCTGGGGAGTGAACAAAGCTGATTGGTAATAAAATATTGCCTCTTTGTCAAGCCCCACCAAAGTCCAGCTATCCTTAGTTACTTTTGCTAATTTCGTCAAGCTTTTGCTTCCTAGTTTTCCTTGGGTCATTGCGAGGACCCGTCAGTTATAGCTATGAACCTGAATTTGTATGTAGCCTAGACTACTTTACGAAATTGAATACAGATTACCCCCTTGCTAATCAAGTGAATCTCGTGTAGGCTACGTTACAGTGTATTAACTACATTTCATTCAGTTCATGGTCATGTTGGGGAAAAAACAGCTTTATTTTCCTAAGTAGTCTAAAGAAAGCTAAACTAAGCATATTCGACCAATGCTGTAGCCTATGGCTGCGTCCCAATCCAGTTTTTGCTCCACCCTCGTAAACTTCACTTGGGAGGATGTGACGCACATACCAATAAAACTAATAATCCACTACAGAGAACCTGGTAGGCCTACATCCCACAGTATACGCTGCTCTGTTGCACAACGCAATTTGCTAAACTATGAAATACAAAATAGCAAACTACTATATTAACCTGTATTTATTAGCTAGCCTATACACCGTCTTTTCCATTCTGTATGTGCTTTTAATGTATGATACCGCGATAAACATTAACGTGATTATCACTGAACAGGACATTCGATGTGAACTGTGGGTAATATTAGCTTGCCGAGTCTGCTGTTTTGCAGACTCGCTCCCTTGAGAAAAGTTGAGGGTGGAGGGGCTATGTCACAAACTTCACTTGACTTTCTAACGAATTGGACTCACACTTAAAATGGAGACTGAGGGTACATCCTGGTCTCAAAATGGATTCCCCCAAGTGAAGTTTGCAAGTGAAGTTTACAAGGGTGGAACAAAAACTGGATTGGGACGCAGCCTATGTTGACAGTGCACATAACTCATGAATGCTTCCAGGTAACGGTTAAGCAAATCAAATAAGTTGTATTGTCATCTTTTATCATCTTGAGTCTAATTCTTTGCTAAGAAGTTCCTCCGTACAGTCAGAGTTTAACATTACTGTTTTCATTCTTCTGCTCCATAGTTTTCATTTATTGAGTCAAAAATCACGTAGGTTATTTGAAGCGGTTTTCACAGATAGTTAAAATGTATAGGCTATGTAAATGGAAAAACGTCTTTATTAACGTTAATGGCGATGAAATAATGTAGCTTATTATAAGGAAAATATCAGTGCATAATGTCAGCTATCACTCTCAGCGTAAACAAGAGAAGCTTAACCTGTTGTCACTGGAAGTGGGCAGCACTGCCATGACATGGAAGAACTGTCCATAGCCTATCGTGCACAGTTGGGTAACTAGTTAACGTTACCAAACTATTTAATTGAACAACATTTTCATATTTATTCTTTACCTAACCTATGTGACATGGACAATTGATTTTCTAATCTTTGCTCCCCGTGCACTGTTTAACCATTTTTATTTAATTTTGATATCATAGGCGCGGGAATATGTTTTGAACTCAGGGTGCTGAAAATCACAATGACAAATTGTTTGCTATAGCTAACGCAACGGAGATTTTAAGTTGTTTTGTATGATTCATACAGAACTATTTCCTTGTATTTATACTACCTTTGGTATCCTATTAAATGTATTTGCATGTATGTACAGATTTAATATATTGTAGCAATCGTTCACAGGGTTTTTCCTGGCAGAGAAATGGGTTTTGGCGGTACGTAGGCTATGTGTGCGAGCAGCAATTTTTCCTTCATTTTACCGTACATACAGTTTTTGGAGTACAAAGAGCCCATGTAGGCTTTGGTTGTAGCTAAAGTAGTTACCAGTAGAGTTGTGTTTAGTTTTTTTTTACGCTGGGCCTGTAGTGTAGCTCTTTAGGAGGTTTATATATGAATATTACACCATTTAGGCTATTTTGATAGCGCACAAAAGAAAAATAAATAAACAACACTCTAAAACAAAATAAAAAATAAGTGTAGCTACAAGTTAAAAAATAAAATAAAAAACGTACAAAAGCACAGTGTGTGTTTTTGCATAGTCTACGTTGCTGTTGTTATTTCAGCCCTAAATGCGATAGGTCACTGTGAAAATGTTGACTGTACGGGACTTTGGCGAAACGTAACAAGATAAACTCTCTCAGGGTTAATCATAACACAGTGGTAGCTGCATATAGCCTACAGGTAAAATATTTTGTTTCATTAACATAATTATAGCTATGAGAGATTTTGGAGAAAAAAAATTAGGTGTCTTCTAAACCGAAAGTGCATCAGGTAGCCAGTAGCCTACAGTAAGCAATGGAAAATGCTTAGGCCTATTTGTACAACGTTTTTAAAAACTATTATTGTTTCTAGCTATATCTGAACATGATTTTCTTGTAAACTGCTCTTCCTTATCTTCATAAATGATCTCGACAGTGACATTGAAAGCACATCGGTTAAATTTGCAGATGATACAAAACTGGGAGGATTAGCCAATAGCTTGGAATCCACCAAAATAATTCAAGAGGATTTAACCAAAATTCAGAGATGGGCAGACACCTGGCAAATGAAATTCAACATGGCAAAATGTAAGGTTCTACATGTGGGCAATTAAAATATAAGGCAGGATTACTTTATGGGTGGTACAAAATTGGAATGTGCTCAAGTTGAAAAAGACTTGGGGGTAATAGATGATCAAAGCCTTTTTGGTTCTGTAATGCGGCGTGACATGTGAGGTGGGAGGAGCCAAACGCAGCAAGGGGATTCTTTAAGCCCTAAGGCCACTAAGGCGGGATACCCCGCAGTTAAGGGAGGAGACAAGACAACGAACAACGAACACGACTTACAGACGCTACTAACCGGCTCACTGTCACACGCCAATAAGTAGAGCGTAAGGACAGGTCTCTGAATAGCCAGAAATAATATGCGCCCTGTCTCGGAAACGAGACGCATAAGAACGGGCGAGTAGCGTAATGGCAAAAAAATAAACACATAACAAACACTGTAAAAATAATAAGAAAGAATGAGGAGGCGAAAGGAACAGATCCAACGTTCCAAGGCTACTCTCAGACTCGCGGTCACACACAAACATGTCCACAACATCGCCCAATCTTCCCTATAGGAAGACATGCACCGAAAGACTAAACAGAACAGCAGTTCCGAACAAAATCGTCAAAAACTCCATGTAAGGAGAAAGGTACCGAAAGGAACGAACAGGACAGGCTGCACCGGACATTTACCGGCTAAGGACCAAAGCGAGATTAGTTGAAAATACACGCCCTGCCTCTCTATGATGAGGACTATAACGAGGCGAACAGGAACAGAGATTTAACGTTCCATGGATAGTTTAATAGGCTCGCAGTCAAATCAAGAAAACAAAGGGGTAAACACCCGATCTCCCAGGAGAGAGAAACATTTTACAGGTGAGCCGACGGAGCACCGTCGTCCCATAACTTTACTATCCAAAATGACTAACGCAAGCTTAATTGAAAACACACGCCCAAGCCTCTCAGTAAAATAATATGTAACGAGGCGAAGGAACAGAGAACTAACGTTCCGAGGCTATTTTCGGAAACACGCAGTCACACACAAACATGTCCACAACATCGCCCAAGCTCCATACGAGGAGAGACATACCCGGAGAACGAACAGAACAATAGTTCCGAACAAAATCGTCCCGCAGGTAAAAAAGGCGAACAGGACAGCTGCAACAACAGACCAACGCAAACTTAATCGAAAATAGCAAGCACTGCCTCTCAATATAATAAAGAAAACCCTGACTCCCAACAAAGGGGAAAGTAGTCCATGAGAAGGAGACAAAACAGGGAACAAACGTACCAAAGCTACTAACCAGCTCACAGTAACACGGAAATGAGTAGAAGCTCAAACGCCTGGTCTCTCAGTAAGAAAACCAAACAGAGGCGAAATGGAGCAGAGATCTGCAGTTCCATGCTTCTACGAGATAAGTAACCAAAGAGCCGGCAAGAATAAAGCCCTGCCTCAGCAACGAGACGTTAAAACAGGCGAGTAGCATGAAAGGTACAAATAACGCACACCAAATAAATAAAGCCCTAAAATCAGTACAATAAAAAATGCCCGGTCTCTTAGTAAGAACCTACTATACAGATACATACAAACAAACAGAGACTCCTCTCTCCTTCACGGAAGAAAGCAGACAGAGAGAGGAGAAAGAGACATAGAAAGGCAAAAATCTAGGCAACGGACAAACAAGGAAAAAAACCAGGAAGCGAGGACAGAAAAGAGCCAGGGGGGAAGAGTCAGAATAACTACATCCACATAGGCAGGTAAGCCAGGGGGGACGAGTCCTAATAGCTACTTCCACATAGGCGAGTCCCGCATAACTCCAATGAAGCACAACGGAGAAAAACGGTCTCCTTAAAAACCTAGACCAAAATACTACTGACTTAAACATACAAAGGGCAGAATAACACCACACACAAAACAGCACAATACACCACAACAAACAATCAATATAGAAGCCCCGAACAAAGGAAACTGAAGGCTTAAATAGCTCTCAGTGACCACGCACAGGTGTAGACGCTAACAGAAGCTCCGCAAACTCAGCAGGGCGGAGCAAGCATCTACCAAAAGGGCAGCGCCCTCGCGTGGCCACTAAGGAAAACGACCGCAAAGGGAAACAGGGTTAAAAACCATGACAGGTTCTAGTCAATGTGCTGCAGCCGTCAAAAAGGCCAACAGGATACTAGGATATATAGCCAGGAGAATAGAGTATAAATCTAAGGAAGTTATACTCACATTATACAATACCCTCGTCAGACCACACCTACAGTATTGTGTGCAGTTCTGGGGACCGTGCTATAAGAAAGATATAGAGGCGCTGGAAAAGACTAATCCCAGGTTTAAAAGATAAAAGTTATGAAGAAAGGCTTAGGATACATAATCTCTTCAACTTAGATTTAGGGGAGATATGATTGAGGCTTTTAAATTCATTAAAGGGATTAACAAAGTCAAAGGCAGGCAACTCTTCAAGGTGAGCTCGGTCAACAGAACAAGGGGGCACAATTGGAAATTAGCAAAAGATTCCATACAAATATCAGGAAGTACTTTCTCACGCAGAGAGTGGTTAATGTATGGAATAGACTGCCAGGGCATGTTGTAGAGGCAGAAACCTTGGAGGTTTTTAAATCCAGGCTGGACACGGTACTGGATTTTATTTAATTTTAGGTAATCTATTTTATTTAAATTATTATTTATTTTATTTTATTTTATTTATGCATATTTTTGGTTTTATGAGTATTTGCATTATTTTTATTGCTCTTAATGATTTATTGGTTTTTATGGTTATGAATTTTTAAGGTATTTTATTGGGTTTATTGTTTATTGATTGTATTTATTGATTGTTTTATTATATTTAAAAAAATATATATAATAATTTTCACCGACGAGCCAAGTTGGGCTGAATGGCCTGTTGCCGTCGAACCCTAGCCTAGTTTATAATTTAAGACAAAAATGAATACTGTAATTGGGACCGATACGTCTACCACTATAGTATGGGGCGCCAACGTGGATCGGGTTAAAGTTTTTACCTTTTCAGAAGTTAGGGCTTCAAAGGTAGCCTAATTCAAAATTGCAGCGTGTTCCATCCATAGACTGTATAAAAATATGGACAAAGTCACTGTGACATCACCCATTGCTTTCCTACGGCCTCGTAAAAACCGAATTGAGTCTCCGGAAAACTTTTTCACCGCCCGTTTGTACAAACTGCGTCTGCTCCGTGGAGCCGAAGTGACGTTGTTTGGAGCAGGGTCAACCAGATATGGTCTTCATGGTCCAGGCACAGTATGATTGCCAGTTCGGGGTGGAGAAGCCCATGACCTGACCAAACCCACCATTTTGCAAAACGAACTTGGGGTAAACTTCCTCAAGTTGCTAATGTTTTATGATATAACATTTAATTTTCATCCTCGATTTTACTGTGTCATTTATTTGCATTGAATGTGTGGTATTCCTCACATAATTAACGTTCATTCAGTTATCTTCAATTTATATTCAGCTAACATCAGCTAATTTGATTAGCTAGATAGCATTCCAGCTGAGCTCGGTAGCCAAGCTAGACGCACTGCATCACCATACAGGGACGAACATAGGGACGAACATAGGGTAACGCTTTTGCCATGAACTATATTGACGGTCAATCAATCGCATATGTTATTTTGACAAGACTACTTTTATTATAAATGGCCCTAGCGGCACTAGAAAGGTAGCAAGCTGTCCCCATAGTCTTAAATGAGCAAACCACCACCGTCTTTTTGGCTAACCGCTAATTAACTAGACTGTGACGGAGCTGTCACGGTTTTCCGCAGCATGAAACTGAAAACTGTTCCAGATAAATTTGGCATTGTAGGTTAGTGGGTTCACACACTAGCTAAAGCATAGTAGCCTACATTACATCATAACTTTCATTTGCATCCTGTAACCTAATCACAAACATTGCAAACATTTAGCCTACAAACGCAGACTCCGTATTCTTTTCTTTTCCGATAAATTACTGGTTTTATTTTAAACATCCCCGTATTGAGTCAGTACAAAAATACCGCTAACACGTTGGCTCCATTCCCTGCAAATTTTCTTAATTTTTGGGACTGAAAAAAAATTATCCAGGCGTAGAAATGTCCGGTTAGGGTTCTAGTTGGAGCAGCTGGTTAACGTTAGTAACATTAGCTAGGCAATCACGGTAGCTAGCCAACTTATATAGCCAGCCAGCAAGGATGACTTTAAGGAAGTCGAATAACTGTTAAATTAAAAAGGCTTGCCATTTGCTATCGTTAGCTTGCTAACTAAATGTTAAAATGACTTGTCGTGAGCTATTGTTAGCTTGCTAGCTAGCTAACCCAGCATTGCTAAGCAATGGTAATGTTCATGGCAGGGGGAGTACGGCGATTGCGTACAGGAGGGGCTGGAATAGCTAAATTAATATCTAAATTGATAAGGTTATACAGGTATGGAGCAATTGAATTCAGATGCTTAACCCACAGTTTGGCTGCTTGCTCCGAGACGCTGGGCCTGTAGTGTAGCTGCAACATCCCCTGCTGTCTCATCTCACGAAACAGTATTTTTTTTCTTAGTAGACACATCATAGCTAGCTCAAAAATGAATATGTGATGACAAACATGTTGAAGATGAGCGAGTAGGCAATCAATTTATTATGCTACGAACTGCGTCAACAAAACAACAGCTTGTTTATGGTAGGCTACTAAGGGATGTTTTCCATCGACTTCCACTCAAAAATACAGCGAGTCTCCCTGTCCCAAGCATAGCCTGTATGGTATAAAGGTCCCAAGACACCAGGGCGCGTTTTAGACCAATGATTGTTGTCTCCCCCTTCTGGTCCTGCCCCATCCGAGTGAGGGCACTGAGAACCCTATAGAACCTATCTTTGGCAGTGACCCCAGGTCTCAACCTGTCCCTCCGATTGGTCCTGAACAAACGTTAATACCCTGTCCAAACAACAGAATAATTAAAAAAATCGGCACATGGAGAGGCATTAGACGATGGAAAAACACCTATTGCCACTACATTTTCTTGTGGAAAAAACTTCTTGACTTATTATTTTGACAACATTGCTGTCATTGAGTTACATGGTGAAAGACGTATACTGGAGCCAACCGCAGTGGTGCTAGTGAGCAGCGACACTATGGCCACTCCCAGCCCAACCAGGAAGTGAGCTTCAAAATTAAAGCCCAGCTTTGGCCCCTTGGTTCCATCCAACACGCTGCGCACGCTATGTCTTTCTACCGAGTCGCCCCAAAGATTTAGGTCACACTCTTCGACAGAATAGCTGAGCCGCATTTCTATACAGTCTATGGTTCTATGCTTCTTCTACTCCTCTCCTAGTACTGACATCTTGAAGGCGACTAGTACAATATATATCGCCTTCCGCTGGCCAAAAGATAAAAAATTAAATTTAATTCATTTGGATATGAATTTATTTGGCGTTTTCTCAATTATTGCCATTTTGGCGGTCGCGATTTCCCTTTGGCTGTCCATGAAATCATTTTGGCAGCCGCCAAATAATTTACTATGTAGGAAAAACCCTGGTTCAGAGAGGGTGCTGTAGCACCCTCAGCATCCCTACTTCCAGCGCCTATGTTTGATATAGCCTACAGAGCTACAACTCTTCGTTTTAGTTAGGCTACAATCCTCACAGAAATTAGAAAGTAATGATTTAAAAATTGAAGCTTTACGGAGTCTGTGGTGGTTAGCAACAATTGCTATGCACAGGGGAGCTCTGATTGGTGTTTCAGCTAGCCAGTGCTTTGTGTTGGGGAAGCAAAAAAAAAAATGTTGGTTGCTTGGTGCCCCCCTAGGGCATAGTGCCCCTAGGCACGTGCCCAATTGCCCATATGGTAGATCCGGCCCCGTTCAGCGCAGAGCTTTCACAAACTGCTACAGCCCTTGCATGTCTACTGTAGCCTACTTCAAACCACATGTATTCACCACTGGGCAGATTGCTTAAGATTCAAGCCTTGCATTCAGAGTAGCCTAGGTATATGGACTATGACTATAATAATAATAATAATAAAAAACTTTATTTATATAGCACATTTCGAACGTATATACAATATGCATGCATATACACACATTATGTATCTTCTTGGGAAAGAAAGGGCCTAACATTGGCAATATTTCTTAAATGATAAAAAGCACTTTTGCTTACATTTATAATATGTGCATCAAAGTCCAGATTGCTATCAAATAAAAGACCCAAGTTTTTAGCCTGAGATGTGACATTTAAACCCCTAGTCTTAAGATGAGAGACAACCATTTCCCTCTTAATCGTATCACCTAATACCATGACCTCTATTTTATCCTGGTTCCGTTGTAAAAAAATTATGAGCCACCCATGTCTTTATGTCTGAGATACAATTAAAAAGAGTATCAATTGGATGAAGATCATTAGGCATAACAGATATATGTAGCTGGGTATCATCCGCATAGCAGTGGAAATTTATATTATGTTTGCTAATAATAGTCCCTAAGGGGAGCATGTATAGACTAAAAAGGATGGGCCCTAGGATTGAGCCCTGGGGAACCCCACATGTAATGCTGACTGTCCTTGAGGAGAAATCATCAAGAGAGACATAGTATTCACTACCCTGCAGATAGTTTCTGAACCAAGTTAAAACTGTGCCCAAAAGACCAACCCATTTTTCCAGCCTGGAAATAAGGACTTCATGGTCCACTGTGACAAATGCAGAACTAAGGTCGAGAAGTATCAAGACAGAAAGATTTATTTTATCAAGACTAACTCTAATGTCATTAACAACTTTAATTAGGGCTGTCTCAGTGTTATGCCTTGCACGAAAACCAGATTGGAATTTTTCAAATATAGAATTTGTATTTAAATATTCTATGAACTGCAGAAAGACCAGCTTCTCAAGAATTGTATTCAAAAACATCAGGTTTGAGATAGGCCTGAAATTATTGAGACTAGTAGGCTAGCCTATATGATCTGGAATTAGTTAATGATCTGGAGTTAAAAATTAGATGTATATCCTTAAAATATCATAGCAATACACTTTGCACTACAATATCTAATGCAGGATCTATCAATTATCTCCACTAGTTTAAAAATGGTATTCTACCTACCAACACAGTTTGTGGACAAGCTCTGTTGAAAGAGTGATAGCCTACAAGATATATGGTCCCAAGTAGGACACATACTGGAAATGAAGCATGCTTTATAAAAGTGCAAAATCTGCAAGTCTATTACTGCCAGCTTTAATATCCACAATTGCCAATAGTGTACAGAGCACATACATTAATACATAGAGTATTAATTAGGCTCTTTGAGAGAATGTTTGAATCTTAAGCAATCTGCCCAGTGGTGAGTGTTTGAAGTACAGTAGACAGGGCTGTCAATGCTCTGTGCTGATACACCTTGATGGAGAGCAGGCTTATGTTAGTGTTAGGGCTGATCAATTTAATTTCCTGTCTTTTGAGGATTTTGGCAAGTGCAAACATTTCGCTTAAAACATAGTTTTTGTGATTAATTTCCTTAGTTTTCACAACTGGAGGTTTAATTAATACTTCGAAAGTAGTAGTAGTGGTAGCAGTGTTAGCAGCATTAGCTACTTATTTTATTCACAAAGAAATGCAGACATCACGTTAAGTTAAGTTACACAAAACATAATGAAAAACTCATGATAAACCATAACAGGTAGCCTATTTTAGGTAAGTTAGCCTAACGATAGCCTATGCTTTCCAGAAGCAGATCGATACTTGGCAATAATAAGGATACAGGATAGATTAACAGTATTCGCCAAACAATTAACTTACATTTACTTTCACCTACATTCAGCGGTGGAACGTAACAAAGTACAAATACTCTGTTACTGTACTTAAGTACGTTTTTCACGTATCTGTACTTTACATTTATTTATTTTGTCTGGGACTTTTCACTTTTACCCACTACATTTTAAATCAAAAATCGGTACTTTCTACTTACTACATTTCTAAAATAGTGTCGTTACTCTTTGCTTACAGCGTTTTTGAAAAGAAACATTTTCGTTCATTCGTTCATTAAATACGTTCGTTCATTAAAATCGTTCATTAAATTTGTTCATTAAAACACGTCAAGGCAATTTATTAACTAACATGAGGCGCGCTAGCTCGCTACACTATGGATGTTTTTTTTTCTAGCCAGACAACGTAGATCAGTGGTTCTCAAACTTGGTCCTCTGGGACCACTGTGTATGGTAGTTCTCATTCCAGCCACAATTGCCATCCCAAAATTAAAGCTGTAATTTTTTCTTAATTAGGTGCTTTTCATGTTTAGCTGGATTATTTACCCTCTTAAGACACATCATGTTACCAGATATGGAGTAGATGTGGATGGATCACTGCAAGGGTTATTTCTCCTGACTCATTTTCCTATAGAACTCTATGAGGGAAAAAAGTCAGGAGAAGAAACCCGTAAAGTGACCCATCCACATCTACTCCATATCTGGCCGTAGAGTGATGGTTTGGGGCTTGTTTGATACCTTAGACCCTTGTTGACTTACAGCCATTTCGCCAGTCATGTGTTCCATTCTGTACCAGCATAATTTACAGCTGAATCTAGTCTCACCCCCCAATTCCCATAGAGATCCATTCAAATGAAGAGAGGTTATAGTATCGCTTGTAACAGTACCTGAAAATTGAGTCTTTTGATGTTGATGGGCACAGACTTCAGGAAGTAACAGCATGCAAAGGATATGCGACCAAATATGAAATATGGTACTTTAAAAATACATTAAAGCAAATTTAAGGGTATGAATACTTATGGACATGAGATTTCAGTTTTTGATTTTTAATACATTTGCAAAAATTTCTAAAAACATGTTTTCACTTTGTCATCATGGGTTATTGAGTGTAGATTGATGGGCGAAAATGGCAATTTTATCCATTTAAAATTAAATCTACAACACAACAAAGTGTGCAAAAAGTGAAGGGGTTTGAATAATTTTGAGTGCAACAGTAGCTTTAGTCGATCCGACACGAGTGCTTGGCACTCTGGGGAGTGTGTGACAGCAGTCAGCAGCTAACTAGTGGGTAATGGTTGGCTGCTGCTAACATTACTCGGCGTGCCTGCCTATCTGCTCTACCAGTGCGTGCCCGCGGCGCTAGACATAACGGTCTCCCATTGTTGTCGTGTTCGATGGAATTATTTGTACGTTGAGCCTGCCGGATTTATGAGTTAGCATTTTGTTTCACCATGTTAAAGGGATAGTTCGGAATTTTGGACATAATGTCTCAATTACGACTTACCCATGATGTAGTTGATTGATGGAAACCATTTTCAGCTAATTCCAAGCTGTCCCTTCTTTTGGACATACACATGTTGCTAATGCTAGCGCAACTTTAAGGTAACCTTCCAATACCAAACGCACTTAATCACTCCACAGTGCACCCAAAGCAAATAAAATACGACAACAGTCTATCGGGGTTATTTTGAGTTTTATACCATCATTTTTTAAGTCAAACTATAGTTGAATCCTTTACTTTGTGCTGACCTATATTCTATATTGACCTATACTCTGTGGAAGTACGGCGGCGGAGCAAATGTGGCCATTGCAACTTGTTGCTCTTCTTTGTTGTTGTAGTCGACCAGTGCCGGCACTACATTCGTAGGTAACGTAAAGTATCGCTCCTCCGCCGTACTTCCACAGAGAATATAGGTTAGCACAAAGTAAAGGATTCAACGATAGTTTGACTTAAAAAATTATGGTATAAACACTCAAAATAACCCCGATAGACTGTTGTCGTATTTTATTTGCTTTGGGTGCACTGTGGAGTGTTTAAGTGCGTTTGGTAGTGGATGCTACCGGTTACCTTAGAGTTGCGCTAGCATTAGCAACATGTGTATGTCCAAAAGAAGGGACAGCATGGAATTAGCTGAAAATGGTTTCCATCAATCAACTACATCATGGGTAAGTCGTAATTGAGACATTATGTCCAAAATTCTGAACTATCCCTTTAAGTCTATGGGCAATTCATCTTCAAAATTAAAAATTTTGAGGTATCATTCAAATTTAATAAAGTTTGCAGCCATGAAAGTATAGAAAGCACGCAGATCTTACAATGACCGACAGAATGAGGGGTCTTGTGTCGGGATCCGTTGGATTTAAATTTTGTTATCTTTGCGCAAACAATGTATTAATGTTCTATGCTAATTTTTAGGAGGTACCCGTAACTTTGTAATGGCCTAACGTGGCTATACAAAAAAGCCCATGGCGATAGTAGTCCACATGTGAAATGGCATTGAGATTGGTTATGAAATGGCGGAGATATCGAGCTTCAAAAATCACTGTTTTACATTGACGTGCTGACCAACGCAAACATACACTGAGCGCTCAGTGTAATACAGAGTTGACTCACCTGACTTGGCTGGAGTCCATAGTGAAGAGGCCGTACAGGAAGACAAAGAGTCCCACCAGAGCGGCAGGGATGAGCATGCCAGTGTACCACCCCAGCCATGCAAAGTACAGCCCGATCTTCTCCCCAAAGTATCGCCTGTAGAGAGAAGAGCCAAAATATTGTGTGGGGAGAAGGAAGAATTGGATGGATCTAGATGGAGCGAGGCATGCAAGGGGTCACCAAGCAATTATTTAGTCACATTCATATATTAATGACAAAGAGTACCAAGGATAGAAGCAAATGTCACTTTTTATAGCATTCTTTAGACTGCTCTTTGAAAAATAAAATTCAGCTTGCCTTACAACTGTCATTTATCATATTCATATGAAACTACCGTCAATATATTAATATATTTTTACTATCGTTTTTTTTGAAAATGCAGGAATGCATGTACTTTTACATACAAAGCTCACAACAAGTCAAAGTGTACATATAGAGTTCAGATCACAACTGACACCTTTGCTTGGTACTTGAGAACAATTGAAAATGGGCAAATATATAAGTTTTTCTGCACACAAAACACACAAAAATTTAGCATCGTGAAAGTAAAGCATGGTAGTGGTTCATGCTTCCCTAATGAGGTTCAGTGGCATTGGTTCTGCTTCCATAATGAGGTTCAGTGGCATTGGTTCTGCTTACCTAATAAGGTCCAGTGGCTGGTACTTGTACCACATTCCCCAGCGAGCCCATCTCTCATAGAGCAGGTGTCTGTGGTTCTGGGCACCATGCGTTTTAATTGGGTGTCTGCTCTTGTATCCACCCTGATGACCAGAACAAACAAATACATAACTTAACATATGTTCATTCAATCTGTTCTCATCCAGCCCTATTTTTATATACATGCAAATTTTAAGTCATAAATAATATATATGTTATGGGGATTTAAAACCAATGACCTGAACAACTTTTAATTTGGTTTAATTTCTTGGACCAAAAAACGAGACCACTGAAATTAAAACAAATAGAGTCCCTCTATTTTGTCAGCTGGTAAAGTTGCCCATTCTTCTTGGCAAAATGCCTCCAGCTCCTGTAAATCTTTGGGTCGCCTTGCATGGACTGCACATTTGAGCTCTCCCCACAGTGGCTCAATGATGTTGAGGTCTGGGGACTGTGAAGGCCACTCCAGAACCTTCACTTTCTTCTGCTGCAGCCACTGAAGCGTTGACTTAGCTTTGTATTTGGGGTCGTTGTCCTGTTGGAATGTCCAAGAACGTCCCATGCGTAGCTTCCGGGCTGATGCCTGCTAATTTTCCTCAAATATTTTCTTATAATGTGACGCATTCATCCTGCCATCAACTTTTACCAAGTGTCCTGTGCCTTTGTAGCTCACACACCCCCCAAAACAGCAGAGATCCACCTCCATGCGTCATGGTAGGGATGTTTTTGTCCTCATAGGCTTGTTGACTCCCCCCCAAACGTACCGTTTATGGTTGTGGCCATAAAGCTCAATTTTTGTCTCGTCACTCCAAATTACTTTGGTCCAAAAGTGTGGAGATCTTTCCAGATGCTGTTTGGCATACTGCAAGCAGGCCTTTTTGTGGTGTGGACACAAAAATTGCTTTTGTCTGGCAACTCCTTTTTTGTTCAAGTGTCTCCTTATTGTACCTGCTGAAACTGCCACACCACTTTGTTTAAGAGAATCCTGAATTTGACAAGAAGCTGCTTGCGGGTTTTTCCCTTACATGTCTTGCTATTTTCTTGGTCGTTCTCTCTGACATCTTGCTTGGTCTACCTGATCTTGGTCTGGTATCCACAGATGTTTGATGTTTTGGCTTAGACTAGGACGAGACTAAGGCCGGAGTATCCCTCCGTCTCTCCGGTTATGTGACAACGAGCGGTCAGGGCAGTCACTTCAACTCTCAGTTAGCGTTTCAGCAAAGCCACTAAGACTGCGTCCACCAAGAGATCAGTTTAATTACCAGCTCCACTTCGCTATCATTCTACAATAAAGCGCAAGTGAACAGAGAAACGTGCGTTGCCTAAGGGCCGAAACATACCTTACGCAAATACGCAAACATGGATGCTTCGAGCTACGCAAAGTCAATTTTGTTCTAAAATGTATCACCTGAAATTCTTGCTATAGCGTTGCAGCGAGGGATGCTATAGCAGGCAACAACAGTAAACAACTTTCTTGTTCGATCTGTGATGTTCTCACTCCCGTCCTGTTGTGTCCCGTGTTTTACCTGTTCCCTCTCGTATCATGTTTGTTTTTTCCTTGTTTGTTTCCCTCGTGCTGCAGGTTGGGCGTGGTTTTCCCTTTCGTGTCACTCTGTTCCACTATTCGTTATCCGCCTATCCCTTTCCTCCCTTCCGCATGCATTCCACACACTCTCTGCTCCGTTAATCACTCGCACATACATTCGCACGCGGCACCTAATTGATACTTGTTAATGTTTGTATTTAGTCACCCGGTGTTCTTATGTCCTGTGCCAGTTCGTTAAGTCTCCTTGTAGTAACTCTCTGGTCTTGTCTCGTGGATACATTGTATCTAGTCCTGTCTTGCCAACTTTAAAAGCCTTGTCTTGCATTCTGCGTTAACTCGCCATTTCCAGCTCTGTCCAGTTTTGATCAGCTCTCGCCAGGAACGGCGCAATCACACTGTTCAGTCTGTCCTGCCTCGCTGTACTAACTTTTGTCTGCTCTGAGTCTACCAGCCTGCAGTTGTTTGTATATCCTGCTTGTGCTGCTGTTCCTGCCAAACCAGCTGCTGTGTGTGCATGCAGCCAGTGCTCCAGCTCTGCTATCCGGCGGCGGTGTGTGCTTCCTGCTGGTGCTGCTGCCAACCTGCTGCTGTGTGCACGTCCAGCCGGGACCCCAGCTCTGCTATCCTGCAGCTGTTCCTGCCACTCCGCTCTGCCCTGTCCCCCGCTCCCCGCTCCTCCTCTGCTCAGCCTGTCCAGATCCTTGCCACCACCACCAGTCCCTGGCCTCTCCCACTCCTGCTGATCCCCTGCTGAACTCATTCCCTGATTGTCTGTCTATTCATGTTCTCCCTATGCTTCAGGAGGAATTCTGGTCGAAGCAATAATTTATTGGAGTTATTGAACTCCCTGTGTTGGGTGCCGTGCATTTGAGTCCAGTTCCTATTCGAAACCGTAACTGACTATTTTTGTTCTCCCTATGCTTCAGGAGGAATTCTGGTCGAAGCAATAAAATATTGGAGTTATTGAACTTCCTGTGTATTGAGTCGTGCATTTGAGTCCAGTTCATACTCGGAACCGTAACACGATCTGTGTCTTTCACAAATGTCATGGCAAAAGAAAAGCTGTTTGCATAGCTCAAAGTGTCCACGTTTGCGTAATGTATGCTTCGGCCCTAAGTTACCACACGCCGCAAATCTGCAAACGTTCCAGCAACGACTCACACTAAACAACTGGACCAGCAAGAGGCAGGGCCTGCAAGGAAACAGAGCAAAAGGACAGCCCAACCCAGGGAAACTACCAAAAGCCCTCAGACAAAGTTTCCCTCGGACATCAAGAAGCCACGGAACCATCTGCCTGTGAACTCCTACAGTAAGACTGATACATCCAGGCAATAGTCTAAGAATACTTTTGTTTACATCAATGTTGATTGTCAATGTAATCACATGTTTGATTGTATTCATTCTGTGTATTTAGTACAACTTGTAGGCTATCAACAGCCAATTAGCCTCACATAGATAAAGTTACATGCTCTAATGTTAACTTACAACTAACACCAATTTACAATCTGCCTCCCTTTTAAATCGAGCTTGGTGCATGTGATCACCCTTATACTAATACCTAACCCATTAGATATAGGATCCTGTGCCTGTAAACAGACAGGGGCCTGGTTTAGCTTGATGTAGCTCATTTCCATAGCCTCAATACACGCCATATTCCAAGGCCACGGTAGCTTCATGCTAAAGCTGATTCATAATTTCCCCTTGATGTTTTCCAGTACTGTTCTTCACTCTGGATGATAGTGTCTGCCAAATGACTGTAATACAATGCAATGTAGTCTCCCTTTCCTCTTTTATCATTAACTCTCTTACCCTCATTTCCCCTCTCTCCCTCATGCCTCTTCAATTACCATGGGAAAAAATGCTGTCATAACAAACCTGTAGCCCATAAATCAATGTCTACCCAAATATTTGCTTGAGGGAGGAACCTCTTTTACCAATATAGACACAGGTCAAAACACAACAAGCGAATACAGCTGATTTGTAGCTCAAGAAGGATCAAAATGGACACAAAAACAAATATATCCCTTGAAATATAAATTGCAATTTTTTTTTGGGGTCATGTTAGCTAATTGGTAGAAGGCAAGCCAAGAAATTTGCTCTTCTTGAAATTGAGCATGTAATAAATGTAAATTATGCATTTACTCTGGAATGCTCATTCATATTTTTAGGCAAGTCTCATCTCTGCAACGTCCTTAGTTAATTCAGGACAGCTCAGATTATTATCAGCCAGCGCTTTTCACTTTTCAGTCCTCCAGGTATGCTGAGCAGTCATAAAATCAGAGGACAGCACTTTATGTGAAGCTGTCAGCCTGCCACAGGCAGAATGCAGGCTTGCCCTAACAATCAATGCATTAGCAGGTCACACGACTGACAGTACTGAATGTTAAATATGCAAAGTGCTAGAGAGCTTATTTTTTCATTTAGTTTTATAAGTGTGAACTAATTTATGCAAGTACTCAGGTAGATAATTAGAAAACTAGGTCAGCAACCAGTGTGGAAAAACCAGATGGATAGCTACACTACATTATTTTGCATGTTTGAGAACAAATAGCAGAAGGCCAATAAATCAGTGATGTTTGGGAGGGGGAAGTGGCTGTGCATTTCAGACTTTTGTCATTACATTGTTACGCCTCTTAAGATAGAAATGTAGCCACATATAGAATGTAGGGAGTAATTATCTTTGACTCAATTCTACTTTACTTAACTACTTTAACACATGTAACACTAGTGTTTAGGATGTAGTTTCCCAAAAGCATCTATGGAGTTAAGACCATCTTTTGGAGTGTTTGTGTTTGTGCATTATTAATTTTATGATTAAAATGATTAAAATGATTAAAATTTACTGACATTACATAAAAAAATAATAAAAATTGAGGGATAAAGACATAAAACAAATGAAAAACAAAACAAAATGAAATTTATAAACAAAATAGCCAAATATGATCTTTGTCTAAAATCATTTTGGGAAATTGACCTACGGCATGCACTTATTGTACATCGCTTTGGATAAAAGCATCTGCCAAGTAAATGTAATGTAAATGTAAGGTAATACCAAATAAATTATGATCAGCGATTATCAGGCATGAACCAACATCTTTGTGAAAGGCAAAGAGGGTAAATTAATTGTAGCTGGTGATTAAATTCATAATAGCTAAATGCAAGCAAGCATTTCTCTACAAAATGTACACCTGTCAGCCCGTGGCCCCAAAAGAAACAGTACAATGGAAATAGCTCCATTCACTTCAGAACTGAAAGGATCTCCATTATGACATTGGGCCTTGTTTTTGCACAACAGTGTAAGTGGAATTGTTCATTTTGTCTTGTGCAAATGACATACTCTTTGCCACAGTGTCAATGAAAACATTGGTCCTATGAAAGTTTGGTATAAAATGATATTTTGGACTCTCTCTACAATGTACATTTATTAAACATATACTGTATATGCATGTACAGAAAAACCTCTAAGATATAAAAGCATAAGGGAGGTTTTCAGAACTTTTTTCAGAACATTTCTATGGTAACTTATCCCAATGTAAAGGTATACTATGTAGTTTCAGAACACTAGATGGCGATATAGAGCACGTAGGAGAAAAGGGCTCTCCGAAAATTGCTTATCACGTGTTCTCAGACACGCACGACGACGCACAAGCATTGTGGTGATGTTTCACAAATTTTCTCTGACCGTGGACTCAATTCAATTCGCTTTATTGGCATGACAAGACATTGCATCTGTATTGTCAAAGCATACTGCATTAAAACAGTCGAAGACATACATCTAACTCTGAACAATACAAAACAGCAAAGACTAGAAGCGAATGAACAGTAACCATACATTTAAACAAGAACTTTTCTTTGCTTATAGCTTTAGAAATAACAATAATGTAAAATAATAAAGTACAATTAAAAATAATAATAATTATCAATAGAAATGATAATAATGATGATGAGAATGACACATATGATCTTATAAAGTGAATATAATAAATATTAAAAATTGAAATTGGTTTATAATGATCTCTGTCACTCACTGTCGCTAAGACGATGGCAGGCAGCTATATATTGTGCTGCCAGGTCACAGCACGTCCTCTCCTCTCCTAAGAGGATGGGGAGTTTTTGGATGTCTGTTACATTTTTTAATTGAGGGTATCTCTGATTTATTTTGGGAAAATATTTATTTCTGATTTGATTGTATTTTTCGCATTTTGTGATAAAGTGCCGCTCCGTCTGAACTTAGTTGAGATGGCAATGTTTCTCCTCCCGGAGTTTGTTGACTATCACGGTCACTCAGATCAAGCTGTCCTCTTACCCTGGCCCTGCCTCACCCACCACGAACACGATTGTCGCTTTGGATAAAAGCGTATGCTAAATGACTGTAATGTAATGTTTATGTAATGACTGCCCCTCACCCTTACTCTGGGGCCGCGACCACTGGATGTTGATGGCTACAGAATTAACTGAGCAGAATTACAAAATGATGATTTTGAATTATTTTATGAAAATGAACAGTGGTCAAATTTACAGAGCAATAGCTAAGATTACTAACTTATATGCTTTGAGCATGTAACGTAGTCTCCATTTACATCATCAAGGTTTGGTCAAACATGATAAATAGACTATTGTCAACAATAAACAAACATCACGACAAGAGATAGCCTTAGCTATCGATAGCTGCTACGTTATGGGAAGGATGTCTTATCTGTTCTGTACTTCGTTACTTTGATGACGTTTATGTATGCACTTATTGTATGTCACTTTGGATAAAAGCGTCTGCTAAATGACTATAATGTAATGTAGCTAGGTGTATGGTCGCTATTTTTATAATGATATTGTTGAAAACCTCCTCGGCTGAAAACATCTTGCTAATGAGTAAGGGCAGAAACTCACGCAAATAGCTACGCGAACGTGGACGCTTCAAGCTACGCAAACAGTTTTTCTTTTGCCATGACATTTGTGAAAGACAAACCAGAGGAAAGCACAGATCGAACAAGAAAGTTGTTTACTGTTGTTGCTGCTATAGCGTCCCTTGCTGCAACGCTCTGGCTTGTCTTTCACAAATGTCATGGCAAAAGAAAAACTTTGCGTAGTTCGAGGTGTCCACATTTGCGTATTTGCGTGAGGCATGTTTTGGTCCTAAGCTAACTGTTCTTGTACAGTTCAGTGGTTTTAACCATAGGTTTGAACCTGCTGAAGAATTAATGCAATCAATTCAAAGTAAAATACAGTGTGGCTGCTATCAGGAGATAAATATCACACACAAGCTTGCAATCAAAGTTAAGTTAACTTAAACACTAAGCAGACTATTGCAACCATTTGATCTAACGTTAGTCTGTTTAAAGCAAGCTAAATTGCAAGGTGAACGTACCACCAAATGCACGTTCTACACAATGGTACGTTTTATTGAGTTATTTTTTTATTTTATTTAAAGGCCCACTCATTCATTTTGGTCGCTAATCGAACAAAGATTACGTGCATGGCAACTAAGTACGGGTGGTTTTCCCGATTCCGATGTGTCTTCAGAATTCATGACACATTTCACAATCTCTTTTAGTTACGAGCTTAGAGTATATACGTATATAATGGGTTATGAGCACTTTCGGGAAAGCGCTGTGAACGGCAAGTATATCTTCACGACATGATTCACGACATACTTTTCGCTACGACATGCTTTGGGAAAGCCACCCCACTTCGGTAGATCATGGTTCTCGTAGTTATTTTTTTTACTGTAACCAGACACTGAACAATACAACAAAACCATTTCCAAGGCATTGTTTATTTGGCGAAATCTTAGCTAACTATTCTTTTAGATATATTACCTGACGAATGCGCAAGTAAAAACGACTTGTGAGTGATGAGATCGCTTCCATGATGATGAGCTGTGCAAAGATCAAGCTAATGTTACTAGCTAGCACCACAGAGGGATGGATAAAAAGGTGGGGAAAGACATTGGGAGAGGGATAAAATTGGTGCAGGGAAAAATATACACTTTAGCTAACTATTCAAGATCTCAAATTCCAAATGTTGATAATGCGGACAACTATTCTCAAGGGAAAACAAAACGAGCGTTTGACTCAGACTCAAAGATTTCTCAGTAGAACAGGACATTTTATTCGCCTATGGGAGGAGTTATGTAATGAGATCAAAGTATGTATTGGTTAAGGACTCAAGTCTCAAGTCAGCTTGGACCAAGGGGCCAAGACTGGGCTTTCGTTTTGAAGCTCACTTCCTGGTGCCGTTGCTCACTAGCGCCACTGCTGTTGGCTCCAGTATAGGTCTTTCACCATGTAAGTCAATGGCAGCAATCTGGTCAAAATACTCAGTCAATAAATTTTTCCCACAAAAAAATGTAATTGCAATAGGTGCCTTTCCTTCATCTAATGCCTCTGCATGTGCTGATTTTTTTTAAATATTGTGTCGTTTGGACAGAGTATTAACATTTGTTCAGGACCAATCAGAGGGACAGGTTGAGTCCTGGGATCACTGGCATAGATAGGTTCTATATGGTTCTCACTACTCTCACTCGGAGGGGCGGGACCAGAAGGGGGAGACAACAATCATTGGTCTAAAACGGACCTATTTTTAAACAGTCTATGCATGGGACAGGGAGACACGCTGTATTTTTGAGTAGAAGTCGATGGAGAACATCCCTTAGCAGCCTACCGTGAACAAGCTGTTGTTTTGTGGACGCAGTTCGTAGCATAATAATTTGAGTGCCTTACCCGCTCATCTTCAACATGTTTGTCATTAGATATTAATTTTGGTTGGAGCGAGCTATGATGTGTCTACTATGAAAAAAAATACTGTTTCGTAAGATGAGACAGAAGGGGATGTTGCAGCTACACTACAGGCCCAGTGTCTCGGAGCAAGCAGCCAAACTGTGGGTTAAGTATCTCAAATCAATTGCTCCATACCGTATAACCTTATCAATTTAGATATTAATTTAGCTATTCCACCCCCTCCCGTACGCAATCGCCGTACTCCCCCTGTCATGAACGTTACCATTGCTTAGCAATGCTGGGTTACCTAACTAGCAAGCTAACGATATCTCACGGCAAGTCGTTTTAACATTTAGCTAGCAAGCTAACGATAACTTATGGCAAGCCATTTTAATTTAACAGTTATTCGACTTCCTTAAAGTCATCCTTGCTGGCTGGCCATATAAGTTGGCTAGCTACCGTGATTGCATGTAGCTAACATTACTAATGTTAGCCAGCTGCTCTAGCTAGAACTCTAACCGGACATTTCTACACCTGGATCATTTTTTTAGGTCCCAAAAATTACGAAAATGTGCAGGGAATAGAGCCAAAGTGTTAGCGGCATGTTTGTACTGACTCAATACGGGGATGTTTAAAATAAAACCAATAATTTATCGGAAAAGAATACGGAGTCTGTGTTTGTAAATGTTTGCAATGTTTGTGATTAGGTTACAGGATGCAGATGAAAGTTAATGCCAGCTACGACGTAGCTACTGTGCTTTAGCTAGAGTGTGAAATCACTAACCTACAATCACCACTTTATCTGGAACAGTTTTCAGAACGGGCTTTCATGCTGCAGCAAACCGTGACAGACTGCATCAAGACTGCTCTGCCACAGTCGAGTTAATTCTGAATATAAATTGAAGATAACTGAATGAACGTTAATTATGTGACGAATACCACACATTCAATGCGAAAAAATGACACAGTAAAATCGAGGATGAAAATTAAATGTTATATTATAAAACATTAGCAACTTAAGGAAGTTTACCGCGAGTTCGTTTTGCAAAATGGTGGGTTTGGTCAGGTCATGGGCTTTATAGTTCTGTGGCTTCTCCACCCCGAACTGTCAATCATACTGTGCCCAGGCCATTTTCGACTCCACCTTTTTTTTCAGCATACACAAATAAATAGATTTCGATAGACTGAAATTGAACGAGATTGCAATGGAATGATGCTTTATTGGTGCTCAATACATACTTTAATAGCCATAAATAACATGGTCATAAGCTTATTATGGATTTTCCTTGTCCATTACTTTAAATAGGCTACTCTCCTTTTGTAGCCATAGATCATCATTTACATTAAACAATAATCAAACCAGCTGTACTCGGGATCTAATTAGCACTGCATTTTCAATTAACCTGGTGAAACATGTTTTTTTTTTAAATTCTAGTTATTCTTTAAGGCAGAAGTTTATTTGCAGTGCCAAATCTCTTGTTACATTAGGATTACACAGTGACGCACTCAAATGTGCGCAACAAAAAAAAATTTATGCAAACCAACCCTTCAGGCGAACTAAATCTCCTTGCTGTAAAATCTAATTGCAAAAGATCAGCAATGCTTGAAATTAATTTCCTCTACTTCGTATTTCGTGACTTTCTTAAGTACTGTTGCTATAGCGACATAGTTAAATGTAAAACATGTTTGCTTTTACATATTGATGCACATTTATTATGCCATAATTAAAAACAAAACGCATATTGCATTGTATTTCATTGTGTGTCCTGTTAAAAACACACACTGAAATACAATGTGTATTGTTTTTCATTGCGCGGTTTTCATGCAACAATTGGTCACACTTTAAACGAAGTCTCCATATAAAGGCTTTATACAGCATATCTAAAGCCTTCATAAACGTGACATAATGGCCTCATAAATCATTCATTAGCAAATGTCATGCTTCATAAAGGGTGATATAACACCTTCTTATGCAACATGTTATGCCAAATGCTCACAGTTAGCCTAGCATACTGCATAAGCATGTTTTATGTCACCCTGGATAATGTTTAGCCATTAGCCAGATGACATTGTTGGTTATGGCACATTTGGCATAACATGTTGCATAAGAAGGTGTTATGTCACCCTTTATGAAGCATGACATTTGCTTATACATGATCTATGAAGCTATTATGTCATGTCTATGAAGGCTTTATATGTAAGATATAAACCACGACGTGCCATGTATATACAAGAATATATGGCACAACAGGGGTGGTGATTAACCACCCCGGAGTGCCATATATTCTTGTATATACACTGGCATGGAGTGGTTTATATCTTATACCATGGTTACCAACAATTTATATACATTATAAATTATAGATTACATGTAGTTACTTTTAAATTTATAGATTTTTTTTAAAATTGAAATATTCTTCCACAGCCCTTTTGGCATGTTGTTTTTGCGTTGTCAGGCAAAACTCTGATCAGTAGTTCTATTTTGAACCGAAAACATCTCGTCGTTAATTCCATTTCTGGTTACTAGTTGTCATGTCCCGTGCCTCCATGTCTTAGTCTGTTCCTGGTTTTTCCGTTTATATGTATTTTCAGTATTTGTAGTCCGTCCCGTGTTTTCCCTTTCTCCCCCTTTCCTGTCTCCGCTCCCCACACCTGAATTGTGTTTCCTCATGTGTTTCGTCTCACCTGTTCCTCGTTGTCTCTTCGTTAGTCTGGCATATAGTCTTCCCTGTTTCTTTGTTCTGTGCCAGATCGTCTTGTGCCCTGCCTTCGTGCTTGTGTCCCATTACTTTCCAGTGTTTTTTCCTGCCTGCTCCCTGCCTGCTCCTAGTTCCTGTTTCCAGTCCTGTGTTTACCCGTCCAGTTCCTGTTCTCCTGCCTGTTCCTGTCCAGCCCTGCTCCAGTCCTCCTGCCCGCCTGCCCTTCCCCGTCCTAGCCCTGTTCCTGCCCTTCACCCTCCTGTTCTCCAGCTCTGATGGATTCCCCGGTTCTGACCCCTGCCTGTCCTGGACTTCGCTTTTGCCTATTCTGCATTGCCCTGTTTGCTGGACTCTGACCCCTGCCTGGAACTGACTTGCCTTGCCTGTGTTGCACTATTTATTGGACTTTGACCCTGTTCTGTCGGCCTCTAATAAAGTCTTATTCCCATTACATTTGGTGTCTGCGAGTGGTTCCGATCGGTTCTCATAACAGAACGATCTGGCCACTATGGAACCAGCAGACCCACAACGGACTTCCGAGGTTCTTCGTTATCAGAGCACTTGATTGGGGAAGCACAATACGGCGCTGTAATCGCTCCAACAAGCCGTACAGACCATCATGGAACAAATGGTGTCCCTGATACTGCGGGCCCAGGATTCTGCGTCTTCCGCTTAAGCCAGCAGTTCTGCCGTGCACCAGGTCCAGTTCATGCCCGCACCTGATTGATACTCTGGGGAGCCCGGTTCCTGTCGCGCCTTCCTCGCCCAGTATTCACTGGTCTTCGAGCTTCAGCCCTCCTCATTCCCCTCCAAGCAGTCCAAGGTCACCTATGTCATCACTCTGCTCTCCGGGAAGGCCCGTTACTGGCGAACAGCGTGCTGGGAGTCGGGAGGTTTGCACACTGCCACCTATCTGTCCTTCGACCCCGAGATGAAGAAGGTCTTCGACCGGTCCTCAGTCGGTCATTTAGCGGCACGACGACTCCTGCACCTCCGTCAGGAACAGCAATCCATCTCGGATTTCTCCATTGAGTTTCGGACGCTGGCAGGATGGAACCAGGAGGCATTATACGACGCTTTTCTGCATGGGCTGTCAGAGCATCCAGGACGAACTGACTACAAGCGACCTGCCCCAAGATTTGGATGGGTTAGTTGACCTCACCATCTGAGTTGACACTCGTCTACAAGAACGACGGTCGGTGAGAAGGGTCCAGTGCCGAGTTCCTCCTTCTCCAGTTGCTCCTTGCCCGATTCAGCTGTAGGGACAACAGACTACGTTTCCATTCATTCCACAGGCAACACAAGTGAAGTTTGCAACACGGTCCCAGCGTGACGTCCGTTGTTAGTGATCCAAACATGTCGCATGGAAATATGAGACTAAGGGTCATAAAACTCAAACAGGTAAGACTGAAGAATTTCTGTCTGTCTCCCCCACTTTTTCACCTCCATTTTTGCTGTGTGTCAGCAACACAGCTGCACAAGAGGCAGCACTCGATTTTGTCTTCCTCTTTTGTTAGCTACACAGCTAATGGGTTAGCTTGTCTAGCAGCATCTAACCATAGAAAGTGAACTGAGCTAACCCCTCCGACCGATGGTTAGCTTCCGAACCACGGACAAAGACGCGAACCAGGCGATAACCAGACGACGTCGGACTGGGCCAACCAAGAGAAACTCCCTACCAGGATAAGAAAGGCCAAAGAAGACGACGTCGCCGGGCAAACCAGCAGAACTCCAGGATCAGGCCATCCACCTCATGGACAGGCCAGCTGTAATCAACTCACCGCAGACTTCAGTAAGACTGATCAAACATCCCAGGCATAGCTTAGGATTTTAGTCTGAATTGTGTATAGGTAATTTGATTGTATCTCGACTTTGTGCGATAATAGCTGTATAAACTTGTTCTACTGTTTATCAAACTAACCAGCTCTCCTATCGTTTTATAGCTAATGTGGTAGTACGGTTAACTAACCAAAGCAGGCCTCACGGTTTGCTCCTCTTTTCTTTAACACGTACTAACATTAATGTGATATGGTCTCAATTCAACTTACTGTAGATAAATACGTTATTTTGTTTAAGAAGTGTGTAAAATTATTTATAGTAACATTAGATTTGAGATCAATAACCACCATCGTGCTGTGACACAGCCAGTTTACTCCACACTGCTTTGTTTTCTGAGCACATGTGGCACACACACACACGCACACACATGTGCATACCCACACAAATTCTCCAATACGTATACAACAATATATTGGTTTTGTATAATGTAATATTCCTGTTTTTCTTGGTTAATAAATCTATTTTTGTTAAACCTGGTGTCTGTTTTGATGTCATGTGAACAAACATGACATCAAACCGTGAGTCAAACCTAATCATTAGAACATAATAACTAATAATTCATAAGGGTTGAAGGTATAATGCTTTGATGGTAAATTGAAGTAGTAGTAATTATAATCCATAATAATCAAATGAGACTTAAATTAGGTTAAAATTAAATCAGAGTAAACCTCATTATTCCATAGTTATTGCCTATATCTCTGGCATCCCATGTAACAGTTTATAGATATATATATATATATATATAGAGGCATATTCCTTACATTTATGGTGCCCTGGTGTGAGGATTTATATATTCTCTACATTTATTGGCAGCCCGTCCGAGGATATTCCCTACATAATAGGTGCCGTGTGAGGACTCTGATGATTCAGAAATCATATTACTAATCATCTTCCTCACTGCTACCAGATTTGTACGTATTCTCTACATTAATTGGTGCCTGGGTGAAGACTGGTAAGACAGACATGGAATGGGACCCAGCTACCTGTTCAAGTCCTTATCGATTCTGGAGTGGATACTAATTTCATCTGCCCTTACCTGGTCCGTCAGATGAGCATTCACACCGCCCCTATGAAGACGCCTCTTCACACTAACACTCTTACCGGGACCCCTCTGGCAGTGATCCGAGAAGTGACCAGCCCTGTGGAGATACTGGTCTCCGGCAATCGTCGGGAGATTTCTTTCTTTGTCATGGAATCGCCTTTCGTTCCTGTTGTGCTCGGATCACTAAGGCTCGCCAAGCATAATCCCCAGATTGACTGGACTCTGGGAATCATTACTTGCTGGAGCCCTAAATGCCACCTTTCCTGTCTCAGTTCCGCTGCCAGTCCTGTTAAGATCTAACTGCATCAAGAGGAAGAGGCGATCAATCTCACTAAAGTGCCCAGTGAATATCATGACCTCCGCGAGGCGTTCAGCCGCTCCCGAGCCTGCTCTCTCCCTCCTCACCGCTCCTACGACTGCCCCATTGACCTGCTCCCAGGAACCTCGCCCCCCAGGGGCTGCCTGTATTCCCTCTCCGTTCCTGAGACCGAAGCCATGGATAAATACATCACAGAGTCCCTGGCTTCAGGAATCATTCGCCTCTCTTCAGATTCCAGTTCACGCTGTCGTACCGACCCGGTTCCAAAAATGTCAAGCCTGACGCCCTATACTGGCTGCACAAAACACCAGAAGGAGGAGCCCCGAGACGGTGCTTCCGCCTGACTGTGTGGTGGCCGTGGCGAGGCTGGACATTGTTGGAGTGGAGGAAGCTCTGTGCAACAATCTGGACCCTAGCGACACCCCTGAGGGCCCTCAGTTTGTTCCAGCGATGGTGCGCTCCCAAGCGCTCACCTGGACCCACGCCTCCCAGTTGGAATGCCACCCTGGTGTCGCCTGTACCTTAGTCCTCCTGTCCCACCGGTTCTGGTGGCCCGAGATGAAAGAAGAGATGGCCGAGTTTGTGGCGGCATGCAGTACCTGTGCCCGCTCTAAAACTAACAACTTATGCCCTAGTGGTCTTCTGGAACCCCAAGCCGTGCCCCATCGCCCCAGGTCCCATATCGTATCAGAACTCGCAGTGACGCCCTAGATTTTGTCACCGGCCTACCGGCCTCTGAAGGTAACACTGTGGTTCTGATCATTGTCGACCGGTTCTCTAAGGCCGTCCACTTCATGGGGCTACCCAAGCTTCCCTCTGCCAAAGAAACCGCCAAACTCATGGTGAAACACGTCTTCCGGCTCCATGGCCTCCCCCTGGAGGTTGTTTCGGATAGGGGGCCCCAGTAAGCAAGCAAGTTCTGGCGCTCCTTCTGCGCTCTTATTGGAGCCACCCCGAGCCTCTCCTCCGGGTTCCACCCTGAGACCAATGGTAAAACCGAGAGGCTCAATCAAGAGCTGGGGAAGGGCCTGCGCTGCCTCACTGAGAGGACTTCCACTACTTGGTACAGCTGTCTTCCTTGGATTGAATACGCTTACAACTCCCTCCCTGTCTTCTCCATGGGTATGTCCCCTTTCCACTGCTGCCTGGGATACCAGCCCCCCCTATTCCCGGAGGAGGAGAGGGAGGTGGAGACACCGTCAGTGCAGGCCCTCGTATCCCGTGCCCGGAGGAGGGCCCCGTCCACTCTGCTTCAGCCCGTTTCCGGGATGAAAGCCCAGGCCGACCACCGTAGACGCCCTTGCCCCTCGTTACAAAAATTGGTCAGAAGGTATGGCTTTCATCCTGGGACATTCCCCTTCAGACCCCCTGCAAAAAAACTCACCCCCCGCTTTATTGGCCCTTTCCCCATAGCCCATGTCATTAGCCCCTCTGTTGTCCATTTGAAACATTTTCTCACACAACCATAAGCACGGATACGGAAAAATAGTTCATATATGCACTGTGTCATCATCTAGCTAGGCTACTTACTAAACTCCAAGTTTGAGCTCTCTCGATTATGGCAAGGTTGGCCGGATGATAGCAGGATGTAGCCTAGGCTAGACTGCACAGGTAAACGTTATGTAGTCGACATGTCCCGGTATAGCAGTGTAAAGACAGCTATTGTCGACGTTAGTCGCCCTCGGCACTTTAGACCGTTTGTATTTTTGTCGACTTATGTCGCCCTCTGCACTCTCTGGAACATTAAAAATGTAGGCACAGAGACAGACATTCCCTGCACGTATAACTGAAACTGAAATTTTATGAAGTTTCGAGGTCCAATAATGTGACCGGGAATGTTGGAACAAGGTAACAATCCTGTCAGGGTTGTGACAGGGATTCAGTCGCAGACAGCATGTGACAATAAACAATAGTTTATTATGGGTAGAAACCCAGGGATGAGGTGAAGGCGAAGTCAAAAACAAGCAGAGTTAAAAAACCAGGAAACCAGTGACAAAGTACAAAAACACAATCCAAACATAATCAGGAAACGCAAAGATCAAAAAACCAGGAAGTCACGGTGAAAGTACAAAAACACAATCCATTTGTAGTCAGGAAACAGGCAGAGACGAAAAACCAGGAAGTCACGGTGAAAGTACGAAAACACAATCCAAAAGCGAAGTCAAACAGAAACAAAGATCAGGAACACAGAAGACAGGAATACGGGAAACTGGCAGAAACTCGGGTCAGAAAAACGCTCATAGCAAAACAGGGCAAAGGTGGCAACTGTAACGAATTCGCAGTGAACATAGAACAGAGTGACACTTAAATACACGGACTGACAAGCAAACGAGAGACAGGTGAGCAGCGGAACAGGTGAAACACATCAGAAATCAGGAGTAGAGACGAGTGGCGGAGCCACACAAAGTGGAAGTGAAAACACAAGCACATGGAAGAGAGACGGAAAAATTAAAACAAACACACACAAGTAAAAACGAACATGAACGAAAAACGAAGTCACAGAAAAGCACAATACAGATTCAGATACTGACAAATCCTGTTTATCATCTTCATGACCAGCTTGGACATACATTTTTAATGAATCTTATCAGTCTCCTATGGCATTTCAACATCCATAACTAATGTTCTTACCTCATGAGGAGGGAAAGCTGCTTCATATGTTCCATTGCCCAGTAACCGGTTGATACCTGAAGGTGGAGAACACTATCAGTATGTTATATGCTTATATGATCTTACTTTGTTACTTTGGACGAGGCACTGAGGGGAGAAAAGCGATTAACAAAAATGAAGAAGCATGCCACTTTTAAAGAATAACACATCACCCACTGGTAACCTTACATACAGTATGACTTGACACTTGTGGTACAAACTTCCTCCAGATTGTCACAAAATAAAACAAATTTTAAAATGCAAGAAAAATATAGTTAATTATTATTCTGTCATAATTATAAAATAATTATTGAACCTGTCCACAAAAATAACAATAAAAATGATAAGTACAATGCAGGCCCATTTAATGACACCAGAGAAATTTACAGGCAAAACACTAACGCTCCCCTCCCCAGGAGCTGACAGATCAAGATCTGTTCATGCAGACCATAAAAATTAAGCAGGGACAAACAATAACATTGGCACAGCTGTAGAAAAATGGAGGAAACATCAGCAAACACTTGACAGAAAATAAGTCATATTTAGGCAGACTGGGGAACTTGCCAAATTAACCAGTTGGAACAAGGGGTGTAACAGGGCCTGATGATACCAAAGAGAATGGTGAAGCCTAATTTATACTTCGTCACACGACCCTTTCAACAAGTGTCGAATGACGAAAATGACGTATTTCCAACTGAAAAAACTTTTTCTCAGAGTCGTGCACCTCTAGAATGTTGTTATGTCGCAGACAACGTCATACTTTGTCGCGCAGTCTGATTGGACAGCCAGATGGAACACCTAAATTCATTGTCATGGATATGTTTTAAAACTTCTTCCACCTCCGCAATTTCAATAATTTCACAGAGCGCTGCCAAGTAGCCGATTAGAAATGTAAACAAACGGTCAGAGGTTGTCGTCTCGTTACCATAGAGACAACCAAAACCTCTTCGCAGACCTTCGCCCGAAGTATAAATGCCAAACGTCGTGCGACCCCTTCATTTTTGTTGCTCGACACTTGTCAAAAGGAGGTGCGACAAAGTATAAAGGCTTGAGTGTCTGACTTCTGATGGTTAATTCTGTGAAGGCACCAAATCCCAATCCAAACACCAACTGAACTGGGGTCAGATCACAAAAGCACAACACAAAGGATTCCCTCTGTGAGCATACTAGCCCGATTTACTTAAAGGGGTAGTCCACCTCAATAAAACTAATCAAAATATATTTAGTGCATGTATTTTACTATGACATATCACTGCAATTTTCCTTCTGGAGGATTTCTACATTTAAAAATATCACTTGTGTGGATATCACATTTTGGAAGCTTGATTTAAGACCACAATTCCCACAATGCTTCACTTTAACTGGACCACTGAAATGGATTAGCTAGTTAGCTACTTTACTTTTTTGTACTTTTTTCAGGGTGGAAAAGCCTATGATCTTGACCTTAACCCAACATTTTCTATTGTAAAAGAACTCGCTGTAAACTTCCTTAAGTAGCCAATATTTTATAATATAACATTATTTAATTTTCATCCACGATTTTACTGTGTCATTTATTCGCATTAACATTGATTTAGTGGTTTGATAAAATCGCTTTAAAACATATCTCCAGCAAATTGTTTCATGCCATAGACTACTAGGATGCAGTATTAGATTTATTATTTCAGGATAGTTAACGATAACTAGCTACATAATCAGCTTGTTGCAGTTCAACAAGTATCCAGCAAATGAGCCAGTCCAAGCTTGCATGGGCAATATTAGACTATAAATAGCTACATTTTACTTGAATTTCATTTTCAATATAGGTTGCTCGCCTCTTATGTTTTATACTTCTGTGCCACATGCAAAGCAATCTATGCATCCACCAGTTTTATTGCAGCATATTAATAGATTTGATTGGGAAGTAGCCTATTTTGTAACATAAATGTATTATTCCTCATTCCTGCTTATGAGGTATTTTAAAGTGCTGTCTATCAATAAATTGATTGTCAAGCATTTTCTAGTTCTGGCTCTTTAGCCAGAATAAAAATTGAGATGTTGGTTGGAGCTTGCGGTCTTATGCAATTTATTGGAAAGTTTTGCACAAACTGATTTGTCAATGGTCTGCTGGCGTCACTGGCTCTGGCAAATTTCCGAGTGCAAGTGCGGTCCAATTCTAAAATAATTACACTCTCTCCCTTGCTCCTCCCCGTCAGTTCGAGTGCCTACTTGTGTTGTTTTGGTGCTGCGTCACATCCTCCCAAGTGGAAGTGGCGAGTGGAAGTGCAGGAGGGCAGAACATTTAACGGATTGGACCACAGGGCAGAACATATGGATTGGACTGTCTACACTAAACTGGGGGGGGGGGGGGGGGGGATTTACACAACCTCACACGACTGATGATGGATTGCATTGGTGAGGCAGGATGGCATGCGAGTGACCCCACACTCCTCCTTACCCATCTTAGACTTCCTGTCCTCATACTTAGTGCGCTGCAGAACGTGGTGGACAATCCTGCTCCTCGTGGAGTTGGAGAAGAAGGTTTCTCTGTTGTTGATGGTGAAGCTAAACACAGAAATAAAAAGAAAGTCCAATCCATTTCAAAGGAATCTAGGTCTGCTCTCTGAAAATGATCAGCTTGCCTTGTTTTGAATGTTTATTGGGACATTCTACATGAATTTGCATGTTGTTGATTTTCCACAAAGAAATTTCCTAGGGAAAAATTATATTTGATGCACATTAGATTTTGGTAACATGTACTTTTGAGAAAATTGCCGAAAATGTGCATTTTTTAATGCATCAGATATCCTTCCTAGAAAGGTTAATTTCTCCCTATGAATAAATTTCAGGAAAATCTGAGAAGTCATAAGAATTTACGGCATATCCAAATTCACATGCTGATTTATACATTTCCAATACTCCACTATAATGTCTTTCTCCGATTTTTTCACATAAAACCTGTCATGCATATTAAGATAAATTGAATTTTCCTGGGAAAATGTCAAAATGATTTTTAGTGGTTGTCATAAATTATCCACAAACCAAGTCAAGCACAGGATTTTACATCAGTTATCCATATAACATGTACGGAATATAAACTCTTACAATGTAGTATAATTGATTGACTCAATGTCCTGTTTTTTTACACTGTAAATGCTTTTTCATTCAATAACCTTGGTTTAAAATAATGATTAAAATTTTAAACACCATGGCCAAACATGGTAAGACATTATTTTGTAAAAATGTGCCACTGCCCTAAAAGAAGAGGACACTACAGCCACAGCCGTCACTGTGTTCAAACACTGTTTCATAATCGACTATGTTTCAGAGTTTGTTTGTTCATCAATATTATTCCTCCCCCTCCTGAAAAATAGAAATATTTACTTACAAGCTCATAGTCTGAGGACTGAGGAGAGCAAGCCTCCTCAGTACTCAGTTAAAATTGTAGATGAACGGAAATCAATCCATATCACACCAACTTCCCTGCCAATTTTCTCCATGTCAAGATATTTCCATGGAAAATTGAATTTAGCTAAATCCTTATTATAGTAATACACATTAGTTATGTAAGAGGAAGTCTGTTATTCTGTTTTTCCACAGAGAGCAATATGGATGAAAATATCACATTATTTTCGTTCTGTCCAGAATGGGGGCGTGGCAAAAAGTGGGAGGGAGTATCTAGCAGGGTTGAGGATACTTTAATTTCAATTCAGTCAATTCAATAAATTAATTGAAAATGACCTATAATACTCTGAGGATTTTCAATCAACAAATTGAATTTCAGTAATTTTCCTGAATTTACCTCAACTCTGGTAGCTGACATTGGGTTGTACTTGATAGTGGGGAAGCTGTCAGTAGAAAGCAGGGACATAATGACTGAGGTGCACACTCACTGGTGCATTCTGGCCCTGCTAAAGGGTGCTGTGTAGCAGTCGGTCTCTTCAAGGTCAGGTAAGGCCTCTTTGTCCAGCTTCATGGGGTTCCTGGGCAGCCAGCTCTTCAACTGCCGCCAACGCAGCTGGAACCTGAGGAACACAGAGCCCAGATTTACAAACGCCCCATTAACAAGCATACCTACACATTAACAGTCACACTCCACATACACTCTCATTATAAGCTTTTCTCAACCTGGATATCTGTTCTTTTCTCCACCAGGAAGAATTAATGATGTAAGCCATGGATTAAGAGCTCAAGTGCAAGCTTGGCCTGCAGTTTATTATAACCCAGGTACATAAACATGTGGTCGGGTTGTGACACCAATAGATATAAGAAGGGTCAGATGGTCATCATTATGCAATTTAGGAACACAAATGTGGAATTACAATAGGTAACAAGTTGTTGTCTGCAGTTTAAAATATCCTTCTCCTCTCCATAGCTCATGGACAGAAAAATATCTACGGTATTTATCCATGCATAATCCCATATGTAATCCCACAAAACTGATCAGAGGATATTTATTATTAAATTTCACCTAATTCTTTTTATGAAACCTAACATGATCCAATAAACCTACCACAATGACAAGAAGAGAAAAAATTTCCTTTGCAGGCATTTACAAGTGTACAAGTTACCACTGTATATCATACACCTCCATCTCACTGTGTTTGACTATGACTGGTTTCTGGCAGGGTGGCCTTCAGGAATGTAGAAATAAATAAAAAAATTAATTAACACTATCAGGCAGAATTCAGTCCTCTGCACAATTCTTGGTTACCTTCTAAAGACTGTGTTTCAGATCAAAGAAGAGGCACAGCAATTACTACGAAATACTATTTCTCTCCCACCTTTTCTGATCAATTAATTTAAAAAAACACCATCTGCAGGGAACCATTAGCACTACAATGAGGATTTAAAGACCTTTTTCAGGCTGTAAAACCCTTCCTGGTTAAGATTGGAAAATCTTAGAAATCATATCTATAAGAAGTATACAACTACTTCAGTCAATTGTAGAGAACATTTTTTACTATATATTGAATAAAATATATCTGTCCAAGAGCTACATGCCCAACATCAAAAGACTCTTGACTCTTTCAGTACCTGAGAATAAGATATCAAGAATCTTTTGATGTTCTTGGGTCACAGACATCAGGAAGTCATGGCATGCAAAGGATATGCAACCAAATATTAAATATGGAGACTTTATTTAAATTTATGTTAATTACTTTTGCTGCCCTAAAATGGGGGGACTATGTGTAAAAATGGCTACAATTACTAAAGTATAAATAGAAATAGTAGTTTGTAACATTATCCATGTCCATGTTTAAAAAAAAAAATCAATTTAATGCTACCTTGGTGAATAAAAGTATCAATTTCTTTCAAAAACATAAAAATGTCTCAGTGATTCCAAACTTTTGAACGGTAGTGTATAACTGTCTATATATTGTCGCTGTCGGGTGAAAAACTCGTAGCCTATCTCCAAAGCCGCTACTTTTCAGGAAATGAAAAAACGTCATATTTTCAAAACGAATAAACACAGCCTTGTGAAAGTTTGTATGTTTTCTACATACGAGGTCAGATACTCGCGTGTCAATATAAAATTATTATTTTATCAGAAATCAAGTAAAATGGAGTTACGAGTTTTGTGACAATCGAATGTAGAGATACATGTTTTTTTCTGCCATTGATTAGAATGGCTGTATCTGCGAGTGAATGAATGCGCAGTGGCTGCAAGTCTATTATCACGTGCTGCAGTTAATACTCACACATCTGTAAGCCAGTTAGCAGAAAAATGTCAGTCTATCCAGTGATTAAACATCCATGTGTTTTGTAAAATAAATACAATTAGGAGACAAGCCCCTAGTTCACCGCATTAACAAACTAAAATAAAAGATGCCGTTCTGCTGAGACGAGCGAGTTACCTAACTAGGCGCTCGTCTCCGAAAAATAAAAATATTTTTTTAAACACATAGGCTACTGATGATGTTTAATCACTGGATTGACTCTCCGCACTGAACAACAAGACACTGGCAGATTAAACAAAACATTTCTTTCAACAAACTTTTGCTATACGATAGGCTAGGCTACAGATGTGTGAGTATTACTGTGCATTCGATAAGATTCACACGGTAGGCTACGCAAGTTGTTACCGAAAGTCCGCTATGAATAGGTTTTTGAAGAGGTGAAGCTTATGACTAAACAGCGATTGCGATATCCTTACTCCAACCTACCGTGATGTGCCAGCTCCTCTCTCCGCTAGTGTTGTGTCGTTCGCGAACGATTCGTTCAAAAGACCGAATCTTTTGGGTGAACGAACTGAACTGAATCACTTACTGAAAAGATCCGTTCATTTCTCAGTTCAGTTGAGCTCTCGAACGGATCTGATCAGCAGCGAGTGTGCAGGGAGGGGGAGGGACTGCCGCGAGCGAACGTGATTCGTCCCCTGCGAACCAGTTCTGCTGTGCTGAATGAATCAATCACGGGCGGGCGGGCACCGAGCGAGGCAGCGAGCGTGCAGAGTGGACTTCTGCGAGCGAACGTGTCGTGATTCTTTCACTGAAGGCTACTAGACACAGTGAGTAAACGTGACGTGATCCTGAGTGATAATCAGCGGCTCAAACTGCCAGAATCAGGCCCAAGTTAAGTTAAGACTTAAGTCATTGAAAACCAGCGTTCACCTCCAAAATTGATATTCAACAAGGAAACTTTTAAAATATCAAGATTTGTAAACGGAGTTTGGCGCGTTTGTCAAAGCGACAGCACTTCCGCATGAACCGTTCAGCCATTTCAGTTCACTGAGTGAGTCGGACTACGCAGTACGCAGTCGGAGCTCCGCCCAAGCACTGAACGATTCGGTGAACGAATCTTTTGAACAAATCTTTTTAATGAACTGATTCTAGTGATTCGAGTCACTGAAGTGAACTGTTTTGCCCATCACTACTCTCCGCTCCCAATTTAACTTTCCGGTAGACATAGTTTCAGGTTATCACGTGTAGTTACGTCTAATGAGTGCAAAATGAGCCAACATTTGTGAATAAAGATTTGTCTGACTAGTTCTTGCTTCGCTCGTCCTCCCCGATTGTGTCTCGACTACGCTAATAAACACACAATTCACGTACATACTAGCCTACCAGCTGACCTTAAGTACACACACAGAATCAAACATCTTTACCTAGGATTAATAACTCAGATCAATGGCTAGGCCCACCGTGATTAGTTATGCTGTATGATAAAGGCTATTCAGTTTAAGCTCTAGTCAAACAACAATCAAACATTATGTTACTGGCAATCATGCAGTCAAAGATAATGTGATGTGTTTTTATCACAATCTAGCATGTGCACATTGTTAGTTATTTTATTACATAGGCTGGACAGACAATGTTTTTTGAAAACATGTATTTAAGCATGTACCTATTTAAGAATTCATAGTGGCACTCCACCAGCCAATAAAAGATCAGGTGTAATGTTAGTAGATGTGATCCGATCAACTCGCGCGACTTGCAACAAAGCTTTCCTCAGATTAAAAGTAGCTCCCGCACTTCGTCGAATGAGGCGCGATGGACATAGGAGGTTTTTGCAGACAAGTTGAAGAGCCAATGGAGATTTAATCACAACGGGTTTTAATCACAAGCTATTTTTAATACTGTCTATTGGTCGAATCGTCTTAAAACCCACAGACAGACGTAAAGGATGAAAAATAGTAGTGATTTATGGAAAAAAATTAAATTTGAAAAAAATTGAGATAGGAGGTTTTCACCCGACAGCGACGATATGTATGTGTATATACACACACATATACAGTAAGCATCATAATTGATTGGACAGTGACACATTTTTGTTATTTTGGTTCTGTATTCTAGCAGTGAGTTTGAAAGGATACAATGACACTGAGGATGTAGTGCAGACTGTCATCTTTAATTTGAGGGTATTTTCATCCATTATTGAGAAATTATAGAACCTTTTGTACATAGTCCCCCCCCCCCCCCATTTTCAGGCATCACAAAATATTGGACAGTTTAACATAATGTAGAATAAAGTAATACTTTTTTATATTTGGTCGCATATCCTTTGCATGCCATGACTTCCTGATGTTTGTGACCCGACAACATCAAAATACTCTTGACATCTTATTTTCTGGTACTCTTACAAGCGATACTATAACTTCTCTGCATTTGAATGGATCTCAATGGGAATTGGGGGGTGGGACTAGATTTAGCTGTAAATTATGCTGGAACAGTATGGAATATGGCTGTAAGTCACCAAGGGTCTGTGGTATCAAATGAGCCTCAAACCATCACTCTGTAGCCAGATATGCAGTAGATATGGATGGATCACTTTAAGGGTTGCTTCTCATGAAAAGTTTTCCCATTGAAACTCTATGGAAAGTCAGGAGAAGAGACCCTTCAAGTTATCCATCCATATCTACTGCATATCTGAAGACCACTGTAGTGCATGACCGATCAAGAACACTCTCCAGGATATAGGCATTTACAATGTGTTAAAGTCTAAAATAAAGAGAATTCTACACCTGCATAACCTCAGAGGGTTCACTGCTAGATTCAAACCACTACATATAGGGGTCGATTTACTAAGATCCCAAATAAGGGGTGTTATATTGTGGGTGCAACCAAAGTATTTGCACGCCATATCATTTCACACTTTGCCGGTGATCAACTAAAAGTCATTATGCAAATTACTCCAGCCGCAAACAGCCATATTTAAATTAGATATTTTGTGTGTTTGGAATGGTTACACTAAGAAAACGGTGAAAAGACTGACAGCAATGTTGCCGTTGTTTGTTTATGGTATTGTTATTTTTATTTTTTTTCCAGTGTAGAACTTTTACACTGAACAAGCTGGCTGGCAAACTGTTTCACTGGATGTCTCAATAGTTTCTGCCGGGAGTTAGCCTACAGATGATGAAGTGATCGTAACTATACTTACTAGTGTAGCAGTGCAAACGGTTGATTGTTAATGCCTTTTGTGGAAAATTAGTTTTATTAGTAATGCCTGGCACACAAGAGAGTGACGTGTGCGCGGCAGGGAAAAAGGTATGAAAAAATAAAGACGGTAATGTCCTGCAGTCATTCTCTGATCCTTGAGCTTTTGTTTTAATAATCACAAGTCTATGTTACATTCCCGAACCCCTTTTTTCGGAAGCTACATTGGTGGCAGTGGTGCTTGAAAAAAAGGACTTTATTTGGCAAGTGGATTTGTTTCTGACTTTGAATAATCACGACTGGTATGCTAAATGTAGCTAGTTGCATGGGATTCTGCTACTAACGTTATTGTGCTGACACGAGACACACGTGAGTAGCCTACAAAGACACTGGGACTTTCAATACTTTAATCATCACTCGCGCTACGTTCAGATCATGTTCGGTGAACATTCCAATAGTGGTTTTGAAGAGGATGAATTTCCGAAGTTTAGCAATATGATGAGCGGCAGAATGCCTGTTAGTAGCACTATGAGGATTGAACTGCCGCCGCCATTTAGAGGTGATGGATCAAAATCTTTTGCAGAGACAATTCGAAGCAGCTGTGCACATGCACACACTGAGCGATGGCGGTGCGAATTACAGAACATACTACCAACCCGCCTGGATGGTACTGCGTTTCTGCTATGGGATAGCTTCCCTACTTCCATGCAATGTGATTATGACTGCATAAAAGACAAGTTAAAGGAGGCATTTGGACAGAAACATTTAATTCTGTATTTTCAAACATGCCTAACAGCAGGACCTCATGGCGCTAAGGAAAGTCTGGAAGTCTATGCAGCAGATATTTCCAGACTTTTAATGGAGGCTTTTCCTGATTATGATCGAGCTGTACTTAATGGAGAGAAGTTCAGGCGTTTTCTTGCTGGTCTGGACCCTGCGTTTCAAGCAAAGTGCCATGAGATGGGTGCTACGGATATGGAGGAGGCCTTGCTGGACGCTGTGAATGTGCAAGGGAGGCTTGGGGAGTGAGTAAACCCTCTCCATATCATGTTTTGCCCTCAGCTCCAGACTCAAATGTGACTGTTAACTCCGTTTCGGACGTGGACAATGGCATATTGAAGGTTGTTGAATGCCTGACATTGAAAGTGGACAATATGCAAAGTGAACTGGCAGACATTAAAGCGTGTCCTGCTGCCCTGATGCAGAGAGAGAGGGTGCGTCGGAGCCCCCCCCCCCACGCCGGACGTGGTGTTTGCAAGTGTGACTGTAGTGATTATGGCTGCCACTCCACAGTCGGCTCGTACATGGATGCTCACCAGAGAGGACATTCTCCAGATCACCACACAGGGAGCTATGGAGCCAGGGACTGGTCTCCCAGAGAGAGACATGACCTCCAGTCATTTGATGAACGCGGCCACTACCCACCTGAGGCTGCGTGGCGCAGCGGCCCTAGCTCCAGATCTAGCCAGCTCTATGATGATGGACCTCCAAAACGTGGTGTGTTTTTTCTCTCCAGGACGCCGCGGTCCCTCTCCAACCCCACACGGACGGGGTCAGGAAACTCCCGGTAACTGATGTTGGGACCCGAACACCAGTTTCACCTCCAAGGGGTCACGAAAGTTCTCTCTGACACGCAATTGGACTCACATGAGGACTCTTGCAGTATTAGCAATGTACAAATCAAACCTACTGCATTTATTAATGGGCTGATTGAGGGCACAGAGGTTGCTATACTACTCGACACAGGCTCCAGTGTGTTGTTCATTAGTGAGGAATTTAGAATGTCAATCCCTGCTTTGTGTAAACGTATGCGACACAAACATTACATGCTGGCCCAGGCAGTCAATGGTCAGTTATTAGACACAATGGGCACCCTGACACTTACTGTATGCATGGGGAGTGAACATTTGGAACACATTGTGCATGTTGTGTGGGGGGCCACCCAAACTGTGCTTTTGGGATGCTGTCCCAACACCATGCTATTCTGAACTTTGGTGATGGCATACTCGTGTTGAATAGCATAGAGATTCCCCTATTGCAAACAGCTGACCTCATACCAGAGTGCTGCAATGTCTCTGTGTCAGCTGATGTGACTATACCTGCAATGATTGAGATGATTGTTCCCATCTGTTTGGAAGCTCCAAATATGGTGTGGCCTTCTCCAGATGCTTTTCTGGGGTATTTGGAGCCTGATCCACGGGACAGCACACAGCTTGTGGTCGCTCGCACGGTCACTGATGGGTGCACAGTGGCCTGGCTGCTTAACCCAACTGACCAAGACCTGAATCTACGCCAGGGCTCTCATCTTGGCATGTTCCATCACGTTAGGGACGAGGACCGAATTGACCGTTCCACAGGGCCACCTGTGGACTGCAATGCTACCACATTCTTACCTGATGTGTCCCAGGCCGGGTCACCACTCTCGAGTGAGCAGAGAGAGAGGCTTGCTGATTTATTGGGCAAACATCAAGGGATTTTCCGCCCTGGCCAGGGTAACATAGGTCAATCTGGGCTGATCAAGCATCGCATCAGAACTGGTGAGCAGGCACACGTGCATATCGCACATCGCCTGACAAACGCCAGGAGATTGATAGACAAGTTGTCACTCTGCTTGAGGATGGCATTATCGAGGAGAGCTGTAGTCTGTGATCTTCTCCGGTTGTGCTTGTTAAAAAGAAGAACAATAGCTGGAGTTTTTGTGTTGACTATACAAAATTCAATTACTGTCAAAGACTCTCACCCCCTCTCGTGAGTGGACGACACTCGATGCCATAGTTCAGTACCCTGGATTTTTTAGACGGTTATTGGCAGGTTGAGGTAGCGGAGGACGACTGTGAGAAAAGGGCTTTTTCAACTGGACGCAGCTGTAGGAGCCAGGTTTGAGTTTAAACTTGTTTCCCTTGAGAGACTCTTATTTTTTGCTTTAGATTGACTTGAGACTTTTATTTTGACATTTGCCACAGGTCACCTGATCAGTTAAGATGGCGTCTTCCATGTGCCCAGGAGGGGTCTCATAGTTTTAGACAATAGAAGACGCTGGGTGACCAATAGTTTTTACCGCTTCTACGATTCTATAAGCTCAGTTTAGTTTGCCATTTTAAAGGCTTTATACCTTTGGAAACTTACACTATGGAAAGCCATTTTTGTTGATTACTTTGGAATTTTCAACACTTCAAACAATTGTGATTTAAAACACTGTGTATCGCCTGCCTCTTCAAAACCACTATACCAATTCTGTTCTATGCCTACGGGCCTCACAAATGCTCCGGCCACGTTGCAACGATTCATGGAGCTGGTGCTGAGGGGGCTCCCTTGGCAGATATGCATGGTCCACCTAGACAACATTTTGATTTACAGTGACTCACCCATCTCATTTGGACAAGGTGTTGTCTAGAATAGGCTCTGCTGGCCTTAAGCTGAATGCAAAGAAGTGTCACCTTTCTTGTGATCATGTAGTGTTTTTGGGTCATGTCATGTGACAGGAGGGGCTACGTCCTGATCCCTGCAATACGGAGAGGCTGTGGCCTACACCGCGGTGCGCTACAGAGGTGCGTGCCTTCCTTGGAATGTGCTCCTATTATAGGAGATTTGTAAAGGATGCCACCCCTCTCCACCACCTCACAGGGAAGAATGTCCCGTTTCAATAGACAGAGGACTGTCAGGCCTCATTCGATCACTTGTGCGTGGCGCTCTCCACTGAGCCAATCATTAACATGCCGAATTTCAGCCGCCCTTTCAAGTTGTATATTGACGCTTCACAGACTGCTGTGGGCGCTGTTTTGGCACAAGACGTCAAAGGAACTGAAAAAGTTGTGGCCTATGCTAGGCACTCGGTCACTGCGGCAGAAAAGCGATGGTCCACATATGATCGGGAGCTGCACGTCAGTTTAGGCATACCTGGGAGTGACCTGTTTCACTATTATAACTGACCATAAGCCCTTACTCGGATTACGACACATTCCTGTGGACAATGACAGAACGGGGAGGTGCAGCAGATGGGCTCTTGAACTGGACCCATATGACTGGACTGTGATCCACAAAAGTGGGGCAAAGCACAACAATGCAGATGCCCTTTCCCGCAGGCCCTGTGTGGTATAATCAGGTGGATGTCTCAATTCAAACGGATTTTACGTCCGGTCCCAAAGTGGTGTGGTCTCTCACCTCCCCTGTCCAGCCTCCCTTGGTTACTGATGCTAGGGACACGGCTCCTAACCCCAGACCTGTTACTACTGGGGGTGCGACTGCTGAGGATTTGCAGGCCATGGCTGACCTGAATTTACTGTACACTCTGTCACATGATGGTGCGAACGTCAGATGACTGCAGCAGGAGGATGCTGACCTTGGCACAGTGCTATCATGGCTTAGAGACCCTACTCAGCACGGTGGAGGCTGAAAAAGGCCTCTCAGGCTTTAAGACATTTGTGGACGGTAATTTCACCGGCTCACATTAATTGATGGACTGTTGTGTCGGGTCATTCACACACCCAAAACTGGGGCTACTACACCTCAGATTGTTGTACCACCCGCTTTGGTGCAGGAACTGTTGACACATCTCCATGGTGGACCCCTGTCTGCTCACCTCACGTTTGATAAGAGTCTTGGATCGGGCGCGGAGAGTGTGCTATTAGCCAATGTTGGGTAAGTGAGGATTAGGTAAAATGTGTATTTTCTGAATCCAGCGGTTCCAACAGTCAATGCCCTTGTTAAAACGTTCAGCACTCTGAATACTGAACACAAGCGATATTGCGTGCTAGAACCCCTCACTTAACCTACATTCAAAATAAGTTTTACGTTATTTAATTTAATAATTATTATTAAAAATGACAATCATCAATTAAATCGCCGAATTCTTTTATAGGTAAGTCGAACAGTAACCTGGTGGATCAACCAACAAGCCAAAACAAAGTCTAAATCAGGCCTTGAGATTAAATTATTTTATTAAATGAAATAGTCAATTAGAATAATGACTTTAAATCATACATTCACTAAGGAATGTAGGCTGACTACTTATAATTTACCAAGGGAAGACATTAAACCAGACATTAATTTGAATATACCAGTAAAAGAGAGATAAGCCAAAAATTGCCAATATTATTTACCCTCCAGCTGAACAGGAACAAAAGGAAACGCACAAGGAACCAAAAAGGATGAACTTCCCCAAACAAACTCCAGAACTGACTAAATTCTTTTTCTGTGGTACACTCATAAAGTACCTTGACAGGGAGGGGATCCATGCCCTAATTGGGTTAAGGTGTGGGGGAGGGGGGGGGGAGGGGTCATTTATGACAAAGACTGGCTTATCTTTGATGTTGGTGGGGGTAAGTGAGTAAGAGAGAGACAGAGAGCGACAGAAATAGAGAGAAGGGGGGGGGGGGGGGTACTTTACTTATATATATCTAAATATTAGATATCCTACACCTACCATGTATAAGGACATTCGGCAGTGGTGTGAGCTGTGCTATGCATGCCAGCGTCGAAAGTATCTGGTGCCAAAGCATCGTGCTCCTATGGGGGGGTCTTTGGCCTCGAGGCCTTTTGACCGTGTGGCGGCTGGCTGACATACTGTCAGGTGCTCCATACATCCTGTGGCAATAGATATGAGCAGGCCGTGGAAAATTATTTTACGAAGTATGTAAATTTGTACGCTTTCCCCAACCAGAAAGCTACCACTGTGGCCACGTGTCTGTTTAAAGAATATGTGATGGAATATGGTATTCCTGAAAGTTTGCACACAGATCAGGGACACCAGTTTGAAAGTGACCTGTCAGATGTTAGGTATTAGGAAAACTCGCAACATGCCTTATAATCCTAAATCTGACGGAATGTTGCAAAGATTTAACCAGACCCTCATTAACCAGCTAGCCAAAACCCTGCTGTCCTGTGATGGTGAATGGGACAGTTTTCTTAAGCTGGTTGCTATTGCTTATAATACCCGTGTACACTCTAGCACTGGTTACACGCCGTACTTTCTCACACACGGTCATGAGGCCAGAGTTCCAACTGATGTTCTCTGTGGCCCCCTGGCGCAGGGGTATCCGCCTGATTATTTTGCTGCTTCCCTTGTGGTGGGTCTAAACACAGCCTTTACACAGGCTAGAGAGCACAATGGCAATGCGCACGAGAGACAGAAGTTGTACTACGACTGCCAGATGAGACACAAGCCATATGAGGTCGGTGGGGCGGGACATTGATAAGCAGGCTGCTTTTTTCCCGTATCCCTTTTCGGCAGGAAATGTATTTGTTAAATGAATATTTCAGAAATGTGATGCAATGTGATCATACACATGCCGAAATAAATAAATAAATTTAAAAAAAGACCTTGTGTGGCTGAATGACCCGACCGAGAGCAGGCTTAAGCTGGCCCCACATTGGAAAGGTCCATTTCGGATTCAGCGGAAAATGGATCTACCGGATGAACTGGGGGTAACTTACCAGTTCTGTAGCCCTTTTGGTGATGACCATACACTTCAGACTGTTCATTATGACCGGATGCGTCCTTACACATTGCCTGTGGCCTTGCCGATGTCTGACAGGCCGGCTGCTGTCCGGCCAGCGACGCCAGTGACTAGCGACAGGTGTTGTGAGTCGGTGGAGCCTGCTGTCCACCGCCTGTCCGCCTCCGAGCCTGTCCTTGCTGATACCTCACCCACAGGTGGTGGTGGCTTGCCCTCGTCTGGACTGTCTCCTGAAAGGTTCACATGTGCGGGGAGGTTCTCGCAGCCTCCTAAGCGATTGGAGGACTACATTGTTCATTAAGGGTTGATGGCTCATATTTTCTTGTGCGCCAGTTGTTACAGTAAAAAAATAAATGTATAAAAAATATAATAATAATGTTATGTAATTGGTTACATACCAGTTACCCTTGTTGTGATGTATACATGTCTGTTACCACCCCCTTATGGGTATCTTCTGTTTAGTGAACTGATATTTTGTGTTTTTTTTTAAACGGGGACGTTTCATTTATGGGGGGGGGGGGGGGGGGGGCAGATGTAGCAGTGCAAACGGTTGATTATTAATGCCTTTTGTGAAAAGTGAGTTTGATTAGTAATGCCTGGCACACAAGAGAGTGATGTGTGCGCGGCAGGGAAAAAAGTATGAAAAAATCAAGACTTCAGTCATTCCCTGATCCTTAAGCTTTTGTTTTAATATTTTAAAACAAAAGCTGCTTTTGTTGTCTATGTTACTTGCGTGAACCCCTTTTCTCGGAAGCTACACTAGCACTAAGCCTTCTCGCGCCATTACTGTCACAAACATGGGTTTTTATTTGCTTTGTTATTCACTGTTTGTTGTAATATGCGTTGTATTGCTTGTTTGATTCAAATACTCTTGTATTATGTAACACGATTGGCTTCATGATAACAAAATGTATTCTTACTGTCCGTGATGTATTTATGTATCCACAAATTCTCTTGTGTATTTTGAGCGTTAGCTAGAATGGGCCAGTTAATTAGCCCCCATTGTCACACAATCATTCACTTCTGGATATTCCAAACACACCCGTATCTGTCTTGTTACAATGACGGCTGTCATCTTATCGTTTCCGTGTCTTTTAATACCTGCTTTCCATTTGTACTAAAATGCACCTGTAAATACCATTCCCAAACTTCCTTTCAGCTTAGTAAATCACTTTATATGTGCTAAAGTAATCTATTTGCATGACCTCCTCCCATTATTTCCCAAAATAACGTAGATACGCCCAATATTGCATATTCATTCAAGCTAACCTGCAAAATGAAGAAATCAACGTGAATTCCAATTTTAGCACATGCAACCCTCTTTACACCTCGTTAGTTGATCACCTCGGACGATTTTTTGCGGGTGATAACAGTTTTACACATACTTTTGTACACGCAAACCTTTAGTAAATCGACCCCATATTGTGTTCAGACCACTGAGACAATGCAGAGCCTCAATTGTGCAGCAGAGAAGATGAAGCTTAGTGTACCCTTAGTGTGCCAAAAAATCTTACAAAGACTGATCTGATGGCCAAAACATCATGCTTCACAGCTAAAAATGACATATTGTACTTGTGATCTGCACTCACTATTTGGATGTGGTGGTGTGATTACTTGATTTGCACCAATCTTTAGTGAAACAGTTGTTAATATTGAACAGATACAATTAAGCAAAAAAATAAAATAATAATTGTGCTCTGTATTTTTTCTTAGTGCACCTACCCCACAGTGTCTCCCTCTGTCTGTTGGTATGACTCCACACTAGACTGGATTCGGTGGTTGAACCTGAAAGAATGCAACTATGAGCTAACCGATCCGTCAGACAACGCACCTTCCCATTGCCTTACTCTTCCAGTCAGTGAAGTAACATTTCTTCCTGAAAACAAAAAAAGAGGTTTAGTCACACTGAAGACATCCTTCAAACTTTAAGAGGCTGGTAAGGTATAAATGGGGAAGGCAGATAACTACTTTTTAATAATTATTAAAACATAATAATATAATAACCTGTTTTGGATGGCTTTTCAAAAAGCTTTACACTTTAGAAGTTGATTAATGTTTACTTGACTGCATCTAATGTGATAGATGTTCTTCTATGCCCTACTCGGTAAGTCATTTTAGTTACAAAACCAATAGCTGCATTTCATTTGGAAGTGATATTTGATATTTTTTATATTAAATAATTGAATCAGTTAAGAAACCAACACATTATTTGCTGCTACGTATAAGCAGAATTACTCCATTTGTACTGGAAAATTAGAAAGCTTCTTAATCGTGAAAAAGAGGTTCAGGGTCTGTGTTCGAAAAGCATCTCAGAGTAGCAGTGTTATTCTAGGATCAGGATTCCCCTGTATATATCCTAGCCTTATACTAGATAAAAATGTGAATGTTTTTGGAAAACGACAGCTATTTCAGAGTGAAACATGGCAGCAAGTCACCTCTTTCGGGTGATGTACATGTTAGGGCTCTATTTTCCGGCCGGCGAGCCAGTAAAGTGAAGTGGCATTTTTGGTATGGATTTTCACGCTCCTGAGCCCGTTTGACTCGCTGTGCGCCGAAGTGGGAGGAGAGCCGCTGTGTGTGGGTGTGTCAGTCCATGGCGAGCTGCTAATTTTGGGGCTTTTCCAAGCAATGCATGCATGATCATTCATAACCTATTCAAAAGCCAATAAATTGTTTTTGTGGATCATATGTCGTCTGATTTGACATTAAAGGGATAGTTCGGAATTTTGGACATAATGTCTCAATTACGACTTACCCATGATGTAGTTGATTGATGGAAACCATTTTCAGCTAATTCCATGCTGTCCCTTCTTTTGGACATACACACATTGCTAATGCTAGCGCAACTCTAAGGTAACCGGTAGCATCCACTACCAAACGCACTTAAACACTCCACAGTGCACCCAAAGCAAATAAAATACGACGACAGTCTATCTGGGGAGTGTTACTTTACGTTACCTACGAATGTATTGCTGACACTGGTCAACTACAACAACAAAGAGCAGCAACAAGTTGCAATGGCCACGTTCGCTCCGCCACCGTACTTCCACAGAGAATATAGGTCAGCACAAAGTAAAGGATTCAACGATAGTTTGACTTCAAAAATGATGGTATAAACACTCAAAATAACCCCGATAGACTGTCGTCGTATTTTATTTGCTTTGGGTGCACTGTGGAGTGTTTAAGTGTGTTTGGTAGTGGATGCTACCAGTTACCTTAGAGTTGCGCTAGCACTAGCAATGTGTGTATGTCCAAAAGAAGGGACAGCACGGAAGTAGCTGAAAATGGTTTCCATCAATCAACTACATCAGGGGTAAGTCGTAATTGAGACATTATGTCCAAAATAATGGCTTATAATGGGATATTATTTAGGCTAAATAATTTAAAATAAGAACTGTGTTCCAAATACAAAAAACTAACCCTGGTATTTTGTTAGGGAGATGTCTTTCTACCATTTATGATACTTGTTGCTATCTATTTATGATAAGCCTATGGCAAAAATTAATGGAGAAAATATTTAGAACCATTGGGTGTGCTTTTTAACATCAGGGTACTTTAGGACTTAGTCCAAAAAATGTCAGCTGCTTTCAGCATGCTACTGACGGACACTGCTCGACAAATTACACCAAAATAATACGTTGTAAGCTGCTGCAGAGCAAAGGAAATACTGAGTGGGGCGAAAAAAACAAAGTGTTTTTTTCGTCCCACTCGTCTCTTGGTTGCATTCAACTTGGCTAGCAGCTAAGCCTCGCAAGCATGATACTCAAAACTTATGCTGTCCTTTAGTCCTTTAATCAAAGTCAGTTTTCTTGTTTACTTACACTAGTAATCATTTTGATGGAAGGGCCCCTGAAACACAGCCAGGGGCCCCATGCGACCTTAATCCGGCTCTGTCCTTAGCTGACGGTCAGTCTGTGTGGGAGGAGGAGCTCTCAGAGGACGAGATAGGGTGGGACACTCTTCTCGAACCCCACGATGATTTCGAGAGCACTAACGTGGGAGGAGCCCTTGAAATCTCCTTGCCAGCCAATGTACCTACTGAGTACGCTGACCTCGCTGAGGTCTTCAGCAAGTGACGGGCTACCACCCTGCCACCCCACCGGCCCTATGACTGTGCCATAGAGCTTTATCCGGGCACAGTTCCTCCCAGGGGCTCTCACTTTTGAGTGTCTCCAGGAGGCATCCGTTTTTACTAAGCTCGACCTCCGCAACGCGTACAATCTTGTGTGTGTGCATAAGGGTGACGAGTGGAAAACGGCTTTCAATACTCACAACGGGCACTATGTGTGGTCATGCCGTTCGGCCTCATAGCGCCCCCTCTTTCTTCCAGGCGTTAGTGAATGATGTGCTTAGGGAGATGCTGGAGAGATTCGTTTTTGTCTATCTCAACGATATTTTAATCTTCTCTCCCGATCTTCCTACCCACGTCGGTCATGTCAGGTTCTGGCTGCCATCCTTAAAGCACAGCTATTTGTCAAGGCGGAGAAGTGCGCTTTCCATACTAACGCCGTTTCTTTTCTGGGATTCATTGTGGCAGACGGGAAGGTCCAAATGTATCCCGAGAAGGTTTCGGCGGTCGAAAACTGGCCCACTCAGTCTTCTGTAAAACAGGTGCAACCCTTTTTGGGCTTCGCCAATTTCTATCAGTGGTTTATCCACAATTTAATTGCGGTGGCTGTTCCCATCACTGTCCTCACTAAAAAGACGTCTTCCTCTCGGTTCCAGTGGAACCCTAAGGCGGAGGCGGCGTTTTCGGAGTTAAAAAGGAGGTTTAGCTCCGAGCCCATCCTTATGACGCCCAACCCCTCCCTCCCCTTCATTGTAGAGGTGGATGCTTCCGAGCTGGTGGTAGGAGCCATCTTGTCCCAGCACTCCCCGTTGGATCGCAAGATGCACCTTTGCATGTATTTATCCCGTGCTCTTACACCTGCCAAGAAAAATTACGAAGTAGGGGACCGGGAGCTGCTGGCGGTCAAACTGGCACTGGAGGGGTGGCGTCACTGGATAGAGGGAGCTGAGCACCCGTTCACCGTATGGACAGATCATAAGAATTTGCAGTACGTGCAGCAGACTAAGAGACGCAACTCCCGACAAGCTTGTGGTCTTTGTTCTTTACGTGCTTCCACTTCCTGCTCACCTACCGCCCGACTCTAAGAACACTAAGCCAGATGCCCTATCTCGCATTTATGACCAAGCCAACAAGGATCCCCTCCCAGAACCCATCATCCCCGCCGATCAAATCGTAGCCCCGGTCATATGGGAGATCGAAGCAGCCGTGCAAAAGGCTTTACGCTCTGATTTGTGCCCTCCCGGGTCAGATCCCGTGTCCTCCAATGGGGTCACGCCTCTCAGTTAGCCGCTCATCCGGGGTCCCACCATACTAGGGACTTTTTATCCCGGTGTTTTTGGTGGCCCAGCATAGAAAGAGACATGCGAGACTTTGTCGCCGCCTGCCCGGTCAGCGCCCCTAATAAGGGTTCACGCCTTCCACCCTCTGTCTGTTGCGTCCCCTACCCATCCCCAGCCCTCCTTGGAGTCACATCGCCCTCGACTTCATCACCGGGTTGCCTGCGTCTCTGGGCAACACTGTGATTTTAGTAGTCATGGACAGGTTCTCCAAGGTGGCTCACTTTATCGCACTTTCCAAACTGCCTTCAGGCCCAGAGACAGCTCAGCTTATGGTCGACCATGTGTTTCGGGTGCACGGTCTCCCTTTGGACGTGGTGTCCGATCGCAGTCCTCAGTTTGAGCTAAGTTCTGGCGTGCCTTCTGTGCCCCACTTGGAGCGTCGGACAGACGGAGTGTACCAACCAGAATCTTGAGAGCACCCTCCGGTGTTTAGCCACCTCCAACCCCACATCCTGGAGGTGGCTAAACACCGGAGGGTGCTCTCAAGATTCGCTTGGGTGGAGCACGCCTATAACACGCTCTGTAACGCCTCCACTGGCCTCTCTCCCTTTGAGGTTCAGCTGGAGTATCAGGCCCCACTATTTCCTGAGCTAGAGAAGGATGTGTAGGTACCCTCAGCAGGGTCCTTTGTTCGGAAGTGTCGTTCGGTCTGGAAACGTGTGCGCGCTTCTCTCCTCCGCGCCACGGCCAAACAGAAAATTGCAGCTGATAGGCGTCTTCATCCTGCCCCCTCCTACAGTGTGGGGCAACGAGTGTAGCTCGCCGATATATATCTTATATCCGATTTTCTTTTATTCACACATGACATTGTCCAAATGCATGATTGAATGCTTGATGAAATGTTTGATCATAATATCAATGCATAATGTCGCATGGTGGGATAATTTGTTAATGGTTGTTTAGCTGGTCATTTAAAAATAGAAATATGCTAGTTTCCGCATGAGCTATTTCAGTATATGGTGGACTTCGTTTTATTATTATATCCTAGGCTACCACACAAAGGCACACTTTTTTCTATATAGCCTAACAGTTTAGTGACTTGTAGAATGTATAGACTTACTACATATCCTATAAAAAAGCAATAGGACTAAAACACAAATGATTCGGTATCTGCCTACTTAGTTTGTGATTTTAGACATTCATCTGTGAAACAAATACATTATTACATTGATAGTATACATTTGTTTTGCAATATTAATGCTAAATAGATCTAACGTTATCGTATTCCACTGCAGTGTGCTCCTCGCCTCTGGTGTGAAAATAGCGAAATTTAGTAGCCACGCCCTGTGCGCCATTGACTATGACGGCCTGCCGCACGCCAATGCACCAGCCGGAGAATAGAGCTCTTAGTATGTGCGTTCAGAAGCTGAAGGAAAATGGAGAAAAAGGAAAATTGTAGAAAAAAAACATTAAATAAAAAGCTGTTAGAAATGTGATTGATGAATACACGGCAGGAATCATTCACATAATGTGACGAACTTTAGAACATGCAATATAAAAGGGGAAATGAAGCACTTGGTATTGTGGCTCTGGTTCATTTATTTTACCTTAGATAAGACATGCCCCTGCAAATTGACCCGTATTTGCTAGAATAATAAACTAAAGTTAGCTTTATTTTTCACTAGGGCGCAGCCATGTTGGAACAACCGCGACTGTGACGTCACTAGGTTGGTTCGTCTCAGCTTCTCAACGTATTCCTATGGGTAAATCGCTGATTTTCAATGAGCTCAATGATGGATTGTGAGGGAAAAACAAAACAAAAAACACAGATGGTCCTTTTGTATTGCCCCGGGATGCTCTAATGACTATTACCGAACAAAACGTTTTCACAAGCTATCTAGCTACGTCAGTTCCTCATGCTAGGTAGTCAGCAGCTACCAATTAGATAGACCATAATAGTTTTGCCCTCCCATGCAACCACACCTGTCTCAGTCGGTTTGTTGTCCGAAGAACAAATCGTCCACTTTGATCACTGCAAACCACACAGTTCTGTGCTGCAGACACGTCTCCCCGTCCCACAGGTGCACTCTGCCATTTCAGAGCAGCCAGCCAGCACGCAGCAGTTGCGATCTCGTCAGAGGCAGTTAGAGAAAATATATAAGTTTTTTCGGTAATACTACAGCATCCCGGGGCAATACAAAAGGACAATCTGTGCTTTTTAAGTTTAGTTTTCTCCTCACGATACATCGTTGAGCTCATTGAAAGTCATCTATTTAACCCATTGGAATACATTGAGCAGCCGAAGCAAACCAACCTAGTGACGTCACGGGTCAATTTGAGATTTGAATGTAGGGGCATGTCTTATCTAAGGTAAAAAACAAACGAACCAGAGCCACATTACTGAGTGCTTCATGTCCCCTTTAAAACAAGCTTTCAGTACCATAACATTCTTAGTCTATTATTTTTTAATATTTCGGGATCCATGTACATTCCTTTCCTGTACACGGTGAGTGTGTAATTACTGGGTTGTACCCAGGGGCGATTCTAGACCCTATTTAGGGAGGCTTCAGTTCTTTCATCTCAGCCACCCTGAAAATGTTTAGTCATTCTTTTCTAAAAATCCATTTGGTGAGGGCTGGTAGATTGTTTCTTGTTGCTGCTGTTGGCAGTCAATCAGCTTACTCTCCTATCATCTTTAACCGTCTTTACACTGCTATGCCTGTAAAGAATGCCGGATTTGAGCCAGAAAAAATTAAACAATGACCAATTTACCGCCATTTACCCGGTATTAGCTCTTGACACTGCTCAGAAGAACCAGAACGTTATTCCATAATTATCCTAATAGCCTCTATATATTTATTTATTTTTTGATCAGAGGGCACTCTATTTTACATGGTTCTATATGGCAATATTTGAAGTTATATTTAGCCTATGTTTTTAAATTAATCTAAAACAACTCACCACCGAAACCAGATCAGGGTGTGGGAATAATACATCCCGGTCAATTTGTACTAACACGTTTCCGCGCTAGTGAATATAAAGAAATTGAACACAATCAAGTGGGCAGTATAACAAACTACTAATAGGCTACGGTCTCAGTAGCGGGATAAAATTAAATAAAATTAAAAAGCACACTCGATTATCGCTATATCTCTCTGACTAACATGTGTCTAGGTGTTTAGTTTGCCTTATTCCCCTAGCTTTCTGTCATTCCACGATCGTCTGGTAAATGTTTTAGTCACGGACCATACCATCAATTGGTTTCACAATTTCCCTTTCATGCCTTATATTTAATAATTCTCTGATTTCCACTTCTGTCCAGTTATTTTCCCTATCTCCTGCAGTGGCCATCGTTTTGTTGGTTCCTTTTTTTAATCTGTCCCTCACACCACAGATTTTACGTTAGCCTACATTTTGCCTTTGGATAACTGTTTCTGTTGAAAATGTTGATACAAAGTAACACACATGGACAGCTGACAGCTGATGGAAGGTTTATGGTTTTAATTTACGCCAGGTTCACAACATCTACTACTCGCAACAGCTACAAAGTGACAAGATTCCATTCAAAGTCTATGGATAACGTGACAAACAGCGGCCAGGGTCAGTAGACAGACACAAGTAACCCGTATGTTTGTCTCTGAAATATTGACTCACAGTCAACTTTGTCACACTACCAACCAATCTGAAATGATGCCACTCTAAAAAAGTGTCTGACGAGTTTGCATTCTTTTCTGTCTTTCTGAAAAGTAGCTAATCTTCGCGGTCTTAAACCACTGAATTCTATACGATAACAGTCTGTATGACTATAGGGATGTTAGGAAACTTGCAGCGAGACCGTCAACATGTCTGGTGACTGTATTGTACTTTGCAATCAAGTGTTTACAATCGGTAAGTTATTGGTGGTTCATACCATCAACAGCAACAAAAACGCTGAACTTGGTCACGTGAAGCGACAAGGGGCATTGTAAGCACATTTGGTGTGACACCATTATCTTACCGATTGTTTACAATCAGTAAGCTATTGGTGTCACACTAAATGTGCTTACAACGCCCCTTGTTGCTGCATGTAAGTACAGCGTTTTTGTCGCTGTCGCAAGTAGATGGTAACCAGGCATTACCAGTAACAGTTCTCAAACACAGTGGAAGTTTTTTTTTCTCGCATAAAATATATACAGTGCCCTCCACTATTATTGGCACCCCTGGTAAAGATGAGTATAAAGGGTAATAAAAAATTCACCGTTTGGTGAATTAGCTTAATGTCAGAATGAAAAAATGAGAAAAATCCAACCTTTAATTGAAGTAAATTTATTATGAGAAAAAAAAATCCCTCATCAAGAAATAATTATTTTTAACAAACCCATGTGTGCCACAATTATTGGCACCCCTGCATTTATATATAGAATAAAGTAATATAATTTTTAATATTTGGTCACATATCCTTTGCATACCATGACGTCCTGATGTAAAAATGGCTGTAAGTCATCAAGGGTCTGAGGTATCAAACGAGCCTCAAACCATCACCCTGCTGCCAGATATGCAGTAGATATGGATGGATCACTTGAAGGGTTGTTTCTCCTGACAAATTTTCCTATTGAACTCTATGGAAAAATAAGTCAGGAGAAGAAACCCTTCAAGTAATCCATCCATATCTACTGTATTTCTGGCAGCAGACTGATGGTTTAAGGCTTGTTTGATACGTCAGACCCTTGATGACTTACAGCCATTTAGCCAACCATGTGTTCCATACTGTTCCAGTGTAATTTACAGCTAAATCTAGTTCCACCCCCCAATTCCCATAGAGATCCATTCAGGTTATATTATCGCTTGTAAGAGTACCAGAAAATAAGATATCAAGAGACTTTTGATGTTGTTGCGTCACAGACATCAGGAAGTCATGGCATGCAAAGGATATGCGACCAAATATTAAAAATTATTACTTTATTCTATATATAAATGTAGGGGTGCCAATAATTGTGGCACATGTGGTTTTGTTAAAAATATTTCTTGATGAGATTGTTTTTTTCTCATAATAAATGAACTTCAATTAAAGGTTGAATTTTTCTCATTTTTTCAGTGTGAGATTAAGCCAATTCACCAAACGGTGAATTTTTATAACCCTTTTTACTCATCTTTACCAGGGGTGCCAATAATAGTGGAGGGCACTGTGTGTGTATATATATATATATATATATATATATATATATATTATTATTATTTATTTTTTTTTGCTGGGATAAGGATACCAACTTTACCATTATTTGTGTCGCCTGTGGATTTCTGTGGAACAGACAGAACGTACGGAGTCCTCATTTTGATAAGGAACTGTTGTCACTATAACACTCGGAATGTAAAATAGTTGATCGATATAGAATTGTGACTTTCAGCACTTTCAAACGGAATATTGTGTGACCAGATTATTAAAAGATTTCACTGTAAAAAACGTGAAATATAAAAAAATATATAACAAATAAACTAAACCACTTCCGGGCCCAAATACGGGCCGGTGCTAGTTTACGTTTAACTGCTTCCAGTGTTGAGTAATTGCTAGCTTAGTTAACTATATGTTCAGAGTTGCTGCCCCAACACTATTTCAACTGTATATTAAGATGGATTGCAAATACTGAACGGACATTCTTAAACTGGACTTTTTGTTTAAACTAGCTTTACTTGCATACTTAAAAAATCACCAGAATGCAGGAAACAAAGAAACTAAAATTTTTCTGGGGGAGGACAGACCTGCTCCCTTTGCTAAATCTGCCTGTTTCTGAGGTCCCAAGGTTCGCAAGTATGATGTAGCTGGCTAGTCAACATATCAGCATTTGCGTTAGCTGGCTAGCTAGGTACTTAGCATTGTTTTGACTAGGCAGATGTGTAGACTAGCTTATATGGCTGCATTCGATTTCATTTCTCCTAACAAACAGTGATTTATGTGTGGGTCATCATCAACAAGTTAGGCCCCTTCACAATTCAGATGACACTCAGTTACTGATGTTGACGTTACATCTATCGTAGGGCCTACTGAAATGTCAGCCAATTAATTTCAGTATCTCATGAACATTCATTTGATGTGGCCAATATCTTGTGTGCATAGCCTAAAGAAATGTCTGTTTATCCATAGAGAACATCCCACATGGGAATATAGGCCAGCAGCAGCCAGATGAGTGAACAGGCGGCCTGGAAGTAGTCTGACGACAGTTTCTCACAGATTGTGCACCTGCATTGCCACACCCCAAAACGATTTCCCCTTTCCCCTAACTAGCTAAGGTAAACTCACTGCAATACTGAATTATTTTCCACCACATCTTACACCCTTTTATATATAATTTTTTTTTCAAGCAATACAGACATCACAATTCACAGACATGAGTGACACCCTTTTACATTTAAAAATGTTTAATTAATTAATTAATCAATTCAGATTTTCTCACAATCTCATTGGGGGTAGAGCCCCCCTAAGGGTCAAATCCTAGAATCGCCCCTGGTTGTACCTGTAATGTGTTGTTAAGCATTGTGATACACATTGAAAGTAAAATTGCAATGTAAATAGTCATTTTTTGTTGTTTCATTCTGTCATTTTTGTCTCCATGAAATGTAAAACTTTGAATATTGTACCAGGATCTATATCGATCTGTGAGTGGGCCTAAATTAAGAATTATCCTATTAATTCTGTTAATGCAAAATAAAGAGATTTTGTACCCTTTAAAAATAATGTAATCTAAAGGCCTAGATTTATCTCTTACATCAGCAACCCTCGCCCCAAAATTCTTTTTGACGTGGAAATGGTTACCTGAAGGGCATCCGGATGTTCATCTGTTCAGCGTATTTACAGAGTGCGTCCCAAGGTGTATGGATCTTCACAAACATGATGTCATTGTTGGTCAGAGAAGGCTTTTGAGAAAACAAAACTGGTTACTTAAGTTGGTCATTTGGAATTTGCAGGGAGATCTGAAGATTATTTTACATCAGGCCTGGAAAAATGATCAGTAACTTTATTCCATAATAAAAACTTTATTTTCAGATCTGATAAAACACATTACTAGAGTTTACTTTGCTCTAATTTACCTCATCTACTCGACTAGTGTAACATTTTCCTATCTGACTAACACAATACACAAGGGTGTAAATAAATCAAGTATCAGTCATCTTCCGGCACCAAAGACAAGGGATGGGGACTCAACTCCGAAAGAGTCGATTCTCGACTCTGACCAGTGTTAGGGTTGAGGTCAAATCTGAGGCCCTTGACCAGAGTCATTGCTTATCAGAATCGATTATTTAAGTCTTTATGTTTCATCGCCAATCACGTTTACGACTCACTTATGTGGGACAACTGGGAGGATGGAGTGTGGAAATATGCTGTCTGTACCCATACACAGTAAAAGAAATAAAATAAAATAGATTTTGCTGAATGTCCTCTCTGCTGACTTGTCCCATCGCCTGTCATCACCTCTGCTGCCATCATCTGTCTGTGTGGGTATGACATGGCGACTTCAACAGAGTGGAAGTATTTCTCTTTAAAGCTGGAGTATGTAACTTTTATTTTGAAAAATGTCGGGGAACGGTCATGCTTAGTTGGTAGCAATCATAGAAAGAACTGTTCTGATAGAAATCCAGCACCATAGACACCATAGATGTTTATACCCTCAAATTCTGCATTCTAAAACCAACAATTCGCTCCAAATTTTGTTTTCAAAACAAGTTTTCAAAACAGTGGCTTAACCATGACCACATCGCGGACCAATCAACTGTGAGATTGACCTTGCCAGTAGCTAGCAAGTTCACCAGCGAGACATTTCACAGTGACCCGTTACACTGTTGCTATTTCAAGGAAGGAAAAATAAAAGGGAATTGGATAAAGCTTGCTCAAAAATTGGAGTAAACATAGGTGCTAATTTCAGAAGGTGGTGAGATTTTCGGGAACTAATTGGTTTAAAGACAGACTGGACAGGTAGGTCAAATGTTTCAACATGAATGGACTTTCTGCTGGCCAGACAACTTGCCAGACAATTCATTACCTATAATGAATAGTAGCTAGGTTGGTGTTATTGATAACGTTATTTCATTCGGCGGCTAGTTCTTGGAAGAAGGGCATGCTTGCTAACATTATATATCGTATAGATCACGTTAGCTCAAACTGGCTACGCGGCTAGTTACCAAAGCATAGCTACCAGCTGTAGCCAGATAATGCCTACACAAACGCTACACAAACTCAGTGTTATGCAACAACTTTGCAACAACAGAAAATATTTTGTCGTTTTACCTGGAATTTTAGATGATATTTTTACTGTAAAATACCAATCTGTAATCCTGAAATTGTATCTAGCAGACTTTCACGTTCACAACGAGGACTGTGGGGTGGGGGTGTGTCTCTTTGTCTGTGGGCAGGGCCAAGGATGTTGTGACAACAAAAAACTGCATACTCTAGCTTTAAGTTAAGTGAAGATAAAACAAAAGTCACTGAAGTTTACAGGAGCTCCTCACTTGCAGTAACATTCCAAAATATGACAACCTTGCATGAAACGATTTATAGATGGGAAAAACCAACAACAGAGATCAAGAATCCAAAGAGAGTTGGACGTTGAGACACAACGGCTGGCAGTTTTGCACTAGGAACCACTGTAACCAACCTTCCCGAATTGAGAACAATTCCAAAGTCTCCACTTGAGACAATACAAAAGTCTACTCTGTTGTCACGAGTCGCTGTAGTGTTTACAATTGGTAAGTTGTTAGTGTTGCACCAAATGCGCTTACAACGCCCTGCATGTGACCAAGTACAGCATTTTAGTCGCTGTCGCTAGTAGATGGTGTGAACCCGGCATTATGACAATTCCACAGTATGTTTGGAAAATAGTATGAAGGATATTTTCTTGGTTACTGCACGTTGTGTACTAAGCAGTACACAGTAAACAGTACACAGCTGCTAGTACAGAATAGACTGGAGACAGGATGCAGTAGATAGGGCTCTGATTCGGACACAGCCATGGTAACTACGAGCTTCCAACTTTGAAATACCGTTCACGTCAGCTTTCATGTCGTAAATACTACTTGTGAACTTTTACTTTGTACTCTGATTTATCCCACTTAACATCACCAGTGCGGACATGGCCTACAACAGCCTACCAAGCATGATGGCAAATTCTATGATCAAATGTAAGAAAGAAGCATATTTCCATCCAATAATAAAAAAAATAACTGCATAACCGACTGTTGTTTATCGGATTTAACGGATTACCTGACGACATGTAAAAAGTCTGTAGGTCTAGCTATATTTGAATCAAATGTTCAACGTTCAACAAACTTTGGCAAAATGAGCCAAACTGGCGATAGCTAGCAAAAACTAAAGTTTCTGGTAAACCTCCATCTTTTCAGTGATCTCGGTGATCTTGGCGTTAAATGGATTCATCTGAGGTCAACACGTGAATGCTTCCAAGTAGTTGGGTGGACTTGTTTTGACCATCTCGGTTTATCGCGCATCATGTGGCAGGTGGAGGAGCTCGCTGCTGGAATCAAGTGTAAATGGGGCCCTAATTGGCAGTGTACAAATCAAAACATCCAAAGACCAGCATGGCTCATTTGGAACCAAAACGGCAATGTCCGGCGGCTGCTTTTTGTGCAAAGTGAGTGCAGAACACACCCATTCGGTCATGGTCGGGAGGTCTCCCGCTTGCAAAACGAGTCCACGCGTTGTTACGAGCAAGCAAGTCGTTCAAACTGTACTTCCCATACAACGTGACTGCAGCATTAGATTAATATCACTTAAAGCCAATGAGAGTGGGGGGGCATTGCAGGGGGGCGGTGGCCACTTCTTTCCCCCCAGGGTGCGCAGTATAGGGACAATAGCACTATAAGTCCGTACATTCCACAGGAAAGTCCTCTGCCACATTGCAAGTGATGTAGAACATTGTCCCTGCTGCGATTTCCGCACTGTACTGCAATACTGTGTGACGGAAATGTGCAACTCGCAATAAAATGATAAAAAGGCCAACCCTCTGACTATCTCTCGACTCGCTGGCCCACTCCTTCATCTCCCACGAACCATGAAGAGAGAGCCACACACCGGATGGATCCAACACAGCAACTCCTGTAAGTCAAGCGGCCTGTGACGAGGGTCAAGCTTACGTGTTGTTACCTTGTCCACATCAACCCTACGAACTGTACCCTGGAAACTTGCAATGTGACGAAGGATACAGTTCAAAGGACCCGGGTAAGACTGTAACACGGGGCATAGCATATAATTTAGCAACCGCAACATTTTTGTGACTGAATGTATATAACTGCTATTGAAGGGTTATTGTAAACGTTTTCTTGTCATTTTCTTTTGGATGGCTCTAAGCAATCCACCGCGCTGCGTTTGTTTTAATATACAGTGCATCCGGAAAGTATTCACAGCGCTTCACTTTTTCCACATTTTGTTCTGTTACAGCCTTATTCCAAAATTGATTACATTCATTTTTTCCCTCAAAATTCTACACACAACACCCCATAATGACAATGTGAAAAAAGTTTTTTTGAGATTTTTGCAAATTTATTAAAAATAAAAAACAAAAATTTCTCATTTACATAAGTATTCATACCCTTTGCTTTAACGTATTTTTAAAGTATCATATTTCATATTTGGTCGCATATCCTTTACATGCTGTTACTTCCTGAAGTCTGTGACCATCAACATCGAAAAACTGTCGATATCTTAAGGGTTGTTTCTCCTGACTTTTTTCCCCATAGAGTTCTATAGGAAAATGAGTCGGGAGAAATAACCCTTGCAGTAATCCATCCACATCTACTCCATATCTGGCAACAGAGTGATGGTTTGGGGCTCGTTTGATAGCTCAGACCCTTGATAACTTACAGCCATTTAGCCAGCCATGTGTTCCATACTGTACCAGTGTAATTTACAGCTGAATCAATTTCCATAGAGATCCATTCAAATGCAGAGAGGTTATAGTATCGCTTGTAACAGTACCTGAAAATAAGATATCGACAGTTTTTTGATGTTGATGGTCACAGACTTCAGGAAGTAACAGCATGTAAAGGATATGCGACCAAATATGAAATATGATACTTTAAAAATACGTTAAAGCAAAGGGTATGAATACTTATGTAAATGAGAAATTTAATTTTTTTATTTTTAATAAATTTGCAAAAATCTCAAAAAAACTTTTTTCACATTGTCATTATGGGGTGTTGTGTGTAGAATTTTGAGGGAAAAAATGAATTTAATCAATTTTGGAATAAGGCTGTAACAGAATAAAATGTGGAAAAAGTGAAGCGCTGTGAATACTTTCCGGATGCACTGTACATACACAGTGTACACAGCTGCTCTCCTCAGTCTGTGCAGTTGCGCCCTGAGGATCGGGGGTTCGATCCCTGGTCGTGCCAGGTCCAAGTATGGCCGAGTATTGGAATCACGGTCAGGAGCTTGAGGAGTCGCGCCCGGAAGAGGAAGTAGCGCCCCCTTTCCTATTACTGACTGAAGGGGTTGTGTAGTGGCGATTCTCTAGCGGATGCTACATGGGGGGAATTGAATTTCATCGGGTCCAATTGGCTACCAAATTGGGAGAAAAATCGTAAAATAAATATTTTTTTAAATAACACGGCATGCTGACCTCGACGCACACGCACCAATAACCTTATGGTTATCCTTTGTTTGGCATGCTTCAATCCTCCCTCCAAGTTCTAGTATTTGTTCTCTCTGAACACGTGTCCGAGGCATGCACATGCAAAGCTGCGCAACCCCCACACGCAGGCGAACATACAAACCCCTCACATTCTTGTCCGCCGTTTGTTGTACATTATAGTAGTGAATCCTGGTTTGCCCTTTTTGGTACTTTGTGTTCAATAAACTTTATTATATTTTCCAAGACTGTTTGCATTAATGTTACTCTTGTGTTGAATTGAGTCAGCCACTGATCAAAAGAACTGATCAAAAGAAAGGCCTTCACCTCATAGCTAAATAATTTATATTCATTTGGTATTGTGATGACCCCTGTGCTCCTCTGCCAGTGCTGGGTTCTAACTTATGATTGGTTTTTCAGTTGCCTGGTGGGCGGGGCAGAGGTCATCAGTGTCAACTGGGAACACCTGCGCCCGCTGTTCCCAGTCCTTTAGAGTAGGCCAGTTTTCATGAAGGCTCTCTCCCCCGTTAGACATTCTTGGGTTTTGGTGTGATGTTTGTCTTTTGGTTCTCTTTCCTTAGTTTGCACCATACAACCCTCTTTTACACACATGCCTTCCTCATGCTCATCCTACACCACTGATATTACTGACTTTTCACAATTCACAACGTTTTTGGGACTTGCTTTAAACTTTAATGAATTCATAGTTTTTCCTTATATTTTGGTGCATCTCCCTCCTTTGTCACGGCTGAACGAGCCAGGTTGTGACAGTATCAACTGAGTATATAATATTGTGATTTTGTTAAGATTAATAATGATAATTCATTTAATTATTGATTGAAGTTGCCAATTTATAGTCAGTATATTGTCTTTTGAGAACGATATATAAAACGTAATGAGACTGATTTGTTATTCTTAAATTACGCCACATATAGTAGAAGGATGGTATCTCCTACAGCACCACGCCCTGCGTTTCAATTGAATATTGCCACAGACTAAACATCTACTTAAAGGGTTAGTTCGGAATTTTGGACATAATGTCTCAATTACGACTTACCCATGATGTAGTTGATTGATGGAAACCATTTTCAGATAATTCCATGCTGTCCCTTCTTTTGGATATACACACATTGCTAATGCTAGCGCAACTCGCAGGAAACTAGTAGCATCCACTACCAAACGCACTTAAACACTCCAAGGTGCACCCAAAGCAAATAAAATACGACGACAGTCTATCAGGGTTATTTTCAGTGATTATACCATCGTTTTTCAAGTCAAACTATCGTTGAAACCTTTACTTTGTGCTCACCTAAATTCTCTGTGGAAGTACGGCATTAGTTGAGTAGCTAGGTAGCTCTGCCGGCCAAAAACAATATCGCGTGTGTGAAAGAATCAGACTTGGAGTATTGTTAGCTAACGTTCAGGTAAGATGGTATTTCGGTGTGTATTTCAAGGTTGTTCAAATCATGCAAAAAAAAAGTGCACCACAAAGTTTTCACCGATTTCCAGTGGAAGATCAACAAAGAAAACAGCTGTGGCTTCTTGCTGCTCGCATGTATGTCACCAATTGAGACTCTAAAAAAGTTTTTAGTGACCATTTCATGGAGGATGACTATGTGAAAATCAAAAAAGGACGGGCGGGACACCCTCTACTGAAGGAGACTGCTGTGCCATCACCTGTTTTTCTTCATGCACCGAAAACAACTGACGAGCAGGTAACTAATAAATGATTGCATGCGTGATCTATCTATTCAGCTAGCTAGCTAGCTAGTTGCCACGATTGGGAAGTCATGGAAGTGGTCAAACTTTTCCTGCAAATTGGTAGCCAGTGTGCTTGCTTGTATATGCTGTGTTATTCTGTAGCATGTTTGTGTTTAGCTGACTTGTCTACCAAATATGTAACTTTACGGCAAAACAGATTGTGTCGGCAACTGTGGAGTACAGCAGATAGCCTACAGGCAGATACCCTGGCTAATCTACAGCTAGCTCCGCCGCCGTACTTCCACGGAGAATTTAGGTGAGCACAAAGTAAAGGATTCAACGATAGTTTGACTTGAAAAATGATGGTATAATCACTGAAAATAACCCCGATAGACTGTCGTCGTATTTTATTTGCTTTGGGTGCACTGTGGAGTGTTTAAGTGCGTTTGGTAGTGGATGCTACTAGTTTCCTACGAGTTGCGCTAGCATTAGCAATGTGTGTATGTCCAAAAGAAGGGACAGCATGGAATTATCTGAAAATGGTTTCCATCAATCAACTACATCATGGGTAAGTCGTAATTGAGACATTATGTCCAAAATTCCGAACTAACCCTTTAATTATTCTGGATTGATAAGCAAGGCCATGAGTTCGACACATGCTCTAGAGATTTTCGGAGCCTCTCACAACAATCGAACAGTTTCACTTAAAGTTCAATCTAATAACATTTGATTTAATTGTTATTATGTTAAAAGTTGTTGTGTCTTTTTGTGAACTAATACTATTATTTTGTTCTAGCTATGGGTTTCTCTGCTGTACTCACTCATAGCACTGCTATCTGTAAAGGCAAACAACAAGGTAGGATTCAGTTGTTGTGACTGACTCCACAGAAGTAAAAAAAATTTAAAAATTTAAAAAACATCAAACTGTACTGTTTTTTTACAAAAAAGCATGGCATGCAATATGCTAATTTCCAAGATTTCACACTTAAACAATTAATGTGTGTGCTTTGGCTGGAAGAAGTGGAGACCTCTTACTTCTTTTTCTAACATAAGTCCCTCAGCACGCAGGTTCCTCTCAAAGGTGCATCTCTTCTCCACCTGGGGGTTGGACTTTTTGTACACCAGGATGTAGTCGACGCGCTTCTTCCCATCTCGGAAAAGAAGGCCGGATGGGGCAGCCAAGTTGCTCTCCTACAGAAGGAATTCAGTCATGTTTGCACAGGTACCACAGCAGACAATACTGCTCAGTTACCATTTTCCTCAAAACATCAGCACATCGGGTCGATTGGAGTGTGCTTTCAGGTGGGAGTATTTACTGCAGACTGTAGAACGAGACAAACTACCCTAGTCCCGATTGCAACATGCTCTCTAACTCATTAGTTTAGACCCATGCCAATCCCATGCTAATTAAAGCAGCATACTTTAAATTCCACCTAGACAATACTATAGTTGCATATTACCTAAATCTGCTACTGACCAGGTTTTACAAAAGAGACTAAGTTCATACAGAAAAATAATCACCCATCAATAAGTTCGCTTCATAGCCTACTATATTCATGTCTTTTGCCACAAATCTGCAACTGGCTATTACTTTTACACAAAGTATTCACGTAAAAGTATATTTTGCTACGTTGAAAACATAATAACTGCGCTGTATATGGTGTTATTTGTGTCTCCAAAATTGCTGCACTTAAATACAGCAAAATACAGTTAAATTCAGAAATGTTCTTTCATTAAATTAGTATTTTAAAAACTATACTACCTCATGCTCAAACAATAAATATTTAATTTAGATTTCACCTGATTATTCATTTAAATGGCTGGCTGTGTGCTACATGCATTTGCGTTGCACTACTTCAAAACTTCGTCATTACATTTGTTAAGTGCACCCACTGTCTCAGCCTGTCTCCGCCTACTACACAATTTAGAAAAATATGAGTGAGGGAGAGGGATGGGAGCGGAGGACGTGTGTCCATCATCATTTGCATAAATTAACGTACATTGTACAAATGATTTCGTATAACTTGGATCAAACTGTCAAACTAGACATTGCAGATCAAATATGAATCCAGATTCAGCAACTGCATGGCCTATTTCTCACCTCAAATATTTTCAGAAACATATTTTAGTGGACTATTTAGGTGGAATAAGAGAGTTTATGAACAGAGCGCCACGTTGTAGCCGAAACCAAAGGACCATAGTGCGTCTAACCAATCAGGTGCCGGCTATTTCCGTTGTGGGCGCAACAATTATCCATATGACATAGAGGTACCTCCAAAGAGGTACTCTGACATCACAATTGGGACGGGGGCAGAGTGGGGAGCAGAACATTTTTTTCAAGAGGGCAGCACCAAGACACTTTTCTACCAGTTTCTTATGATATACAATATTATTTCATAATTGTTGAATAACGGAATGGATGTTTCATTGTTTCAATAAGTTTCATTATAAGGTAGGCATACAAACACGTTTACAGCAAAAAAAGTTATCTAGAGTGTAGTTACCCTTTAAAGAAAACATTGTCATTTAAGAGACGGAAACAACGATGAAATGACCGATAATTCAACTCATCATTGCTCAACAGCTTTTATTCATTATTCTGTTGATTGATGAACAATGAGTTGCACAGGTTTGGATTGCAAATAATTTCCCTAATTAGCATGTCATTATTGCAGTGCTCTATAAATAAAGCCACAGATATTAAGTGAGTGTGTTTGTCACAATATAACATGCATACAAGTCTCCATGCATGCAATTCACATACTGACCATGCATTGCGTCTAAGCCAGGGGTGGGCAACTCCAGGCCTCGCGGGCCGGTGTGTATGCATGTTTTTACTGCCACTAGTTACCACGGCTCAATCAGCTAATTAGTCATACACACAATCACGATTCACTCGTAAATTACAGAACGATAAAACGCTACAATACACGCATACCGGCACAAGAACATTCATCAGCTGCTGTTCATATCGCGGATATGTAGATTAAAATATCAGATCATGTAAACAATTGGGCTAATTAAATAATTGCTAACTGGTGGCAGCAAAAACCTGCATACACACCGGCCCGCGAGGCCTGGAGTTGCCCACCCCTGGTCTAAGCGGTATTAAGGAGGTGCATGATGAATACTGAATAATTATTGAATAATTACATTAACAGACATAACCAGTATTAACTATAGCAATTAATGTGTGGATTGAGGTGTCTTTTGACCGAATATAATTACGTATCATTTCATATTCTATTTGATGCCAATACAGAGACAAATAATTTTGGTAATCACAACATTTATGTTAGTTATTGAATTATGAATACATTTTGGACATAAGTTTAACCATTTCAGTTTGTAACAGTTCATTTAGAAGAAAGTTTAGCAAGCATATCTTTTTTAAAGATATTTTCTTGTTTATATAGGCTCTGAATTGTAATAATTATATTTGCAAATGTTTCAGGAATTAAAAAAATGATCCCACGTCAAATATTCCATTCTCCGCTTTCGCTGTGCCTACAAATTGAAATCTCTCTGAACTCTGCTCGGGGGCATGCGCAAACCGGCGGGGAAAACACAAACACAGAACTTCGGGACTCGCAGACTTGCTGGGGATCAGCTGGTACGGAACTCTAATTGCACGCTGCAATCAAGACCTTCCTAAACGTACAATGCAGCTAACCCTGTGTTAGTACAGTACTGTAATACTTGAAACTTGTCTTAATACGCAGCTGCGTGCTAAAAACTGAAGGCATGTGGCAAGCAACCCATCACCCGTTTACTTAAAAAGCCAGCATTCCATTTTTGTATTGAAATACAAATACTAATAAATATTTGAGTATTAAGATGATGTAAAGGAAGACTTAACATATAGATAATTTAACAGTTTAAAAAAAGACTTCCTGTATCCATTGATCCATGATGTATCATTGTCATTAGGAGCACAAAGCAAGCAGACAGTGAAAATGAGTGAGAGATTGAACAGAACTTGCCTTCCAAATCTGTAATTGAATGTTCTTTGTTACATTCTTGGTACCATGACATGAGCTTACATACAGTATGCATTCAGTCAATGGGGGACACCTTTAGAAGGGGCACAGTACCTGAAGGGACTCTGTTTGGGCCTCCAATCTGGCTCTGAAGCCTGGGGTCCTGATCAGGAGTGACTCATCTGTCCTGAATTCATAGGCCCCAGCTTCGGACTCCTCGGTATTTAAGCCCTTACTGCCATCTGCCAAAGACAAGGAAACTCAGAATGGTGTGCTCCAGATACTTTAGATCTGAGGGTCTTTCAAATCAAGGTTCAGTACTGCTAATGTGTTCTTGAGCAAGGAATTTACTTTAACTGTCTTTGCAAGAGCTCAGCCATTGGAGCTGCTAGGTGGCTCATCCTGTTAAGTCACTGTTCTAGTGTGTGGTCCCCACACTCTGGTACTCCAAGTCTATACCATGCCAGTGCCAACCATGGCCATCCAGATAGGGAGTCATTTCAGTCGGTATATGAATTTAACACAAATGATATAGTCCTGTTTCTGATCTCTCTTGCAGTAGGACAGATGTCTCGTCACTCGGCTCACCTATAGTTTCCTTCAACAACACTGATATTCCAAATACATAAATTATGTAAACATTGAAGGTCCTAGCAGGCAAGTTACATTTTCTTTTCCCTTTGCTATTTCATATCATCTTATATGGCGATGTTGGAGGCACTATTTTGTATCATTAATTTTCTTTAGTACCAGAATGCAGAGAAATATTTGAAAAACCTTGGCTCCTCAGATCAGTGGTGAAAATATTCAGTCATGTTTGCACAAGTGCTTACAGGTAGAATTTTTCAAATGAATACATAAGCAGCCCGCGACCCTGAACAGGAGTAAGCGGTTTAGAGAATGGATGGATGAATGGAATAAACATCGTATTCCCTGCTCATCAAGGATTGTAACAAAATCCATATTTCACAGATCAATCTATATAATAACAATAATCATCATTCCAAATATACATTGGCAACGTGGAGTAAATATTCAGTCACAGTGTTTGTGTTGAGATAATGATAATTTGATTAACAGTTCAAAGTTAATCAGGTTCCTGCATTGTAAACATCCTCTCTTCCACTTTAAAATCCTCATCTATCCCAACATACCAGCAATGTTGACACAATCTGCCAAGGTTTATAATCTACTCAATTAGAAAAGGTGGATGCTTTGTAACACTTTTACCCGTTTAGCACCGAAGCAACGACCCAGGTGAAACCTGTGTTTGCGGTTGGTGTGAATGGGTCAACCTGCGTTATGTGACCTGGGATTTACACGGGTTCAACACGGCTCGGCTTGAGGGAGACACGGGTTACTCTGTGCGGGTTTCGATCAAGGAACCTCATTGGTTCCAATCGGATGTGCACTAGTGCTAAAGCAGCCACTGAGGACAACAGAAAGGCTCTTCACTGTAGATATTTTCGGCGACTTCAAGCCCTCTCAGCCATTAATTCCGCTCTTCTCAAAGGTAAACAAAAGTGTAAACGAACTTTGAAACATCTGCTTTTAATGATGTGGAAATGCATTCAGCAGTGACATGTACAGAAATAAACTTGTGGACTCGGGTCTTGTGTGAACCGCAAGGACCCGGTACTTACCTGTGACAATAGTTTGGTGCGAATGGGTCAAATGCGGGTTGGACCCGTGTTAAATATCCCACATACTACATTTTGATTCACTGTACCCATTAAAGGCATACTGAACTTTGTTAGAACATTATGTTGAATAGCTTCCTGGCCCCGATATGAGCCATAATATTCAAGCTCACCTTCATGACTTGCTCCAGCGTCAGCAACTGGCTAACGACATACGGTTCCGGATGTCGCATTTTTGTCTACCGGCATAATCCGCGTTGTTTGCATTCGTTTATGTGCTAAAAGTGTAGTTTTGAGACCTCTTTCGCCATGCAATGGGAGTGAATGGACAGAGAAAAAATGTCATTCTTCGTTGGCCAGTTTCTGACCACTGGAGCAAGTCATGAATGTGAGCTTGAATATTACGACTCATATCGGGGCCAGGTAGCTATACAACATTATGTTCTAACAAAGTTCAGTATGCCTTTAATGCCATTCAAGTTCTGAACTGTGCTTGTCATTCTACAATGAGACTTGCCCGTTCTCTCTTATAGCAATTCAATTCCCACTTGCATACAAATTGCTGATAATCTTGCCTAATATCAATTTCAATGCTGTTGTGATGAGGAAATAAAAACATATTTACATGACCTGACATTATTATCCTGGTCAAGATATCAATTTGCTCCAGAAAGCATTTATATAACAAGAATTAGTTATGGAAGATTTTTTTTATTGTGGAGGCAATAAAAAGATATTTATGTTACCTAAAATGCATTTGTTATTGAAAACAATAATACAACTGGAATTCCTCTGAAGAAGCAGTTTGCTCTCTACTATAAAATCTGAGTCCCACACAGGCTTGTGTGAATCGTTCAGAAAACTCAATATATATGTGTGAGCAATGACCTTAACTTTTTCCATGCGGCTTTGGCCTTATTTATTACGGCTTTCACCGCCTTGTCATTGTACTACTCAACTCTGTGTCAGACCCTGAACAGACAAAGGACCAGTCCTACAACACACATTCTGCTGACCATTGAATGAACTGTGGTTGCCATTTCTGATGGATGACTCCCTTTGTGGGCAGTGGCTGTACATTTTCCATTCCTTGAAAATCCGTGCTCCTTGACACAGACCTTCAGTGTTTACTAATAAATCTCCATCATTTCAATGACCAGAATAGTGGGGCTGGTTATTGACTTTATTCAAGCATTTGAAAATTTACCTCAGGACTGATGCTTAGCTACACGTGCCAAATGATTGTAGAACATACTTCAGACTTGATTTATAACACATTTCAACAATGGAAAATATTCTGAAGAGACTGTAGGATAGTGTTTGTTTTTATTTTCAGTGACAATTCAAGGTCATTTTTAGAAGACATAGGTATGCAGGGCTGTAATTGTCGTTGACCGCGGGGGAGTGCCATTTGCTTTTTGTTGCTTTCTGTGTGGCTTCAGTTTTACTGGGAGAAGATGTGACGACACATTTTTGGTGTTAAAAGGCCCGTGCCGGTTAAACAAAGTGATAACAATCAGGAAGAGCAAGGTGGGGAAGTACTGAATCAAAGTACTGAATGTCAGGTGCGCTTCCTCGTCAAGCCTGTTGGCTGGGTGCTCTGCCACAAAAAACCCGTAAGTCTAATAAAGGCTGTGGAGATGGCGGCACACCAAATAGAAAAAAGAGAGACGTTACCTCATTAACACCATTTATTGTGGTTTTGGCTAACCTTTGGTGTGGAGCCTTTGTCAGAGCATGAGGCTCCATGCCAAAACGCATTCGCCAAAACCTCAATAAATGGTGTTAACCCTATTTACTTTGGCCCATTTGGCCCAATTTTCGTCTAGTTTTTACTAGTGTCAATTAAGTGCCAATATCTCAAAAACTATTCACTGCACATCCATGTTGAAAGTTTCAATGAAAGAAGAGGCTTGTACCATTCAGAAATTTGGAACAGAATAAATGTATGTCAAAGTGGTCACATACAGTTTATACAAAATACACATAAGAATACAAAAAAAAGTACAAAACGCCTTGTGTTTTTATAGTTTATCACTGAATATCTGAACTTCAAAGTACTGGAGCAAGCCAGAATTGTTTATACTAGTGCACTAATAAGTTGTCCACTTGGGTATACAATTTGGTAAAGATATCTACAGGCCTTCCTTATGCATTGATATTTTTACCAAAACGGGGCCCGGGTGTCCCAAAACCTTTCCAAACCTCGCCAAATATAAAACATGTGCATATCTTTCTGTCTAGGCATGTCAATCATCAGAAAACTTTATTTTTCTTTTAAAACATTTTTTGTAATACAGAATGTGAAGAAAATTAACCTACACATGTTTTGTGTTTATGTGTATGAGGGTATTCACTTACAAAGCGTGCCCAAAAGTGCCCAAATACCTCTCCGAAAAAGGATTACTTACCCTAATGTTATCCAACCAATCTGCTTTACATTTAAAATGGCACTGTACTTCAAAATTAGATTTACCAGAGCCCCATAAGCCAGCAGAATAACAGGTTTATCTATAACAAGCCTTCAACTTGACTTTTTACAGCAAAAGTAATGAATTATACATCACTTTATTTGGCAAACCTGTCTGTTACCACCTCCTACGACAGAGGTGTCAGGTGGGGGAGGGGTGTCTTCACTGTCCTCCCTGAAAAAGACAGATTCAAGTACATTACTAAGTAGAATCACTAAAAAATGAGAACACAAATTATCTCAAAAAGACATATGGCAAGTATTACAATTAAGTGGAAAAAATGTTTTATTTTATTTTTAAAAAAAATATATATAATATATATATATACACACACACACACACACACACATACACACATATATTATATATATATATATATATATATACATATATACATTAAAAAATCTTACATCCACAGTACGTCTGATATTAGCTCCAACATAATTAGCAATCGTAGCTAACTAGGATTTATGAATTAGTTTGTCAGCTTGCACGACCTAAATTACATTATTATAATACTGTAATGTCTTGACTGAACCATGAAATAAAGTACTGAGAATGGTGTAGTTTCATGCAACTAGCCCTTGTGTTGGTTGCTACACAAAGAAACTGCGAATGAACGCTACAAACAAACCCCTTTAGCAGCTCCATACCAGCCTGTGACAACATAGAAGCTAACTAGCGAACTCCTGCGAGAATCCATTTATCACCAAACTAAAAATACTCTAGATAATAGCGCTCCATACTGTTGATGATTATGATGATGATAATAACAATAACTGCAGTGTAACCTGAGAGCTGATAAGCATATAAACGAATGTGTTCGCAGGCTGTGACTGTTTTTAACAATTTTGCGTCGAAAGTTCCGTGTTTTATTAACGTTATAATTTAGAATTTAAGAGAAATATGAACACTATAAAAAATTGGGGTGCATGCGTCCCACCACTAGGGGGCCAAAGTCTAGAGGTAACGTCTCTCTTTTTTCTATTTGGTGTGCTGCCATCTCCATAGCCTATTAGACTTAGGGTTTTTTGTCTGACCAATTGTGTGAGTATATGTAAATATCCTCAATAATGACTGGAGTAAGAAAGCTGTGCCTGATCCATTCGCTTGTATACAGTCACGAGCCTCAAACCATCACTCTGCTGCCAGATATGCAGTAGATATGGATGGATCATTTTAAGGGTTGTTTCTATTGACAATTTTCCTTTTGAACTATATGGAAAAAATAAGTCAGGAGAACAAACCCTTCAAGTTATCCATCCATATCTACTGCATATCTGGCAGCAGAGTGATAGTTTGAGGATTGTTTGATACGTCAGACCCTTGATGACTTACAGCCATTTAGCCAACCATGTGTTCCATACTGTTCCAGTGTAATTTACAGCTAAATCTAGTCCCACCCCCCAATTCCCATAGAGATCCATTCAAATGCAGAGATGTTATAGTATCGCTTGTAAGAGTACCAGAAAATAAGATATCAAGAGTATTTTGATATTGTTGGTGCACAGACATCAGGAAGTCATGGCATGCAAAGGATATGCAACCAAATATTAAAAATGATTACTTTATTCTACATTATGTTAAACTGTCCAATATGTTTTGATGCCCGAAGCTTACCCATATGCAAGGTCTTTAAAATCATACTTGCAAAGTTCTATAAAAATCATAGCCTATATGTTGATCAGTATTATATAGACAAAAGTCCTGCAGCGGTGCTGGCAGGTATATTATCACCCAGAGAGAGAGGCTATACGGTGCGTAGCAGATGGCAGGTAGTAGGCTGTTTGTGGTAGGAGTGTTTTTTGGGGAGACACCAGTGTACAGAGAGACACCGGTGTACAGAGAGACATTAGTGGACAGACACACCAGTGTTTTTATCTTATTTCCTTTTATATTGTCTTGTAAATGTTCTATTGTCTTTTATGTCTATTTTTCTTCTATTGCTTTTGTTCTGTATTTTGTTTTTATTGTTGTGAAGCACTTTGGGCTGCATTTTATGTATGAAAGGTGCTATACAAATAAAGTTTATTATTATTATTATATGTTTGTATTTGACATACAATTCATAGCTATACTATATCTCAATGTTTTTTATAGAGAGTACCATGTATGCCAGGGAACCATTTAATTTCAGTCTGAAGTGTATATGCTAGTTCTATACCACATCGTTTTGGCATATGATATTTACAGACTTTCTGCGTATGGGTAGAGTTAACGTTAGCCAAGGTATTTCCTGAAAAAACACGTTTCCACCTGTGAACACTTCGATAAAAGAAATAAGATGGATAAGAAACTCAGCTAACCATTACAAAAGAAAAGGCTGGTGGTGGTGGTGCCTTTTCTGTTCTGGCTAAAAGTAGGCTCCAGAGTTAACTATAGGCTTTAAATATTAAGTTATTAACACATCATTTCACACAGACAATTTACTGAAATTAACTGTCAGCTGCTCCACCTTTATTTGTGTGTGTTAAGTAGCTAGGCCAAACGTTACCGTTATTAACAGCGTTAACAGAAGTTGCACTATATCAATTTCAAACATTTTTTAATTTATTTTATTTGCTAATGTGGTGTATCCTATCTGTCCAACTTATTGAGTTGGATTAGCGTTAAAAAATTAAGTTATCAACTTGCTTCTGATCAAACGTTGACAGTTTATGACAGTTAGCTTGCACTCATTTATAACGTAACGTTAAGTTAAATACAACTAGATATGCTATATGTTATAAAAAGTTACAGAAAAGTTATAATGAGACTAAAACTAGCTATAATTTGTATAGCTTTGCCAAGATTAAAGTGAAATAAAAGAACCAGAAACAAAATTAGATGCACTTAGTATGTTAAATCGTTGATGAGCAAGTCCACCGCATTGTGATAGCCGGCCATGGTGATATGCTTTTTTCCCCAGGGTTGCACGCGCATCCTCCATTTGGGCTTCTGGAGCATGTATCTCTAATAAGTATGGACATGCGACCAAAAAATAAAAACTCCAAGACCCCTTACATATGCTGACTAGTTCAGAATGGAGATGTGATACCTGTTATGTCTCGGTAATGATGCATTTATTGGTCTGCATCAGAGCTCCAGGGTCTTTGTACTGTGTAACAGAGAATGCTTCTGATGTGTGTGCTATGCTGAATAACGACAACTGACTGACTTTTATGTGGACAAATGGTTCTAATTAACATCCACACTTTGTGAATCCTGGCTGGAAAAGCACCATAGCCGCTACTCTGTCTCCTCTATACAATAGAATGGTTACACTGATTTATAGTTGTGACATTAACAACTTCAGATGTGGTGGATACTGACTGTGAATAGAAGGATATCCCTGGCACAAATTCACCAGGGATCATAGGACTGCTACATGAATAATGTAGAAGTGTTGCATCTTACTGCCAGAGGGCTATTCTAGAATCCAGTTTCAGAGCACTAATATTAATTCTCACCTCATTCGCAGGAAGTCATGGCATGCAAAGGATATGCGACCAAATATAAAAAATTATTACTTTATTCTATATATAAATGCAGGGGTGCCAATAATTTCTTGAGGGATTTTTTTTTTCTCATAATAAATTTACTTCAACTAAAGGTTGGATGTTTCTAATTTTTTCAGTGTGACATGAAGCTAATTCACAAAACGTTGAATTTTCTATAACCCTTTTTACTCATCTTTACTAGGGGTGCCAATAATAGTGGAGGGCACTGTATATAGGAATTGTAGTAATTCATATGACCCTGTAAATTGTGTGCATGTTCTCATACATTGTTAGTCTGACTGATAATAATAAATTAACAATAAATAAATAACGGTAATAAATAACCTTTTATGACCAGGATGACCAGGATGTGTTAGGCGTTTTGGGGACTGGAAACTAAACTAAGACAAATAAATTGATTAGCTAAGAGTCATTCCCCTCATTAATTGCCTCCTTATAGGACATAATGATGTGCTTCAAATGGACAATAAAGCTGTGTTTATGTTTGGATAGCTTCGGATAGCTTTGGACAGCATTGGATAGCTTGGATACTTTGCATATGTTTCCATGGGTTTGGAAAGGGTTGGGTAGGTTTCTGGACACCAATAACCATCCCCCTAATCATTCACAAAGTTGGAAATTATTTAATGATATAGATGCAAATATATATTCCAATGAGTCAAAAGAGTTTCTGTTTAAAAATGTTGATTATCTCCTGAATTACTGTGATGCACAACTATCCATTTTGGATAGATTTTTGGATACCAAGGTACACCATTTCAAATGGCCTCATAGGATTTGAGCAGTAATACATATCACTTTCATATTTTGTACGTGTGCAGACAGGTGGTTTGCAAACAAGAAAATGTAAAGTTAAACCTTTAACCATTACACTACAGCAATAAAGGAAGAGGATTCCATAGAAAACACAAACATACTAGTCCACTGCAATTAATTTATGTGTGATTAGTGAGAGTGAAAGTGAAAATTGAGAGTGGAAAGATAAATAAAATAAATGCAGTAGAAAATCCAATAGGTGCAATATAATAGAATATGGGTCAATGACAAATAAGGTTTTCAAAATGAAAAAAATCACACCCAGGTGGTGAAGTAAGCGGTGCAGGTTTTGAGCAATCATATTAAAAAATGCAATAGAAAATGTTTGTGTTGTTTACATGTACAAAAACAATGGCCTCTGGTTTGATGATATTTTTACATTATGCTTCTTATTAATTAGTATACTTACAGACATTGCATTTAACAAACATGTAAAAGAGAGATAGAGATAAAAGGACAGCAATTGGTATTTCAGAAGAAACAGGAAATATGACAGTTAGTACTCTGATAACAAACAGGAAAGATTACAGTTATTACTTGAACAATAACAATGGAATTCCAAACTCAACAAGAGGGTGCATGGATTGTTGGGCCGTTCCATAACTGACTGGGTCCAGCAGAACACTGGTGGTAGATTTTGTATTGATTTTGCTTCGGGGGGTTGCTACGGTGACTCACCTTTGAAGGGACAATAGGAACTACAATTCCATACAGTCCACAGGAGGCTCCTCCTCCACGTTGGAAGTGACGTAGGACGTTGTACCAGTTGCGATTTCCGCACTGTAACGTGATCCTGCGCAGCGGAATGCGTGACTGGCAATAAAGTTTATAATAGGGGCAACACAGCCAGTTCTCCCCAGTTCTTCCCACAGTTTTCTTCCGGGCCAGTTGTCCGCTGAACATGTCTCGTCTCTGGGCCCGTGAGGCCCGGAGCATGCCCAGGGCCGAGCCCTCGCTCTACAGGAAGCATTGGCCGTCTGCAACGCCGACTCAACCGAGCGAGGCGGGCTCATCTACCCCCGGCTATCGGCCACGGAGGACCGGAGACGAGACGCAAGGAGGCAACGCGAGCACCTGGTGGTCAAGAAGAACCAGAAGCGGACCACGCAGCCACTGATCCTGTAGCAGAGCACCGCCGATGAGTCCCCAAAGAGGCAGGCGGTCTGCAGTAGGATGGTGCTGCATAGTTCCGGAGAGATAATGCGACCAGTTCCATTATCCCGTAACCCTGACAACGAAAGAAACCTGTTCCAGGGACCCAAGATGAGGCGGCCAGTTCCCCTATCTATCACAACCCTGCGAACTCGCCAACACTGGAAAAGGGCGACCGGATTTCCCCTTTTCATTGTGAGTGTGCGATCCAACGGAAGAACCTATTTAACGGACTTTAATTCAAGTAAGGCTGTAACATGGGCAATAGCGTATTAGTTAGCAACCGCAACATGTTTGTGACTGGATGTATGTAACAGCTATTAAAGGTTAATGTGTGTTCCGTAAAATCTCATGCTACGAAAGAACGGACGGACGGACACACATGTCACGTATAGAAGCGGCTGCACCGCTTAAAAATAAATAAATACTGACCAAAATGGATTGTAAATACATTCTTAATTCCACAAGAATGTATCCTGTGTATGTATATTTGTTTCATAGCTTTTAAGGTGATATAAATACATTTTTAAACAAGATTTCAGATTTTACCACCCAGAAATGTCAGGTGGCGCAACCATATATGAATTTTGAATAATAAACTTTTAATGTATTTACCACTACTGAAAACCTGCAAATATGAATCATTGTAGCGTGTAAAATACACATCACATGGTAAATTCCACTTTAATTTCTTTATTTATGGCAGTTTTATTCCATTTATAGAAACGGCCACTTCTTTTTCTTTTCAAACACCTTATTTTCCATAGAGAGAAAGAAAACAGTAAAAATTATTTGTATACATTATTTAAAGATTTTTGTTTTAATTTAATTTAATTAAGGCCAGCAACAGTGGTAATGTCAATAAGATAACATTTGATCAATGCTTAAAAAATATAACTGAAACATCAAGTCTCAAGGAACACATTTCAATAATGAGGACTACATTTCATTCAGGTCAGCATTCAAAACAATACTGCACATTCAACATTTAAAACAATACTGCCACAATGGTAATGTCAACAAGACAACATTTGATCAATGCTTTAAAAATAAAACTGAAACATGAAGTCTCAAGGAACACATTTCAATAAAGAAATGCAACTGGATAATTGTTTTAACTATCTCTATGCCGTGCTGTTTTTTCTTTGCTTGATAATGGCATCTACAAAAATGAATGAAAAAATAAGTTAAAAGGTACAATATGCAACTTCGAGTATCAATTTTGGTTATAAGACTTGGAGTAGGACTTTTTCACCTTTAAACAACTTAATATCATACAGAAAGAATGGACTTTGGCCCCCTAGTGGTGGGACGCATGCGTCCCAATTTTTTATAGGGCTCTATTTTAATAAACCAAACGCAATGGTGAACGCAAGAGTAAGCGCTTGGCGGTATCGCTCTGAGGGCGTGTCGGCGAGAAATTTGGTAATTTCATGACGGCAATCTTGGCGCACCTTATGGCGGTATTGCTAAAAGGCTAGGTTTAAATGTCCAAGGTGTGTCTCTATGGTAGCCAATCAAATTGTTGTTCTCATGCTTTAAAAAAAAGCCAGTTGGAACACAATCGCTCCATGCAATTTCATAATGAGCAACCCAAACGCACTGGACCGTCAACTTGGATGTGTGTATGATTCTACGTGGGAACATGCATTGAAATGTTCATTTTAAAAGCTGATCCGATACTCACCATTTATCTAGCCCTATTAAACCGCTCAGCCAGTTGATTTCTCTTTGCTCTGGCTGTGATGGGGACCGCGACCACTGGTGCAGGTGGGGCAAGCTAATTTTGTCGCATGTCACCTGGACATTGATGGAATGTGTTCCTTTGCGATTGACGAAAACTATTGCATGCTCGGGTGGTGCGCGGATTTGTATGTGCGTGCAGTCGATAGCACCAAGCACCCCGGGGAACCCACACTTGAGAAAAAAGAGTTTTGACTTTTTACTGCATTCATTGTCCGTATAGTTGAGGAAGGACACCCGCTGAAAGTATATCCTTTCTGTGTATTGTGTAGTGGTAGGCTTATGATTCAACTGTGCCAATGTGTAATTTATATATTATAGGCTATTGGCCTACATGATCGCAAGTTTCTTGTAAGCTGTCCTGTTTTATTCTAGTAGTTTAAATTAAAATTAATTAATAATAATAATTATAGGCTATTTGTTCATTAAATGGAAGTGTAATGTTGGCATCACCTATAGACACTACATAGAACTACATGACTAATAAGTTGCCAAATTGCCAGAGTCTATTGCGTTGCCGCTAAGAGGTGGTTCCAGCTGATCATAACGCAATGGGTTTTCGTTGGTTCAAATTGTCACTGCGCCAAAAGTATTTTAGAACACGCCCCAGACAGCGCCACCCATCCCACTGCAGCGCAAGAAAGGATGTTATGTTGAGAATTTGTTGATCCTAGCGGTATTGCTGAGAAACGCCATAGCGCCAGTTTTAAGACGTTGATGCTGTCAACAAGCTTGCGTATGACTATACCGTCCCCTTGCGCTGGTTTGCGCCGGTTTGAAAATAGAGCCCATAGTGTTCATATTTCTCTTAAATTCTAAATTATAACGTTAATAAAACACGGAACTTTCGAAGCAAAATTGTTAAAAACAGTCACAGCCTGCGAACACATTCGTTTATATGCTTATCAGCACTCAGGTTACACTACAGAGCCATAAAGCAGCAGGGTGCTAATAGCCCAACCCACTGTTTACAGCCTTCACCTCGCCGCAGTCACAGGCAATAAAATGCATATAAAAAAAACTCTTGGTACAGTTTCTACATGCTAAAACATCAAGATCCAATTTAGGAACAATTGTATGTTACTGAAAAGTTGTATAAATGAACATTATGTGTTTTTTCCCCGTGCTCACTTCACTACGCATACAACAGATGTTCTTCCGGTTTTGTTTCAATATATTTTATTTTCTACAAGATCTCTTGATAAACATGTTTAATCAATTAAATTTTATACCTGGTTATGCAGTTATAACTGTTTTCTGAAGAATCTTGAACGTTTTTTCGTAATCCATTTATCCATTCTCCAGCAAAATCTCGATTTCCATGGTGCGTACCCATCGCATTTGCGTTTGTACTACGTTACTACCGTTGCGTAAAAACATTACTAGACTGCTTCAGGGTTGATCTAACGTAAACCACGTAGTTTATCTTCTACGGGGTTTCCTGCCCTTTTAAATGATGTAAAATATGTCATATTCTAGCGAATAGGAACGGCGCTGTATCCACGCGTAACGACAGCCCATAGGACAATTGGCTGTGCGCTCTCGACTGTCAACAGCATCAGATGACGCCTGTGGCCATTTTTACTGAGTTTATCCTGGAAGGGATGGACTGGATTGCTGTACAAGTACGTTTTTAGTCTATCCAGATGATATTTAGCAATGTGTAGCTTTTTTGTGAGCTGAATATACGTCACAGGCCAGTTTTTCTCTGTACGCATAGGACGTTTGCTGTATGGTGTAATGGCGCTGGTCATGTCTTTGCTGCTTCAACGATTACGATTATTTTATACATTTATACGCGAACGTGGCAATCAACGGTCGAAAGAAGAGCTTTATTTCACGGTTGCTCAGGTTTTGGAGGTGCTCCACCGCAGTGTCCCAGAGGTGAAGAAGTCTGTGCTCTGGCAGAGCAATGACTCTGTGGCATGGACCCGTGCCTGGACATGTAAGTGTTTTAAAAAATATATAATATAAATTATTATTATTATTATTATTGTTATTATCATCATCATCATCATAATCATCAACAGTATGGAGCGCTATTATCTAGAGTATTTTTAGTTTGGTGATAAATGGATTCTCGCAGGAGTTCGCTAGTTAGCTTCTATGTTGTCACAGGCTGGTAAGGAGCTCCTGCTAAGGGGGTTTGTTTTGTAGCATTCATTCGCAGTTTCTTTGTGTAGCAACCAACACAAGGGCTAGTTGTTGAATTCACGCATGAAACTACATCCATTCTCAGTACTTTATTTCACGGTTCAGTCAAGACATTATAATAATGTAATTTAGTTTGTGCAAGCTGACAAACTAATTCATAAATCCTAGTTAGCTACGATTGCTAATTATGTTGGAGCTAATATCAGACGTACTGTGGATGTAAGCTTTTTTAATGTATATACGTATATATATATATGTATATAAAATGTGTGTGTGTGTGTATATATATATATATATATATATATTTATTTTTATTTTTATAAAATACATCTTCTTTTCCACTTAATTGTAATACTTGCCATATGTCTTTTTGAGATAATTTGTGTTCTCATTTTTTAGTGATTCTACTTAGTAATGTACTTGAATCTGTCTTTTTCAGGGAGGACAGTGAAGACACTCCTCCCCCACCTGACACCTCTGTCGTAGGAGGTGGTAACAGACAGGTTTGCCAAATAAAGTGATGTATACTTCATTACTTTTGCTGTAAAAAGTCAAGTTGAAGGCTTGTTATAGATAAACCTGTTATTCTGCTGGCTTATGGGGCTCTGGTAAATCTAATTTTGAAGTACAGTGCCATCTTAAATGTAAAGCAGATTGGTTGGATAACATTAGGGTAAGTAATCCTTTTCGGAGAGGTATTTGGGCACTTTTGGGCATGCTTTGTAAGAGAATACCCTCATGTGACCACTTTGACATACATTTATTCTGTTCCAAATTTCTGAATGGTACAAGCCTCTTCTTTCATTGAAACTTTCAACCATGGATGTGCAGTGAATAATTTTTGAGATATTGGCACTTAATTGACACTAGTAAAAACTAGGCGAATGGGCCAAAGTAAATAGGGTTAATATCTTCAAACACAATTAACATCACTTTTATCAATTGTTTTAACTGTAAATCTAGTCGCGCCACCTGACATATTGGTCGCACCACCTGACTTTTCAAACTCAATTCAAATCTAACAGGAATTAACTTGGAATAAGGAATATCACCTATATACATTTTTGTCCTTGAACTCAAGGTTATACATATATTTTTTCAATCAAATACATACTTTCTGAATAAAAACGAATTTTCATAGTTTTCCAGGGGGTCATACCACCTGACATGGTAAGTTGAACCAACCTCACCATTACTCAAAAACATCAAATTATGTAATATTTGTGGGAGAGTTATTAACCTTGTTACTGCATGACAGGGGTCCTGTGGGGTCTTCTGTATGATGTTACACCCTGCTGCATCATTTTCTTACAGGCACAGTACATAAAATGATGTTTTTTTTGTCGCTCGCCCCCCCCCCCCTGGCATTTGGAGAAGTAAGTTTCTCGGACAAAGGTTTTTTAAGTAATAGAATAGTTTTGAAATAGGACTGTTAAACTACTTTCCGTCATTTATAAGCAATCTAACATAAAATCATGCCAAACTATTTGATTAGGAATTTTATTGAGAAAATTATTCTTTTTATTGCAGTTTTGTTCTCTGCATGTATGTTCGGACGGTCGCACCACTGTTTTTAGGAAAGTAATGAATTCGGACACAAAAAATCACGTCATGTCATTGACCCATATATAATATGGAACTAGAGGTGTTGTGATATCATGATTATCGCAAAACCAGTATATTTAAAAAATTTAAATAGTAATATCATGTAAATAATATAGCCACGATATATACCATCTGAACAAAAACGTCTCCGACGTAAAAGCTCACACTAAATGAACTTGCTCAATTCCAAAGCAATGCTATCCAAACTTTCCTAAATTATTTAATGCAACTTGGCCCTGTGTTTCTTCATCTTTGCATGTGAAGAGATTGTGCCTCATGGAACAACATATGATTTCAATTAATGTTTTTAACAGTTGATGAACAATTACACTCCAGAAAGGATATGGTTATACTTTGTTGGCAAGTTTAATTTACAAAATGTACAGGTTTTAAAATGTTAACTGCTGCTACAGATTTCTTTACTATTCACAAGCAGACATTTATATCAAGAAACATCATGTACAATAGAGAAAGGGGGGATGAATAAATAAATGCAGATAAAAAATAAGTAATATTTTTAAAATAGCGTACATATAGCATTTTTACAAACGTATGCAGACATGTTTGTGGGTCAGATGATGGAAAATAAGTAATAGTACTAATTTTCTTAACATAATAATAGTTATATTTGCGAACAGAATTTTGTGAATACAAGGATATCTATGCTCTGTAGGACCACACAGGTTTTGATAGAAATCCAAGGGCTCTATTTTCAAACCGGCGCAAACCAGCGCAAGGGGGACGGTATAGTCAAACGCAAGCTTGTTGACAGCATCAACGTCTTAAAACTGGCGCTATGGCGTTTTCTCAGCAATACCGCTAGGATCAACAAATTCTCAACATAACATCCTTTCGCTTGCGCTGCAGTGGGATGGGTGGCGCTGTCTGGGGCGTGTTCTAAAATACTTTTGGCGCAGTGACAATTTGAACCAACGAAAACCCATTGCGTTATGATCATCTAGAACCACCTCTTAGCGGCAACGCAATAGACTCTGGCAATTTGGCAACGTAGTTCTATGTAGTGTCTATAGGTGATGCCAACATTACACTTCCATTTAATGAACAAATAGCCTATAATTATTATTATTAATTAATTTAAATTTAAACTACTAGAATAAAACAGGACAGCTTACAAGAAACTTGCGATCATGTAGGCCAATAGCCTATAATATATAAATTACACATTGGCACAGTTGAATCATAAGCCTACCACTACACAATACACAGAAAGGATATCCCAGATAGCAAGCGAACGTTGAATCGACTTAGATTCAATGTGGAATGCCGACGTTGATTCAACATCAATTTGCTCATCGAGATCACGTTGAATCAACGTCAGAATACCGACAAATATTGATATACGTGATGTTTAAAAGTTGTAACGTTTGTCGCCATCACTGACTCACTCCATTAGCTAACTGAACTAGTTAGTAGCCGATAATGTCAGTAACTGTAGCCTAAATAATTCGCCTAACGTCATATTGCTTTGCCAGCTATTTGGTAGGCCTAGACATTAATTACTGAACACGTAATAAAATTGATAAAAATACAACTTCATTGCAGTGAGTGTACTGTGGGCGAAAAAATAATCAATTTAGATTATTATTCAATATTTGTCGGTATTCTGACGTTGATTAAACGTGACCTCGATGAGCAAATTGATGTTGAATCAACGTCGGAATTCCACATTGAATCTACGTCGATTCAACGTTCGCTTGCTATCTGGGATACTTTCAGCGGGTGTCCTTCCTCAACTATACGGACAATGAATGCAGTAAAAAGTCAAAACTCGCATTTTTTCTCAAGTGTGGGTTCCCCGGGGTGCTTGGTGCTATCAACTGCACGCACATACAAATCCGCGCACCACCCGAGCATGCAATAGTTTTCGTCAATCGCAAAGGGAACACATTCCATCAATGTCCAGGTGACATGCGACAAAATTAGCTTGCCCCACCTGCACCAGTGGTCGCGGTCCCCATCACAGCCAGAGCAAAGAGAAATCAACTGGCTGAGCAGTTTAATAGGGCTAGATAAATGGTAAGTATCGGATCAGCTTTTAAAATGAACATTTTCAATGCATGTTCCCACGTAGAATCATACACACATCCAAGTTGACGGTCCAGTGCGTTTGGGTTGCTCATTATGAAATTGCATGGAGCGATTGTGTTCCAACTGGCTTTTTTTTAAAGCATGAGAACAACAATTTGATTGGCTACCATAGAGACACACCTTGGACATTTAAACCCAGCCTTTTAGCAATACCCGCCATAAGGTGCGCCAAGATTGCCGTCATGAAATTACCAAATTTCTCGCGGACACGCCCTCAGAGCGATACCGCCAAGCGATTACTCTTGCGTTCACCATTGCGTTTGGTTTATTAAAATAGAGCCCCAAATATTCCAAATAAATAAATCAATAAATAATAATTATAATAATAATAATACATTGTATTCATTCTGTGCTTTTCACAGACCCAAAGCAGTGGATGCAGACAATTATTCAAACATGCCCTATAGTGTAGTAATTTTTCTGTTTAATTTCTAAGTGCAACACATCTGAATCGGAGTATTTCCATTATAAATTATTCTCATTTTGCAGTTTGATGTGGAACATACAGTTTCATTGACCACATTCTCTTGAGATGGTAAGATGAAGAAACAGGGCCAAGTTGCATTAAATAATTTAGGAAAGTTTGGATAGCATTGCTTTGGAATAGAGCTAGTTTATTTAGTGTGAGCTACGATAGGCAATATTGTTAGTTGTAACTTGGCCACATTTTGATATCAAGACTTTTAAAGGCAGGCCTAGTTTTGCAAGTTGGAATTAAGGACTTATAGACAGCGCTATGTAGGCTATGCGTGAGTAACTTGGCTTTTTTACGTCTGAGACGTTTTTGTTCAGATATCACTTATTTTTGGTAGCTAACTAATGATGAACAATGCATGAAGATAATGACATCGAGAGAGACATGCATACAGAATAGTACATGCATTCCAAATAAGTGCATGCAGACATTCACATAACCATAACGCCCTCTATTGACGAGAATGATGACATTTCTCCTATTAGCGATAGCCCATTACATTAAAAGAGTTTGTAGATGAGCTGTATTTAATGTCTAATGGAACAAATGAACAGCACCACCTGAACTACGGATCATGAAGAAGCACGTAAAATAATTAACCAAGTCTATATGGAGACATGCATGCACAATAGGCTAGACGCAAACACATTGTAGCTGAAAGAAATACATACTACATACTGCTACTAAGAAAGTAGCCTACCAGAGATCATTCTTCTGATTATTATTATAATGAAAAGTGTTTGCAGTAAGATAGTACATTGTCTGCAGAGTAGCGTAGACTAGAGCAATGTTCGGAGGCTATAGTAATTTTTTTAATGTGACTAACCATGAATCAGATATGTTTAGGGAATTGGAGGTTTATAAAGCCGATCTCTCAAGGCATTGCAGCTTATAGTAGGCTGCGCAGGATCGTCGATTCTTAATGTATTATCGTAAATTCTTAATTTTCCTAGTAGTTAATTTTATGGTGACATTGTGTTATGTGTGAAAAGGATAAACTGAACAGAGCTGAACTGACGAAATGAATGAAGACAAAATAAAGAAATGTTGGCCGAGGCGAGCGTTGATCGTTCGGCTTCCACAGTGAGTCAGACAAGACTGCGGCGCAATGGACAGCACGCTCCACACAGACAAATATTTTTGTCGGCATTTGTGTGAGATTAAAATATGTAGCCAATGGCAATTTTACATTAATGCAAGAACGATGATATGTGTTAACCAGATATTCTGCGATGACTTTTTTCTTTGCTTGACAAATGGCCATGGGATGCCTATTCCCATAACGTTAGCTAGCCTATTGCATTACTGTCGTGGTGTCCAGTGACTGAATTGTTTAACAGGCTACAAGTGAACAGTTAATATTGTAAATGTGTCTTTGCCTTTGCAATAAAAAAAAACATTCTTGCATGAGAAAACCAGAACATGTGCACACTGTTTGAGTCCAAAATGAAATTACACTTTAATATCAACCGGGCGAGGTACGAACCCACGTCTCTCGCAATACTAAGGCTTGACACAAACCAGAAGACCAAAGGGGTGTAATCACATGATATATGCAATTTGTCAGTGTCAGTCTGACTTTCACCATTTCACTGTAGTACAAGTGAAATAGGCTACAAGTGAAACATTGAACAGTTAATATTGGAAACGTATTTAGCCTTTTTTTCTGGTAGTTAAATTAAAAGTGTTTGCAGCTACATTATCTGCAGAGTAGCGTAGACTAGGCTAGAGCCACATTCGGAGGCTAAGTGACTAACCATGAATCAGATATGTTTGGGGAATTGGCGGTTTATAAATCCGATCTCTTAAAGGATTGCAGTATATAGGAGGCTATTATCAATTCTTAATGTAGGCTATTATCGTAAACTCTTAATTTTCCTAGTAGTTAATTTTATGGTGACATTGTGTTATGTGTGAAAAGGATAAAGTGAACAGAGCTGAAGTGAAGAAATTAATGAATAAAGAAATGTTGGCCGAGGCAAGGGTACGTTGAGGTTCGGGTTCCACAGTCAGTCAGTCAGTCATGACCGCAAGAGCAGAGCGTAACACCCCGTAACACAAGAGCTAGCGTCCGGTTTGGGGAGGGTGTGATATAGTACAACTGAAATACAAGTGAAACATTGAACAGTTAATATTGGAAACTTCTTTTGCCTTTGCAATAAAAATACGTTAATGTGTTAATGTGAAAATAATAACAGTCTAAGAAATGAAAAGTACTTAACAGTTGCACATTGTTTTTGTGGAAAATAAGCATGTGCCCTGCTGGGCTCAAACCCACAATCCACTGTGTGAGAGACTGCAGTTCTAACCACTAAGCCACAGTAGCTTCTTGCATGAAGCCATTAGCTATATTAACATTAAAAAAACATTAGTATGAATCGTTTTTATTGGACGATAAGCTTGATGAGCAGGTATACGGACCATACCCCTCAAATAATAATTCTTCCCATTGGATAACATCGTGACGGAGGCAGGCAGTTTGACAGGAAAATGGGAAGAAGAAGAAGCGGAAGAGGAAGGAGAAAAACGGCAAAATAACCAAAGTTTGGGGCTTTATTGTGTAGATGTGTGAAGTTGTATCTGAATGCTGTGTGGTTACATGAGGTCAGAACATACTGAAGTTAATGTTTTTAAGGGCTGAGGGTCTATGGTCATTGTGGTTATTTCTGTAGGAAACCCTGAAAAGTGCCAAACTCTCGGTGCTGTATAGGTATGGGGCATGCCCCACCAAGCCGTAACTTTGCGGATGGCATACCTGCCATCCCCAATAATAACGGCATTCAAAAAATGATATAGTCATGTGATGTAAATAATACAGTTACGACCATAGCCTACAACATATAAAACATTTGCTGCTAAAAAAATCTATCTTTCTCATGTCTCATGTTCTCCCAAGTTTTCTCTTAAAAACTGATTACAAGACGACAATGGAGCAAAATCCATTTAGATGCATTTTGAGTAATGGCATTACTTATTTAATGATTGCTATAGATATTGTGATAATATTGTTATCGCAATATTTTTTTCGATGATAATCGTATTGTGAAAATTTTATATTGTGACAGCTCTATATGGAACTATAAATTCAATTCAATCCTATTGAGGGGTAATTGTCCAATGGATTCCAGCTTTTGTCACTTAATGCAAATAAAAAAGAAAAAGATAATCCAACCCAGCAAAGAAAAAATTAAGAAGGCAAGAAATCCATCAATTATCGGACGAGAGTGAATCAATATACATCGTTTTCATCAACAAAACATTTCCTTTTTAACTTTTTTAAAGAAGCACATGTTACATGAGGTCGACCTCCGAACACTACTGCCATTTTTCTCTCTCCTGTGGCAGCCATCTTAGACCCTTATATGCACTTCTCTTAAAGGGACAGTGGAAAAAAAAAGTGATAGGCTGTGTCCAAATCAGCACTCTTCCACACTGTTGAGTAGCCTTGGTGAGTAGAAAGTCGTAGAGTATGCAAAAAATTTTCAAATTGCAGTATACTTCAAACACCCAGAAGACACACTTACTTACAGGGTTTCGCTGAGTACATTCGGGAGCACACCTTTCAAGAAGTACACGAACATTTTGGTGACATGAATACGTGAAGCTTCATTTAAAAAAAATGAGGCGCAGCTTCGCTGACGTTTTCCTTCAAGTATAACAAAAACAACACGTGACATGGCAGCGCAAGAGTGGGGCGCAGAGTTGCCAGATCTTGTAAGACTTTCCAGCCAAATGGCGACTCAAATCTAGCCCAAATTATAGGCTATTTTTAACCGAAACCAACATATTTTAAATAGAAATCATCATGTTCAAAATAAGTGAGTGCTTTGCGACTGCATTTTTACCCATGACTGCACTTTGAAAGTATCCCAATTTAGCTATAAAACCGCGGACATGGCAACACTGGTGGGACATCTTATGAACTGCTTACGACACTTCCACAGTGCGGTTGGAAAATGGTATGGTGGATATTTTTTGCGGACTGCTAAACAGTGCACATTAAACAGCACACTTCTGCCAGTGCACTGTATGCAGGAGACAGGGCACAGAAGACAGGGCTCTGATTCGGACACAGCCATAGAGTGACAGAGTGAGTCTGAACTCCCTTCTCTTATCCATGAAGATTACTGTAAATTACCATTTAAATAGATTTTTAGCTGCGACCAGCAGCTAGTATAAGTAGGGCTCCTAGGATTCAGTTTTTAAAAAAAGACAAATTCCGTTTTCCAAAAATGGCTAATTCCGTTTTTCTGATCCTTTTAAGCCATTTTCTGTTTTTCATTTCCCCCAATTTTCAACCATTTTTATTCACAAACGACCTTAAAATAGCCTATGTGTATATAATAATTCAAACTTGTGGCAAGCTAAATGAAGACAAGAAATTAATATATAGGATGCTCTCTGATCAAGATTCTTTGGGCCAATATCAATTCCCGAAATCTTTTATTAGAAATACATAATAAGAATAATAATAATAATAATAATAATAATAGTAATGTAATAATATAATAATAATAATAATATTACATTACTATTATTATTATTGTGCTTTATAAAATGCAAGAAGACTTAATGGTTATAGCCTAATGATTCATTGAGAATATACACTATAAATGAAAAAACTAAACTGAACAGTCCAACAAGATGCATTTCTGAGCTAGCAGTAACAACAAAGCTCTAGAACACCTGAACAGTTTTTAAGTCAAGAAAATGAAAAAAGTGTGGATGTGACTGTATTTGAACAGCTTTTAATTCAAGAAAATGGACAAAAACATCTCTGGATGTGGCTGCAATTCAACAGCTTTTAATATGCTTTTAGTATGAACTGAACACAGGGACAAGCCTTGATCAAACATTGTTGTTCTGCGGTGTAAAACGTCATATTTTCATTTTATTAATTTCGTGGCGAGTTTGGGCTCATGGAATGGCGAGATTGAAGGAATTGATTACACAAACGGACCCAATACAGAGGCGGAACATACGGTCGGTCTATCTATTGAAAAAAAACAGATTAGCGGTTCCTTTGCTTTCTTTTAAAATTTATCCGTTCTGAAAAAGTGGCGAGATTAGGCGCAGCTACGTTAAAGCGAATAGCATTAAATGGATAGAAGGCCATCACATTTGCATGCAAGATGTTGAGATTTTCCTTTCCTTATTTTGCTCTCACAAGATTGACGTAGCGTAGGCCTATAAACAAGGCATACTGTTCGATTATAACGAGCACATTAAATATATAGGTTAAGAGTAGGTTATCAGTAATTTCATGGACTGCCATTTGAGTCACATGGAAGGGAAAAACGTTTTGAGTTAGCATAGTTACTTCCTGGTTCTGATATTAATCTCAAATATATGAAAGTAGCGATTGTGAATAACTGGTGTCATTGTTGATTCAGAGAAAAAATACAAATGACAGACATAGCATCACTTCTGGGGGAAGACTGCATGCTGATTTGTTCGAAAGAAAACTGGCACCGTGGTGGTGCAGCGGGCACCCCAAAAATCGGGGGTTCGATCCCCGGTCCTGCCAGATCCGAGCATGGCTGGCGCCCTGTGGGAGGGGCAATTGGAGAGAATGGCTGCACACAGAACGGCCCTGGGCGAGTTGGAATCACGGTCAGGAGCACGAGGAGTCGCGCCCTGAAGAGGACGTGGCCCTCCTTCCTACTACCGGCTGACGGGGTTGTGTAACGGTGATTTTCTAGTGGTTGCTACATTGGGGGAATTGAATTAGAATAGGGGTTCAATTGGCTACTAAATTGGGAGAAAATGTGAAAAGCACTGATGTACATTGTGTTCTAAAACTCGCCACCTGCGATTAGACGAGGTGAATTACCTGCGCCGATATGGGACGTTCTGAGACGGGATAGGTCACTGCAATTCCTCTCTGCAACATTCTAAAATGGTTTCGTCCCCCCCCCCCCATAGAGAACCTTGTGCGCAAAAACAGTCATCCCCATACTTGCTGATAATAAAGGTGGTCACATAAGGAGGAGGGCAGGCAAACTTGTGTGAGAGAAAGGAGCAATAAATCCAAATAAACTTCTTTGTGTTTGCAAACTGAATTTCTGAACATGGCAGGCATGCTGAACCGTGGAGGCAAGGGGGGAGTGGGGAATATGTTTTGCCAAGAGATGAGGGACTTAGCATTGAGGACTGTGATGCCTCGATATAGCAAAGCAGATAAGGCAAATTCTGCATTCCCGCATAAGGCAAAGTATAAATGTCGTGAAATACATGACTAAGTTTTGAAATGCATGCTTAAAGTGTTCAAACACCCGCACCTGCGTCTGTGACAAGCTGTTCTATTCTAACTGAATCTACTGCTACTATGCAACTAGGTATACAGTGAGCAGTACAGTGAGCACCATTGGACAGTGACACATTCTTTGTTATTTTGGTTCTGTACTCTAGCACTTTGAGTTTGGAAGGATACAATGACAATGAGTCATTGAGGGTAATTTCATCCATATCGGATGTACCGTTTAGAAATGATAGAACCTCTTGTACATAGTCCCCCCCCATTTTCAGGCATCAAAAAATATTGGAGTTTAACAATGTATAATAAAGTAATCATTTTTAATATTTGGTCGCATATCCTTTGCATGCCATGACTTCCTTTTGTCTGTGACCCAACAATATCAAAACACTCTTGATAGATAACTTCTCGACTTATTTTTCCATAGAATTCAATAGGAATTCAAAAATCACCCTTAAAGTGATCCATCCATATATACTGCATATCAGGCAGCAGAGTGATGGTTTGAGGCTTGTTTGATACCTAAGACCCTTGATGACTTACAACCATTTTGCCAACCATGTATTCCATACTGTTCCAGCATAATTTACAGCTAAATCTAGTCCCACCCCCCAATTCCCATAGAGATTCATTGAAATGCAGTGAAGTTATAGTATCGCTTGTAAGAGTACCTGAAAATAAGATATCAAGAGGCTTTCGATATTGTTAGGTCACAGACATCAAGAAGTCATGGTATGCAAAGGATATGTGACCAAATATTAAAAATGATTACTTTATTCTACATTATGTTAAGCTGTCCAATGTTTTTTATGCCCGAAAATGGGGGGGGGGGGGGGCTATGTACACAAAAGGTTCTATGATTTCTAAACGGTTCATTCGATATGGAAGAAAATACCCTGAAATTAAAGCTGACAGTCTGACAGCACATCAACCTCATTGTCATTATATCCTTTCAAACTCAGTGGTATAGTACAGAACGAAAATAACAAAAAATGTGTCACTGTCCAATGAATTATGGTATTCACTGTACGTGTGGATGGTTTAGGCAAAATAGATACTTGAGGTATATACAGCAGTAAACCATAATCATAGTAGGCTGTGCTGTAATTGACCAGTGTATGCAAAACAATTAATTTAGGAGAGGAGTGGATAAAACTTGTGTTTAAGCTGGGTGAAGTGGAGGGCAAGGAACCCTCCTACGAATATATTTAGTTCTGGGGTGCATCTCTGAAGTAGAGCGGACGGTGCACTCTTGGTAGAGAATAGCGACCCCATACTCACTGACAATAAGGGTGGCCTCATAAGGAGGAAAGCAGAAATTACAGAAATAGGGAGTGATAGTTTGTTTCTGACTGTTGCAACAGAAATATGCATGCTGAGAGATTAACTCCAATTGTAGTTTGGTTTGATTTTACTATAGGTGAGAACACAGAACTATATAAGAACTTGAAAGAAAACGTAGTCACATGGTTCCATTCAGCCCTATTCTATTTGGTTCTTCCGCAATGGCACCACCGCAAGATGGCTGCCATGGCCCGGAAATAGTATTACCGATGGGCTCTGCCAAGCATTTCCAATGGAGCGTTGTGAAAATGAACGGAGTCGCCCCAGCACAATCTAGGTACCAAAACTTCACAATACGGTAATGAATAGAAGCAGGCATTTTTTTAGGCTACACAGAAAAAAGAGGCAAGATTTTCTTCTCAACTCATGTTGAGTAGGCACACTGAACTCTGATTGGTTAAGAACAAACCGATGAGATTTGGAACATGGTCACATGGTAATCCTAGTTACGTCACAGTACAATCACGTGAGGAGGCCTATTCGCATTTTCGCCTCAAATGAAATCTCATCTTCACTGAACTATGGTGGTTAGCTCGCAAGGACCATACAGCACTGTAGCAGATGTGCATCTCAAGATCCATTACATTACTAGTAACCTACCCCAGTGAACATGAAATGGCGTCTTGTGTCGTGAAAAACCGCCCAGATAGCAAGAGGCTAGCGGGTCAGCGGATGAGTTGGCCGGAGTAGCGTTCGCTGGTGCACTGGGCTGAGGGCTCCGCCCGCAGACCCACCCTGTGCTAACTCACCCTGTGCTAACTCACCAGACGCAATCCTCCAGCCTTACTAACATTGCCCCGCTGACGCTGGATGAAAAATGTCCATTGTAAGTCCTAGGATGTAGCCAGGCTATATCCAGGTAAAACTGGCTAAATTAGGGATAAATTGAATTAAATTGACATGTCTGTCAACCTAAATTTACACCCCTCTCGACAATGCATATGACGGCCTATCATATAGGCTAGCTTGTTGGCTAAGCCCGTTTTGTTCACGTACAGCTTTGAACAACATAACGGAGACGTTAATCAAAGTTTGTTAATAACGCTAGATAACGAGATGGCTATTAAAAATTTTAGTAACAATTCGCGGCTCATTTATCTGAATTCGCAGTTGTGGTAAGGCTGTGAAGCGATTTCAACAAGGTAACGTTAGCCTACGAAGCTTTCAATATTAATCTATCTAACATAGACACAATAGTTCATTATATCAGTCCAACATGGACATTCCTATACTTGCTAAATAGGCTACAATTTTCATAGTGGCCATTTCTATCACGATTTCTCATAATTTAGGCTACACCTCACGTTAGCTAGCCGCGCAAGGCTGGTTCACGGAAAGCTTGAGAGAGCGGCCGGGACTCAGGATCTACCGGTGTAGCTTGCCTATACCACGGACGACGGATTAAGCAAATTAAACAAGTGGACGCAATAATCATAATTTAATTATGTGAATGTAATCATACACACAATGTTAATGTATCTATGTATTTATTGTTTTGGTTTTCACATATCAATTGTTCAGTACGTGGGTTTGTGGTAGGCGCTGGACCGGAAAGAAATGTTTTAATATGGGAAAGGTTGGTCAAACATTAGCCATTTATATTTTTCACCTTCAATACATGGCATGCAGAAATAGCCCTATATTTTGTCCAACTGCATGACACATTAACTTCATTATGCGATAAATGTTTGCGAAGAAGAGCGAGTGTTCCCATTTATTGTAGGCTATATAGGACATTGTATCTTTAGGCCTACATAACGTGAAAAGTTATTATCATCAACAGCCTTTTGTGATAGCCGGTCATTTCTACACCTCTGACTGCTACTGCAAGCTAACAAAGTTACCTTTCATTTAGCATAACCACAGAACTATACAGTTCTGAGAGCATAACTTAGCAGTTGTCCCTAGTTAACTGCTTTCTGGGACAGTGGGCTAATAAGTTGGCTAATAAGCTTGCTTTGTTCAACACAGCTTCGAACAACATAACGATGAGTAACGTTATAGTGAATGCTAACCAAACAGCTTGTTAATAATCTAGTTAGCTAACGACATAGATATTAAACATTTTAGTAACGTTAACTATTCGCAGCTCATTTATATGAATTTGCAGTAACGTTAGGCTGTGAGGTGATTTTAACAAGATAGCCTCTACTTCAGCCTTCGACATTAATCTGTCTAACACAACGTTACATTGCAAACATCACCACAGTTCATTCTATCAGTCTACATCGACATTCCGTGAGGCTATAGCCTACCTGTAAAATAGGCTACGGTTATCACTGTGGCCATTTACATCACAATTTCTCATTATTCATGCAACACTTCATGATATTAGTAGCCGGGCAAGGACCGCTGGTTCACGGAAAGCTTGAAAAAAGCGCTTGGGATCACCGACTGCAATACCACAGAGACGGTAAATAAACAAACAGGAATTCTGTGGGTGAGAAGCAATATACTTTTCCTAAACTAAGTCAGGGATTCCACAAACGCCTACGTTGTTTCATAGAGCATTAGTGTTGACTCAATGCCCAGGACTAGAATCAGAAGTGATTCAGTACGTTGATGCTTTGTTCATCTTATCTCCTGATAAGGGAAACCCATATGCGGGAGGGCATATGTCTGCGGAAGCTCGAAAGCAAACACTGCCACTGATAGGAACTCAAGCGGAAATTATTGTGCCTCACGCTGTTGTTGCTATTTTGTCAGGAAAATAAATTGTCCGTGGTCCATGTGGCTCGGTGGACCCTCTGAGAAACGCACTTGCTTATGCCCTCAGTCCATCTGAACCATGCCAGCCCTGCTACTATCCCCAGATGACGGTGAGCCTCATCATTGCAGTATTGAAATTGAACCAGGTAACAGAACACCAATAGCAGGGGCACTTGATCTGTACGTGGACAGATCCTCTTTTATGTTGACAGGAAGCACCACATGGGTTGGAAGTATGTACACAGGACGGGGCACTGGTAAGGCAGGGTCAGCTAACAAGACAGTGTGAATGTGAAGCAATGGCAGGTTATGATGTAAAAACTTTACACTGATTCACACTATGCGTTTAGGGTAGTACACATATGTAGGTTTGTGGCCGGGGGGGGGGGGGCGGGGGGCCGGGGGGGGGGTTCCTGACTAACCGGAAAATACATTAAGCTATACAGGCACCAAACTGGTAGTAGCGTTAAAGGTGAGGACACACACCAAAGGAACAGATCCTCACACAGAAGGGAATAGGAGGGCAGAGGAATTTTTTTAAAAAGGGAAAAAAGCTGAAACAGAATGAGATAACAGCTATAGAGGTGGCTAAGGTTTTAGCAACTGAAATAATTTTATATATATAAATAGTTTGGAATGCCATGTTTCATTGACAGTGATTAAGGTTAACATTTCACATGGAAAGTGATGAAGTCAGTGTGCAAAGCGTTGGGGGAAACACTGTGTGGGCAGCAGGATGGTCAAGAGGGCTAACTGAACACTGAAAAACAAACAAACTAAACAATTGTTCTCTGCTGCAGGGAAGGATTGGGTGACCCAGCTACCAGCTGTGCTTCTCTCCATGAGAGCAGGTTTAGAGATTTAGGCAATGCCTCATTGGAGGGGGTTTGGAGACAGACAGATTACAGATGTCAGAGTATGCACTAGTGCCAACGGGTACAGTTGGACATGGGACCCACAACTTCAATCACGGTATATTGTTTATTGTCGTAGATCATAATAAAATGGTGCACCACCGTTGCTGTAATGTTGTAATGAGAAATGGTACAGGTGTAGTCAGAAAAATCAGTATGGATTGATACTGGCATGGGTTGGGAGATTGCATTACGTTTGTAGGAGATATATGGGGGTGAACTGGGTAAAGGCAGCAGCGGGGACTGAAGGAAGACTGTTGCCCCTCTGTGGAAGCAATTCACTATTCACGCAGGAGGAGAGCTGACCATTAGATGTCCTCCTCCAGGGAAGCCCGGCTCCTGTCCTAAATTATAAGATTCCCCAAGTTTGGTTTGGCACCTGAAGGGGAGGCCCTCCCAGGCATGGTAGGAGTACAAGTCCAGCACTATCGCTTGTTGATTTAGAGTAAATCATATAATGTGGCCAGAAAATTGCTCTGGGAGAATGCTCGGAGGTGTGTTATCAGGCACGAATGCAGTTCAGCAAGGAGGTGGCAGCCCTGATAGGAGACCTGCTCGCGTCCCAGGTGCCGAGCTGGGTGAGAACTGCAGTTCTGGCTAACCGGAAAATGGCATTATGGGTGACGGCCGGGGAGGGGTCCCTATCGGTAATAGGGCTTTGCCAGAAGGATTGTGGAAGTAAGCGGTGTTGTGATGCTGTTCTGTAGGCCCAAGAAAGCCACATATGCAAGCCTCTATATAAATAATTAAATAATACAGTCAAGGTCTAGTGGAAAAGCACTGAGAATGTGTGGGGGGGGATGCAGGATAGTTCCCTATCAACAAGGATGAAGGCATCTAGCATCCCAGTCAAAACAGGAATGTCTCCCTCCTGTTTTCCATAGCTAAGCAAGAGTTGTACCCATAACAATAGATAAGATAGATCACGCTGATCGAGCAGGTGGGAGAATTAGAAAAAATAAGAAAAATTAAGGGAAATTGCATGGTCTGATTAAAAGGCACATGAGGATAAGTCACAAACAACTTTATTTAGTAGATCAAGAGTGCCCCCAAGCGCATAGGGTAGGAACTGTTTATACAACATATATAGTACATATATAAATATATCGCCTAATTTGTTATTGGATAAAATAAGATATGATGAAAGGGTGTCACCACACATTATTGCTGTATTAGTTAGGTGGAGGAGGAGTTATGATATTTTATAAACTAATGTCTGTCTTTGTTCAGGGAACTCCTAATCCTCTGCGTAGGGTAAAGGACCTCCTGTTGGCATTAACGCTTAATAAAAGGTTAAACTGAATAGAAGACTCTGCTATTTCTTTCATCTTCATCTTGAGAATTCTCCAGCTCAAAAACCCATCTCAAATTGAACCTAATGAGGAGAGTAAAAGGACTGCCCTCCGCAGGATCCACAATGTTCAATATGTCATCACCAACAGCCATAAACTGATAGCTTTTTCCTAGGAGCAGTGTTCCATGGTAGGGGGATGGGTGCTGTGCAATGCTCTCCGAGAATCAGGACAAGCCCTGCTATCATTGCTCAAAAAGTAATCCTGAACGTTTCTTTCAATACTGCAATAGGAAAAGGCAAGTTAAGGAGGAGGTTAAGTGCATTAAGAATAAGGATAGGTGACTGCTTTATAAGAATGAGGACATTGCTGATGCCTTAAACAATTGCTTTGTTGAGAGTTTTACCAGATAGGAGGTTACGAATAGGCCGGAAGGAATATTCAGTACTCAGAATGTCTTAGCAGATATTGATATAGGGGATAGAGAAGTACTAGATAAATTACATAAATTAAAGACAAATAAGGCAGCAGGCCTTGATGGTATATACACAAGGGTACTCAAAGAGTTAAGTGACATCATCTATAAACCACTGGCATGTATTTTTAGAGGAGCTTTAGAAACTGGAGAAATACCAGTTGACTGGAAAAAAGGTGATGTAATACCAATATATAAGAAAGGAGACTGGACTGATCCAGGAAACTATAGGCCTGTCAGTTTAAACTGCATCACATGTAAAATACTGGAATCTATCAGAGAAAAATTTGAATAATTTCTTGAAAATAACATCAGCTTAAGGGATAGCCAACATGGTTTTCGCAGGGGAAGGTCATGCCAGACAAACCTTTTGGCATTCTTTGAGGAAGCCACCAAGTGTTTTGATTGTAACAAGGCTTATGATATTATATACCTAGATTTTCAAAAAGCATTTGATAAGGTACCACATGAGACTAATTATCAAAATGAAGACAGTAGGAATTATAGGAAGCATTTCAGAATGAGTTCGGAACTGGCTACAGGGTAGAACACAAAGAGTAGTAGTAGTATCTGAGCATGGTACTGTGGGAAGTGGAGTCCCACAAGGATCGGTGTTGGGGCCTCTGCTCTTCCTTATTTACATAAATGATCTTGATAGGGACATCAAAAGTACATTAGTTAAATTTGCTGATGATACAAAATTGGGAGGTTGAGCTAACAGTTTGGAGGCTACTAAAGTAATCCAAGAAGATTTAAACAGAATCAAGAATTGGGTGGAAACCTGGCAAATGAAATTCCACATAGCTAAATGTAAAATGTTGCATGTGGGAAATAAAAACATAAGACAAGACTACTTTATGGGAGAAACAAAATTGGAATGTGCTCAATTTGAAAAAGACTTAGGTTTAGTATTTGCTCAACGCCTTTCAGCTTATGTTATACAATACCTTTGTCAGACCACACTTAGAGTACTGTGTGTCTCTCCAGAAACGTTAACACAAGTTAACTTTTGCGGCTGAACTTTTAAGTAATTTTTCTCAAAAACATGGTTTGATGGCATTCCAAATGTCATGGGAGATAACTCACTTGTTAAATAATTTTAGTATCATTAGAAAGCTTATATTTTCCTCCCTTGGATAGTATATATGGCCCAAAATGTGTATGGGGGTCAATGCGACTGATTTTGATAGAGCAGGTCACATATCCCTTTTCCTGATACCTGGGGCCCTATCTTGGCGATCTTGGCGCTTGGTCTAAGCGCATGGCGCTAAGTCCATTTAGGGCATGTCCAAGTCCACTTTTGCTATTTTAACGGCGTGTTTTTTGGGCGCTAAGCACAGCGCAAGGTGCAACTGGGCTGAACCTAGTCTCTTCATTAATTATAGGTGTGTCTTGGGCGTGACATGCAATAAACCAATCAAAATGTTATATCCCATTCCCTTTAAAAGCCTGCTTTTCCACCTTGGCGGATTGCTTATGATGGCGAAACAGACATGCTCGTGCGTGTTTAGTGCGATCAAGGAATAGGCTATATTCATCAATAGTAGCCTATGATCAATATTATTCGGGCTAACCATTATGAGTTCCCGGTAATTCCTGACAGTGCTGTTTACAAAATATATGCGGTTAAATTTCGTTAAAAGCACCTGCAACAGCTGAGAATAAGCGACCAATTGCTTCCGTCTCACCTTAGAAAACGCCAAATTAGCCTGCTTGTTTAACGAATTTCGTTTGATTATGCAATGAACATGTTCAAGCTTCATCCGAAGTTCATTAGGCTACCTGCATTCTAATTTTGATTAATAACATAAATAACGTTATTTTGCCTTAATGATGACACTAAATACAATAAATCTGTCAGGTTGGCCATAGGTTTAGCATATTTTCCCTTATTTTATAATGTCCTGCTTATGGAAATGCGACCAACCTATTTTACTGGTAGCGTAATGCTTTAAAACGATCCACTTTCCCAGGAAGACCGTGAAAAGTGCGATTTCTGTTCCTGTAAAGCGCACATGCAGATAATGGCTTTAAAATTAATTGTAAATTAATTTTGTAACGTGCTGCAAATTTCGTTTCTAATTAGCCGCTTAGTTCTCTTTAAAATCTTTTGTTCAGTTATGGAATAACAGGTGAAATCAGCAGGGTTTTAATAAGCTGAGGGTATGGAAACCTTGTCACTGTAATTAAAAAAATATGAAGAATGAAGAATAGCTAAGGTTACAATTCAGTTAACATGATGACATTCATCTCCGTTTTTTAACCATAGGCTATCGAAAAAACCTTATGTAGCCTATGCACAGCGAATCCGCTGTAGCCTAGGCTATTTGAAAAACAATAAAAGCAATATTCACTGGACAAGGTTTTGAACTTTTTTCAGTCACAAACCATTCTATTTACTTACAGGCTGTATTCCTAGATAAACAGAGCTGTATTGTAATGACGTCTGAAGCGCATTTTCAGAACTCAAAAGTCCGTCTATTGCAGTGCGCGAGTTTTCCATTGAATGACAATTCACGCATTAGGTGTAAATGACAATTCGCGCATTAGGCTTGATATAGGTGTTATCAGCTCCTTTTTAACGGATAGCTATTGTCCCGTACCATCGCACATCGCCTGGATGTTGATGGAGTGGGCTGAGAGCAATGTAATGTGGCATCGTTTCCCTTCGCCGAGGGAAAGGTATGTGGACCTATGGAACCTTTTATTATTATGCATTTTTGATATAGCCTACACAATAATAATATTTCACATTGTGATCTAGATATTTTAGTCATGCTTGTGCACGCCCCTGTGTGTAACAGACAGGAGGGTACGCGCGTTGTGCACATGCCTATGTAGACGCACTTATATGCGCCGTTAAAATAACATGTAAACAACTGCGACATGACTTTAGACCAGGTTTGCGGTGGTTCTAGCGCAAGCGCTTTCTGCTGGCTCAAGATAGCAATACGCCGAAAAGAATCCTGGCCACTCCTCATCTTAAGACCAACACGCCCAGTTCACTTGTAATGGGCGCAAGAATACATGCTAGTTAAAGGATGTAAGCGTTAGGCGTTATAATGAACCTAGCGCTGGGTGTAAGATAGCAAAGACACTTGCGTTTGGGTTAGCGCCACTTTGCGCCGGGTGTAAGATAGGGCCCCTGGTGTCCAAGGAAGGTTAAAGAGATCTTGAAAAAGAGTCATTTTTTTAGGTTGAGAGTAAGGGAGGCCTTGTGTAGTTTCTCAAAGACCCTCTCCAGGTCCTGCAGATGTTCCACTTCCGACTTGGGGAATATGATGATGTCATCTATGTATACAAAACAATCACATTGAAGAACATCGTCCATAATCTGCTGGAAAGTGGTAGACGCATTTTTTAAACAAAAGGCATGGTCAGGAAGTGATATAGGGAGTGGTAAACACGGTCTTCTGAATACTAGACTGGTCCATGGAAACTTGCCAGTATCCAGATTGCAGGTCCAGGGAACTGAAGATACTTGCACCACCAAAGGAGTGAAGGATGTCATGAATCGTAGGCATTGGATAGGCATGAAAGAGGGTCTTGTTGTTTAGGCACCTATAATCTACACAAAACTGCCAGGAGCCATTAGGTTTTAGAACAAGGACAAGTGGAGATGCCCACGATGAGAAAGAGGGTTCAATGACACTATTCGCTTCCATCTGCAGGAGATGTTGCTTGATGATGTCTTTCTTCAGGGGTGACACTCAATATGTTGGACAACCAGAGGAGCTTCATTGGTAACCCTGATAATGTGTTGCACAACAGATGTTCTTCCCAGCTTCCGGGAGCAGACTGACGGCCATTGCTTCATCAACTGGAGCAAGTCAGGGCTGGGCTCAGTTGACTGGTTGGAGAGAATGCTGATCAGGCTGTCTGTTGGGGACACTTTGCCTTAGTTTTTGGGAGAGCAAAGTAAATGCTGATGCTCCCTGAGGTGCAACTGGTTCGCCACTGATCCTCCCATTCCTTCTGGTCAAGGAAAGGACGGTAAATATATTGTCCTTGCCCCTTCACCCCGTAAGCCCTTCGGGTAAAGTCCAGATATAATCCAGTTCTCTCCAAGAAATCAAGTCCCATAGAAGGCTGTTGATTCAGACCGATTTGGACACAGCCTTTGTTTAGCAGAAACCAAGTTGGCTAACAGTTAGTTATCTAGCTAGCTGCACGTCCAAACAATGTATCATTTGCAAGCATTTTCATTGTGATATTCTTATCCATCTATCTGTCTGTCTTTGTTTAACACAAACCAAGCCCTTGCTGACTAAGATAACAGTTAGCTTTCCAGCTAGCCACGGGTCAAATCAATGTATCTGCAATTGTGTTCATTGTGATTTTCCTATGTCTACCAGTTTTTGTTTAACACAAACTAAGCCTCTGGCTAAGCTAACAACAGTTAGCTATCTAGCTAGCCGCATGTCCAAACAATGGATAATTTGCAAGCATGTTTGTTGTGATATCTATCTATCACACAAACCAAGCCTTTTGCTGGGGGAGATAACAGTTAGCTATCTAGCTAGCCGCAAGTCCAAACAATGTATAATTTGCAAGCATGTTTGTCGTGATATCTATCTACATATCTATCCATCTATTATGCAAACCAAGCCTTTGCTGGCTGAGCTAACAGTTAGCTATCTAGCTAGCCACATATCCAAATAATGTATCATACATACAGTAACTACTGTTAGCTAGCTTGGCTACAAAAGATTGGTTAGCTGGATAGTGTAGGTATCCAGCTAACTCAGTAATTCTGCTTTGTGAAATACCCCTGAGGTTTGCTCATGGCATTCAAACTCCACAACAGCTCAGAACAAGACTCTCTGTTTGTAGATTCACTTTCACTGTATCTCCCCAGCAGCATTGGACATTATAGAGCTGAACATTGAACACTTTTTTTATTGCACATCTGACCAGAGCAGGACCCTGCTATTGCACACCTGACTTTAGATACCCCATTATAGTTTACGTTAATGTTTTATTTTAATGTTGTCACTTGCATTATCTTTGAATTCCTCTACCAAATGGTTAGTTTTAGTCACACTTTCACCAATTAGGAGCCTATAGAGAGCCGAAGTTGCCACATCACTAACAGGCTGCTCTGTTCCGTAAGAAAAATTATCCCCACTCCTTCTCCCGTTGACTTTTCTGCTCCCGACAGATATAACAAGGTGAGGTATCATACCAGCTTCTCGGTTCAATAACATTATTATCACGTAACACCCAAACTATCTCATTTGTGAAATAAACTCCAAATGTATAATGATTTAAGCAAAGGTACAAGACTGTAGGCAAATATTTTTTTATTAACAAACGAACTACACAATGCCGCGTTGGCCAACCATCACAGATCGAATGGTGCTGGGTCCCCCTTGGCCTGGAGTGATCAACAAGAGACAGGCAGGCATAGCCTATTGTTGCCAGTTTTGTAGCATAGTTACCTAGCATTACATTCTTTTGCTTTTTGTACACAATCATTTTAATTATAAACATTTATTATCTAGGTAGGAGATGGTGCAGTGTTTTGCACCAAATTGTTGCCATTGGTCGGGTGTAACGTTAGCCTATTGTCCTTAACGTTAACTTGGACAAATGGACAGAGCTAGCTAAAAATTGAGCTGATCTGGCGAGTTAAAACAGCAATAGGTGAGGCTAGCAATGTGGACACAGCAAGAGCAACACTAAAACTGCAGTACTCCTTCAGTCAGCTAAATGTCTAAACTTTAAAATGCAATAGCATAGCTTCCGTGTGCAGTCTCCGTTAATGCAAACAAATGACTGGATGTTACATTCATGTTTAAACGTGTTGAACTGGTCAGTATCCCGACCTAAGTCACAAATAAAATTATTGAACTAGCCTGTTGTCATCATTCAAAGTCTATAAAATCACCTACATTGAGCAGATAAAATATACACAGCATAGACCACTTTGAATAATGTAGGCTAATATATAGTGTCACCAGGGTCAAGAAATCTGTTAAATGTAGCCTATATGACACTGCCATAGCCTATTACATAAAAGTTTGCTAAGAATTTTGAAGTTTGCTGTTCTTGGTAGCGAGCTTAATTTCTGACACCGACCAGTCCACGTTCAAAGGGCAAGGGGCAGTGACGTAAAATCAGGCGACACGCAGACACTCCATACTGTGTGGGGAAATGTAGTTCGTTAGCGGACAACATTATATAAATTAATGTGATTTGTGCAATTTCAAACCAAACTGCACAGGAATGCCATGCTCGAGAGAAGGGTCATATAGGTACAACATATTGAAGTCCTGTAGTTGTACTGAAAACAGGATCCTTATAATCTCAGATTGTTTAAATCCCAATAGGGAAACCCCATTCTGGAAATTTACTTCCGGAACTCAACTCAGCGAAGGTGACGTCACACTTCAGCTCTCTATAGATTCACCTTAGCCTTTATTTTGATCAGTTAAAAAAGCTTTTGCTACCTCTATATGTAATTGTTTGTAATATAGCACAATGCAAACATGGTACTTTTATTATTCATGGCATGCATTGCTATTTCTGATGTAATGTGGCTTAAGTGGGTAAATGATCCCTCTAACCATGAAAAGTTCCTAATTAAGAAGAAATTATAGGATTACAATTGTGGTTGGAGGCTCTGTCTGCCTTAGCTACAGCTGACAGCCAGTGACAGATACTGACAGATTCTCTAGTGGGGGAGTGGTCAGGTGTGGGGTTAACCAGCTACTGTTCACGCCCATTATGTTTGCCAGCCTGAGGTGTGAATCGTTGAGCTGTTTTCTCAGGAAAGTGTTTTAAGGTGTACCAACATTCAAAGAAGCATATCTTCTTCAAATATGTGCATATTGCAGTGTATGAGACGTCATTTGAAATCAGAATCTGTACTTTCATAAACTATTTTTTAAAAAACAGAAAAATGACCTCGTGCTACTTGTGGGCGATTTTACCAGCACCAGTCACATATAATATGGAACTATACATTAAATTCAATCCTATTGAGTTTGTGATAACTATCCAATGGATTCCAGCCTTTGTCACTTAATCCAAGAAAAAAATAATCCAACCCAGCGAAGTAAAAATAAAGGATAAATTCGCTATTTTGGACCTTGGACCCTATTTGCGGTCTGTCTTCCATGAACCTGAAACATTGAGTCCATATTTTCGCTGGTCGGTCCAGTATTGAGCTAGCTACAGATTTCCTGTAGGCTCTCACTGGGCTACAATAGAAGTCAACAGGGCAATTAGAAATGTTATGGAAAAACAACGATAAATGTGCTTTTATAGCTCAGTGTGTATTCTTACGGTCTCAGTATGCTCTCCTGTGAAATGTAGGCTATCGCAAACGCAAACCGAACGTTGAAACAACAGTTCCATTTGAAACAGAACCATTTCTCCGACCGCACTACCTCGCACTGTAAACTTCCGCAGTCTAGCTACGTTGTAGAGAGGCCGCTTGAAAAGCAGTTGATCACAAATCCTGACCTCCCGTTGGAGTTTACTAGCTAGTAGCCTACAGCAGAACTATTTGTAACGCAGTGTTTGTAATCATCATTTGTAATAATTTACATTACCTGCGCAACTTCAGCCTCTCTCTCTTCTCTTGCTCTCTTATCATCCATCTCTTGTAGTTCCGTGTCCGTGTATTCTGGCTCAAACCTGTAGCCAGTAACGTCAAAGTCAAAATCGAATTCTTCGTCTTCGTAATCATTATAGTCATCCATCATCCAAGTTTTTGTGTGGAAATTGTAGCCTACGTTGCTGCAGGTAAACAAACGCAGACTGCTCACATAGATAGTTTCGTAAACGGCCGGCACACCTTCCCGCTCCCCCACCCCCGACACATAGTACCCCGCGGGAGCAGCGAAAACAAGCAACAGAGAAATGCTTACTTCCAAGCCATGCCAAGCACGTAAAAATGTTCGGATTGAGATACATTTCACAGGAGAGCATACTGAGACCGGTAACAATACACCCTGAGCTTCCCGTCTCATTTATTGTACATGAAAGCACATTTATCGTTGTTTATCCATAACATTTCTAATTGCCCCGTTGACTTCTATTGTAGCCCAGTGAAGCCTACAGGAAATTTGTAGCTAGCTCAATATTGGACCGATCAGCGAAAATATGGACTCAATGTGTCAGGTTCATGGAAGACAGACCGCAAACAGGGTCCAAGGTCCAAAATAGCGAACTTATCCTTTAAGAAGAAATCCAAAAAAGTAAATAAATAAATAAAATGTCCGTAAAGATTATATGCAATTCTCCTGCAAAAAAAAAGTCCTATGTTCACAGTTTATGTAAAACACCACCACAACAAAAAAGGTTTGATCTCACCCAAACGTGATTCTCATTACTTCTCTAGTTGTCCGGAATGAAAAAAAATCTGGCAAGAAATCCATCGATTATTCAACAAGAGTGAATCAATGTCCATCCTTTTTTTCAACAAAACATTTCCTTTTTAACTTTTTTAAAGGGAAATAAAAGAAGCACATGTTGCATGAGGTCTACCTCCAAACACTCAATTTTTCTCTCTCCTGTGGCAGCCATCTTAGACCCTTATATGCACTTCTCTTAAAGGGACAGTGGAAAAGTTTTTTTTTAAATCTTTTTTTATGTATACTTCATGCTTACGGGATTTGTACCTTGAATTCACTTGGCCAGATCTTAGGATTGGACATACATTAGTCCACTATATGTGGCGTATTGTGAAATAAGTTGTGATCCCATAAATGTACACAACTGTTTTCCATTGGTATTATTCTTATAATAATCAACATTTGATGTTCAACAGTCAATTATAATAATAAAAACAATAAAAATGTATTGACCATATTCCATGGAAAGTGACTAACAAAAAATAACAGTCATTGTCATCGTGTGTTAGGGCATAAAAATATTAATTTCCATGGATGACATCAGACTTTTGTAAAATGATTCAGGAAAACAATAAAAGTATCTAAGAAAATAGCTCCAGCAACAGAAATAATGCGCTGAGAATAAATTAATGTTTCTTGAGCAAACTTGCATTTCAGCTCAGAGGTCTTACCATTGTTTTGTAATGCCACTTTTTCATATACAGCTAAAGGCAAAAGTATTGGGACAGTGACTCAATTTTTTACAAACTGTTAAAGTAGTAAAATAAAAATACATTTACAACATTTAGATAGAGACAAATGTACAAAAATAGCCATAACATTGAAATCACTTGGAAACTTGTATAGAATAAAATAAAATAGACAGGCCTGAAGCATAACTTGCATTGTGTAGATAGGAAGAAGCTTACAGGACATTACTAATGAAGTAGGTACAATTCAATACAAAAAAACTAGAATGGAGATGCAGACACCCACACAATGATAACGAACAGATGTAACTGCTTGCTTCTATTTCCAAAGTTGCAGAAACCTATGGCATCCAGCGCAACTCTCCCCTCAGGCTATAATGGAGAAAGTCCTGCCTTTTTCTACCAAACTAAGGAGTTTACAGTCATATTTTCAACATCAGTATACCCACAATACATACAAGAATAACAGTCAATATGTGATTTTACTAACGATAAAGTTATAGTCATGTTGTTTTACTAATCGGAGAGTCAACACGAGACTCTGGTTGGTCGTATTGAACACGTGACGATGACTAGCTGACGGACAGCCTACAAAGACCATCATGAAAAGGTTGAACTACATGTAATTATGACACCATATAAAGTAGTTGGCGCGAGCAGTTATTAGTGTCTGTCAATCCAATCTATTCACCTCAATGTTTTTTTGTCCGGGGGGCACTGAAATAAAGTTTATAGATGAATTTTCTTGTGATGTCACAATGAATATTCACACGCAAAAGGGAAGCAAAAAATCACAAGTAGCCAATCACTAGAGACCTTTTAAACATATCAAAGAATCTCTGGTATCACACAGAGTCTATGTTATTTCAGCGGCAATACTCAGAGCGCTTTAGCTTAGACTAGACTACATCCTGAAATGATCCTTTAGATTAGATATAGCTGTTTCATCTTTTTAAAAATGCCACATAGCTACTTTCATGGTAATAATTGTAATTGCTTCTACACAAGAGTAACTAGTATTTGAATCAAACAAGCAATACAATGTCTATTATAATAAACTGAATAACAAAGCAAATAAAAACCCTTACTAACCTGGATAGTTTGCTGCAAACTTGCAGCCAATATGTAGCGCATTTGCCACAAACTTAATTGTTTTCCACAAAATGTTGCCAGACTTTTCCAGTAGTGGTGAGGTTGCGGAGCTTGCCGCAAACCCCGCGGCAACAATGCTGTTGGGACAACAGGAACTACAATTCCATACAGTCCACAGGAGGCTCCTCCTCCACGTTGGAAGTGACGTAGGACGTTGTACCAGTTGTGATTTCCGCACTGTAACGTGATACTGCACAGCGGAATGCGCGACTGGCAATAAAGTTTATAAAAGGGGCAACACGGCCAGTCCTTCCCCCAGTTCTTCCGAGTTCTTCCGCTCAGCTCGACAGGGCCTTCACTGTCTCGTCTCACAGCCCCGTGTGGCCTGCACGCCCGGGGAAGAGCCCTCGCTCCACAAGAAAGCACGGTCGTCCATGACACCGATCCAACTGAGTGAGGCGGGCTCATCTACCCCTGGCTATCGGCCACGGAGGACCGGAGACGAGATGCAAGGAGGCAATGCGAGCACCCAGTGGTCAAGAAGAACCACCAAGTGGACCACGTAGCCAGATCCTGCAGCAGAGCACCGCCAGTGAGTCCCCAAAGAGGCAAGCGGTCTGCAGTAGGATGACGCTGCATAGTTCGGGAGAGATAATGCGACCGGTTCCATTATCCACCCGTACGAACTGCAACCCTGACGACGAAAGAAACTTGTTCCAGGGACCCAAGATGAAGCGGCCGGTTCCCCTATCTATCACAACCATACGAACTGCAACCACAGGATTGGGCGACCGGTTTTCCCCTTTCGTTGTGAGTGTGCAATCCAACGCAGTAAACCATCCAAAAAGACTTTGATTCAAGTAAGGCTGTAACATGGGCAATAGCATATTAGTTAGCAACCGCAACATGTTGTGACTGGATGCAAGTAACTAATTTCAGTCCTGACAAAAATCTGTAACACCCAGCAAAAATTAAGAGACATCCAGTGAAACAGTCCGTAGTAAACCGTAATCTTTAATCTCAGTTTAACAGTAGCCTATACCTAAACAAAAAACAGACCATAAAAAACAACAGCAATGTTGCCAGTGAAAAACTATTTAAGGGGGAAAACTGTATGAATCCTGTTATTTAGCTGTATAAGACCTGTTATTTAACTGTATAAATCCTGTTATTTTATGGGATGACAGTCAAATAATGAGTTATTGCTATTATTCTACATGACTTTGACTGTTTTGAAAATAAAAGTTAAATCCTGTAACAATGTTTTAGTGTACTCTGAAAAAACAGTATTTTTAAAGTAAAATGTTTGTAAAAACTTCAAAACACTGATGAAGCCATGGCTCATTATTTAACGGTCATCAAGATTTCTAAATTTTCTTCCATTCATTAAACAGTTTTTCACTGGCAACATTGCTGCCAGTCTTTTCACCATTTTCTTACAAGATATTCTTTTACAGTGTAACCATTCCAAACACGCAAAATTTCTCATTTAAATATGGCTATTTGTGGCTGGAGTCATTTGCATAATGCATCTTATTTGATCACCTGCAAAGAAATGATAACACACGCAAATGCTTTGTTTGTGCATGCAAAATAACACCCCGTATTTGGGATCTTAGTAAATCAACTCCCAAATGTTTTAATGCACTTTTATTGACAATAATATAATGCAAAAGAGCTTAAAAGCCTGAGTTTGTACGCTCTGCCCCTGAGCGGCGCACACTCTGTCCATTGTTCGTAAACAGGAAACTCATCTATAAATATCAATTTAGAGCACAGTGTATTTTTAAAAAATATCACTCCCAATGTGTCTTTCATATACTTGATTGTGGGTTTTTAATGAGGTGGCAAATATATAATAAAACAGTTGTAATTATACCTCAAAATTCTCCTTATATTGATGTTAGCTAACATTAGTTAGTAGGCTATATATAGCATACTACCACAAAATCTTTCTGAAAATAAAACAACATCACCAAAGGTATACCTACAGCTCTGTGAATGTTATGTGATCTGAGGTTATGCCGATCCACTGGACAGAATACCTCTTCTTGGAGCATCATGAACTCACAATAACTAGTGCTAGTAAGCTATACCTTTCCAGTGGTGACTGAGGGAAGTTACTGTACAAGCTCCTCACAAAATCTATTTATTTCAATTTCACTCAAGTCAAATCCTGAGATCGCATGACAGGGTAGCTAAAGTAAAGGATTCAACGATAGTTTGACTTGAAAAATGATGGCATAATCACTGAAAATAACCCCGATAGACTGTCGTCGTATTTTATTTGCTTTGGGGTTTACCTTGGAGTGTTTAAGTGCATTTGGTAGTGGATGCTACTAGTTTCCTACGAGTTGCGCTAGCATTAGCAATGTGTGTATGTCCAAAAGAAGGGACAGCATGGAATTATCTGAAAATGGTTTCCATCAATCAACTACATCATGGGTAAGTCGTAATTGAGACATTATGTCCAGAATTCCGAACTAACCCTTTAAGCTACTAGCTAGCTACTGAGATCATGTATAAGCAAAGTTAACGTTAGCTAACATTAGTTAAATTAATCGACAATTAACGTTAAGGAATAGCATGCAGTCTCCCGACTTTTTGTGGATTTCAAGGAGCCGAGGGAACGATCAGAAATCTGGACGACTATGAGCGAGAGAGACAATTGGCATATTACACCGTGAAGATTCTGATCATCCGGTCTCGCTGTACTGCGTCTATGCACCTGATTTGCTAGTTCATCTGGGCAAAGTTTTTATTGCAGTCACCAACCTGTTTCGGCAGTATGCCTTCATCAGGGGTGCAGTTTCGTTTTTTTTAAATATCTGATTTAATGGGCCGCTATTCAGCATCCTTTTTTGGGGGGTGTGTTCTTATATTGTTCGTAGTCTAACCATGTAGGCTAAACTCTTTTCCATTCCTCTCTGAATTTTCTCTTTCTTTCTCACTCGTAATCATCTAACGTTAGATTTGTGTTCGTCAATTTCTCTTTGCGTGTTGCATTGGGAAGCTGCTGAAGAACGTTGACAGTACCACGTATGACGTCAGCGTTTTGACAAAATATTTTCTGTTATGAAATACGAAAAATGTTGGAGGTGGAGCGAAAGCTGTACTAGAAACACTTCTTAAACATTGATATCCAACATTTATTTTACATTCATATACATTATGATTATGTAATTGTATACCAGAGTAATTTTTCTTCCACATTTTTTGAAATTATAGCGTTTTAACTGGTCTGGTGCTTACACTTTAGTGATGTTTGTGTAGTTGTCCACTCATTCCAGAGGGTTAAAAACAATAAGGGCTCTATCTTGACGATCTTAGCGCTTGGTCTAAACACATGGCGCAATTGCATTTAGGGCATGTCCTAGTCCACTTTTGCTAGTTAGACGGCATGTTATTTGAGCGCTAAGTACGGCGCAAGGTGCAAGTGGGCTGAACTTAGTCTCTTCATTAATTATAGGTGTGTCTTGGGCGTAACACTGCAATAAACCAATTAAAATGTGATATCCCATTCCTTTTAAAAGCCTGCTTTTCCACCTTGGCGGATTGCTTATATGATGGCAAAACAGACATGCTCGTGCGTGTGTAGTGCGAGCAAGGAATAGGCTATATGGATCAATGTGTATGATAGGGTCCTAATTAACTTGGTCCCCTCACAGGAAAATAAAAGTTATTCTATTCTATAATTCCAGGGACTCCTCTGTCAAGGGAATTGGTTTTGTTTACTTCAGCTACGAGAGCTTCTGTGCTCAAGTGCGAGCTGGATCCGTACCATAGACTGTAGAAAAAAAATACATACCTACAGTGCAGTAACCATGGAAGTTCAAATTACTTTATGGTCATGCTCCATGTAGGCTATTCATCAATTGTACACGTTCCACTAATCGGAGTCATATTTTGACCCAAGGCGAATTGCGAATTTGCTTCGCAGCCGGAAATGATGCAGTTTATTCGCCCTTCGCACGGTTTTGAATAGAAGTGAATGGTAGGCAAAGCAAATATTCGCACAATTTTTTGCAAGTGTGACCGCACCTTAAGGGGACTGAGAGTGCACTGGACGCCATTGGTTGCTGCAACTCCTGGCTCCTCCCGTCTCTCCAGTTCTATGACAAGCCTTTCGCAAAATATGCAAGTTTTGCTCTCCCCTATGTGCGCCCTCCTGCATTGAAAAGGCATAACGTCATTTCCTCCAACGACTATTCATTAGACATTGGTGGAAATTAATACAAATGTAAATACTTCTTGTTGACTGATTTTGAAAACTATTCAAGAATTCAGGTCATTGGCCGCCTGTTAACCTATGTGCGAAGTTGAAAATTGGATCAGATCTGTAGACGATAAGGCTGTTACAGACAGACAGACAGACAGACGGACGGACAAACAGACACAGAAGTGATTGCAATAAAAATATCATGAGATATTGAGGCAGTCCCACCTCTACTATGGTTCTGGCTTACAGTGTTAGATCCGCCATGTGAAAGAACTTACCCCAACTGCTCGGAAACAACGCATCAATTTTTTAGAATGTATTTTAGATGGAACTCCCCTTTAACCTTACGCAACAGAAACCCATGAACTTTGAGGAATGGAAAACCTTTCCTTTCTAACTTTCAATTATTAATATGAATGCCTATACATTAAATTATCTGGTTGACAGACAAATAAAACATACATGCATGCAAAATGTAGCAAATAAATTATTACACAAGGGAAGCAACTGTGTCATGAATGTTCAGTAAAACAGATTACAGTACATACATACATACACTGTGTCAGCAAAAAATAAAAATATATTTAGCTATGGGCAAATTAACCCATATTGGGATAGCAATAACAAGTTTGACATGCCTGTGTGATGACAACATGTTTAATGTGCCTTTTTAGCTTTACATACAACTGGTCACAAATAGAATCACCTACCACTCTAATTGATACCTTCCTATTAATCTGTTGCCATTGTAAGTCTCATAGACATTCAGTCCTTTTCAGCAGTACTCTTACTGTTTGGTACTCGATACTAATCCTTGTTAGAAGTACTCCAACTGTTAGGTACTGACTACCGTTTGCTATTTTCAGATTAAGATGTGAAAGACCAGTTTATTCCAAATTGTGATTTTTTAAATCAATAAATCCCCATTGCCAAGTTAAAATACGAAACATATAAAGCCTTATAATAAAATTAAAGCAATGAATGCCTTTTCAACCTTATGTAATTCAGTAGAGAAGACAGGGCTAAATCTCCAGTATGAATGGATGGTTTCCCGTTATTACAGTTCCATGTTCCAGCACACTCTGTGTGTAATCTAAGCAGGCTGAAATTACACAGATCTTATCACATCTGATTGTTTTGTTTCAGAAGAAAACAAATGTGGGCTTCATTCCAGACAACCTGCTGTATCAAATGCAGGTAAGATCCAAGTGCCATTAAGAAAGTTAAATAAGAAGCTTAAGCCTGACTTATGACAAAATTTACTTATACTCATTTTTTAGGGCAGCTACCACTGCCCACAGAAGCCATCTAATGCAATCTGAATTCATAAATTGCAGAAAAAATGTGCTTTCAAAAATGTTTCTTTAACATCAATAGCTTTAACTTGAAAAATTAGCTGGGGGAAGCACAGCAAAGCCTGTATACATTCCAAATGAACGGTTGCTTCTGATGTCGGTGTATTGTACAATTATACAGTATACAATTATTATTATTAATTATTATGAAAGAGTTTTCAAGTTTTTACCTGACTTATATAATATGTGAATAATTAATAATGCAAATTTGCATGGAGTAAATTAGATTTTGAGGGTACCAAAGGATGGCACAACATGCAAACAATTTGTTAGTACAATACTGGTACTTCAGGGCAGTGTAGCCAGCGAAGACAATTGTACCAAGGTTGCTCTTGGTTTACAAGCTCTTCCTGGCTTCCTTTTCCCCAGGTAATCACTGTAAATGAGAAACTAATTTTGGTTGAACACAAGAAAATTATCTAAATATGAGAGACTTTAAATGTTCACCCCAAACTTGAACAAACCAGAAAAAATACAGAACAATTTGAAGGTGAGAAAATAAAAAAGACTAGTTCAAGAATAGCAGAACACACTGTAGCTATCGACCTGGAACCATATTCATGAAGCATCTCAGTGTTGGAGTGATGGTCTTGGATCAGTTTGCCCAAATTCTGCTTTTATCATATTGAGAAAAACTGATCCTAGATCAGCACTCCTACTCTGAGATGCTTTATGAATATGGGCCCTGGTGTCAGAGGGAAAGCTAGGGCCTGACCTGTTTGGTGGGAGATGTCGGTGCATGAGGGGCTGGCGCTGTGAGGTTTCAGTGAAGGGTTGGGGTCCAGAGGCACAGAAAGGACATGGTTGAGGTTCTGGGAGTGTGTGCAACTCTGGACCAGGCAAGGCAGGCTCCGGCGAGACGGCTTCAGGCTCTTCTCCTTCAGGATCTCGCTGATACTGGTGTGCATGCCTGGGATGACAGTGATGGAGAGGATTGTAAATAGATGAAAAAGGTTTCGGTACATCTTACAAAATTCGGCAATCTACGGTTGTTCCATTTGGTGGTTTGTAGAAAAAGCTAATTTTGTGAGCTATGGGTAAGAGGGTGGACACTCATGCTACATTTGACTGCCTTTGTGAGCTTCTCCCTCTGCCTCCTCCCTCCCTCCACCCCCCTCCAAAACTAATATTTTTTCAAAAGCTTTTATTTTCACACTGTAATTTACAGGTCTTGCTATTTACTATTCCTCAAAGCCAGCGATGGCTGTTTTCTATCATATTCCCACAACTTATTCATGTATATAGGAACACTGCAGAATGCAGAAAGGCCATGTATAATAGATTATAAAGGCCACGATTATCCCCTTTCTATTTTTACTCCTGTGGTTCCCTCTATGGGTCGTATCTAAGCCTCTCTAACTGAAGTACCCATAGAGACCCTGCATCATGCCTAAGTGGGAGAGTGAGACTCGCCTGTGTGCAAGCTCCAGTGTCTAATGTCTGCTGCCGGGAAGCCACTATTTAGACATTAAATTATATTTTAAGATGCACAGTTAGGGCCAGATTCAGAGGCAAAAGGCACTTACTCCTGAAAATCCGCTTAGCTTAAGCTATTTCAGATTCAGATATTTGACTTGTCCACTATTTTAAGTATCTCTCCAGTAGACGCGCGCTGGGCGGAGATTTGCTCCGGAGGAGTATCTGCAAGATCCACGGATTCAGAGTTTTCATTTATTCATTTTTGTCCACTCAACTGTGGCTGCCTAGTGGTATGTCTAGTGCCACCACTTGCTTGGAGGGAAAGGGTGTGGAGCAGTGAATGTGTTCTTGCTTGGAGGGAAAGGGAGTGGAGCAGTGAATGTGTTCTTGCATGGAGGGAAAGGGAGTGGAGCAGTGAATGTGTTCTTGTGTGGAGGGAAAGGGAGTGGAGCAGTGAATGTGTTCTTGCTTGGAGGGAAAGGGAGTGGAGCAGTGAATGTGTTCTTGCATGGAGGGAAAGGGAGTGGAGCAGTGAATGTGTTCTTGCATGGAGGGAAAGGGTGTGGAGCAGTGAATGTGTTCTTGCTTGGAGGGAAAGGTAGTTGAGCAGTGAATGTGTTCTTGCATGGAGGGAAAGGGAGTGGAGCAGTGAATGTGTTCTTGTGTGGAGGGAAAGGGAGTGGAGCAGTGAATGTGTTCTTGCGTGGAGGGAAAGGGAGTGGAGTAGTGAATGTGTTCTTGCGTGGAGGGAAAGGGAGTGGAGTAGTGAATGTGTTCTTGCGTGGAGGGAAAGGGAGTGGAGCAGTGAATGTGTTCTTGTGTGGAGGGAAAGGGAGTGGAGCAGTGAATGTGTTCTTGCGTGGAGGGAAAGGGAGTGGAGCAGTGAATGTGTTCTTGTGTGGAGGGAAAGGGAGTGGAGCAGTGAATGTGTTCTTGCGTGGAGCGGAAGGGAGTGGAGCAGTGAATGTGTTCTTGCGTGGAGGGAAAGGGAGTGGAGCAGTGAATGTGTTCTTGCGTGGAGGGAAAGGGAGTGGAGCAGTGAATGTGTTCTTGCGTGGAGGGAAAGGGAGTGGAGCAGTGAATGTGTTCTTGCGTGGAGCAGAAGGGAGTGGAGTAGTGAATATGTTCTTGCGTGGAGGGAAAGGGAGTGGAGCAGTGAATGTGTTCTTGTGTGGAGGGAAAGGGAGTGGAGCAGTGAATGTTTTCTTGCATGGAGGGAAAGGGAGTGGAGCAGTGAATGTGTTCTTGCGTGGAGGGAAAGGGAGTGGAGCAGTGAATGTGTTCTTGCGTGGAGGGAAAGGGAGTGGAGCAGTGAATGTGTTCTTGCGTGGAGCGGAAGGGAGTGGAGTAGTGAATGTGTTCTTGCTTGGAGGGAAAGGGAGTGGAGTAGTGAATGTGTTCTTGCGTGGAGGGAAAGGGAGTGGAGCAGTGAATGTGTTCTTGCGTGGAGGGAAAGGGAGTGGAGCAGTGAATGTGTTCTTGCGTGGAGGGAAAGGGAGTGGAGCAGTGAATGTGTTCTTGCGTGGAGTGGAAGGGAGTGGAGCAGTGAATGTGTTCTTGCGTGGAGGGAAAGGGAGTGGAGTAGTGAATGTTTTCTTGCGTGGAGGGAAAGGGAGTGGAGTAGTGAATGTGTTCTTGCGTGGAGGGAAAGGGTGTGGAGCAGTGAATGTGTTCTTGCGTGGAGGGAAAGGGAGTGGAGCAGTGAATGTGTTCTTGCGTGGAGGGAAAGGGAGTGGAGTAGTGAATGTGTTCTTGCGTGGAGGGAAAGGGAGTGGAGTAGTGAATGTGTTCTTGCGTGGAGGGAAAGGGTGTGGAGCAGTGAATGTGTTCTTGCGTGGAGGGAAAGGGTGTGGAGCAGTGAATGTGTTCTTGCGTGGAGGGAAAGGGAGTGGAGCAGTGAATGTGTTCTTGCGTGGAGGGAAAGGGAGTGGAGTAGTGAATGTGTTCTTGCGTGGAGGGAAAGGGTGTGGAGCAGTGAATGTGTTCTTGCGTGGAGGGAAAGGGAGTGGAGCAGTGAATGTGTTCTTGCGTGGAGGGAAAGGGAGTGGAGCAGTGAATGTGTTCTTGCGTGGAGGGAAAGGGAGTGGAGCAGTGAATGTGTTCTTGCGTGGAGGGAAAGGGAGTGGAGCAGTGAATGTGTTCTTGCGTGGAGGGAAAGGGAGTGGAGCAGTGAATGTGTTCTTGCGTGGAGGGAAAGGGAGTGGAGCAGTGAATGTGTTCTTGCGTGGAGGGAAAGGGAGTGGAGCAGTGAATGTGTTCTTGCGTGGAGGGAAAGGGAGTGGAGCAGTGAATGTGTTCTTGTGTGGAGCGGAAGGGAGTGGAGCAGTGAATGTGTTCTTGCGTGGAGGGAAAGGGAGTGGAGTAGTGAATGTGTTCTTGCGTGGAGGGAAAGGGTGTGGAGCAGTGAATGTGTTCTTGCGTGGAGGGAAAGGGTGTGGAGCAGTGAATGTGTTCTTGCGTGGAGGGAAAGGGAGTGGAGCAGTGAATGTGTTCTTGCGTGGAGGGAAAGGGAGTGGAGTAGTGAATGTGTTCTTGCGTGGAGGGAAAGGGTGTGGAGCAGTGAATGTGTTCTTGCGTGGAGGGAAAGGGAGTGGAGCAGTGAATGTGTTCTTGCGTGGAGGGAAAGGGAGTGGAGCAGTGAATGTGTTCTTGCGTGGAGGGAAAGGGAGTGGAGCAGTGAATGTGTTCTTGCGTGGAGGGAAAGGGAGTGGAGCAGTGAATGTGTTCTTGCGTGGAGGGAAAGGGAGTGGAGCAGTGAATGTGTTCTTGCGTGGAGGGAAAGGGAGTGGAGCAGTGAATGTGTTCTTGCGTGGAGGGAAAGGGAGTGGAGCAGTGAATGTGTTCTTGCGTGGAGGGAAAGGGAGTGGAGCAGTGAATGTGTTCTTGTGTGGAGCGGAAGGGAGTGGAGCAGTGAATGTGTTCTTGCGTGGAGCAGAAGGGAGTGGAGCAGTGAATGTGTTCTTGCATGGAGGGAAAGGGAGTGGAGCAGTGAATGTGTTCTTGCGTGGAGGGAAAGGGAGTGGAGCAGTGAATGTGTTCTTGCGTGGAGGGAAAGGGAGTGGAGCAGTGAATGTGTTCTTGCGTGGAGGGAAAGGGAGTGGAGCAGTGAATGTGTTCTTGCGTGGAGCGGAAGGGAGTGGAGTAGTGAATGTGTTCTTGCTTGGAGGGAAAGGGAGTGGAGTAGTGAATGTGTTCTTGCGTGGAGGGAAAGGGAGTGGAGCAGTAAATGTGTTCTTGCGTGGAGGGAAAGGGAGTGGAGCAGTGAATGTGTTCTTGCGTGGAGTGGAAGGGAGTGGAGCAGTGAATGTGTTCTTGCGTGGAGGGAAAGGGAGTGGAGTAGTGAATGTTTTCTTGCGTGGAGGGAAAGGGAGTGGAGTAGTGAATGTGTTCTTGCGTGGAGGGAAAGGGAGTGGAGCAGTGAATGTGTTCTTGCGTGGAGGGAAAGGGAGTGGAGTAGTGAATGTGTTCTTGTGTGGAGGGAAAGGGTGTGGAGCAGTGAATGTGTTCTTGCGTGGAGCAGAAGGGAGTGGAGTAGTGAATGTGTTCTTGCGTGGAGGGAAAGGGTGTGGAGCAGTGAATGTGTTCTTGCGTGGAGGGAAAGGGAGTGGAGCAGTGAATGTGTTCTTGCGTGGAGGGAAAGGGAGTGGAGCAGTGAATGTGTTCTTGCGTGTAGCAGAAGGGAGTGGAGTAGTGAATATGTTCTTGCGTGGAGGGAAAGGGAGTGGAGCAGTGAATGTGTTCTTGCGTGGAGCAGAAGGGAGTGGAGTAGTGAATGTGTTCTTGCGTGGAGGGAAAGGGAGTGGAGCAGTGAATGTGTTCTTGCATGGAGGGAAAGGGAGTGGAGTAGTGAATGTGTTCTTGCGTGGAGCGGAAGGGAGTGGAGTAGTGAATGTGTTCTTGTGTGGAGGGAAAGGGAGTGGAGCAGTGAATGTGTTCTTGCGTGGAGCGGAAGGGAGTGGAGTAGTGAATGTGTTCTTGTGTGGAGGGAAAGGGAGTGGAGCAGTGAATGTGTTCTTGCATGGAGGGAAAGGGAGTGGAGCAGTGAATGTGTTCTTGCGTGGAGGGAAAGGGAGTGGAGCAGTGAATGTGTTCTTGTGTGGAGCGGAAGGGAGTGGAGCAGTGAATGTGTTCTTGCGTGGAGGGAAAGGGAGTGGAGCAGTGAATGTGTTCTTGCGTGGAGGGAAAGGGAGTGGAGCAGTGAATGTGTTCTTGCGTGGAGCGGAAGGGAGTGGAGTAGTGAATGTGTTCTTGTGTGGAGGGAAAGGGAGTGGAGCAGTGAATGTGTTCTTGCATGGAGGGAAAGGGAGTGGAGCAGTGAATGTGTTCTTGCGTGGAGGGAAAGGGAGTGGAGCAGTGAATGTGTTCTTGCGTGGAGGGAAAGGGAGTGGAGCAGTGAATGTGTTCTTGCGTGGAGGGAAAGGGAGTGGAGCAGTGAATGTGTTCTTGCGTGGAGGGAAAGGGAGTGGAGCAGTGAATGTGTTCTTGCGTGGAGGGAAAGGGAGTGGAGCAGTGAATGTGTTCTTGTGTGGAGCGGAAGGGAGTGGAGCAGTGAATGTGTTCTTGTGTGGAGGGAAAGGGAGTGGAGCAGTGAATGTGTTCAGATCTTGAAGCAGGTTTTTATTTAGGTAATTTTGTAGTCCAGCATCTGGATTTCCCCAAAGCAATTTACCGAAGAAAAGGAGATGATGAGATTAAGGAGATTGTGAATTCATGGCACTGACAAGGGGTTGGGGTGTTTATTTTTTAATCCAGCAATTCAGCCTTTAGAAAAGCCTCAGAGAGCTTCTGTGGAGCATTTCACCACTTCAGTAAAGCACATGATACGTTAGCGCAATGAAATATGAGAAATTAAGCAAACTAAATTGCTATAATAGTACTCCAGCAAGACCATTCGAGGCCAGTGGGATGAAAATAAAATTACAATAAGAGAGCATTTATTCCTGTCATTATGGCATACAATTTACAATGGACACTCTCCCCAAGGGTAAATATGCCGAAGAGCACACAGAATCCTGTTTGAAACCATAATTATAGATTTTCAGCCAGGATTAAGCTGGGCAATGGATCTTCCTTCATAATGCTACCTTCTTTTTTTTAATACTACCATCTTTATGTTACATAGTGGGTGAGGTTTCGTGTACAGTAAGCTCAGTAAGTACAGTAAAAACACTGAAACCAATTAATCTCCCCTAAGCTAATCATAACTGTAAACTTCTCATGGGTTGAGCACATTTTCACAAATAGCCTACTGCATACAACAGAGTTAATAGTTTATTTATGCAATCAAGCAATTAAAGTGACAAAATGACTTCTGCAGCATAAAGACAAGCTTCTGTACCTCTTCACATCCCCTGATGACAGGATCAGCCAAGCTGAATAACGGTTACAGAGTAACGAGTGCACAAATTACTTAATTTCTTAATTTCAGCCCATGTCATGTTCATACAAATTAATTCATACATCAAGCATAATAATTTTCAGATAATGCTAGGTCTCAGCCATGAAAGCTGCCATCCAAAATAAATGTTTTATGCAGCACAATTTCATGAAATCAGACTTGATACATAAAGACATAAGAGATAATGGGATTACATCACAGGTACATGAGTGACTGTTTAATACATTATTGGTTTGATACTTACTGAATGCAGAGATCAAATTGAAAAATATGAGCCACTGAAATGGGTGCTTTAATCACTAAAACACTAAAACAGCTCAGTTATCTGGCACAGACTCCTTTATCCAAAGTTTAAATAGGGCAGACTTTTCTCTGGGGAGAGTAAAGCAGCTACATGCAACTATGTCCTTAAAGTAGTGGCATGTAGCAATTGGAATTGAGAAGTGTTTTAAATGATGAGATGATGATTGTCGGTCTGGAGATTCTTTTAAAGCCTCAGAAGAAAATGAAAATTACAGAACTGAATTATTATGATCTCTCTTCCCACAGGGTGTTATATCAATAAATGGGTAGTTGGTATCTTCTGGGCTAGGGTTTCTCTGCAACTGTGTTAATCCTCACCAGAGCTTTCATAAATACATTTTTTAAAAATGAAAAGCAGTTCTAAGAAGAATATAGCAAAGGGTTTCAAACGTTTTGCAGTCTTCTTGTGCCTGTTCTGTTTCCCACCTCTCTCACTAGGCATTTTTATTTCTGCAAACTAATGATCCTGAATGGACCTATTTAATAATGTCATATGGTTCCATTTTTCCACAACCTGGAAGATGGGTTCGTTTGACATCATTAAAGACGTACGTCCATTCAGAACAATTTGTTTACAGAAATAAAAGCAGACAGTTTTGCTTCCAGATGTAGGATGCAGTATTTAAGGTTGGCTGTTTGAGTTATGAATACTCGCATTGGTATTTATTTTATTGGTATTATGTTCACAATGTGCCCAAGTGTCCTCTGTATTGAGTTCTGAGACATTACTGAAATAGATAAATTGTCACATTAGTGAAAATAATCATGATTCTTGGCTCTTCGCAGTTTAAGGAGACTTAAAAATCTGAACAGTTAACAGTACTCCATGAACAGAGTTTCCTTCCCCTTTTTAAAAATATGAAAATGAAATTGTGATTCTGGACTCCAGATATCACAAGACTAGTATTGTAGAATAGTGCTATACAGTAGGCTAGTTCATCCTTTAGCCGTGACATTGAATTACATCTGATTATAGCTAGAAAGCAGTATTTTAAATGAAGGTTTTTTTTCAATGCACCTTTTATGGTAGCTGTCTGTTACCCAGTGAACATTTTTCTGCTGGTGAAATGCTGTGTTGCGTTCAGGTGAATGCTAAATAAGGGTTAATGTCTGTTTATGTCAAAACGTCTCTCAACCTAGATTTCCACCCCTCTAATTTAGGTTGTTTTCATGAGTTTGTTTTAGGCTACAGAAATCCTGCTCCAATGCCAGTGCTAAGTCCTATGTACGACTTAATGGTGGAGGCCCTGAAAGGCAAGGTAAAAATGTATAATTTGCGGCCAGATCATATCTCGTACGTATGACATAAGATCTTGTACGTACGAGATAAACTTAGGTTTTGGCCGCAAATTTTTTTTTTTTAACCTTTCCTCTCAGGGCCTCCGCCGTTAAGTCGTACGTACAGCTTAGCACTGGCATTGGAGTAGATTTCTGTAGCCTAAAACAAACTCAGGAAACCAACCTAAAATACCTGGAATCTATACGTCTAGAGGGGTGGAAATCTAGGTTGAGAAACATTTTGAAATAAACGGACGTTAACCCTTATTTAGCATTCACCTGAACACTACACAGCGTTTCACCAGTTTTTCTGTCATGATCTCCCGTCCTGTTGTGTCCCATGTTTTCCTTCTCCCCGTCTCGTGTTTGTCTCTCCATAGTCCGTTTTCCCCGTTGCTGCAGGTTGGGCGTGGTTTCCTATTTGTGTCACTCTGTTTCACTCCACTCTTTTCTGCCTATCCCATTTCCCCGTTCCGCATGCATTCCACACACTCTCTGCTCCGTTAATCACTCACGCACACATTCCACACACTCTCTGCTCCGTTAATCACTCACGCACACATTCCACACACTCTCTGCTCCGTTAATCACTCACGCACACATTCCACACACTCTCTGCTCCGTTAATCACTCACGCACACATTCGCACATGGAACATAATTGATACCAATTAAGGTTTGTATTTAGTCACCCGGTGTTCTCTGTCCTGGGCTCGTTCGTTAATTGTTTTCCCGACCAAGTTCACGAAAGTCTTGTTCGCTAACCCGCTGGGTGAAAACCTCTGGTCTTGTCTTAGATTCTAGTATCTCGTTTAGTTGTAAAACTAAAGTCTTGTTCGGTGCCGGCGTTAACTCGCCCTGCTACCTTGTCATACAGTTTAGTTCTGTTTCGGTGTTAATTCACTCTGCTGAACTGTTGAAGTCCTAAGTCTGTTCAGTCTGAACGGCATAACCCGCTGTTCATTACTCTGTCTCGCTAACCACCTTTGTCTGCTTAAAGTCTGCCAGTCTGCAGTTGTCCGTGAATCCCTGCCTGTGTTGCGGTTTCCCTGCCTTCCACCTGACGTTTGTGCATGCAGCTTGGGCTTCTGCTATTATACCCTGCGGCGGTCCCCGCTCACAGCCAATGCTGCGGTGCTGTTGATGTGCTGTCGCTCCTGCCTCTGCTGTCGCTGCTGCCACGCCTGCGTCCTGCATGGGCTCCGCTCCACTGTCCTGCTCTACCGCTCCCGCTCCCGCTCATCCCCTGCTCCAACCAACCCGGTTGTCAGTTTCCACTAACCTTCCCTGGCTTCTCCTACTTCCCCTGCTTCCCCGCAGCTTCACACCTGGACTGTCTGTCATAAATATTCTCCCTGTCTGTAAGGTCCAGTTCCGGCTTGGAACTATTGCTGTGTGATTGTGAAGTCCAGCAAGGTCCAGTTCCGGCCGGAAACATTACCTACCCTGTCTGTCAAGTCCGTCCTGTCCGTCAAGTCCAGTTCCGCTTTGAACAATTCTGGTGTGACCTGTCAAGTCCAGCTCCGGCTTGGAGCAATACTGAGGTGCTGGTTGAGTCCAGTTCCAGCTTGGAACTTCTACTGCCTTTGCCTTTCTCCCCATGCTCAGGACTGCCCTGAGCATAAATAAATATTGAGTTTTCCGCATTCCTGTCTCCTTGTCATGCATTTGGGTTCAGTCCTCTTCCGGGGGTCGTAACATTTTCAACAGAAAAATGTTCACTGGGTAACAGACAGCTACCATAAATGGTGCATTCGAGAAAAAAAAAAAGGTTATTTAGTCTTAAAATGCCCATTTTGTAATCATACTGTATAACCTCAAATTCACGCTTGGATTTTTTTTCTTGGAAGATCATGCTAAACAGGCTGTTATTGTTGTGTCAAAAGCACTGCCCATGGTACTGAAGTGGCAACGCAAAAGGAGAATCCCAGAGGATTCAAGGTAAGCTTGTCAAAACACTTGATATCAGGCTACCTACCCTATTTCCCATATTTCTTCAATGATTCATTTAGGCAAGAACGAAACCCGACAATGGTAGCTAGGCTATATATGAATGGGTCCTATTATCCTCAAAAATATTTTGGAGGCGTTTTTAGCCCACAAATCTGCACTTAAAAATGTCTTTACATAGTATTACACATATCACACATACTTAACCAATCTCTATTTTGTGACTACTAGGCTATTCCTCCTGTGCACTAATATGGAAAACCAAATATGGCTAAATTGAATAAATGAATAAGCAATGAAATAGATAATTAAATAAATATTAATTCTTTGACATCTCTTACTTATTTCAATGGGTATTTCCACTCGTATTTATTTCAAGGCATAGGCCTATTTATTTCAAGGTGTAGACCTATGCATTTCAGGTCGCATGAAAGGCGCATGTTCAGCTATGATCATTGGTTGCTCAGTCCATAGATATTAAAAAAACTAAATACCGCTCACTTATGCGTAGTTTTATACATATAGGCTTATATAATACATATAATACATATTAGTCACATAAAGATCAGTGTATTTTGGTAGTGTATTGGCAGATGCTGTAAAGGGGGCGTAACGTGTGAGGTTCGAGAGGCCACACGCAGCGAAGGGATACTATAAGCTCTAAGAGCCACTGAGACAGAGAGACCCCGTATTTAAGGGAATTTAATTGACAATGCAAATAACCTAGTTCCCACTCGACTGGAGGGAAATAATACGGGAACTAGGAAAAAGGGGCAAACATAAAGAACCCAGTTAATCGGGCGAACGGCACATAGGCACGTGAACGAGAAAGTTTGGTAACCACCACAAGCTAAAACCGGGATGAAAAAAGAAACGTGAGAGTGAGAATACCTAGGCGGTAAAATAACAAAGGGACTGAAATTAGAGCGGATAAAAGGGAGGAAACAATAAACGAAAATCACTCCCTTGCTCTAAACGGAGAGAACTGCTAGCTACAGGACGGAAATAAAGCAGTCTCCGAGTCCTAAAATCTACCGGCACCAGTGCAACACGCAACACAAGAAAACGAATAAACGCCCTGGCTCACAGTACGGGGGAACATAGCCCACGAGAAGGCGAGAAGAAACAGTGAACTAAAGTCCTAAAAGCTACTATAACCGGCACGCTGTCACGCAAATAAGTAGAAGCCTAAACGCCCGGTTTAAGTAGAAACCAACAAAAGGTGAATAGAACAGAGAACTGCCGTCCTATACTTATACGAGCTAAGTGACAAAAGCAGAACCAGAAAAAATAAACGCCCTGCCTCAGTAAGGAGAAGCGTACGGGAAGGCAAGTAGCACACAGGAACAAAAAACACACACCCAACAAACAATGAATAGTACCCAAACAGTACAAAACAATACAGAAGCCCCGGACGAAGGAAACAGGGACTTAAGTAGCTCCGAGGTAACCACGCACAGGTGTGGGCGCTGAGAGAGAAGCTCCGCAAAAAAGATGGGGCGGAGCAAACATCCACTAAAAGGGCAACGCCCTCGCGTGGCTACATTTTTACATTTTAGTCATTTGGCAGACGCTCTTATCCAGAGCGACGTACATTAGTGCATTTTCCAACTTGAAACAAGTGCGTTAAAACAACCCTAAAAGGTAAATACGATTTCAAACACCAGGCGCAGTCAGTATGATTTTTTTTTTTTTTTTGGGGTGGGGGGGGGGGGGGCCACACGATATCAATCATTGGCGTGTACAACAGTAAGCCAATAAGTAACCTTAAGTATTAAGACTTCTAATTTGAAATCGCGGTTTGTTTCCGTTTCCTCATATTGATCATTCTCTGTTATGTTCATGGTGTGGCTACCGGTGCATGAGTCACTGACGATGTAAGTTACCATACTACTGCTATAAATTCGTGCAGATACTCACAATAACATGATTCACTCTGTATTTCATAACGTTACATGGTTTAGGTGATGTTGCGTGTGTTCGTTGTATCGCTGTAATTTCGGCAAAGAATTGCGTTAATAATTAGCCTGTTCGGAATAGCCACGTGAGGTGCTAAGCTAACTAACTAGATAGCCCGCTTGTATCACTGAACGCACAGATGACATGATTCCAGTTTGTGTTATTATAACAATACTTACTGCAACAGTTAATTTAGTCTTCATTCAGAGAGGATACAGATTTAATTTACAGTCCTTAAATGCTCTAGTTAATGTTAGTTATCATAATGCACAAATATTCACGTATTTGTTTCTTTGTGTTTTATTTCAGATACTCTATGCTAATTACAGTACTCTGTACATGTAACAGTATGCACCGCAACGCTGTACCATTGTAACTCCTGTCCTGCTGTCACCAATATAAAGGGCTTAAATCTAACTAATGACTTTGTGCTCTCTGACCGGAGCCCTGCAGTGGTCAGTTGTCTGAAACCCAGATTCAGGGGTCAAATCCCCAACAGTCTGAAAAAGAAAAAGTATGAAAATAACAATTCCGAGAATCAGCTTTCGGAGAACCAGTCCTCAGCTGTGGATGAGTTATCCCCACCGGGAGATAAGCTACCCACCCCTGCCGAGAATCCGCTAACCACCGCTGCCGAGGATGAGCTAAGCTCCCCAGCCGAGAACGAGCTAACAGCACACACACGCACAAACACAAAAGGTACACAACGAGCATACATTGTAAAAAAATACATTGGTAAATTACGTTGTAACGTTAGTCCTAAGTAGTGCCTTTGTTTTCATGTAGCCTATGGCTTGGCCTCCTCTGTTGCGTACCCCGGGAATAAATCCTGCGGGCGCCCCTGAATGTAGGCGACCAGTTGGTAAGAAAGGTGAAGGCATCTAAACATGTAAAAAGCCACGTGGAATAGGCTACTAAGAATTCCAGCTCATTTTGTTGGCAAATTATAACTGGTTTATATTTCTGCAGAATGCGATGTCCTGGAATAAAAAAACTATGGGTGTGCGTTCATTATTAGGCTACCCCTTGTTAATTACGCTTACCCTATCCACGGTGGCCCCCTAGTGGTAGTTGTTGATGTCCCAATTATAGTAGCCTATTCATATTTCTCTGAAATTATAAATTCATTTATAACAAAAAACCCTGAAATTTTGACAACTCCTGTATGCTTTAATAGTTAAAACCCACGTTTTGGGAAATTTGGCAATAAGGTAACCTGTATTATGCAGATATTTCTCACGTTTATAACACAAAGATTAGTTCAGAAATATAGCTGCAAAGCAGCGACTGCACGGGGTCCAAGCAAAAGGTTATAATTTTGTTGTAATCATGTTACATTGGTTTCCTTTTACAATCGAGTCTCAGAAGGTATACCTGAGACACATGTAGCGGCATGACATGAGTGTCTAAACATGAATATGTATAAAAGGTCAAACTGCTTTCAGACCACTACCTTCAGTTAATTCTGGGTAAACTGAATAATTTGAGAAGACATTCATGAAAAAGATCTTCAGTCTGAGGCAATACCTAGATATTAACTCAAAAAATGTGTTTTAGTGTTTCCTACCCCATTAATGTGAAAATAAGATTTGTAGATGTGCAAAGCATAAGAAAGTGCATGTTGTGTTGTCGAAACAAAACGCAACCTTTGGTACCTGGTGGGATTTGAACCCGGGTCTCCCACATCGAAGGCAATCACTCTAACCACAAAGCCAGTGCAGATGTTATATTCCTTGGGGAGAATTAGTTGAGGGTATGGAGCATTTCTGAAGAAGAATTTGGCAGGAAAAAGAATAACTTTATTAAAACTTTATTTGTTTCACTCATTTAAGTACTAGAGAAAGAGTGAATAGTTAATATAGTAAAATCTCTTCGCCTTTGCAATAATGTGAAAAGCACATTATTAAGTGTGAAAAGCATAACAAACTGCATTGTTTTCATCGAAAAGAAAAGTAACCTATGGCGGGCCTACCTGGTGGGGATTAAACCCGGGTCTCCCACATACCAAGCCATTGCTCTTAACACTAAGCCATAACAGATAACCTGTGGCTGCCCAGTGATTGATCACAAAACATAATTTTCAATGTTTAAAACACAACAGTGATTTTTCATGAATTTATGAATGAAAAATACATATTGTGCTCTATAGTGCCACTATTTGATTCAATTTGGCCAATACTTTACAGTTTGTCTCTTGATGTGAGTGCTAGTATAGCAACCAGATTTCATCAATATGTTCAAATCATTTTGGAGTTATTAGCATTTCAGTGGTAAACCACGCCCACATCAATATTTATTGGCTTACATGCGGCCATGTTGTTTGAAATATCCGATTTCTTTATCGTAACTTTTAAGAGGACCTTTATCTGAACAAATTGGTGATAGTTCCATGTTGATATATCAAACACTCTAGGGGGAAATGTTTTTTAAAGGTTTTTCAATAAATTAAAAATGGCTGAAAATACAAAATGTTGGACCTTATGACTCCTAAGCAATTGATTTGTCCATGGGGAGACATCTTCTGATGTAGAATGTAAGTCTCTATCTGCAAAGGGGCAGAAGTTATGATTGTTTGAATATTGGAAATTCAAATGACAGTTAGAGCGCCACCAAGTGGTCAATCAGTGCCATTAAACTACCTCCTACTAAGGTGCTAAGTTTCATAGTTGTCAGTTTTGTGGTTAGGCCAATACAGGGGACAGAGGGAAATGGTAATAGTATTTTCAAAATGGCGGCCAATCCAAGATGGCAGCGACATATATGGGACATAAATAGGTTCCAGATGAGGAACTTGATCACTACAGCAAGTTTTAAATGTCTAAAAAATAATGGTGATTTTTTATGAATTTATGAATTAAAAAATATATATTATGCTCTATAGCAGCACCATTTGATTCTATTGAGCCAATACTGTAGAGTTTGGCTCAGAAGGTCAGTGCAAGTATAGAAACCAAATTTTATTAATATCCATTGAAGAATTGAAGAGTTTTTGTGACTAGCCACACCCACAACAGTTTTTATTGGCTTACTGCGATCAGGATATTTGGAAAATCAGAAAATCGCTTTGTACTTTTTAGAGAATCATCCCCTGAACAAAAGGGTGTGAGTTGCATGTTGATATGTCAAATGGTCTCGGAGGAGTTCGATTTTATAGGTTTTTCACAAAATGCCAATTTGCAAAAGATCCAATATGGCGGACCTCATTGGTCCTAATGGCAAAGTTATATAGAGAATTTTGAAGATAGGCTAAACGGTTCAAAAGTTATAGCCCAAAAGATTATAGAATTTCACTTTGTCTCTATAGCGCCACCATCAGGTCAATTGGGTTGGAATTCGCTGTACATGTGTCGTGTCGCAGTGTCTACATGTGTGCAAAGTTTTAGCAAAAGTTATCATGTGATTTTGCTGCAATTGCAACATATGTGGGAATAATAATAATAATAATAATAATAATAATAAAACTAGCAAAAGCAATAGGGTTCCAGCACTACGTGCTTGGACCCCTAATTAAGCGAGTTATAGACCTAGCATATTTTATCAGGGGAAGACTACACTACAAAAATTTATGTGAATATATATATATATATATATATATATATATATATATGCATTATATTAGCCTAAAACTATGCATAAGTGATTTTTTATATCTATGGAGCAACCAGTGATCAAAGCTGAACATGCCCTTTCATGCCGACTTGAATAGGTCTACGCCTTGAAATAAATAGGCCCACGCCTTGAAATAAATACGAGTGGCAATAAAAACCCATTGAAATAAATAAGAGATGTAAAATAATGAATATTTATTTATTTCATTATCTATTTAATTGCTTTATTTATTTATTTAATTTAGCCACATTTGGTTTTCCATACGAGTGTACAGGAGGAAGGAATAGTAGTCACAAAATAGAGATTGGTTTAGCTATGTGTAATATCTGTAATACTATGTAAAAACATTTTTAAGGGCAGATTTGTGGGATAAAATCTTTTGAGGATAATAGGACCCATTCATATACTATAGCATAGCTACCATTGTTGGGGTTCATTCTTGCCAAAATGAATCTGAAGAAATATGGGAAATAGTGTAGGTAGCCTGATAACTCATGTGTTTTGATAAGCTTACCTTGAATCATCTGGGATTCCCTATTGTGTTACCGCTTCAGCACCGTGGGCAGCGCTTTTGACACACATCAATAACAGCCTGTTTAGCCTGATCTTCAAAAAAAAGATTTTGAGGTTACATGATTACAATATGTCCATTAGAAGACTAAATAACCATTGTTTTTTTGCAATGCACCTTTTATGGTAGCTGTCTGTTACCCAGTGAACATTTTTGTGTTGAAGTCGGTCAAAAGCCATGTAGCATTCAGGTGAATGCTAAATAATGGTTAACGTCCGTTTATGTCAAAATGTCTCTCAACCTAGATTTCCAACCTGATGTCTAGATTCCAGCTAATTAGGGGACCGATCAGCGTAGCTGCTGGTACCCTATTGTTTTTGTTCGGATTCTTTTTTCTTTTTTTTTCTCTCCCCTTTCACCTAAAATTCCTGTGAGCTGGTTTGGCCTAGAATCACTAAACTGACATTGACACGCCCACTGCTGATGCACCGTTTCACCTAGAGTCACAATATTTGGTATACAGGTCCCTTTGCTCATGCCGAATAAATTTGCCTCACGGACCCATAAAGTCCGCCATATTGGATTTTCCGCTAATTAGCATTTTTTGTTAAACACTTCAAATGCTACTCCTCGTACAAAATTCAAGCAATTTGCACAAAACTTGGTGTGTGCACTCAGCGGGCCTTCCTTAATGCATTACTTTTCTAAGACTTTTGTCAAGAAATGGCCAAATGACGAGCCAATTCATTTTTCAGTGGGCGTGGCTTATCACAAAACTGCTAATAATTCAAAAACCATTTGACAGAAAGTTATGAAACTTGGTAGGTCTGTTAAGAGAACTATCGGGACTTGACCACTGCAGTTGTAGCCAAATCGAGCCACGTGCTGGCGCTATAGAGATCCAAATATTTTAAAAAATTTCAAAATTCACTAAAAATCACTGTTCCTTTGCAGAGATTTAAAACTAGTTGGTGACAAAGGCGCTGATTTGGATCATAAATCTTTACTAATTGGGTGGGCGCCATCTTGAATTTGCTGCTATTTTGGTTTAAATGTACTCATCTATTACTTTTCTGTGTTTTTCCTTAACTGCTTGGCTGATTCTTATGAAACTTGGCAAATAGTTAGAAGTTTTCACCTTACAAGCCCTCACCAAATTTGGTGGCAATAGGCCAGTTGGTGGCGCTGTAGTGCACGTGACAAAATTTTGACATTGACACGCCCACTGCCAAGCAAAATATCATCTGGTACAGTGTGTTGTTGCAGTAATGTAAAAAATAACTGTGCCAATGGCTACGTGTTTTGAACTAACATTTCTTTTCAAACATCGCCACTAGTCTCAATCTCACACAAAAGCCGACAAAAACATCTGTCAATGTGTAGGCCTACCTATGTTGTCCTGTTGCGGTTTAGTGGGCAAGATTTCTTGATTCATTTGCGACAAAGAGGATGTGCACTTCAGCTCTGTTTGGGTTACGGATTTCACACATAACACAATGTCACCATAGAAATGAAGTAGGCTACTAGGAAAATTAAGAGTTTACAATAATACGCAAGCCCTTACGGGATCGGGTTTATATACCATCAACAATGGCAAAAGCCCTGATTAGAAACAAACATTTGCTTTTTGGGTCAACCCCGTCTAGAGCTGTCTACCATTTTGCAGTCTCTGTGTTTGACAAATGCTGCTCATGCAGCTGGCCCCCGGGAATCACTGCTTGCAGCTATATTTTAGGTTGGTTTCATGAGTTTGTTTTAGGCTATGGAAATCCTGCTCCAATGCAAGTGCTAAGTCATACGTACGAACGGCGGAGGCCCTGAAAGGCAAGGTAAAAAAATAAAAAATAAATTGGCGGTTTATCTCGTACATACGAGATATTATGTCGTACGTACAAGATATGATCTCTTATGTAGGAGATTGTTCAAAGCATTCAATAAGACATTGCAAACACCGTTACTAAGGTAATAATATTGGATAAAAGAATCGTCAATGAAACCAGAATTAACGAATGAATGAGACGGGTTTGCAGAGTATGGGTGGTATTACGCATTGATGTTTCAGATAGTGTAATGCACGTCTCTGCATTTGAATGGATCTCTATGGGAATTGGGGGGTGGGACTAGATTTAGCTGTAAATTATTCTGGAACTGTATGGAATACATTATTGGTAAAAATGGCTGTAAGTCATCAAGGGTCTGAGGTATCAAACAAGCCTCAAACCATCACTCTGCTGCCAGATATGCAGTAGATATGGACGGATCACTTTAAGGGTAGTTTCTCCTGATAAATTTTCCTATTGAACTCTATGAAAAAATAAGTCTAAGAAGAAACCCTTCAAGTTATCCATCCATATCTACTGTATTTCTGGCAGCAGAGTGATGATTTGAGGCTTGTTTGATATGTCAGACCCTTGCTGACTTACAGCCATTTAGCCAACCATGTGTTCCATACTGTTCCAGTGTAATTTACAGCTAAATCTAGTCCCACCCCCCAATTCCCATAGAGATCCATTCAAATGCAGAGACATTATAGTATCGCTTGTAAGAGTACCAGAAAATAAGATATCAAGAGTCTTTTGACGTTGTTCGGTCACAGACATCAGGAAGCCATGGCATGCAAAGCCAAAGGATATGCAACCAAATATTAAGAATTTAAAGGAACAGTCAACTTAGTATATGTAAACTTCTGACCCACTGGAATTGTGATATAGTGGATTAAAAGTGAAATAATCTGTCTAAACAATTGTTGGAAAAATTACTTGTGTCATGCACAAAGTAGATGCCCTAACTGACTTGCCAACACTATAGTTTGCTAACATGAAATCTGTGGAGTGGTTAAAAATGAGTTTTAATGACTTCAACCTAAGTGTATGTAAACATCCGACTTCAACTGTATGAACTTCAACTGTATAAGTTTGGAAATTTGTGTTTGGTCAATCATATCTCTGTTGTCATTGTATCTTATATCAATGGAAAGCCTGTTACTTTCCCTTTACAATGATGTCCCATTTGTAAGGATCATGCATTTGTGGGATGAGCTGCACAGCTGATTATGTTGGTGGGGTCCCAAGTGAAATGTGTAAAATTTCCCTGCCAATGTCAAACACTGTATTCTCCTGTTGGTATTGACTCTATTGTTTTGAGTTTTTTTGGGTGATTGGATGATTGAACTCTATCAGTAACAAGGAACAAACAAGACATATTGGTAATTTTATGCTTTATTCATTGAACAAACAGTCAGGAGCCTCAGTAGCGGGTGGAAGAACCATACGCAGCCACAACAGCCTGGCACCTCCTCCTCATGCTGGTCACCAGCCTGGTCACCCATTGCTGTGGGATGGCATTCAACCAGGATTCGTTGCAGGTCAGCCAACGTGGTTGCGTTGGTCACTCTAGCACGTACAGCATGCCCGAGCTGATCCCACAAGTGTTCAGCAGGGGCCCCCAATTTATCACACACACACGCACCCTGAGGTGATTGGAAATGGCTGATCCATCTGTGTTTTATTGATGGTTCCAAGGAAATGAGCCAATTAAATTCATGGGTGCCCTAAAGCCATCTAGCAATTGGGACCAAAGGAACGGGTTTGGTCGCGTCAGTGACTTTTGACCATAAAAACCCATCAAACTCTACCAACGTTGCTCTGATGGTAAAGACACTGTCTTACCCTACCAGATGCACCACTGAAACCAGGACGGACTTTGTTGCGTATCCCAACCCGCCTATTTGAGGTCATTTTACTGCTGGTTTCTTGTTGTATTTTGTTTTGTTATGCGTGTTTTTGTTGGGAATAGCCAATTTCCCTGACCTTATAATTTTACACTTTTAAAGCCATCTTTATGAGACTGATAAAACAAGCTAACCACAAAATATAGTTTAGCGTATTACTAACCCATAACACAAACTAACCCTCGTTAATGGACTGTTAGCTTCTATATTTAGCGATCACGTCATTATAATTTCCTCTGATTAAGATTAAGTCATAGAATATATATTCCTCATATTATATCAATTATTGTTTCTATTATTCATATACTGTAGCCAATAAAACATATGTCATTTTTCCAAACCATTGTCGTGTCTATGTAATTTCAATGTTGGGCTCTACTGATGTATAGAATTGTAATTGAGTGTTGAATTTAATTCATTCTGAATAAAAGTCACTACACTACAATGGAATATGAATTTTACATGATGAAGAAATATATTTATGAACTCACACATAGACACTATTGTCCACTATGTCACGTATAGGTAGGTATAGTTGCAGGCAAGACTGGGTGGGTGGTTGCTTGTTAAATGGACTTGCTATGGGACAATAGTGACACTTAGAAACTGTATTGTTATGAATGGCGTGCAAATACTTTGGCTGCGCCCGCAAAATAACACTCTTAGCGTGTTAAATGCACAGAATAACACGCTTAGCGTGTTAAATGGCCTAAATAGCACGCTAAAACATGGAGTTTGTTGTTTCCACTCATAGTTTTGTTGCAGGAGAACTTAATATCTGAGTTCAGCAAAATCTTGGCGCCGGCGCCATGGCCATTAGGGGATCTGCGCGAAGGGGTAAATGTACATTTAAAGCACAACTGGACTTTGGGTTGTGTAGTTACCGGGCCATGATATGAGTGTCGCTCTCCATTCACTTCTATGCGGAAGCTAAATCGGTCTCAAAATGCCATTTCTAGCACGTATACGACCGGGAAAGAAGCGGATTCTGTCAATACAAAAAATAACCAGTCCTCCTACGTATTTTTTTTGTGTAATTAAAATTATTTATAGAGTACTATTTTCTTCAATGTTGTTAGCAAGCTACCAGAAAAGACTACCAAAATGTCGGCAGTTCGGACCATATATACTAGTGCTAGGAACGTTTGCTTCTGTGGAAATTTGGACCAATGAGTGGTTTCTGATGCATCGGCGCATTACCTCTGTTTCTGGCACAAGAACATAGCATACCTATCGGATCTACGTTCCAAATAAAATACGAAAAAGCAAGAAAAGGGCCATTGAATAAAAAAATAATACGTACGAGGACTGGTTATTGTTTGTATTGACAGAATCCACTTCTTTCGCGTGTCATTTTGAGACCGTTTTAGCTGCCCCATAGAAGTGAATGTCGAGTGACAAATACCCTATTCTGAATTATCACCAGGGGGAGCACAGAGCAACTAATGAACATATTTCGCCACTATTTGGACTATCATGGCCAGGTAACTACACAACCCAAAGTTCTACCAAAGTCCAGTTGTGCTTTATTTCTTAATATCATAAAAACAGGAAATGGACATTTTTTTCTCTTTACACTGTAGAAGGTGTACCAAACTGCTGTTAGATCCTATGTGAATCATTCTACTTCCAAAATGCTAATTCTAACCAGCGCTGGCATTCATTTTAATATATCAAATTCCTTCATAATTTTGTGTAGTGACTAGCAAGGCCACTTTAAACCACAAAAACTCTCGGATGTGGTGCAGGAATCTTAAAATGGTTCTATCAAGGTCATCTTTTGGAGAATCAGCAGGCTAAGTACCTGTCTGGTAACTAGCAGTTCTCTTGCTGCAGATGGCAAATAAAAGTTAAAGGGCCCTTCTGCTGAAACATATAAGATTCTTCAACCGCTCAATTAATTCACAGGTGCATACCTGTGACTCACTAATGTTATTTACATTAGGGGTTCACAACTCAGAGGGGATCATAGAACTGATCAATTAAAGTGGCTGAAAGCATATGAAAACGCTTTCATAATTTTACTTAATGCAATACAGGTTTGGCTCCTTGCCATTTGCTTTGTCTTTGAACTACATCTTCCAGAAAGAGTCTCAGTGACAGGTATCTACACATTTAGCAATTGGGACCCTATATTTTCTATAATTTATCATTTTTAAAATGTAACTGCTTTCTAAAGCAGGGCTACTAAATCCTGGACCTGGAGGGCTGCAGGACGTGCCAGTTTATTTTTTATTCAGAACAGTCTAGAGGAGCAATATCGCTCTAATTGAGTACAGTTCATGAACTTTATATAACTGGAAAGAGGCTATGAGGCATTCATACAATTGTAACCACCCTATACAAGCAGAACAGTACCACTGCTATATGGTCAATGATAATTGTCCTTGAATTCTGCATGATTGCATAGGAATAAGTTCCTCTGCAGAAAGTCACTTTTCTCTACAGAATCGATGTTGTGATGCTTCATTTCTCAACTACAAGTAGGTGAAAATGCATGACTTGCTGTCATTACATTAGCCAAAGATTGAGCCATAAGTATACATGGATCAACTAATAGCTTGAGATCGCTTCATTCCAAGAACATGATCATTAAATTTGATCATTTCTATAACTGAATAGTAAAGGGTGTGGGAACAGGATTGAGGACTACTAGCTCTCAAAGGAGGTGAAATGGTCTAACATAAAAATTCATCTAAACCAAAGCAAAAACTGCATCAACTAAACTTCAAAATAATACACGAAAACATGGTACTATTTCAGGACAGTCAGTCAGCACTTGAGGCAGCTGTAAATGGACTGTAAGTTTAATTCTTTGTTTCATAAAATGTATGCTGGTGATTCAAGCTGTCTGATCCTGTGAGTGAGAAATTACAGGCAGAGATATGGACCATCCATCATGTTCTTGACAATGTTTTGGCTGCAAGTGGCAGGGTGGGGTGATATCAGTAGGCAGATATGTCAGAGCCAAGAGTTTTTGTTTTTGTCTGGCACATCTCTGTGCTTTCTAAACTACACCCACTTGCTGAAACTCATCCTCACAATCTGTCCGTGCAAGTCACGTTGGTTTATTTTCTAATCAGGGTTTTTGAGGTTTTAAATAAAGCTCACTCCCACAATCACTCTGTGCAGGTCACGGCAGTTGATTTTAAATTTTTTGGTGGTTTTTATTTTATAATGGTTTATTTTTATTATGGTTTATAATGGTTTTGAAGTTTTAAATAGAGGCTGAGTGCAAGCAGACCCGCGTTATCAATCTACCGTCGGATAGGCTTAAGTATCGTCTTTTTCATTTGGTTCAGCTGTGCGTTAGCTGATTGAACTGTTTGTAGTGTAGTCACGGTTTAGTTAATGTAAATTGCAGCATTACTGACCACTTGTTACTTGCTTTGTGTTTCTAGGTCTAGTAAATTGCTAGTGTTTTGTGTTGCTAATCGCAAATAGATTCACCTGAGTGAATAAATAGCGTGTTTTGCATTCCTAGTTCAGAGTGCAAGCAGACCCGCGTTATCAATCTACCGTCGGATAGGCTTAAGTATCGTCTTTTTCATTTGGTTCAGCTGTGCGTTAGCTGATTGAACTGTTTGTAGTGTAGTCACGGTTTAGTTAATGTAAATTGCAGCATTACTGACCACTTGTTACTTGCTTTGTGTTTCTAGGTCTAGTAAATTGCTAGTGTTTTGTGTTGCTAATCGCAAATAGATTCACCTGAGTGAATAAATAGCGTGTTTTGCATTCCTAGTTCAGAGTGCAAGCAGACCCGCGTTATCAATCTACCGTCGGATAGGCTTAAGTATCGTCTTTTTCATTTGGTTCAGCTGTGCGTTAGCTGATTGAACTGTTTGTAGTGTAGTCACGGTTTAGTTAATGTAAATTGCAGCATTACTGACCACTTGTTACTTGCTTTGTGTTTCTAGGTCTAGTAAATTGCTAGTGTTTTGTGTTGCTAATCGCAAATAGATTCACCTGAGTGAATAAATAGCGTGTTTTGCATTCCTAGTTCAGAGTGCAAGCAGACCCGCGTTATCAATCTACCGTCGGATAGGCTTAAGTATCGTCTTTTTCATTTGGTTCAGCTGTGCGTTAGCTGATTGAACTGTTTGTAGTGTAGTCACGGTTTAGTTAATGTAAATTGCAGCATTACTGACCACTTGTTACTTGCTTTGTGTTTCTAGGTCTAGTAAATTGCTAGTGTTTTGTGTTGCTAATCGCAAATAGATTCACCTGAGTGAATAAATAGCGTGTTTTGCATTCCTAGTTCAGAGTGCAAGCAGACCCGCGTTATCAATCTACCGTCGGATAGGCTTAAGTATCGTCTTTTTCATTTGGTTCAGCTGTGCGTTAGCTGATTGAACTGTTTGTAGTGTAGTCACGGTTTAGTTAATGTAAATTGCAGCATTACTGACCACTTGTTACTTGCTTTGTGTTTCTAGGTCTAGTAAATTGCTAGTGTTTTGTGTTGCTAATCGCAAATAGATTCACCTGAGTGAATAAATAGCGTGTTTTGCATTCCTAGTTCAGAGTGCAAGCAGACCCGCGTTATCAATCTACCGTCGGATAGGCTTAAGTATCGTCTTTTTCATTTGGTTCAGCTGTGCGTTAGCTGATTGAACTGTTTGTAGTGTAGTCACGGTTTAGTTAATGTAAATTGCAGCATTACTGACCACTTGTTACTTGCTTTGTGTTTCTAGGTCTAGTAAATTGCTAGTGTTTTGTGTTGCTAATCGCAAATAGATTCACCTGAGTGAATAAATAGCGTGTTTTGCATTCCTAGTTCAGAGTGCAAGCAGACCCGCGTTATCAATCTACCGTCGGATAGGCTTAAGTATCGTCTTTTTCATTTGGTTCAGCTGTGCGTTAGCTGATTGAACTGTTTGTAGTGTAGTCACGGTTTAGTTAATGTAAATTGCAGCATTACTGACCACTTGTTACTTGCTTTGTGTTTCTAGGTCTAGTAAATTGCTAGTGTTTTGTGTTGCTAATCGCAAATAGATTCACCTGAGTGAATAAATAGCGTGTTTTGCATTCCTAGTTCAGAGTGCAAGCAGACCCGCGTTATCAATCTACCGTCGGATAGGCTTAAGTATCGTCTTTTTCATTTGGTTCAGCTGTGCGTTAGCTGATTGAACTGTTTGTAGTGTAGTCACGGTTTAGTTAATGTAAATTGCAGCATTACTGACCACTTGTTACTTGCTTTGTGTTTCTAGGTCTAGTAAATTGCTAGTGTTTTGTGTTGCTAATCGCAAATAGATTCACCTGAGTGAATAAATAGCGTGTTTTGCATTCCTAGTTCAGAGTGCAAGCAGACCCGCGTTATCAATCTACCGTCGGATAGGCTTAAGTATCGTCTTTTTCATTTGGTTCAGCTGTGCGTTAGCTGATTGAACTGTTTGTAGTGTAGTCACGGTTTAGTTAATGTAAATTGCAGCATTACTGACCACTTGTTACTTGCTTTGTGTTGCTAGGTCTAGTAAATTGCTAGTGTTTTGTGTTGCTCATCGCAAATAGATTCACCTGAGTGAATAAATAGCGTGTTTTGCATTCCTAGTTCAGAGTGCAAGCAGACCCGCGTTATCAATCTACCGTCGGATAGGCTTAAGTATCGTCTTTTTCATTTGGTTCAGCTGTGCGTTAGCTGATTGAACTGTTTGTAGTGTAGTCACGGTTTAGTTAATGTAAATTGCAGCATTACTGACCACTTGTTACTTGCTTTGTGTTTCTAGGTCTAGTAAATTGCTAGTGTTTTGTGTTGCTCATCGCAAATAGATTCACCTGAGTGAATAAGCCCTGCAAGCAGCTGAGTGCAATCGAGAAATTAGCCAACTCTATAAGTTAAAGCAGAGGCTGCCGTGAAGACCGTGAAGACGGCAGCCTCGTCGGTAATTTGACCAGCTTGTAATGATCCTCCCCCACCTAACCTGTCTTCTCACCCCCTACCATGTGTCTAACCCCCATTCCTCTGTGCTCCATGCCTCGCTCCTGGAGGCCCAACCACCGCAGACGCTGTCCGGCTAACCTGGTCTACCCACCGCTGTCCTCTCATAAGGAACTCTCAGTGGTGGGTGGACTATGGAACTGCCGGTCAGCCGTCCAGAAAGCTGACTTCATCACTGCATATGCCAAGTTGAAGTCCCTCCACTTCCTGGCTCTCACTGAGACCTGGATCACTCCAGATAACACAGCCACTCCAGCTGCTCTGTCTGCTGGCTACTCCTTCTCCCACACCCCCAGGGCCTCAGGCAGAGGCGGGGGTACTGGTTTGCTCATTTCCACGTCCTGGAAATTCTCTATTCCCACTGTACCCTGCCTGAATATCTCCTCCTTTGAGTTTCATGCAGTCACTGTAACTCACCCATCTGCACTTAACATTGTTGTTCTCTATCGCCCCCCAGGTCCGCTCGGCGCTTTCCTGGATGAACTGGACACACTCCTGAGCTCCTTCCCTGAGGATGGTACCCCAGTAATCCTACTGGGAGACTTCAACCTCCAACCAGACAGCGCCCAGCTATCCAGTGTCACCTCACTCCTCCAGTCCTTCGCCCTCACTCAGTCCCCATCGCCTGCCACCCACAATGGTGGTAACCAACTGGACCTTGTACTCACCAGGAGTTGCGCCACATCTGAACTCACGGTGACCCCCCTCCACGTATCGGACCATTTCTTTATCTCATTTTCTCTCTCCTGCCCACTCTCCCTCAAATCCGCTAACAACCCACCCGCTGTTATGTTCAGGAGAAATCTCCGCACCCTCTCTCACACCTCTCTCACTACTTCTGCTCTCTCTGCACTTCCTCCTCCTGCTACCTTTGCCAAAATGCCCATTGATGTCGCCACCTCTGTGTTTAACTCATGCCTCTCTCAGTCTCTCAACAAACTATGCCCTCTTGTCTCCAAACCAGCCCGACTATCACCCCCTTCCCCGTGGCTGACGGATTCTCTCAGATCCAGCAGAACCATGCTACGAGCCGCTGAGAGAAAGTGGAGGAAATCCAGATCCCCAGATGACCTGGCCTCCTACCACACTCTGCTGGCAGCCTTCACAGCTGCAACTACATCAGCTAAAACTTCATTTTTCCAGTCGAAAATTGATACATGTCTATCTAACCCACGTAAACTCTTTTCCACCTTCTCCTCCCTGCTCACCCCCCCTCCACCCCCTTCACCCTCCTCCCTCTCTGCAGATGACTTCCTGACCCACTTTGAGGGGAAGGTGGCTACGATCCGGAACTCCTTCACGCATCCGGTGACACCCCCACATCCCCCATACTGAACCCATCGCTACACTGTCGTCCTTCAAGACTCTGAAGGACTCCGATGTGCTCGAGCTGGTGACGCGCCAGCGCGCAACCACCTGTCCACTAGACCCCATACCTTCAGCAGTCCTCCAGTCTATATCTGCTGAGCTCCTTCCATATCTGTCCTCCGTTATTAACACCTCCCTAATCTGTGGCCATGTTCCTGCTGCCTTTAAAACTGCCCGTGTAACCCCACTCCTTAAAAAACCTAGCTTAGATCCCGCTGATGTCAGGAACTACCGTCCTGTATCTCTCTTGCCCTTCCTGTCCAAAACACTTGAACGTGCTGTCCTTAACCAACTGTCTGTTTTTCTCCACCAGAACAACCTGCTTGACCCGCATCAGTCTGGCTTCAGAACCGGCCATTCCACCGAAACTGCTCTCCTGGCTGTGACTGAGGCACTCGCCACTGCTAGAGCCTCCTCCCTCTCCTCTGTTCTGATTCTCCTTGACCTGTCTGCGGCATTCGACACGGTCAACCACAAACTCCTGATCTCCACACTCGCTGAGATGGGCATTTCTGGAACTGCCCTCTCTTGGTTTGTATCGTACCTCACTGATAGATCCTACCAAGTCTCCTGGAAGGGTTCCGTCTCTGCTCCCCGTCCCCTGTCTACAGGAGTCCCGCAGGGATCTGTACTGGGTCCTCTGCTGTTCTCTATGTATACTAAGTCTCTTGGCTCAGTAATCCATTCACATGGCTTCTCATACCATAGCTATGCTGACGATACTCAACTCTTCCTCTCTTTCCCTCCCTCTACCCCACAGGTTAAGGAGAGGATATCTGCTTGTCTGACTGACATCTCTGAGTGGATGGCTACCCATCACCTGAAGCTCAACCTTGACAAGACAGAGCTCCTCTTCATGCCGTACAAGACCTCCCCACTACATGACCTCTCCATCACCGTTGATGGGACCGTGGTGGCTGCCTCCCGCTCTGCAAGGAACCTGGGGGTGGTCCTGGACGACCGGCTGGACTTCAAAGAGCACATCAGGGCGACGGCACGGTCCTGCAGGTTCCTCCTGTACAACATCAGGAGGATTCGACCGTACCTGACCACCTACTCCACCCAGCTTCTTGTCCAGACCATGGTCACCTCACGCCTGGACTACTGCAACTCCCTGCTCGCAAGCCTACCGGCCTGCGCCATTCTGCCTCTTCAACTCATCCAGAATGCAGCTGCCCGGCTTGTGTTCAACCTCCCGAAATTTTCCCACGTAACCCCCCTGCTGAGGTCTCTCCACTGGCTGCCAGTTGCAGCCAGGATCAGGTTCAAAGTTCTGACCCTGGCCTACACTGCAGCAAATAGGACAGGCCCCGCCTACCTGCAGGACTTAATCCAGAACTATGTTCCTGCTCGACCACTTCGCTCTTCTACAGCAGGGCGACTGGCACTTCCCCCCCTCCGTGTCAAAGGCTCTCGCTTGTCCCGACTGCGGAGTTTTTCCACATTAGCACCTCAGTGGTGGAATGAACTTCCCATTCCCCTACGTTCTACTCCAACCCTGCCTGCATTCCGTCGAGGCCTGAAGACACACCTCTTCAGACTCCACCTTGACTGATATCCTCACCTAGGAATATCAGTTCCCTGTTCCCTGTGTTTTCCTGTTTGTTTATTATAGTTTATAATAGTATTTGGAATGGTTTATAATAGCACAGTTTATAATAGTATAGTTTATAATAGTATTTTGGAATGGTTTATAATAGCATAGTTTATAATAGTATTTGGAATGGTTTATAATAGTATAGTTTATAATAGTATTTGGAATGACAGTGTGGTGTTGCTGATTTGCCCACAGCTTACTGTGAACTACAGTCAACGTTCATTGCTAGGGATAGCTGCTACATTATGCAAAGGATGTGCTTTGCCTTGTCTGTTCTGTAATGATGATGATGTCTCTGTACGCACTTACTGTACGTCGCTTTGGATAAAAGCGTCTGCTAAATAAATGTAATGTAATGAAAGGCAAATGTTTGACAGCAGCGTGTCAGTGCTATTAGATCAATTTGACAATCATTACTTATTTGAAAGACAGTATTTCAATGTATAAATATTTTATACTTAAAATTATATATTACATAATTTTATATTTTAATTACAACTACTGCTTTCCATACCATTTAGAAATTCTGTAATTCTGTAACAAAAGATTGTTATACCACCATCCTTGTTTAATCCAAACCAAGAACAATTAGGATAGTCTGCTGGCAATTAGGATAGTCTGCTGGTTTGTGTCCTACAGGGACTCCAGGATGATAATCCAAGTTTGAATCAATGTGAAATACAAGATAAAGAATCTTGTGTCCTACCCATAACAAATTCATGTTACTTGGACCTTGATCAATATTATCAACACTAGGGGGTCGATTTACTAAGTAATTAATTAAAAATAATAATTTTATTTTGTGGCGCAGCCAAAGTATTTGCTATCATTTCACACTTTGTAGGTGATCAACTAAGAGTCATTATTGGGATGGCAGGTATGCCATCCGCCAAGTTACGGCTTGACGGGGCGTGCCCCATACCTATACAGCACTGAGAGTTTGGCACATTTCAGGGTTTCCTATGGAAATAACCACAATGACCACAGACTCTCAGCCCTTAAAAACATTAACTTCTGTACATTCCTACCTCATGTAACCACACAGAATTCAGATACAACTTCACACTTCCACACAATAAAGCCCCAAGCCTTGGGTTATTTTGCCAGTTTTTCTTCTTCCAATTCTTCTTATTTTTCCTGCTGAATTTGTCATCAAAATTATCCATACCCTCAAACAATAATTCTCCCCTTTGGATAACGACATTTCATCTGCCAATGAAGCTTCGATCCCCCGACAGGTACCAAAGGGTAATTTCATTTTTTGACTTTGAATAGTGTGCATGATTTTCTCATACAAGAATTAAATTTTCACATTAAAGAATGTAGTTTTCTTGCAAAGGCTAAGAAATTGAACAGTATTAACTGTTCACTATTTCACTTGTAGCCTAGGCTACTTAAAAAGAGGTGAAAGTCACCCAAAATGGTCTCGTAGCCTAGTCTACTCACTACCAACAAAAGGTTTAGTGCAGGTTAACGTTTCGTTTACCCAGTTCAGAAACAAATGATACTATATAGACTTTAATAATAGACTTTGTTATACGCTAACATGCCATAATATTGCGCTTAAATGATAAAGGACAGAATCCACGCCTATGTCTTTCTTCCACATACAATGCATGTGTATTTGCATGTCTTGTGTGTGCATTTCCTTATCTTATGATTCATACATTTTTATACAACAATGAGATACGAACGAGTAACATGATTACCCGAGACGCATTCCACCAGACGAGTGCTGATATTTTGCATAACTGCACTCCCAGTACGTAGATGCGTTCTATAGAGCGTTGCCGAGGAAGCATAAACAACAATAGCAACAGCAACAGGGTGCTAGCAAGTTGGCGAATCCAAAATAAAGAATGAGTTAAAGAAAAGTTATTGTTTCAATATTTTTTCATTACTTACTAAACATTTATGGTAATGTTGTATAAAAGCAATAGATCACTCGAGGTTCCTGCATTACTTGATATAAGCACTGCTGAGAATACTCTGCAACTCGACCTGCGATTTCGTTGCTGCGACATCACAGCAGAGCTTATGTATTTCCAAGAAAGCAGTCCCTCTCGTGATCTATTGCTTAACGCAGGCCTATTTTTGGCAAGTTTTAATGAATGACTTACAGTGTTTTATAGGTTATGCGTGAGTAACTTGCCATTTTTGTACGTTGAAAAAGTTTTTTGTTCAAATGTAAATTAGATCCATACTGTTCCAACAAAATATTAGACTGTGCGACTTATATTAAGAGTTTTTTTTTGGCCAGGAAGTGTAGTATCGCTTGTAAGAGCACCAGAAAATACGATATCAAGAGTCTTTTGATGTTGTTGGGTCACAGACATCAGGAAGTCACAGCATGCAACGAATATACAACCAAATATTAAATATAATGACTTTATGTAAGTTCATGTTCATTTGTCCAATTACTTGTCATCCCCTAAAATGGTGGGAACTGCGTATAATAAGACTTAGAATTGCTACACGGTTCACCCAATATGGATGTAAAAACCCTCAAATTAAAACTGACCTAAACGTCGTTAACACATGGGGCCCTATCTTACACCTGGCGCAAAGCGGCGCTAACCCAAACGCAAGTGTCTTTGCTATCTTACACCCGGCGCTAGGTTCATTATAACGCCAATACAATACAGCTCTGTATATCTAGGAATACAGCCTGTAAGTAAATAGAATGGTTTGTGACTGAAAAAAGTTCAAAACCTTGTCCAGTGAATATTGCTTTAATTGTTTATCAAATAGCCTAGGCTACAGCGGATTCGCTGTGCATAAGGTTTTTTCGATAGCCTATGGTTAAAAAATGGAGATAAATGTCATCATGTTAACTGAATTGTAACCTTAGCTATTCTTCGCCCTTCATATTTTTTAAATTACAGTGACAAGGTTTCCATACCCTCAGCTTATTAAAACCCCGCTGATTTCACCTGTTATTCCATAACTGAACAAAAGATTTTAAAGAGAACTAAGTGTCTAATTAGAAACTAAATTTGCCGCACGTTATACAATTAATTTACAATTAATTTTAATGCCATTATCTGCATGTGCGCTTTACAGGAGCAGGTCTGTTTCCCCTGGTGTAAATTGCACTTTTCACAGTCTTCCTGGGAAAGTGGATCATTTTAAAGCATTACGCTACCAGTAAAACAGGTTGGTCACATTTCCATAAGCAGGACATTATAAAACAAGGGAAAATATGCTGAACCTATGGGTTGCCAACCTGACAGATTTATTGTATTTAGTGTCATCATTAAGGCAAAATAACGTTATTTATGTTATTAATCAAAATTAGAATGCAGGTAGCCTAATGAACTTCGGATGAAGCTTGAACACGAGTTCATTGCATAATCAAACGAAATTAAACACGCAGGCTAAAAAACACGCCGTTAAAATAGCAAAAGTAGACTTGGACACGCCCTAAATGGACTTTACGCCATGCGCTTAGACCAAGCGCCAAGATCGCCAAGATAGAGCCCCTGAACCTCATAGTCAGTGTTCCATTTAAAATCCAAAGTTCTGGAGCACAGAGCCAAATTGGGAAATGCAAACCTTAGCAAAACAAACAATAGCTAAATAAAAAAGAAAATGCCTGGTGCAACCGTACCATATGTTTGAGCCACTGAACTAAAGAAGATCCGCTCACATAATAATGCTAACGTTAATCTCGGAGACCCACATCTTTCAAATAGTAATGTTGCGTATCAACTTAATGGGATTGTGCCCTGAGACACAACAATGAAATACATGTATAAATTTTAAAAAAACAAACAACAAAAGATATGTTTTGTAATGTATATAACTATTACGTCACTACCCAATCAAGCGGGCAACATAAAATTTTAAATTTGACTTGATCTGACGACATACCTCTGGCTTCAGTCTTCCAAGTTCCAGCGAAATAAACATCAACAATTTTCCTTTTCTTTGCTGAGACCACAAAGTAAAAAGTTTGGAAACGTTATTTCGGTCGATTATTCCTCCCCTTTAATAATACCAATTGGTATTGTATTTTATATCGTTGGAAAGCCTGATTAGTCACCTTTACAACGAGGTACAACTTGTAAGGATCATGCATTCGTGGAATGAGCAACACAGCTAACCGTGTGGGTAGCGGCCCAAAAAAATGTGCCAAAATCCCCTGCAATATTCTTCTGTTGGTATTCACTCTCGTTTTGAGCTTCAAGTGCTGGCAGGTGTATGCCAGTCACAGGTGTGTGACTGGCACCTGATTGGCACCTAATTGACAGCACTTGTGTGCATGGGTCCTGCAACTTTGTTGAGTTTGTGTGTGCTCCAAGCATAAACATGCCACGTTTGTCCCTTCAGGATAAGGCCCGTGCAATAGGGCAAGTGGAAGCTGGTGTTCCGGTACGCAGAGTGGCAGCATTATTTGGTGTCAGCCCTGGTACCATTTCCAAACTTAGGACCAAGTTCCGTGAGACTGGTGAAGTCAAAGACAGACCACGAAGTGGCCGTCCCAGGAAGACAACACTCCAAGAAGACCGGTTCCTCACCCTTGCTTCACTGAGGAACCATAGACTTTCTTCCAGAGATTTACAGGCAAGATTTGCACAACGGTACCACAGACAGATCTCTGATCAGACGGTGAGGAACAGACTGCACATGGCCGGTCTTCATGCTTATAAGGCTGCCAGGAAGCCTGCAATGACTGCCCTTCACCGTGAGGCCCGTTTGCGCTGGTGTCGACAGCACCGACAGTGGAACCTAAGAATGTGGGGCAACGTCATGTTCAGTGATGAATCAAGGTTCTGTCTGCGGAAGCTGGATGGCAGGATCATGGTGTGGGGCGGTATCTCTCTCACAGGCAAAACAGAACTTGTCATCATTGAAGACAATCTCAATGCAGTGAGATATGAGATTCTGAAGCCAGTGGCGATATGAGATTCTGGAGCCAGTGGCGATCCCATATCTCCAGAATCTGGGACCTAACTCCATCCTCCAGGATGACAATGCTCGCCCCCACAGAGCCAGGATCATCACAGAGTACCTCCAGAATTTGGGAGTGGAGAGGATGGAATGGCCTGCCGTGAGTCCAGACCTCAAACCCAATTGAACACCTGTGGGATCAGCTTGGGCGTGCTGTACGTGCCAGAGTGACCAACGCAACCATGTTGGCTGACTTGCGGCAAATCCTGGTTGAGGAATGGGATGCCATCCCACAGCAGTGTGTGACCAGGCTGGTGACCAGCATGAGGAGGAGGTGCCAAGCTGTTGTGACTGCGTATGGATCTTCCACACGCTACTGAGGTCCCTGACAGTGTAACATGAATAAAGTGTAAAAATGGCCAATATGTGTTGTTTTTTCCTTATTACTGTGGGAAAGTGCAATCATCCAATCCACCAAGCAACTCAAAACGAGAGTGAATACCAACAGAAGAATATTGCAGGGGATTTTGGCACATTTTTTTGGGCCACTACCCACACGGTTAGCTGTGTTGCTCATTCCACGAATGCATGATCCTTACAAGTTGTACCTCGTTGTAAAGGTGACTAATCAGGCTTTCCAGTGATATAAAATACAATACCAATTGGTATTATTAAAGGGGAGGAATAATCGACCGAAATAACGTTTCCAAACTTTTTTTGAGGAGTTTAGTTATTTCTTAAGTTACATATGTATTTGCTACATATAAGAATTCTGAGAAGTGTAAAACAGGTCTCACTTGCTAGTTTTCGTTAGCACGTCTATGGGGTGTTCCGTAGTTGTTAGAATTAAAGGTATACTATGTAGTTTCATTGTAAACAACTCGTTCTTTGTTTACATTCAAATTTTCTTAATTTAACCTTTGGCCTCTGGATGTTTCTTAGTTAGTTAGCGTTAGCTATATCTCCAGCTACATTTAGCCTAATGAGGGCATATTAAGCACACTGACCCGATCGGAACAGTGAGCTCAAGTTTCGGGCGACAGTTATTGTTGAAGCCTGTAGTTCTAACTATCCATATTATGTGACGTTTATTCAGCCTTCATCTGTTAAAAAGTGCTTTCCGCAGACATAATGTGGAGATGCAGGACACCATATAGTTTCAATCCACCTGCTCTCTCGCAATAGCATGTAGCCACAGGGCTCATCTTTTGGGATTTCTGATTGGACATGGCAAACGTGCAAAATGCAAGTCAGGTTTTTTTAATTGCATGGGCTGTGCAATTCTCAATGCAATAGCTTTTGGGAATTTTATAGGTTTTTTTCCGATCTTCCTGCACCGTTGTTTTATACGGGAGCGAATCTGAATTATTCCCCCAAAGTGGGGCGTGACATTCACATAAACGCTTCAGTGATGTATGACCGCGGTTCTCTACCCTGCAAAAAATGACTGTCTTAACAAGTGTTTTAGTCTTGTAATTTTCCTCAAAAGTAGAAAATATTAGCTTGTTTTAAAGGTTGTATCAGCGATTTTGGGTGGAAACATAAATGATCACATTCATCTGATTTTTCCTCACGATCCGCTAGCTGCCCGCCCCATAAGCAGGCCGTCAAAAAACCGCGTCTCTGTAGGCAGCCTATGCTCCGAGATCGTACACAAAAACAAATGGTACTACCAACCACTCAAAACCAAAATAAACAGTATTGCAACCAATCCCAATGATCTGCACAAACGCTAATACTCTTATCTCGCTGAAATCTTGACGGATTTACAAACAGTTTGGTTTCTTACAAACGTTATTAACGTGGTTATAATTCTGGATGCTTGAACACTATTTTTAAAAACATAACATAATTATTCATAAGTATGTTTGTTTGGGATTTCGCTTCAGAAGTGACGTCACCCAAAATCGCTGATACAACCTTTAAGTTACTTTTTAAGCGGTGCAGCCGATTCTATACATGACGTGTGTCCGTCCGTCCGTCCGTCCGTCCGTTCGTTCGTAGCATGAGATTTAAACCAATCAGGAGTCGCCTATGCGTCACATGCCCGGCAATACAATAATAGCTTGAGAAAAGCATGCCCAGCTTCAGACAGCTCTATCTCAAAAAATATACATGTCACAGCTTAGATATTCACACCGTAGAAATCCTGGGAACCAGATGCACATCTGTATATAATATGTCTTGTGTACCTTAAAAACTGTAGTCGTGGTCACAAGTTAGAAAATGGGTTTGAAATTGAAATTACCAACTGCCGCTAGAGTGGAGTTCATGGAGTTCAAAATTCCACCTGTTAGCAAGGTGAGTCGCCGTAGCAACCCCCCAAAGCAAAATCAATACAAAATCTACCACCAGTGTTCTGCTGGACCCAGTCAGTTATGGAACGGCCCAACAATCCATGCACCCTCTTGTTGAGTTTGGAATTCCATTGTTATTGTTCAAGTGATAACTGTAATCTTTCCTGTTTGTTATCAGAGTACTAACTGTCATATTTCCTGTTTCTTCTGAAATACCAATGGCTGTCCTTTTCATATCTCCAATATCACCAAACCAGAGGCCATTGTTTTTGTAAATGTAAACAACACACACATTTTCTATTGCATTTTTTAATATGATTGCTCATAAACCTGCACCGCTTACTTCACCACCTGGGTGTGATTTTTACTTGACAAGTGAAATTATCGTACCCCATTGGCAAATCTTGAAATGAGTAAAAATATCTCACCCCGCTGGCAGATATTTTGTTTTATTTAGCAAAAAAGTAATAGTAATAAGATTATAAAGCTTATAAAGATTAAAATGCTTGTTAAGATTTGTTTTTTTGCAGTGTAGCCTATTGGCTGAGAGGACTTGATCACATGTACTGGTCGCGTTTTAATCCTGCCCCATCAAAACCTTGCCTGATCAATTACAGGCAATGGTGAAAAAAAAAAAAGGCATATCTTAATTTAGCCATATCACTTACTGATATTTGGGTTATGTTTATTTCACCCCAGGATGACAACAATTAACCATTGAAAAGCTCAATCATCGATTTGAGTTGGCAACCCCTTTAACAAGTGTTTTAGTCTTGTAATGAAGCTTAAAATCTTATTTTTTCTCTAAAGTGGAAAATATTAGCTTGATACTTTTTGCTTGACAAGTGAAATCATCTTACACCACTGGAAAATTTTTAAATGAGTAAAACTCTCTCACCCTGCTGGCAATCTTGTCTTATTTAACAAAGAAGTAACAAATGAGATTCTAAAGGGGGAGGGACAACGTGCGTGTAGGAGCGAGCAAGCAAGCTAAAAGTCCTGGGCTGCGTTTGGATCCGAAATGTATCCTTTCTTCCTGTCCTTCCCTTCCCATGTTTAAAGGGGAGAATTCCGAAAATTCCAGGATGAAATATGGCAGCCATAACAAGTGGGATTCGGTTCCAATTTAAGCGGAGGGAGTAATTATATAAATATAATTAGTAGGCTAATTATATTACCTCAGTTCCCTCGCAATGCTCCACGCAAGTGGGAGATCACATTTGAACTTTATGGGGTAGAATTCCTATATCGGTTGCGAGGGCCATTCAGTTCTGTTTTGTTTTGTTTCTCGTCAATCCTCCCTTGCAGAGCAAGTTTGCTTGCTCCACGTAGCATATTACATCACAAGATAGCTCACTCGAGGGAAGAGAGCAAGGGAACGGAATGTGTAAAATTGGATGTGCGGATCTGAATTTTAACTGTATGGTGTTGCACTTCCTATATGTTGCAAGGGCGGTTCAGTTCCGTTTTTGTTTGTTTCTCGTCAATCCTGCCTTGCAGAGCACCTGTTAAGTTTGCTTGCTGCTCCAACTTAACACATTCCCTTCTCTTGCTCTCTTCCCTCGAGTGATCTTGTGAAGTAATTTGCTATGTGCAGCAAGCAAACTTAACACACCTACACATAGACCATAAAAAAATATCAAAACGTCCGTTCTTGCACGGGCCCTTAAATTTGAGACACTCATTGAGTGTCAAAGAAAATACACTTATGTATGCCCTGTGCCATCTGTTTTATATATACTTAAATAAGCAAACACGTCTCCATCATGGTTACTACTTTCTTTGCACAATAGTCTAATGATGTCAAACTTAGCCAATATACCTATTCTACAGAAAACATATTGTATAAATTATTTTATTAAATAATTTGTGTTCATTTCTTTGGTAATAGTGTTATTTTCTGATATGCAAAGATTGCTGGGAAATACGTGTCGTCCAATGCCAAGTGTCTATTTTTTTAATCATGTGATGATACAGAATTAACGTAACTGTTAACTAGTTCTGGTCAGCTAACAAGCTTGTGAGGAATGAGGCATTGCTACAACTAAGCAAATCCACAAAAGTGGATCTCAAAAGAGAAAACGGACCAGGTGAACAGGGTAGGTAAGTTGCCAAAGTGTATGGCTTTTTTAAAAGCAATCGCCAAACCCGCGACTCTACTGTGTCAAAACATCTTTCTAACCACTTGTAGGAGGGGAGTCAAAGTGGGACTCAGGAAAGGCTGCCATTTGTGAGGAGCCCGAGAAATGGGGGCTCGTCATACACTTCAAAGGACCAGAGGGCCTTGTAATAAAACAATAGACTATTAAGACTTCCTTGGGGGGGGGGGGGGTTCAGGCCATTTGTCGTCATCTGGAAAAGACTGTGATAAGAGGAAGTTGGACTGTTTTGTCATGGGTGTGTATGTGTGTTTTAGGGGCATTTAGGGCAGAAGAGGATTAAGCCCCTGGCCAAAACAATGGGAAAGGAATGTCCTTCTAGACATCTGTGATCTTTCCCGTCCCTCATGTTGGCACCTCTGTCATTGCACCCCCTCCTTCTCTCCTGGATTAAGACTCAAAAACTTCAGTTGAAATGGTCAACAGACCCGGTAAAACTTACAAACATTGTACATGTGATCCTTATATTGTTACATTACGTCTTATGTAATAGGAATAGGAATTGCATGTAAAATGGTTAATCAGGAGGGAATTTTCATGACAACTGCAACATAAAACTATTAATCTGTGAATAATAATCATAATGGTAATCTGTTTGGTATGGATGTAATCCGGTAAAATCAAGGAATCAAATGAGATACATTTCATACCAAATGGAGTTTAGTAAAACATAGTTTCAATAACTCAGGAAAAACTATAACACTGGAATGTCCTCTCTGGTAATCATCTCCTTTTCCCCTCTCCCTACTCAACAACCCCCAAAGGTGGGGGTCTAAATTCCAGATTCGACCACACCTCCAGGTTAATTTATGGCACTGCTGCCTGGTTCAAATGCGGGATTTGGCATAAAAGAAAGGGAGACAAGCCTATCTAGGAAGATCGCAACCGACTTCCCACACCGTGCAGACTCTGTGTTTAGTGTAAGGAAGCTCGCAATCGACTTCCCACACTGTGCAGATTCTGTGTGTGTGTAGCTGAAGCAGGCCGGGTAAGATATTTACTCTGTGTTTCTTTTCTTCATTTTTGTATTTTGTAATTGACTAATAATTCTAAGATAATGACCTACCTGCCTGTTAATAAATTCTTCTTATTTTAACTTGTGTGGTCTCCATGACTCTAATCCATTTTATACCTTTTTCAGCCTAAATTACGACTGAATACTCAGTCGTAACAATTCTGACCAATGACCAACTGATCAGTGGCGTGGTACTTTATGTGGAGTCCCCAAGTTGGGAAAGGCGGCCAAGTTCTGCCAGTAAAAGGGATTGGTGATGCAGGGTTCTGGGAATTTGATGTGAAGAGAACCCATGGACGTTCTACGTCGGTTCTTGTCAAATTAGCCTTAAGGAGCCCTCTAAATGCACGCTGACCTGGGCTCGCAACTATCTATGTAAAATATAATTCATGTATTGTGTTGGCCAGACCCCCAACCTCTGTGTTCTCCACCGAACTGAGATTCGGCAATAGTGCTAATCCCGGGAGCATATATTGAGTAATGGTGGCACACAAGGAAGAGTTGAGTGTAACCACTCTGAGCTTCACGCATGATTAAAGCTAAATTCTAAATTCTAGTTTCATATGGAGTCAGATAATAATGAGTTAAACAATAGTAACTGTTACACTTACTTGTTGTGATCAGATATATTCGATGTGTTCTTCAGCTCCTTTGTGAGTGTTCTAATGCTCCCATTAGAATATTGACATTTGGACGACAGATCGGATATATCCGTGATGACAACATGGCCCCGTTTGCGAACGGAGAATAATAAGAATCATACTGATCCGTTTCAGGCCTGTCTTAAGCGGGATATGGAGCAGCGCATTCATATCTGACTCGTGGCAACGGACCCAGTATATTCTTAAATGTACTTGTGCTCTGTTCATGAATGGAGGATAAATCACTAACCTCTTTTATTTACATCACAACAGCAGAGGAAAAACACATTGCACTTTCCCCTCAGCTATTCCCTCATTGGTCTAGCTGTGCGGGTTCTACACACTCGACAGTAGGAATATGCTGTTCAACTGCTGTCGCTCAACACACAGCTCAGTCTCCCAACTTGTGAAAATGCTTATTGTGGAACACCATCCGTTAATGTCTACCTTTGGTGAGGTGTGTATGCTACTGCACTGCTGTTTATGACATGTACATTCGCAACAGCTGAGCCCCCATTTTCTAAATTAAAATTATTGAAGAACTACCTGAGGAGCAGGGCAAGAGAGACTGGATGGACTGGTTAAACTTTCTGGATTTGAAGGAGATTGCTGATGATTTTACACAATGCAAGGCTTGTCGGATGCCCTTAAAATGAGTGAGTAGACAAATTAGTTTTATAGTTTTTGAATTGTGTGAGCTAATGTTATAGGCCGAGCTAGTTGGGATGTTGTTTGTTTCGGTTTTTACAGTCTTAAGAACCTAGCGCGGTCTCATTTTGACTGGACAGATGTGTTCTGGTTCTCGTCCTAGATATTTAAAACTTCCAAAATAGAAAATTATGGAGGGAAATTAATTACCATCTAAAAACCGTAATAATAAAATGGAAATAATGGTGACCTTTTGATGTTGAATAGGATTATTAAAAGCTTCAAAACAAAAATTGTATTCCTACATTGCAATATTTATTTATACAATGACAACATCCGGTTTGGCTGGAGAATCATAGACATGTATATTAACTAGACAGTACAGTACGCTAAACTAAGTTTTGAAGGACCTGGAAGTAAGCCCGTACTGCGCGTATCACTGGGCTGAGAGTGCAAAATATTGGAGCTCCCATTAAAATGAATGGGAAATATCAGACCTTTGAATGCGACTTTGAATTTTGACCATCGGTGGTCACGGTGGTCACGTTTCATATGAAAAGCTGATTATGAAAATGTAATCTTAATAATTAATTTGACAACATTTCTGGGCTAAAACAAACATTGTTTCACAAACTGCTACAAATAAAGAATGCTATCAGCTTGGTTTTCTCCATCGATTTCAATGGGCAGAAAGCTTTTTTGGGCTCGACAAGCATACTTCCGGGTGCTTCACTGTCTGGCCGCATACAACACCTGCAAAGCACACCAACTCATTGGCATCGCAAATGAAACGCAAGGTTGCAGTGGCTACGGATTCTTCCATTTGAAAACAATGAACTTCCGTTGTACAGAGCCGTAACAATGGATTAGGTGTGATTGCAGCCTGAGAGGGGGCCCATAAAAAAATCTTGCAAAGGGGCCTGTCATAACTAGCTTCCGCCACTGTTGGGGACTCAATTGTCAGGGATGTGGTTTTCTCCAAAAGGCTTGCGTGGGTCGCTTGAATCTACGGTCGTCCACTGCTTTCCTGGGGCGCGAATGCTAGACATTAACAAGCAAGTGCCTTCCTTGCTGGAAAGCAACATTGTGACCCATGTTGGTACAAATGACATTGGGCCTCATTCACCAGTCACTCTATGAACAAATTTGTTCTTAAGACTTTCCTTAAGACTTCTTTGAAATGTTTTTACAAAGAAGTCAGCTGAAGAGAAATTGCCATAAAGCTGAATGAAAATGGAGAAAAACAAAGGTACAGATCCATTATGAAATTCTTAAAGAACATCTTACTAGCTACAAAAGGGCTAAAAAGGCAAGACTTATTTTTCTAACTTGATAATTGAATGTTAAGCCAAGTTTGTGCAATCCATTTCTGATTGTTGACTCATGCACTTTCACATTAACTGTGGCAAGTGAAGTCTGTAGGTCCTTAGATGTTAGCCTTGGGTTCTTGGAGACTTCTAGGAGCATCTTTCGTCAGCTCTTGGGGTGAATTTGGTGGGATGGCCTGTCCTGCGTAGATTTCCGGTGATGTGGAATTTGGATATGATGCATCCAACAGTTGAATGATGTACTTCAAACTGCTTTGAAATGGCTTTGTAACACCTTTTGAGAATGTTAATTTGCCTACTGAGAATCAATAATCTTTTTTCTCAGGGCTTCCGGCTAGCTCTTTTGACCTAGGCATGATATCTGTGTCTGTGTGTATAGATATTGCAAATTATTATCTAATAATTGGACAATCATTTACACCTGTTTTCTGCACCAGACATCAATTTTAATCAATATATTTGATAGTAATGTCATGGGTTTCTACCCTTTTTCCCCATGCGGTCGTTTTTCTCGGTGGCCACGCGAGGGCGCTGCCCTTTTGGTGGATGCTTGCTCCGCCCTGCTTTGATTGCGGAGCTTCTGTCAGCATCCACACCTGTGCGGGTCACCTGAGAGCTATATAAGCCTCCCGTTTCCTTCGTTCGGGGCTTCGATATTGATTGTGATTGTTTGTTTTGTATGGTCTGGTATTATTTGTACTGTTTAGTGTGTGGTATTATTTTTTGCCGTTTTATCGCTTAGCCAGTATGTTATTTTAGGAGACCATTTTTGCTCCCTTTTGTTTGATTGGAGTTTTGCGGGACTTGCCTATGTGCGTTGAGCATTAAGGTTAAATTCCTTTTTTTTTTTTTCATGCTCGCTGCTTCCTGGTCTTTCCTTTTTCTCGTTACCTTTCCTCTTACTGAGATGTAGGGCTTTATCCATACGGTGAGTCAGGGCGTTATTTGTACCATTTATGCTACTCGCCTATTCTAACGCCTCATTGCTGAGACAGGGCTTTGTTCTTGCTGGCTCTTTGGTTATTTATCTTGTAGAAGTATGGGACCGCAGATCTCTGCTCTATTTCGCCTGTAAAATGTTTCTCTCTCCTGGGAGATTGGGCGTTCACGCTTCTACTTAGTTACTTAGCTCGTAGAAGTATAGAGTTGCAGTTCTTTGTTCCATTCGCCTTTGTTTGGTTTTCTTACTGAGAAACCAGGCGTTTGAGCTTCTACTCATTTCCGTGTTACAGTGAGCCGGTTAGTAGCTTCGGTACGTTTGTTCCCTGTTTTGTCTCCTTCTTGTGGACTACGTTCCCCTTTGTTGTGAGTCAGGGTTTTCTTTATTATATTGAGAGGCAGTGCGTGCTATTTTCTATTAAGTTTGCGTTGGTCTTTTGGTACAGCTGTCCTGTTCGTCCTTTTTACCTGTGGGACGATTTTGTTCGGAACTGTTGTTCTGTTCGTTCTCCGGGTGTGTCTCTCCTTATATGGAGCTTGGGCGGTGTTGTGGACATGTTTGTGTGTGACTGCGCGTTTCTGAAGGTAGCCTTTGAATGTTAGCTCTCTGTTCCTTCGCCTCGTTACATATTCCTTTACTGAGAGGCTAGGGCGTGTGTTTTCAATTAAGCTTGCGTTAGTCATGTTTGATAGTAAAGTTATGGGACGACGGTGCTCCGTCGGCTCGCCTGTAAAATGTTTCTCCTGGGAGATCGGGTGTTTACCCCTTTGTTTTCTGCATGTAACTGCGAGCCTATGAAACTAGCTATGGAACGTTATCTCTGTTCCTTTGCCTCGTTACATTCCTCTTTACCAAGAGGCACAGCGTTTATTTTCTATCAAACTCATGTTAGTCTTTTAGCCGGTAATGTCCGGTGCAGCTGTCCGGTTTCGTCCTTTTTACTTGTGGGACGATTTTGTTCGGAACTGTTGTTCTGTTCGTTCTCCGGGTATGTCTCTCCTCATATGGAGCTTGGGCGATTTTGTTGACATGTTTGCGTTTGACTACGAGTCTCTGAAAGTATCCTTGTAACATTAAATCTCTGTTCCTGTTCGCCTCGTTACATTCCTCTTTATGGAGAGGTAGGGCGTTTATTTTCTACTAATCTCGCTTTGGTCTTTTAGCCGGTAACTGTCCGGTGCAGCCTGTCCTGTTCGTTCCTTTTGGTACCTGTCTCCATACATGGAGTTTGAACTGTAGTTCTGTTTCGTCTTTCGGTACATGTCTTCCTATAGGGAAGATTGGGCGATGTTGTGGACATGTTTGTGTGTGACTGCGAGTCTGAGAGTAGCCTTGGAACGTTAGATCTCTGTTCCTTTCGCCTCCTCATATACTATCGTATTATTTTGCAGTGTTTGTTGACTGTGTTTTATTTTTGCCATTACGCTACTCGCCCGTTCTTATGCGTCTCGTTAGGATGCGTATTATTTCTGGCTACTGAGAAACCTGTCCTTGCGCTTCTACTTATTGGCGTGTGACAGTGAGCCGGTTAGTAGCGTCGGTAGGCTTGTTCGTTGTGTTGTCTCCCTCCCTTAACTGCGGGGTTTCCCGCCTTAGTGGCCTTAGGGCTTAATGAATCCCCTTGCTGCGTTTGGCTCCTCCTACCTCACACGTCACGCCACCATTACAAGTAAAGCTAGGGGTGTACTTACTTTTTCCTCAAGAGGAATTTGCATTTATGTTCATTTCAATTGGTTAACTGATTCCAAAGTATACTTTTTTGCATCATTTGTTTAATTAGTTTACCTTAATCAATCAATATGGTTGAAATTAAAATAAAGAATACCGTTTGAGGGTGTACTTACTTACATGACTGTATATCAAATCTACCTTTACTAAGTAAAATATTTTGAAAGGTTGTTTTCAAACAACTAAATGACTTTCTGAACAATAATACAATTCTAGAGAAATTTCAGTTACAGAGCACAGACTGCTTTAGTTAAGGTGGTAAATTAACTCAGTAAAGACTGTAATATGTCTCTGTCCTAGTCTTATTAGACCTAAGTGCAGCACTTGATACTGTGGACCATAAAATAATTTTACATCGTCTTGAAAATTGTATTGGCCTTTCTGGTAAGGTACTTGAATGGTTTCAAACTTATTTGACAAGTAGACAATTTGCTGTTGCCTTAGGAGATTATGCCTGGGAGAAAGCAGACATTACATGTGGAGTACCACAAGGCTCAGTCCTGGGCCCTTTGCTCTTCTCTTTGTATATGCTCCCTCTTGGCAGAATTATCAGAAAACATGGTATAAATTTCCACAGTTATACTGATGATATACAACTTTATATATCTGTATCAGCTGAGGATGTAAGCTCAATCAATGCTCTAGATAGATGTCTGACTGAAATAAAACTATGGACGGCACTACTTAAAATTGCTAATTTCTGCAAATTTACAGCCTTTTCTTCAATTTGAGCTTTAAACCATGGATGTGCAGTGAATAGTTTTTGAGATATTGACACTTTAATGAGACAAATAGAAACTATATGAAAATTGCCTCTCGTGAGCCAAAGCTAATGGGGTTAAAGCTAAGTAGAATTTTGGACAGATTAGTTATCAAATTTGAAAAATGCACAAAATAAAATAAGAGGATAGATTGAGATTGAGGATAGTGAACTAGGCCAATATCCGCTTGTGCGATTGAATTATTGCCGTAGAAATATTTTGCCATGAAAATAAGCGATTAACCAAACATTCCACCAGCATTACACATGAAGCAGCATCAGTTTTGCCATAGAATTTACCCCAGCAATCTATGAGAAGTGCAATATGAAGTAGAAAGGCAGCATTTTTTTGCAGCGAGGCAGCATTTTTAGCAGCAAGACAACATTTTTTTGCAGCAAGTAAAGTCTTACCCAGCTATCATGCTATGTGTCTAGTGGAGCACCCACTATACAACTGGATAATATCCTACTTGTCTAGGGACAATGTGACGAAATGCAATGCTATTGCATTTCTGGATAGACCTAGTTATTCTTTTAACCTTGCTATGTGAGGCCAGGCTGAGCTGTGCCATATGGCTTTACCTTCAGATGTGAGCTTGATGTTGACTTGCAGTTAGGATTTGATTGCCATTAGAAAGCTTACCCATTTGAATTATTTGCCATTAGAAATGTTTTGCTGTGTGAATAAAACGATTAATCCAACATTCCGCATAGGCTATAAAGCAGTTTTGTCATAAGAATTTATCCCAGCAATCTACCAGATGTCCAATCTGAAGCAACAAGGTGCATTAGCACCGCTGTACGATGCATGAGGGCTTGTGAACCTTTGAGCATGCAGGACTTAGTTTTGTTAAAACAAATATACATCAGACATAGGAAGCAGGAAGTCCCCAAAACTGCAGTGAACATTTTGTGGTGAAAACCATCAGATGAAAACCCGGCTAAACGTGGATCCTACTTTCAGATACGAGCTATTAGTGTCGACTTTGCCGTTATAAGATTTGATTGCTATTGGGATGCTTAGAAATGGCATTCTTTGCCTTTAAAAATGTTTGCCTTGAGAATAACGCCAATATAACTCAATATTCCACTGGATATGCATAAGAGATTAGCCTGGCAATCCATCAGATAAGCAATCTGAAGCAGCAAGACGCATTAATTAGCAGCAGCTTTACAATGCATGAGCGTTGGTGAGCCTTTGAGCATGCAGGAATTAGTTTTGTTAAAATGAGCATGTCAGATGTAGGCAGCAGAAGTCCCCATGTGAAGCCGGTGAAGCTGTGCTGCGGCTGTATGGCTTTACTTTCAGATGTGAGCTATTGGTGTCGACTTTGCTGGATTGATTGCCATTAGAAAGCCTAACCATTTAAATTATTTGCTGTTAGAAATGTGTGCCATTCAAAAAAGCAATTTAATGCAACATTCCTCCAGATACGTATAGCTTATTCACCTTATTCCGCAAACGCGGAAACAACAGAAATTCCCGACATTCGATTTGTTTAGCATTTCCGGTTACCATGTAATGTTCCAAAATAACATATAAATAATGTTCCAACATGAACTTTGCCATAAGAAATTAACTCGGAAATCCACCAGATACTGTATGCGATACGAAGCAGCAAGGCAGCATTTATTAGCTGCAGCTTACAATGCATGAGAGCTCATGAGCTTCCCGGGATGCAGGACTTTGATTTGTTAAAAGGAATATTGGACATATAGACAGCAGAAGTCTGACAGCGTGGAGACTTCCTGAGTCTTTTGAAATTCAGCATATTTAGCCATATTGGATTTAATTTGCCAGATTCCATCCACTTCTGAATTCTGTTTAGATCTGGTATTATTTTATTTATACCTTTAGATGGAATACGACCGGATTTAGCCGGAATCGGATTAAGATAACTACGGTTAGCTATGGAGGTGAACTATTTAGCCTAATGAGTGTTAGGTTTGCTCCTTGCTAGCTGAGTGCTTAATGAAGGAAAAAATTAAAAATTCCCTCAGTGTGCCCTAGCGGCAACAAAGATTACATCTTAGGAGCAAATCCATTTTACCTTGTTATGATAAGAATTTTTAAAACTCAAACTAAAATCAATTGCATGCTGAAAGCACGGTACGATCCTCCTGCAAACTTTTCCAAATTCAAAACTCTTTGTAGCAGCACCTATGCAGAGAGTGTGCTTTGTAGAGGTCAGCAGCTCAACAGAGTTCCGCAGCCTTGCGGAAGCCAGACCTTATTGTGGGCTTACTATTGATGATGAAATGGGGGGGCACTCGGAAGGCTTAAAGGGATAGTTCGGAATTTTGGACATAATGTCTCAATTACAACTTACCCATGATGTAGTTGATTGATGGAAACCATTTTCAGATAATTCCATGCTGTGCCTTCTTTTGGACATACACACATTTCTAATGCTAGCGCAACTCTAAGGTATTGAGTATCATCCACTACCAAACGCACTTAAGGGCACCCAAAGCAAATAAAATACGACGACAGTCTATCGGGGTTATTTTCAGTGATTATACCATCATTTTTCAAGTCAAACTATCGTTGAATCATTTACTTTGCGCTCACCTAAATTCTCAGCTTTGATCAGCTCTCGCCAGGAACGGTGCAAACACGCTGTTCAGTCTGTCCTGCTTCGCTGTACTAACTTTTGTCTGCTCTGAGTCTACCAGCCTGCAGTTGTTCGTATATCCTGCTTGTGCTGCTGTTCCTGTCAACCAGCTGCTACGTGTGCATGCAGCCGGTGCTCCAGCTCTGCTAACTGGCGGCGGTGCGTGCCTCTTGCTTGTGCTGCTGCTGCTGCCAACCTGCTGCTGTGTGCACGTCCAGCCGGGACCCCAGCTCTGCTAACCTGCAGCTGTTCCTGCTACTCTGCTCTGCCCCGTCTCCCGCTCCTCCTCCTCCTCTGCTCAGCCTGTCCGGATCCCTGCTACCACCACCAGTCCCTGGCCTCTCCCGCTCCTGCTGATCCCCTGCTGAACTCATTCCCTGATTGTCTGTCTATTCATGTTCTCCCTATGCTTCAGGAGGAATTCTGGTCGAAGCAATAAAATATTGGAGTTATTGAACTTCCTGTGTATTGAGTCGTGCATTTGAGTCCAGTTCATACTCGGAACCGTAACAGTAATCAATCAGCTGATTTCATTATAATGACATAATTACATTAGCTATAGGCTACGAAGTAAAAATCAAAAGTAGGCCATTTGCTGCCAGCCAGTGAAGACTTGTTTGTTAGTCTGATTCATGTGTAGCTATTTTCCCATGTACTAATATATTGACAGTATGCACATTTTCATTTTAATTAACCTGTCAAGCAGTAAGACATATGTAATAGCAGTATTTACTTATCCATTATTAAGCGAAGCTCACAAATCCGCAATGTAGACTGTTTGTTTGTATAGCGCGTCTCTGTCGTTCACGGAATGCGCTCCGAAAAAGCGATAAAAGCGTCTGTGCGCTTGGAGTGCCTGGTGGGTTCCGGGCGTTATGACCCAACAATACTATCCCAGATGATTTGACAGTACCTTTTTGTCCTTTTATCACAATACATTACTTCTTTGTATCACTTCCAGGTTCTTTAGACTACTTACCACAAAATAGGCCACATCACCATATTTTAACGTTCACCTTCACTAGATCTATTTATACCGCATTAACGGTTCATACCATTTCCACCTTTTATTTTCCACCTCACACTATACCATATTACCATCTTTCTATGCCATTTCAACCACACCTACAGTTTCTTTAGGAATTGTTAATCTAGTTCCTATTGACTTTAGCTACTTTCTTTGTGACTCTGCTCTTCTCCTTTTGTGATTTCCGACTAATATCTTCCTTCTTTCGGTGGATTATTGGACCATTTTGTGTCACTGTCCGTACAGATACCCTACTATTTTCTCATTTGAAATGCTTGATTTTCGTGGCGTTCCGGCATAATTTAAGCAGCATAATTTGCAAGAATCAGTAGCCTAGGTCTTACGTTTAAAGCAGATAAAATGCATGTAAAGTAGGCTATAGTTTATTTTTAAAACGGCATTAACGTAGGCTAGTGAAACATAAAACAATCGCAGTTTGACAGCTACAAGCCCTGGGAACACGATTCTTCGTTAAGGTTAATGTAGACATATAAGTAGGCCTACAGGACAGCATTATGCATAGGCTACTTTATTGTTTATGTAGCCTACTTTTGTAATGGGGCGTGACGTGTGAGGAAGGAGGAGCCAAACGCAGCAAGGGGATTCATTAAGCCCTTAGGCCACTAAGGCGGGATACCCGCAGATAAGGGAGGAGACAAGACAAGGAACAACAAACACCACTACAGACGCTACTAACCGGCTAACTGTCAAACGCCAAGTAGAGCGTAAGGACATGGATCAGAACAGCCAGAAATAATACGCGCCCTGTCTCGGTAACGAGACAAAATAAGAACGGGCGAGTAGCGTAAAGACAAACATAAAACAGTAACAAACACTGCAAAAATAATACGATAGTATGAGGAGGCGAAAGGAACAGATATAACGTTCCGTGGTTAGATTTATAGGCTTGCAGTCAAACGCAAATATGTCTACAACATCGCCCGGTCTCCCTAAGAGACGAATTGCACCGAAGGGCGAGCAGAACTACAGTTCTGAACAGAATCGCCCAAATCTCCATACACGGAGAAAGAGCACAAAAGATGAAGGGACAGCTGCACCGAAACTATCGGCTAACTGACTTACACAAGCACAAACACAAATACAAGCCCTGCCTCTCAATAAGGGGAAATGTAACGAGGCGAACAGGAACAAAGATTTAACGTTCCATGGCGATATTAATAGGTTTGCAGTCCAATGCAGAAAAGAGGTAAACACCCGATCTCCCTGGAGGGAGAAACATTTTACAGGTGAGCCGACGAGCACCGTCGTCCCATAACTTTCCTATCCAAATAGACTAACGCAAACTTAATAAAAACACACGCCCTAGCCTCTAAGTAACTAAATATGTAACGAGGCGAAATGGAACAGAGAGCTAACGTTCCGAGGTTATTAATAGAAACACGCAGTCAAACACAAACACGTCCACAACATAGCCCAAGCTCCATATAACTAGGAGGCTAACACCCGGAGAACGAAAACAGAACAACAGTTCCAAACAAAATCGTCCCGCAGGTAGAAAGGGAGTATAGGACGGCTGCAACAAAAGACCTACGCAAACTTAATAGCATGACAGCCTCTCAATAAAAACCCTGACTCACAACAAAGAGGAACGCAGTCCACGAGAAGGAGAACAAACAGGGAATTACGTACCAAAGCTACTTACTGGCTCACAGTAACACGGAATTGAGTAGAAGCAAAACGCCAGGTCTCTCAGTAAGAAAACCAAATAACAGGCGAAGGGAAACAAATAACAGCTACTCTACACTTCTACAAGCTAAGTAACCTAGCAGAAGCGTAACGCCCGATCTCCCCATGGGAAGACATGTGCCGAAAGGCGAACAGAACTACTGTTCCGAACAGAATCGCCCAAAACTCCATACACGGAGAAAAAGCACTAAAAAAGGCAAAATAGAGCAGAGATTTACGGTCCCAAACTTCTACGAGATAATCAACTACCAAGCCAGCAAGAAATAAGCCCTGTCTCTCTAAAGAGACGATAAAAATAGGCAAGTAGCCAAAATGGTACGAGAACTCACAGCCAACAATAACACCACAGTACAAACAATTAACAATCAATGTCGAAGCCCCGAATGAAGGAAACGGTAGGCTTATATACATCTCTCAGGTGACTACGACAGGTGTAAACGCTTAACCAGAAGCTCCGCCAACTCAGCAGGGCGGAGCAAGCATCTACCAAAAGGGCAGCGCCCTCGCGTGGCCACCGAGGAAAACGACCGCATGGGGGAACAGGGTTGAAAACCATGACAACTTTAGGCATTTCATTAGGCACCAATAGAGTTTCATTTGGCACAGATACTGAATTTAGTTTTCACTGAGGTAGTATAACATAGGGGATTTTAACCCGTATCCCCAAATCTTCTTTTAAATATGAGTATATGTTTTTATATATGTAGATACTAATAATACATTAATATTTTAAGGATATAGAGATTCAGATTCAATCTGACCCCCCTGTAACTGTCCCCTTGTTGTCAAATATGCGTTGTCAGTATACAGAAGAAATGCTTTTTAGGGTGTACAGTAGAGGTCCAGATGTGTCACCGCAGTGATTGAAGGGTTTCTTCTCCTGACTTATTTTTCCATAGAGTTCAATAGGAAAATTTGTCCGGAGAAACAACCCTTCAAGTTATCCATCCATAACTACTGCATATCTGGCAGCAGATGGTTTGAGGCTTGTTTGATACATCATACCCTTGATGGCTTAGAGCCATTTAGTCAACCATACTGTTCCAGTGTAATTTAGAGCTAAATCTAGTCCCACCCCCCAATTCCCATAGAGATCCGTTCAAATGCAGAGAGGTTATAGCCTAGTATCGCTTGTAGGAGTACCAGAAAATAAGATATCAAGAGTCTTTTGATATTGTTGGGTCACAGGCATCAGGAAGTCATGGCATGCGAAGGACACGCGACCAAATATTAAAAATGATTACTTTATTCTACATTATGTTCAACTGTCCAATATTTTTTGATGCCTGAAAATGGGGGGGACTATGTAGGCCTACAAAAGGTTCTATAATTTCTAAACGGTTCATCCGATATAGATGAAAAAACCCTCAAATTAAAACTGACAGTCTGCACTTCAACCTCATTGTCATTGTGTCCTTTCAAACTCAAAGTGCTAGAGTACAGAACCAAAATAACAAAAAATGTGTCACTGTCCAATGAATTATGGTGCTCACTGTATGAATAAAACATTTTGAGGGTGTAGGCTACAGTAGAGGACCAGATGTGTCACCACAGCATAATGCTGTCCTGGAAATTATGTCTACATTGAACATAACGAAGAATCGTATTCCCAGGGCTTGTAGCCTAGCTGTCAAACTGCGATTATTTTATGTTCCACTAGCCGTTTTAAAAAAACGATAGCCTACTTTACATGGATTTTATCCACTTTTAACGTAGGTTAGGCTGATTCTTGCAAAGTATGCTGCTTAAATTATGTCAGATCTCCACGAAAATCGAGCATTTCAAATGAGAAGAGTAGGCTATCTGTACGGACAGTGACACAGAATGGCTTGATCATGCACCGAAAGAAGGAAGATATTAGTCGGAAATCGCGAAAGGAGAAGGAACAGAGTCGCAAAGAAAGTGATAATGCAGAGTGGGCGCGCGTGCACGCGAGGGGTTGTCAAATTCTGACAGGCAGTCAAATTTCGGCACAGGAGCCATAAAAGCATTAACCAGCATTATAATTCCAGTAGCTAAATGGTGAACTCATGCAAGCTTTTCATAAACCACGTCAAATTCTTCGAATGTGACATTGTTGGCACACTACAAGGAAATCCATAAGACGTTCAACCTGACAGGAAAACAAAATCTCCGTCTTTTAATAAAAATTTATATATTTAGCCTAATTTAGCTGATCAGATAGCTAGATAGGCTATAGTAGGCTACCCAAGCTGATCAAAGATCAAAATTGCAAACTAGCAAACTATTTAGCTAAGGTTAGTGAACTGATTCAGTAGCCTAGCCATATACTGTATTTTATTCAGCAAAGTAGCCTATACTGATCTTCTTAACGTTACCTAACCATCTGGCATGCTAGCTAGATCAGCAAGCTAACAATTAGTAGGCTGCTAACTACACTCATTAAATGTAAGTGCGAATGCTACTGCGAATGCCAATGCGACTGCGAGTGCCAACGCGAACGCAACTGCGAATGCCAGTGCAAGTGCGGATGAGTGACACGAGTAAACCTGCTAGTGAGATGTTGTGACTAATTAAAGCGCACAGTATAAGGAAATCACATTCGCAGTCGCACTCGCAGACGACAGAATTTTGGCACTGTTGGCCCATAAGAGCCGACATGATAGCTAGCAAAAACCGGTTGGTAGGATTTCAAATAAAAACATCTGAAACAGAAACCGAGAAAGAATGAAAATTCCAGGAATAACCATGCCAACTTTACTAAAATATAGGCATCGTCCTTTTCTTTTGTTTGCTGACCATAGCCTACTATTGTAGTAAAGAGTGCATTGGTTTAAAATCAGAGTTCAGGACCACTTCCGGCCAAGCACGAAGAGTTAACTCACTTATCTTAATGATTGCAGGGTTTCCACTTCTGGTAAATTCAACAGGGACCTCCGCTTTGATGAGCATAAGACACCACAGTCAGCGCAATTCTTAAAGCAGCAACAGAGAGAGCGAAGCACGGTACGAGCGCAAAAACTTCCCTGAAAGGCAACTTCTGAGATATGCAGAGAAACCAAGCATGTTATGTTAGCAACGTAGCACAGAGCACGATGGCAAAATGTGTGAACAGGTAAGGTTAGTGATTTAAATAGCCCTCCCATTTGAGACATAGCATCATGTGAGCTGACGCAATTTAGCGCTTCTTGAGTTGTCTGCCCAAACTAGCTTTGCATCATGAAGCATTGTCAAACATCAATTCCATGTTCTCACAGCAGTCCGATCACAGACAATGCATTTCAGCTAGTGAAGTTCAAAAATTCATATTACGTGCATTCTCATAATAACATAAATAACGTTATTTTGGCTTAATGTTAATGATGACACTAAATACACGAAAGCTGTGAAGTTGGAAACCCATAGGTTTTCTGAAAAAATATCTCGATAACCGACTGTTGTTTATTGGATTTAACGGATTACCTGACAACATGTCCATAGGCTTTACAGTCAAATCAAACGTTCAGCAAAGTTTGGCAAAATTTGCCACAATGGTGATAGTTAACTCAGAGACCCTCCCCAAATGTCTGGTGATCTTGGACCTTGGAGGGTTCATCCGAGGTCAATGCGTGAACACTTCCAAGTTACTGGTGTCATGGTTATTGGCAGCCTCTGTTGTTTCTGCGGTCATTATTCGATTTGGCGTCGTCAGGACGCTCTATCTGATTTTTTCCGCCTCTATTCCGGTTTTTGGATCTCGCCCGGCTATTAGTCCTAACACCTGTTTTGGGTTTCCTGCCGGTTATAAATAGCCCAGGACTTCCGCCTTCCAGCACTTTGATATTGTCTTTACTATTTTGACAACAAAGTCGGTAAGGTATAGGAATTCGGTCACTGTATTTCTGGTTTGTAAAAATAAGAAACGCAGCAAGTCCTGTTATTATTAGGATTAGATTGGTTTATTCTTTTCTTTCCAATCTTTTGCTTTATCCTTTATTCTCTCGGGCCTGTTGCCTTTTGTGTTCAGCTCTTTTGCTACAAGAGCTTAGGTAGCAGGTTTGATTTTCTATTTCTTTCCTTCAACCATGTTTCTGAGGTTTTTCTTTTGGTTTTCAAGCCTCTCGTGTGCGCTCTTTGATTTAGAGCGTGAGGTTCTTTTGTTATTTATACTCGCTATTTTCGAGTCTCGCCTCCTTTTGAGGTAGTTTTCAGTTGGCTGCTGCCGGGAAGTTTTTCTCCCATTCTTTTGTTTAATTCCTTCCCTGGTGCGGTTATATCCGCTTTTGTGTCGTATCTTCTAGATACGCTTTTAGATTCACTCACCAGTTTAGGTTCTCCGAACCTCACACCAACGCCTTACAACTGGGTGGACTCGTGCAAGCAGGAGGCCTCCCGACCATGACTGAATAGACATGTTCTGCACTCGTTTTGCACAAAAAGCTGCCGCGGAGCGACACCGCTTTGCCCGCTAAAATTCCCTGCATGACCACGCTGCGTGGCTCATACGGTGGGGTGTTGCGCAATATGAAATAGAACAAATGGTTATGTATCTAATCTCGCTTCTATGAATAAGGTCAACACGCCACAGTATGGGTCAACAGTATACCAAATGAAGTTACGTGGGGGATGTAGTGGGGTAACACCACATGACACAACCATGCGGTACAAAATATATTCACTTTATTAGATGCTTGTTCTTTGGAAGAAGCAAATCTAAAGTGCAAATACTCACTGGTGATAAAAACCCTGTAAATGGTAAAGCAAGTCATACTCAAGATTTATCCGCTGCCCTGCAGACAGACAATTGATTTGGACGACACCACATCCAGGCGATAAACCCTGGTAACATGAGGGATGAAGCACTGCAAGCCGCAGAACAATCGTCAGAAAGTGGAGCACCATGAAATGAAGCCTGTTAGGCAGCTACACCCCGAGTGGAGTGAGCCACCACCCATGTGGGACACACTGGCACTGCTGTAGGCCATGGAAATCACATCTATGATCCAGTGGGCCAAATGAAGTTTAGATAAGGCCCAGCCCTGCATAGGTGCTCCATAACCAATAAAAAGATTGTTGGTTTTCCACCACAGCCCGTATGCAGAGAAACGTAACGCCGCAGGGCCTGGACGGCACAGTGAGTGAGGTCTTGCTTTCTCAGGTGATTCATGAGGGGGAGGATGAAAAGCCTCCCACATAAAAGGCAGAGAACTCTATGACCATGAGAGGATCTTAGGCTGAAAAGAGGGATCAGTGAGCAGAGAAGCCACAGCTACTGTCGCCCAACCGATAAGTAGTTTTCAAGAATTGGTGCTTCAGAGTGAGATGGCCAAGGGCTTGAGGGTGGCTCAGTGAGAGCTTTAGACTTAGGCAGGCAAAGCCGCCTGACTCCCTGGAGGAACTGGTGAGTGTGATGGTGTGATCAGTGACCTCCATCCAGGAGCTAAATTGTGCAGGCTGTATGGTTTGGATGCCGTAGCAGGCCCTGGCCCTGCAACAGCATATCCATCCTGGTTGGGACACCCTGTGTGTCTCCAACCACCGCTGTAATGGGCACATGTGCAGTGGCCAAAGTGGCACGACCTGGGCAGCTGCTGCCATCAAAAAAACCTCTCTGGAGGTGAAGTGGCTCTTGCCCTGTTTAGGGTCAAACCCCGACTGACTAAATGGGCCAGCACAGATTCTGTGTCCCTTCTAGCTTGCGCCTTTATTAGGGCACAGATTCGCCAATTGCAAAGGGAGGACTGAGTTATCTTACTCCCTTGCCAGGGCCAGCCCTAGCCTTTTAGTAGTCCTAGGCAAGATCTGTAGATGAATCTTTATGGGAGAAATAAATATCACCCCAAATTACTGAGATGCAGGGCCATTTGTAGACTCCTTTGATTGGGGAGGCATCAAGAGATGCTGGTGGGGCACAAGGGGGGAACAAAGTAGGGAGGGTCAATCTTTTGCCTTTTAAAACTAATTTCCTGCATTTCTACACAACCTCACACAGGGCATTTTGTAAAACAAAATGTTTTATTTTTGAACATTTTGGAGAAGATTTTCAAAGCCCTATATAGGCGAGATTTGAGTTGCATTCATATAAAGCTAAAGCCATGGTAAGCTAATCAGTACATTAGTGGATAAGATAATTTCGAACCCCCCCCTATTAGGAGGACAACTTTATTTATGCCCAATAATACCGAATCATTATCTAATCTTACCTTATCTCAAACATCCACAATCTTTATAAAACTTTTAAAAAAAAAATGTTTTTATAAAACCCCATTGTAATTTACAATGGAGGTCCCAGTGATGCCTTTGAACCTGGGTAATGGTCCCTGAATGAAAACCCCTGCACTTAAGTAAAGGGTGGAAGAATAGAATAATGTTTACTCTGCAGCCCTGCAAGACCACCATGTCAGTAAAATCTTGTTTGACCTAAGCCTGTAACAACTTTACTGTCATAATAGTAAGCACGATTTCAATTAAGCCCCCTGACCAGTCAAAAGTCTGGGAATGTATTTGTCCAGTGCACAGCTGGGAAAAATGGTGCAGTGAAGCTGGGACATCCTTCTACCTAATCTGTGTCATCATCCACTGCAGTGAAGGTCATTGGCTCAGGGAATCTGTCCAATACATGCTGCTTATCAACCCAGCTGTGAGCGAGCCTTCAGAACAGATTACACATAACTGGGGTTTGCAGGGCTTAGAGAAATAATGCCCTATCCTGGCAGAACCTCGCTCATTGCATCACATAAGAAAATTATCCAGCTGTCTCTGACTCACTCAATCACATTCTCGCTACTACTGTAAGACTACCTGCATTTGTCTCTTGAAAATGTGTGATTTTCCCCATGACAAGAGCTCATCTCCATCACACAATTGATTCCTGAGAGGCCTTCCTGGAAATCAATATGCTAAAGATTAAAGTGTCAATATGACACCTCAAAATACTGTAGGTGTGAGCCCTCAACATGGTGGCTTGCAGAATACCGGTTGTAAAAAAAACAGTGTTAATATACATTTTTATTCTTTTGGATGTTTGTGACTGTTTTTTTTTTAACTTGCTGTTTCAGAACAAATCCATTGCTGAACAAGGGCAGGGGTCTGGATTAAATCGACTAAGATATTTTAAGGACAACTGCAATTCAATAAAGCAAACACCAAAAAACTTTCCCAGAGTAAACCAACATTTGAACCACAAAGAAGGGACTATTTCCAAATGGAGGTCTTGTGTAGGACACTAGATTTCGCAATGATGTTACTTTTTCTTTAATGATTGTTACAATACATTCAATCCCATTAGTGAAATGCCGAGATGAGCTGTGCTGTTTCCAGTGTAACGGATGTCTTCTCAGTACTTACAACTGGTATATTTCAAAAAATATATTAGCTAAATGATAAAAATGTTAAGAATGTTAAAGAATTAAGAAATTAAAAATATAAAATTGTTAGTGAAAATATTTGTTTTGGCCAGAATAGTATTACAAAGTAATATTTAATGCTAATAGCATAATACATAACTGCATTCTTGACGTCTGGGTTCTGGCCCATATGATAATTAGTCATATGACTTTCTTGCTTACTCTAACCATTTTACTTGAGCTACAGTATAATGGAGTACAAATTCAACAAAACATCCCTCTGGAATACTAGGGTCCGTGTAACGCTTATCAGTTTGATTTCCTGATGCATATATCTCAAATTGAAAATTGGATTCGATATTTTAATAGAAATTTTTTTATCCTTGAAATTATAGGAAAATTGAGAATTCACACTTGTTTTTCCAATTTTCTGATTTACCGTTTGTCTTTTGAAAGGTGAAAATTGCATTGTGCGTGGGTGGGAAAACCGGGGCATTTTCTAATATCAACGATCAATGGACGGACTCAACCATGACCGTAGGGGAGTGATAACGTCACCCAAAATATTTCTGTCTTATTGGTCACCGGGGCTTTAATGAGCATTTTACCTTGACTTTTATGGTGCAGGATAAGTGCCAAAAATAAGGAAGAAGCAAATAACTTTATAGACATATTCTGAAATATTCTCTCTGGACAATGATGATATTATAACCATCAGCATGAAGCCCCGCTGTCTGCGTAGTTTGAATAATGTGTTTATGTAGTTTTTTTTAAATCCTTTTTGTGCCCACCATGATATGGTTATGCGTTCAACCTCAGGTGGCTGTTGGAAGTTATATCGCTATAATCTCATAGGGGTGTGTGACCTTTCAAGGAGTTTTTGCGCTTGTACCGTGCTCACTCACTGTTTCTGCTTTAAGAATTGCGCTAGTCGTGGTGTCTCATGTTCGTCAGGTTAGTCAGGTCCTACCAGAAGTGAAAATCCCGCAATCCTTAAGATAAGGAGCCAACTCTCCGCGTTGCTTGGCCTGAAACTGTCCTGAACACAAAATTTTAAACCGATGCACTCTTCACTTCAATTGTAGGCTAACATACGGCCAGCAAACATAGAGAAAAGTAAAGTTAGCATGGTTATTCGCAGACCAGCTCTGTAACCCAGAATTTTCTATTCATTCTCGTTTCAAGATGTTTTTATTTGAAATCCTGCTGCTAGCTATCATCGTTAGCTCGAACGTATACGCTATCAGCACTGCTATCATTTATAATCCTTGGGGAACTAACCTAATGTTGTCTACATTCCGCTTTAGAACATTAATCGAGTGTGTTGCATACTGTTTGTATTGCAGTCTGCTAATCGTCGGCTGATTTGAAGGGGATTCGTAGCGTTCACGCTTGCTATTTTTAAAAATTATTATTTTTTTATTATTATTTTATTCTTGTGAAGCACTTTCTGACCTTGTTCTGTGAAAGGTGCTATATTAAATAAACTTTACTTACTTACTAATTCATAAAGACCTGTGTTTGCGATATTGTGACTGGCAACTGCATGGGTGACTTTGTACTGCTGCTGCTGGTTGATGTAGTCCGTGTCCGGTGCATGCGCGCTAGAGCTGCTGTGGAGACTGCCGTTGACCGCTGTATTTCGTATTGCATGTTTCAGGCTATAGCTATGTTCGGATCCTGCAAGGTATTTTGTGCAATAGAACCGGAAGCTAAAGCTATCCTGTGCTAACCGGAAGCTAATTAGGCCTGGTACATACTCTACGCAAGGAATGCGCGCAACGACGCAAAGAGCAACGCAGGGGGCGTTTCTCGCGTTCTTGCGTAGCAAAATGTGCAGTCCAAATTTTGTAACGCGACGCAAACGTGTGGTGCAATTCCACACGTTTCCGTTAGAGGTGCTAAATGTAAATACTGTTCAATAACTGCAGAATTGCAGACTACACAAAGTAGTAATAATTTCCGGTTTAAGGTTACTCGCTCCAACCAGATTAGCCTAGGCTGCCAACTAGCGGACAGGGCGAAAAGAAGCCGGTAAACGCGCGTATAGTATGTAAGCAAAGACCTCGCGTATGTCCCGAATATGCGTTGGCGTTCATGTTCCTTGCGTAGAGTATGTACCAGGCCTTACTCTCCATCCTCCCTCTCAGGAGCAAATCTAACTGTCATTAAATGGTTCACCTCCGTTGCTAACTATAGTTTATCATAATCCGATTCCGTCCTGAGGTATAAATAAAATAATACCAGATCTAAACAGAATTCAGAAGTGGGCAAAATTCGGCAAATTAAATCCAATATAGCTAAATATGCTAAATTTTGAAAGACTCTGGTAGTCTCCACGCCATCAGACTTCTGCTGCCTATGTCCGATATTCGTTTAAAAAAATCTAAGTCCTGCATGCTGGAAGGCTCATGAGCGCGAATGATAAATGCTGCCTTGCTACTTCGTATCGCATATCTGGTGGATATCAGGGTTAATTTTGCCAAAATTCATGCTGCTTTATAGGCTATGCATATCTGGAGGAATGTTGCGTTAATTGCTTTTCGAATGGCACACATTTCTAACGGCAAATAGGCTAATTCAAATGGTTAAGTATTCTAATGACAATTAATCCAGCAAAGTCGACACCAATAGCTTGCATCTGAAAGTAAAGGCATACGGCCGCAGCACAGCCGGCTTCACATAATAATAATAATAATAAAAATAAATAATAATAAATCCTCGTAGCTGGGTCAGGCACGCTGTCTCAAAAGTGTTTTTTGGGGTCAGTGGTTTACTCCCTATTATCTTGCCTGGTAAATACTAAAAAATGTTAGGCAAACAGGGAGTGATGAGAAGCAGAGCCTGACGCCAAAGATTGCTTTCCTTTTAAATCTCAATAAAATATTTCTTAATTCAATCGTGAGCTGCCTGACTGAAATAGCCTACATAGCACATGTGAACACTACAACACTGTCCACTTTATTTAATTGTTTTTATAAATAATCAATTCTCATTTTAGTTTTTAGATATATTTTTATTGGTGGACCCATGTTATGATATAGGCTACTATTTTATAGCTTATGAAGCTACTCTATGGGAATTGGGGGGTGGGACTAGATTTAGCTGGATGGATCTCTTTAAGGGCTATTTCACTTTAAGGGCTATTTCTCCTGACAAATTTTCCTATTGAACTCTATGGAAAAATAAGTCAGGAGAAGGAAACCTTCAAGTTATTCATCCATCTACTGCATATCTGGCAGCAGAGTGATGGTTTAAGGTTGTTTCATTTAGCCATTTAGCCAACCATGTGTTCCATACTGTTCCAGTGTAATTTACAGCTAAATCTAGTCCCACCCCCCAATTCCCATAGAGATCCATTCAAATGCAGAGCGGTTATAGTATCGCTTGTAGGAGTACCAGAAAATAAGATATCAAGAGTCTTTTGATATTGTTGGGTCACAGACCTCAGAACGTCATGGCATGCAAAGGATATGTGACCAAATATTAAAAATGACTTTATTCTACATTATGTTCAACTGTCCAATATTTATTGATGCCTGAAAATGGGGGGGACTATCTACAAAAGGTTCTATAATTTCTAAACAGTTTATCCGATATGGATGAAAATACCCTCCATTTAAAGCTGACAGTCAACCTCACTTCAACCTCATTGTATCCTTTCAAACTCAAAGTGCTAGAGTACAGAACCAAAATATCAACAAATGTGTCACTGTCCAATGAATTATGGTGCTCGCTGTATTTCTACTAAACCAGAAGTAGGCATTGCACAGTAAAGTTAACAAGGGGAAAAACACTGAATGTTACAGCCTACAACTTTTCAATAATATATTGTTGTTCCTATATCGGAACATGATATTTTAGTGTGTAGAAATGATGCCAAGAGTTTTGTTTGATATGCATTTCATCGTCTGTGACTGTAGCAAGAAGAGCATGAAATAAGTCATGCATTCACTTGTACTTGCAGTAAATACTAATGTGTTCAATGTTTTCAACATACCTCCAAACCATTGAGACGCTTCATACATTATATATTGGATGCATTTATGAAGTAATAGATTATAGAACTTGTCATGGTTTTGCAGCTCGCTGTTTCTGTTCTGCGGACGTTTCCTTTTGGGTCCGCGGGACAGCCACCTCACAGTACACAAAAGCCTTTATGGAGGTACCAGCAACCCCACCCGGGATAGAGCAAGTGCTGGCTACGCAGCACGCTGCTCTGGCCTCTCATGAGGGGGGCATTTGTGCCCTCCAGGTGCAACAGCAGGCTTTGTTTGCTCAGTAGGGCCAATTAGTTGGCAGACAGCTTCCGCTTACTGGCGGTCGCAGCTGAACCCACCGTCTCACAAGCACCAGTCCCTGAGAGTCCTCCTCCTTTGCCCTTCCCACTCACTGCTAGGGAGCCCAAACTCCAACTTCCCCTCCGGTATAACGGGGAGTCAGGGAAGTGTCGGGGCTACCTATCACAGTGCTTAATTTTTTTTAAGGCTCAACCCTCACGTTTCACCTCTCACAATTCCCGGGTAGCCTTTGTGTTGTCACTGCTCACCGGTACCGCTCTCGCCTGGGCAGATCCCTTAATTCGGGCTAACGCTCCTGTTATGAGAGATGTAGTTACGCTAAAGAGATGAAAGAGATGGTGTTGGTATTCGACCATGATATTTCTGGTCAGGAGGCGTCTCCACCAGGGCAACGATACGGTAGCAGGCTTTTATATCGTGTTTCGAGCACTGGCAGGAGAAACAGGGTGGTCTGAGGGTCCCCTGATGACGCTATTCATTAATGTGTTGTCGGATCCCATTAAAGATGCCTTGGCAGTGCTTGAACCGCCTGCTACATTCAATGTCCTGGTTACGACGGCTATTGATAACCGTGTCAGGGAGCGAGTGAGAGAGAGAAGTGAGAGGAGAGATCGCTTGACTCGCTATCCCTCCTCTCTTCCAGTAACGCCTCCAGCCCCCTCTTTCGCCCACTCCTCTATTAACGCAGAGGAGCCTATAGTTGTGCTCTGCGCAAGCCCCCGCAAGTTAAATCACGCGAGGAGTGGTGTCGCTACTGTAGGCACAAGGGGCACACGAGAGCTGTGTCCCAAACTGACGGGAAACGGGGGGGGGGGGGGGGGGGTCTCACTAGGGGAATGAGGGACCTTAGTGAGACATGATAGTACAGGCCCCCGCACCTTTCTGCCAGTTCAATTGCTCTGGAATCAGTGCTCAATCAAAACCGATGCGTTTATTGATTCCAGAGCAGTTGAGTGTTTTATTGATGCTAAGTGGGCCTTGGAGCTTAAAATGCCAGTTCATCGCCTCTTTTTAAAACCCCGTTTTATCACGGCTCTCGACAGGCGCCCATTGGGCTTCAGTACGGTTAATGAGACCACAGGGCTGATTTGCATGCATGCGGTTTTCGGGGATCATTCGGAGCACATCCGGTTCTTTCTCATCGATTTCCCGGCTTATCCCCTGGTTTTGGGGCATTCCTGGCTAGTGCAACACGGTCCACACATTAATTGGGGTAGGAGCAATGACACCATCCTCCAATGAGGTCCCCAATGGGGTCCCCTCACATTGTCGACTGACGTCATCGTCTGCTTCTGGTGGGCGTTGGTCCCAGCCAGAACTTGACTCTGTCAGTGAGGAGGAGGATTTCCCTGCCCATCTGGTTGGGTCCCCTCCTCTCTCGGAGGATGGAAAGGAGAGTTTAGCCTGGGATTCGCTAGCCGACGGAAATACTCTTTGGGACGAGGTCTCCCTGGACGGTTGCTCTTTGATTCTGAAATTATGTGGGACTCCACTCCCCATTCTCCCTCCCGTATTGATGATACCCAGGTTATGGGAGCGCTTTAATTCCACCTGCAGCTAACGTGCTGACCGAGTATGCAGACCTCGCTGAGGCATTTAGCAAACAGCGAGCCACTACCTTGCCACCGCATTAACCCTACAACTGCGCCATAATTTACATCCGGGCACAGTACCTCCTCTGGGTTCCCTATACTGCTTATCGGCCCCGGAAAGCACAGCTATGAGAGAGTAACGGCTTCATCAGACCCTCCACCTTGCCTGCTGGTGCGGGTTTCTTTTTTGTGGAGAAAAAAGACAGGAGTCTCAGGCTGTGCATTGATTGTAGAGCATTAAATGACATCACTATTAAAAACCGGTATCTGTTGCCACTCATGAATTCCACATTCGAGCGCCTCCAGGGGGTGTTGGTGTTCACTAAACGTCTTACATCACGCTTACAATTTAGTGCGGATGTGTGAGGGAGACGAGTGCAAAACAGCTTTTAACACTCACAGCGGAAACTACGAATATCTAGTGATGCCTTTTGGGCTCACTAGCGCCCCCTCTGTCTTTCAGGCACTAGTTCATGATGTGCTCAGGGAGATTTTGGAGACATTTTTTTCGTCTTTGTCTATTTAGACGACATTTTAATTTTTTCCAGCAAGCTCACTGAACACATTGCGCATGTCAGACAGGTTTTAAAAGCACTTCTCAAAGCTCAATGTTACATCAAGGCTGAGAAGTGGAACTTCAGTGGAACTTTCTGAAGGAAAACTCAGCAGTCATCACGGCACTCACGAAGAAAACAGCGCCCACGCGTTTCCAATGGAACCCTAAGGCTGAGGCTGCATTCACAGAGTTAAAGAGGCGATTCTGCTCTGAGCCCATCCTTATCACTCCCAACCCCTCCCTCCCCTTTGTGGTAGAGGTAGATGCATCTGAGTTGGGGGTAGGGGCCATTTTATCCCAGCATTCTCCCCTGGATCAGAAAGGTCACCCATGTGCCTATTTCTCTCGTGGCCTTACACCGGCCGAGAGGAATTATAACGTGGGGGAACGGGAGCTTCTTGCGGTGACATTGGTGCTGGAGGAGTGGCGTCACTTGCTAGAGGGGACCGAGCACCCCTTCACTGTGTGGATGGACCAGTAATTAATTCACATGGCTTCTCATACCATAGCTATGCTGATGATACTCAACTCTTCCTCTCTTTCCCTCCCTCTACCCCACAGGTTAAGGAGAGGATATCTGCTTGTCTGACTGACATCTCTGAGTGGATGGCTACCCATCACCTGAAGCTCAACCTTGACAAGCCAGAGCTCCTCTTCATGCCATACAAGACCTCCCCACTACTTGACCTCTCCATCACCATTGACGAGACCATGGTGGCTGCCTCCCGCTCTGCAAGGAACCTGGGGGTGGTCCTGGACGACCGGCTGGACTTCAAAGAGCACATCAGGGCAACAGCACGGTCCTGCAGGTTCCTCCTGTACAACATCAGGAGGATTCAACCGTGGAGGTCACTCCACTGGCTGCCAGTTGCAGCCAGGATCAGGTTCAAAGTTCTGACCCTGGCCTACACTGCAGCCAATAGGACAGGCCCCGCCTACCTTCAGGACTTAATCCAGAACTATGTTCCTGCTCGACCACTTCGCTCTTCTACAGCAGGGCGACTCGCACTTCCCCCCATCCGTGTCAACGGCTCTCGCTCGTCCCGACTGCGGAGCTTTTCCACCTTAGCTCCTCAGTGGTGGAATGAACTTCCCATTCCTCTACGTTCTACTCGAACCCTGCCTGCGTTCCGTCGAGGCCTGAAGACACACCTCTTCAAACTCCACCTTGACTGATATTCTAACCTAGGACCTCATGGTACTAGTTCCCTGTGTTTTCCTGTCTGTTTGTTATAGTTTATAATAGTGTTTGGAATAGAAGTGTAGTATAGCTGATTTACCCACAGCTTACTGTGAACTACAGTCAACGTTCATTACTGGGGATAGCTGCTACATTATGGGAAGGATGTGCTTTGTCTATAGTGACCTTGATGACGTCTCTGTATGCACTTATTGTACGTCGCTTTGGATAAAAGCGTCTGCTAAATGAATGTAATGTAATGTAACGACTGTACTTTCTGAGGAAAATGTGTACTTTTAATGTGTGCACTAAAATGATGACTCTCTTCAACAAAAGTTTTATTGAGTCTGTTTTGACCTTTTGCATTTGGGCCTGGTTTTGGTATATAATTATAGTCTTGGGCATTTTGTTAAAGTGGCAGGTAAAATCATTTGGGTAAATCAGGTCCAGCTTTCCGATCTTTATGACAGGCAGGTCTTGATGAAGGCTTCTGCCATACTGGCCTGAACATCCCTTGCCCAGACAGTTTGAGCTCCTACCCTCAGGCTGTAGATAGAGTCCTGTCCTCGAGGACCAAAATATTCAAAATCTCTTTTATTCATATGGAAATTAGTAGACTGAATTTGCACAGGTGATATTTTGCACTTAGCACTTTAATACTTGGTAATCTGCTCATGCACAGTCCTCATTTTATGTGATCCTGATGTTATTTTATACCATTTGTTTTTGTGATCTGTACAGTATTCCATTTTAGCTGATGTGTTTTTATGTATTTATGGTTTTTAGTTTTTGTTTTTAGATTATTGTGTTGGACAATTGTTGTAATTTTGTGTTGTAATTGTTGTAGGTTTGTGTTGGTTTTAGTGCACATGCTTTCAGATGCATCAAATTAGCAATATGTCAACAATGCACCTGACCACACATCATCTTAAGACTAACCTACCCAAATGGGCGCAAGTTCATTTGCTATTAAACAATGTGGGAGATAGATGGGAAAATGACAACTGTGTTGCTCTGAAACTAGGAAATACACTTGTTTGGATTAGGAATGGGAGGTAAACGGACCACCATTTGTCTGATGTTAGGGGTAAGGGGGGGATCTGACCATTGGATGAGGGGGGTCCATCAAAGTTTTAGGCAATAGTGGGTCTGTGTGTAAAATGTACCAATGTCTCTTAATAATGTTACCAAACACTCGACCCACCCGGAGAGTATTGGAGGGAGCATTTTATCCGTTGATTTCCTGTATAGTTCAATCACAAACCCTTTGCCCTTTTTAATTACCAGTATGTCCAGAAAGTTGAGACTGTTTTTGTCATATGCTATCACGAGCTTCAAGTGTTCATTGCTGGTGTTTAAAAATGAATGAAAATCAGAAAGAAAACCATTATCAATGTAGCAACGCCAAAGTTTAATGTGATTTAGAAACAGGCCAGATTTACTAAGGGAAACAGTCGCAGCCAAAACATTTACTATATTGCGGCTGTGGCTGCAGATACTGGCACATTAATGACCAATTTACTATGACTGGTCTTAATTACGCAATCAAAGAAATGAAACACCCCAATTTACAATGTTGTGGTAGTAGAAACTGCAGTAGTAGAAAATGGTCAGAAACAATGACTCGTCCAGATTACCAGGTGCTAAGAAATGGATACAAACCAGCACAAGTAGCGAGATAACCACAAGAAAAAGAAAAGTATATGTGGAACACAACACCGTATTATAGCATATACACCAACGGAGAGGAGAAATGTTTTGAATGACATCCCATATAAAATTAATTAATGAACAGTACAGGATGTAAAGAAAAGATGGCGTGATTTTTGAAAAACTTTCCTACAACACAATGCGGTTAAAAGACACAGGTGGTGGTCCAACTAAGGAAAGAATATTAAAACAGATAGAATAACTGGAAAAATACCTGCAAAATGAGCAAGTCATGGGGGTGGGAGGAATAGCCACAGATTAACTTGTGATGGGAGAAGGCCACAGAGTGTCTGATAGTACAACTGTATTCAAAATTCATTATACCTACCTTTCAATAAAATAAATAGCCTACAATTTCATAGTAGGCTATATCTGAAAATAAATGAGAAGTGATTAGTAGAAATATTTTAAATTCCATCTCCTTTCGAGTGCTATGCGGTAGAGATGTATTTGTTCTGCCGACCAAGGATGTGCATATAGGCTCCAGCCCGACACCTTTCTCCAGCATCTTGTGTGTGAGGTTGGCTCTATCACCGCAGAAGAATTTCCGCCTGCTTTCAGGAATTCTAAAAATTCCCATGCAACGAGGAGAGTCTCAATTACTGCATGCTTTAGTAGATCAGATGGAATACTTAATTGGCCTAATTTACATAATCTCCACCCTGTTTTAGCGTTTTCACTCCAGGTATACATATGCATGAAGACATTTAACTATACATCAAAAGGAAAGTTGCAGAGTGACGTAATCCCCTCAAATTAGTAATCCCCTTAATAGTGATTTTGACCCAGTGTGGCAGTTTAGTAAATCCGGCATAGATATTGCAACATTGTAGAGACTGCTCTTGCGTCGGAAAAGCAGTCACAATCCTTTATTAAATCCGGTGCCTATTGTCATGGCGGAAAACAACATCCTTTTCAAAGAGATCCCTGAATAGATTGCCGTAATTCGTTTTTTGTTTGCATGTACATGCCATTTCCAAACATAAAAAATAATCAATTCTGCCACGTCTTTAAAACAGGATGTGCTCAGTTGTCCACAGGAGCACGTTGGCTAAGAAATAATTAAATCAGGCCATAGCTTTTACCATTTTCTTGACATATTGACAACAATGGGCTCTTATGATTATAAGATAGATGATTTAACAGTTAAACTTACTTTACATATAATGTTTTTAGTAATGGTATTGTTATACTGAGGCATTCCTGCCTCAGGATTTCTCATTGCTTCAAAAAAATGGGATCATTCCAAGTGGATTAACCAGCTCAGTCACTTCAGGACCTTAGTGCAACGATAAAACCAATGTCGCAGATTGCATCCTGACAAGACACTACTGATTGTGACCAGATTTTCTGCAATGCACAGTTGACCATACTTTTTCCCTGGAAGGGAATGTTTCAGTCTGCAGGGAATCCCAAACCTTACCACCCAACAGAGAGACAATATGTGCTAGCTGGCTGGCTGCACACTTTTGGTAGGATGCTAGTGCGCATGAATTCCTCCTGAATTGATGAGGGCGGATCCATGCTAATAGAAATGGGCACTCAAAACTGAGGGAGAAAGGAAGAGTGGGGGGAGGGGTAAACATAAGAATCATCCACTGTCTTATACCTAAATCCATTTAACTAATGGCCTCATTTTCTGTATTTGTTTCTCATCTTCTTAGATACTATAATTTATGCAAAAGGTATAGAATAAGTGTTTGGATCTTTCATTGGTCCTGATGTATGCTTAAGACAGGGATGTCAAACTGATTCCATCGAGGGCCGAGTGTATGCAGGTTTTTGTTCCAACTGTGCCCTACACCAGCTGATTTCACTAATTAGCTCAGCTCTTCAACCAAGGAGGTAAACTAATTAGTGGAATCAGCTGGTGTAGAGCATGGTTAGAACAAAAACTTGCATACACTCGGCCCTCGATGGAACGAGTTTGACACCTCTGGCTTAAGAGGTCAACGTATACTCATAAGGTTAATAAAACAGTTCAATACACAATCAAAAGAGTATACATCAGCAATTCATGAAAGATGCACTACAGGCTCACTTAAGGCTAATCTAATGTTAAGTATTTAATACACAGGGCAATCAACAGGGCAAATGCTTAAGTGATGTCTGAGCAGTTTTATCAATTCCAATGAAATATAAACCACCCTTTTTTCAGCATTGTTCTACACATTCCAAGAAGTATTATTTTTTTCTCCACGGAAAAGGCAATATGACCAACAATCGGGCTCAGTAAAATGATCACATGACCAAAACACAGTACCACAGTATTTGGAAAGGACAAGAAAATCTACAGAACTGCAACACTCCAGGAGGCAGGGCTGCCTACTAGAGACTGCTTATTGTGAGTTTGAAAGAGAGCCAGTGAGAACTTGCCAATAGCTGGTTAGACCCTGTCTAGATAAATTATTGCAAACAGTCAGATGAGCATACTGTTAAAAGGTGTGTAGGGTAGCCTTATGTGGGCCATGTACAGTATTTAAATTGTAATTGGTAGATCCAACATTCCCTGGAGGCTTTCACACATGATAAAATTTAAATGATTGCACTTTGATTTATCAATGACCGATCATTTCAGATCAAGAACAATCATAGACTAGTGGGGAATCATGACATAACTAATGATTTTGCCCAATTTTCCACTTAAAACACATACGGAAGAACTAGCAGAAACACAACAAGCTGAGAAAACCTATATAGTCACTTTTTTAGCAGTACACAGGTCTCATTCAGGGCTGCCGTCAGAGGGGACAACCGAGTACTTTGTCCTGGGCCCTGGTGGGGGGGCTCAATGGTCTGTGAACTTCTCCCGTGCCTGTGAATTTCACCCGGCAGCCCTGGTCTCAGTCACTTGTCCAGAGAATGTACCTTTTCTTACATTATACACAAGCACACACTTGCCTATGAGGCAGGAGTAAGAGTAGTGCATCTAAACCATACAATTATCATACAGCCTACAAATACCTAGGAGTTGAAATGGATGACCACTTAAGATTTAATGTATATGCATGGGTTAAGTCTAAGTAACTACATCAGAGGCTGTTCTTTCTTAGGAAATGGAATAATTTTAGAGTAGACCATCGTATCCTCCACACGTTATTAATCTGTTCTGCAGAGCGTTCTGTCCTTCAGCCTGGTCTGCTCCTTTGGAAACATGTGCGCTCAAGATCATTCCAAATTGCAGCACATGATCAAGATGGCAAGTGGGATCATTGGGGTTGATCAGGTGTCTGCAGCACAGCTGTACAATGACCTTATTTTAAAGAAGGCCGATCAGATCCTCAATGATCCTACCCATCCTCTTCACCTGAAATTCTGAAGGAGTAGCAGGTCGAACAGCAAAATCCTGCAGCAGAAAATGCGAACAACAAGGTGCAGTAAATCATTTGTACCAACAGCAATTAGATTGCTAAATGATAGACAGATGAGGCGACAGAACAGGATGCTTTCGTGTTTATGTACCTATATCATTAGGCTTGTGTATACTGAAGTATTTATATTGTATATGATGTTTATTGTATATTTCTATGGAAAAAAGAATAGAACCCGCACACTTACGTATATGCTCTGAAAATCACCAGTTTATTGACAGCGTTTCGAGCCCAATAATAACACTTCATACTAATGTTTTTAATGTCAATATAGCTAATGGCTTCACTCTGGCTACTGCGGCCTAATTGTCAGAGTTGCTGTCTCTGACACAGAGGATTATGGGTTCGAGCCCAGCAGGGCACATGCTTATTTTCCACAAAAACAATGTGCAACTGTTAAGTACTTTTCATTTATTACACTGTTATTATTTTCACATTAACGTATTTTTATTGCAAAGGCAAAAGAGGTTTCCAATATTAACTGTTCAATGTTTCACTTGTATTTCACTTGCAATATATCACACCCTCCCCAAACCGGAAGCTCGCTCTTGTCTGGTTTGGGGTGGGTGTTACGCTCTGCTCTTGCGGTCATGACTGACTGAAGTCCGAACCTCAACGTACCCTTGCCTCAGCCAACATTTCTTTATTCATTAATTTCTTCACTTCAGCTCTGTTCACTTTATCCTTTTCACACATAACACAATGTCACCATAAAATGAACTACTAGGAAAATTAAGAATTTATGATAATACATTAAGAATCGACAATAGCCTATAAGCTGCAATCCCTTAAGACATCGGATTTATAAACCTCCAATTCCCCAAACATATCTGATTCATGGTTAGTCACTTTAAAAAAAATTAGCCTCCGAACATTGCTCTAGTCTACGCTACTCTGCAGACAATGTAGCTTACTGCAAACACTTTTAATTATAATAATAATAATAAGACAAATAATCTCTGGTAAGCTACTTTCTTAGTAGTATCTATTGTTACCTTTCTGGCTAAGATGGTTAGTGTCAAGCCTTAGTATTGCGAGAGACGTGGGTTCGTACCTCGCCTGGTTGATATTATAGTGTAATTTCATTTTGGACTCAAACAGTGTGCACATGTTCTGGTTTTCTCATGCAAGAATGTTTTTTTATTGCAAAGGCAAAGACACGTTTACAATATTAACTGTTCACTTATACCCTGTTAGTTAAACAATTCAGTCACTGGACACCAAATGCAATGGGCTAGCTAACGTTATGGGAACAGGCATCCCATGGCCATTTGTCAAGCAAAGAAAACAGTTTCAACGCAGAATATCATCTGGTTAACATCGTGTTCTTGCATTAATGTAAAAAATAAATTCTATGAATAACTGTGCCATTGGCTACATGTTTTAATCTCACACAAATGCCGACAAAAATATTTGTCTGTGTGGAGCCTGCTGTCCTCTTCCGCTGCGGTCATGTCTAACTCACAGTGCAAACCGAACCTTCAACGCTCGCCTCGGCCAACATTTCTTTATTATGTCTTCATTCATTTCTTCACTTCACTTCAGCTCTGTTCAGTTTATCCTTTTCACACAGAACACAATGTCACCATAAAATTAACTACTAGGAAAATTAAGAATTTACGATAATACATTAAGAATTGACGATAGCCTACTATAAGCTGCAATCCCTTAAAACATCGGATTTATAAACCTCCAATTCCCTAAACATATATGATTCATGGTTAGTCACTTTAAAAAAATTACTATAGCCTCCGAACATTGCTCTAGTCTACGGTACTCTGCAGACAATGTACTATCTTACTGCAAACACTTTTAATTATAATCAGAAGAACAATCTCTGGTAGGCTACTTTCTTAGTTGTATCTATTGTTTTCTTGCTGGCTAAGATTTCTTGGAAATATGCATTGTCCAATTAAGCTTGTTAGCCAACCTTAGTTTTGCCAGAGAAACGTCAGTCAGCTACTAGTCAGGAAGCAGGTACAAGCTAGGCTACTACGAAGCGAATCAACATGCCTTACATCCATTGCACTACAGAAAACTAAACTAAACCTAGCTACATGGTCCGGTACCAAAAGATTTCCCGCAGACAACGTTAGACTACACTACCGGGGAAAAAAAACAAACATGAAGGTATTATGCTGTGCTTATGAAGTTCGGCAGCTCGTAGCCCACACATGGAAGCTTGGAGTTACACATCCGACAAGCCAGTGTTGAATAGCCTAACGTTATTTCTATAGGGCCAAGTTGCATTAAATAATTTAGGAAAGTTTGGATAGCATTGCTTTGGAATAGAGCTAGTTTATTTAGTGTGAGCTACGATAGGCAATATTGTTAGTTGTAACTTGGCCACATTTTGATATCAATACTTTTAAAGGCAGCTAGGCCTAGTTTTTGCAAGTTGGAATTAAGGACTTATAGACAGCGCTCTGTAGGAGTAACATGGCTTTTTTTTTTTTTTTTTTACGTCGGAGACGTTTTTGTTCAGATATATATATACAGTGAGCACCATAATTCATTGGACAGTGACACATGTTTTGTTATTTTGGTTCTGTACTCTAGCACTTTGAGTTTGAAAGGATACAATGACAATGAGGTTGAAGTACAGACTGTCAGCTTTAATTTGACGGTATTTTCATCCATATCGCATGAACCGTTTAGAAATTATAGAACCTTTTGTACATAGTCCCCCATATTTTTGGGGCATCAAAAAATATTGGACAGTTGAACATAATGTAGAATAAAGTAATCATTTTTTATATTTGGTTGCATATCCTTTGCATGCCATGACTTCCTGATGTCTGTGACCAAACAATACTGATACTATAACCTCTCTGCATTTGAATGGATCTCTATGGGAATTGGGGGGTGGGACTAGATTTAGCTGTAAATTATGCTGGAACAGTATGGAATACATGGTTGGCAAAATGGCTGTAAGTCATCAAGGGTCTGAGGTATCAAACAAGCCTTAAACAATCACTCTGCTGCTAGATATGCAGTAGATATGGATGGATAACTTGAAGGGTTTCTTCTCCTGACTTATTGTTCCATGGAGTTCAATAGGAAAATTTGTCAGGAGAAACCCTTAAAGTGATCCATCCATATCTACTGAATATCTGGCAGCAGAATGATGGTTTGAGGCTTGTTTGATAGACCCTTGATGACTTACAGCCATTTTGCCAACCATGTATTCCATACTGTTCCAGCATAATTTACAGCTAAATCTAGTCCCACCCACCAATTCCCATAGAGATCCATTCAAATGCAGAGATGTTATAGTATCGCTTGTAGGAGTACCAGAAAATAATATATCAAGAGTCTTTTCATATTTTTGGGTCACAGACATCGGGAAGTCATAGCATGCAAAGGATATGCGACCAAATATTAAAAATGATTACTTTATTCTACATTATGTTCAACTGTCCAATATTTTTTGATGCCCGGAAATGGGGGGGACTATGTACTAAAGGTTCTATAATTTCTAAATGGTTAATCCGATAATGGATGAAAATACCCTCAAATTAACTCTATTTACTTTGGCCCTTCAGAGGCAATTTCCACCTGGTTTCTACTAGTTTTATTTCAATGTCAATATCTAAAAAAAATTCCCTGCACATCCATGGTTTTAAGTTCGAACTGAAGAAGAAGCTGTATCATTCAGAAATTTGCTACAGAATACATTTCTTTCAGAATAGTCACATACAGTATATATATTATAACCATAACATACGTCGCCTAATGTATTTAAATACGTTTAAAAAATAATGTACGAAAGCGCGTGTATATTTACACAAGAACAGCAACGTATTTCAGACCTAAGTGCGACGGGTGGTCGCTGAGGAAATGTCGACTGTACGGGACTTTGGCGAAATATAACAAGATAAACTCTTCAGGGTTCATCAGAAAACAGCTGTAGCTGAATATACTGGTAAGTCCTTACTTTCTTAAACATATTTATACAAGAGATTTTGGACAAAAAAAATGAGGTGTCTTCTAAACCGAAAGTGCATCAGGTACTGTATATAGTACAGTAAGCAAGGGAAAACGGCGAATGCTCATTTGTACAACGTTTTAAAAAAATATTGTTTCTATATGTGAATATGATTTTCTTAGCGTGTATAAACTGTGCATTTTTACAGTCTGTGGCTGTAACCAGAGGAGGGTCGTAAGTGCTTTGGGCTATTAAAAGCGCCCTCCTAATTTATTGCACTGCAGTGTAACTGGAGAAGCTGAGGTTTTCACAAGAGGCTACCCTTTTAAAAAATACTGCGTCAAAATTTACGGGGTTTTCTTAAAGCTGTAGTTTATAATTTCAGACGAACATGAATACTGTAATTGAGACTGTTAGGATCCTGTTATCTGTCTGTTTATTCTGTATTATTGTTCCTGATGTCTTTTCCTATTTTCCCGCATTACCCTCGTGATTGTCAGTCCGCGTTCCATGTTCCTCAGATTCCACTCCCTGTCTTTGTCATTGCACTATTCGGGTGATTTTGGGAACATTTGGGTTTCCTCTGTATTTCGTATCTCGTTTTCTTCCTTCTGGCTTTATTAATATTTGTATATAATACTAATGTACTAATCATACTAACTGTTAGATTAGATTTAATACTAACCTGCTAACAAACTAACGTGTATATAATACTAACCAGCTAACCTACTAACATTAGGGTTTTAGAGTTCGCTACTAACATTACTAATTACTAATTCATCTTGAGTTTCTACCTGCAGCAGTCATTTCCCTCCTCGTTATCCTATCCCTGTATCTATCTGATTTTGCATTCTCTGCACGTGTGTCCACTTTCGCGTTCCTCCCCTACGAGCTGTGCACTTGTCTACCTGCTAACCCCAGGTTTAGGAAAAAATCTTTATTTCCCAAGTTACCCCTATGAGGGCCCCTTGGGAAAGAAAAGTTTGCAGTGGCCATTCAGTGTACTGCAGCCTTTAAGTAGGAAGAATTTGGTCCCTCTTGTGTTGATGTTTTACCAGCGTTTGTTTAATCCGCCTGGGAATACGGTGTTGAGTTTTCTAATCCAATGTCTTTCTGTCCTACGTCTGTCCTCCTGTGTCCAGTTAATGTTTGAATGGAGGCCCGATATTTCTACTGCTTCAAGTCCATGGTGTAGGAAATGAGCCACTATGTGTGTGTCTGTTTTCCTATGATTTCTTATGTTATATATGTGTTGTGCCAATCTGGTCTTGATTGTATTTCCTGTCTCTCCTACATATATTATGTTGCAGTGTTTGCACTTTATGACATATATGCAGTTATATGTGTTAACTGTGAGTGTTTGTTTAACCTCTTCCTACCAAGGGCAAAATATACCAATTTTCGCCCGTTTTCACTAGTGACCAACAAAGCTGTTTATCTCAAAAACTGTAAAGGCTACAAATATGGTTCATAGCTTTTATTAAAACAGAGAACTGCACTATTATGACTAAGTAGTCATAATTCATATACATACCCTTCTTGCTACTTAACTACAACAATTTATGTACAGAAATTGTGAAAAAACAAAAAACGGGTACCTAAATTCAAATTTCAGATTTTTTACCTGATGAGCTACAATAGCTATGGAGGAAATAACTCCTCTTTGTGATTCCTCAATATGCTGCCTATCTCTGCTAAAGATATGGTGTCAATATCTCAAATCATTCAAAATCTACAGAGCTTTTTTTCAGGTGAACCATTTCGGTTACCAAAGTTGGCACAAATTGTGCCAAATTGTGCCAAATTGTGCAAAATGGCCCAGGTTCCAGAAAAGGCTCAATATCATTTATTTTTTAAGTTTTACAATAAAATCTGATAATTGGCAATAAAAGTTAATTTAGAAGTGTTTTTGGTCATTGTTACAATATAGTAATGTTAGCTATATTCATTTAATTCAGAGGGATTCGTTTTTTACATAACAGTGAATTCACACTGGTATACCGGCAAAATAATCTGTTACCTTATATCACTCTGCGTCACTGAGACCGCAAAACCATATTTCTGCTGCACATAGAAACTCCTGAATAACCTAGACATAACTAACCAAAAACTGTATGAAAGAAACTGTAAAGTAAAAATATAAACAGCGCATTTACCTTATGAATTGTGCTTTGCTAAACAGAATGTAGCGAGCTACGCTACAAGGTAAAAACACTGCGCCATCTCGTTTTGATAATTCCTCTTACACAGGGCTGCATTTACTTGTCTCAGACACAAATAGATAGCTAGCTGCTATGTGTAATTTTGCTGGCTAGCTTGCCATTGTTACAATATAGTATGTTAGCTATATTCATTTAATTCAGAGGGATTCGTTTTTTACATAACAGTGAATTCGCACTGGTATACCGGCAAAATAATCTGTTACCTTATATCACTCTGCGTCACTGAGACCGCAAAACCATATTTCTGCTGCACGGAGAAACTCCTGAATAACCTAGACATAACTAACCAAAAACTGTATGAAAGAAACTGTAAAGTAAAAATATAAACAGCGCATTTACCTTATGAATTGTGCTTTGCTAAACAGAATGTAGCGAGCTACGCTACAAGGTAAAAACACTGCGCCATCTCGGTTTGATAATTCCTTACACAGGACTGCACTTACTTGTCTCAGACACAAATAGATAGCTAGCTGCTGTGTGTAATTTTGCTGGCTAGCTTGCCATTGTTACAATATAGTATGTTAGCTATATTCATTTAATTCAGAGGGATTCGTTTTTTACATAACAGTGAATTCGCACTGGTATACCGGCAAAATAATATGTTACCTTATATCACTCTGCGTCAGTGAGACCGCAAAACCATATTTCTGCTGCACGGAGAAACTCCTGAATAACCTAGACATAACTAACCAAAAACTGTATGAAAGAGACTGTAAAGTAAAAATATAAGCAGCGCAGTTACCTTATGAATTGTGCTTTGCTAAACGGAATGTAGCGAGCTACGCTACAAGGTAAAAACACTGCGCCATCTTGGTTCGATAATTACGCACGGGTGACACTTCCTTATACGCAGAGCTGTTATCTCCTTTTTTTACGACGGCAATGTGTTCAATGTGGGCTCGTATGAAAGATAAGAGTCTTGGCTATTGGCTGGAATATTTGACAGACAGTTTTAAAACCCAATGGAAAGCAAATAATACTCGGAGTGGAGGCAGGTCGAAGACAGTTTTTCCCACTTCAGATAGGCCTATTGTGCTATCAGTCAAAGAAATACACCCAATTGACGACGGTTTTGCATAATTCTCTGCAAACAAGTTCAAAACCACTCTGGCTAACATATACTAAGCCGTTGGATTGGTACTCCAGAAACTGGCTGAGTTTCACAACGCCAAAGTGAACACAGCCGAACGAGTCGTAATCAAGTGCAAAAAAGCACAAGTCGGTTTAAAATTGGAAAAAAATCATGTACAGCCTTATGAAAGTTTTAAAGTATTTTTTCTTGAAGCCTAAAGGTATAATGATTTTTTAAACCAAAGTTTTGTGAAATACAATTAAGCAGAACAGTTTACCAGCACATTGTTTATGGTGTGACATCAAGCTGCAATACATGTTTGAGAATTAGGTCAGAGTTTCCAACGTTATTTACAAAGTTTTATCTCGACGTTTTGGGCTTAAAAACCACTTTCCCAGAATGAATGGATATATCATAAGGATATTTAATCAAAATATTGAGGTGAGCAGTTTATTATATATTATTAAATTAATGAAATGTATAATTTAATAATTTCCGTCACGCCCGCGTTACCGCTAGGGGGCGTTTGGCATTAAGAGGTTAATAAGGTATGTTGTGTTTGTAGTGTTGTTTTTCACTGTTGTGGCCTGTTTGTAAAATATCGGGCCTTGTGTGGGTAAAATGTTGATTTCCGGTAGTTTACTACTTACCAGATGATTCTTAAGGCTTTTGTTTTTTTTGTAGGCCGAAACGATTTTGTATTCCTGAAGCAAGTTGTTTTTTTTTTGTTATCATTGTGTCTATGTGTATTCCAGTCCCTGTCTTACGTTTCCCCCGTTATTGTATCATTGGTCCTTGTTAACCCTCATTGTTCTCACCTGTGTACTCTCCCATTTCCCCTCCTCTTCACACCTGATTCCTTTTGTGTAATCTTCTCCTTGTGTATTTATACCCTGTTATTTCAGTCTGTCTTCGCGAGTTCCTCATCATTGATTTTCTACTGTGTGTTTTGCTAGTTTCCCGAGTACCTGCCCTGACATCTGTTTCTGAGTTTTCGTATCCCTTATCCTTTAACTGTGGTTGTTTTTTTCCTGTTTTCTGTCTTCGGTTTGTTTTCTTTTTGTTTCCCTTTTGCCTCCCTGGTTTAGACCCCTGCCTGTGTTCTCGTGACTCTGATTTTTGGATACTGTTTTTGTGCCTTTGTTGTGCCTTCCCGGTTTGGACCCCTGCCTGTTCTGTGACCCTGTTTTTGGATTCTGTCTTTGTACCGTTGCCCTGCCTTCCCGGTTTTTGACCCGGCCTGTATTACCACAGATTGCTGCCTTGCCCTTATTAAACTTCGGGGTTTTTTTTACTCCTGCCTGCGTTTGGGTCCTTCCCCCACCTACACCAAACAGAGACGGATATTAATCTACTTTCTGCCCTCCTAGAAATAGGAACCCTTCCCTAGAGACATAGGGCCTGGTGCTCGAAACGTTGTCAATAAACTTTTCGGAGCAAGTAAGTGTGCGGGTTCTATTCTTTTTTCATGATCTTACCCCAACCCATCACCTCAATAAGTGATGTCTGTATTTTTTCATTTTGTATTGTATATTGCGAGCACTGCACAGGATATCTTGTTGGTGTGTGTGTGTGTGTGTGTGTGTGTGTGTATGCGCATTTGTAAGTATAATGTATGTTATGCATTTTATGTAATTTTTCTTGTAGAGTGTACCTCTAATTACTATTACTATAGTATGTGTATGACCACACAAACGGGGATGTGTATGATCACACAAATTTCCCCTTGTGGGATAAGTTTACTCAACTCAACAAAACTCAATTACATTTTATATCCAGGCAGAAAAAAAAGTATATTTAAGTTACACTTATTTTCCATGTACTTATTATACCTTATCCTTTATCATGTGTTAAGTATATACAAAGTGTTCTATTTGGAAAAATGTCAAGTATGTTTCAATAGTAATAGTAATTAAGCTGTATTTAAGTATAAGTTCAATATACTTTTGCACACTTTGCAGTGCTAAAATGGATTCAATTAAATGAACGTAAAAAGTACATTAAATTATAAATACTATGTAATTGTAATTAAATGCACAATTTGTTACAACAAAACATACTTTCAAAACATTTTTGTATACTTGTAATTATACTTTCAGTAGCATATACAGTGGGGCCGAAAAGTGTTCGGGCAGTGACCCCCACCCAGTCTTGCCTGCAACTATACCTACCCATGCTTGACACAGTGGGCAATGTTTGAGTTCATAAAAATATTTTTTCACCACCAAAAATTTGCGTTCCATCATAGCAACAAGATAAACCCAACAATAGCACAATTGTTCGCCAAAACATCTGTAAAAAGCCCTGCTAACTCAAATGAATATCTGCTGCTAAATATGAAATAAATATCCAATCCTACCATTGGTTTTATGCATAGAGATGTCCGTTTCTAAATTCAGTGGTCATTTATTTTCTGGGACAATCCGAGTGAGAAATACACAACACTTTATGACGCTATTACACTATCTGAAAGGTTGACGCGTAATACCCCCCACGCTCTGCAAACTTTTATCCAATATAGGACATTATAACTTTAGCAATGGTGCTTGCAATGTCTTATTGGTTGCTTTGACCAATTAATTACAGCCAGGCATAACAGCATTTCTATGTTTTATTAGTTTAGCTTTATGCAAACAACTGTGCACACGGCTCCTCGATTTTGCGATATTTGCCATTGATATGCCACCATAGATGTCAGCATAGATCAGTACATAGAATTTGGAAAATTGAGGAATCTAGTGTGGAAAAACAAGTTTGGTGTTGGTTGAACTGGGATCATTGTGAATAGATACATTTTTGGTAAAATGTTAATTTTTATAGTGGAGATGCGACCGATTATATTGAGGGCCAGATTATTTCATTGTTGAAGGGTTTTTAAAATTGATTTCAGCAGTGGGACATGGTTGAGATTAGCTAATTCTGACAGATTGGTGGAAATATTAATACCCAGATATTTAATATTGCCTATTAGTATGTTAGCCGGGAGTGATTGGGGTACAGCATGGTTGTAGATTGTAGATTTTGACCAGTTTATGGAGTAATCAGAGAGATTGAAGAATTTATTTATGAGGCTGAATACTACTATTGAGGTTAGTGGATTTCGTAGGTACAACAAAATGTCATCTGCATATAGGCTGATTTTGAGTGTAGCATTAGCGGTTTCAATTCCTTTTATCTGGAATCTGCTAAAGGTTCTATGAATATGGCAAATAGTGAGGGAGAGAGTGGACATCCCTGTCTTGTGCCTCGATGCAGTATGAAACATTGTGATATTCGACCATTGCTGGTGACTGAAGCAGATGGTGAGTTATAAAGGATTTTTATCCATTCAATAAATCACTCCCCAAAACCAATTTCTTTGAGTGTGGTAAACAGGAATTGCCAATTAATTTTGTAGTTTTTCTTTTCCCTTTGGGCTATGCTGAAAGGGTGAAAACACGGTATAGTTGAAGGCAAGACTGGGTGGGGGTCACTGCCCGAACACTTTCCGTCCCCACTGTATATGCTACTGAAAGTATAAATACAAGTATACTAAAATGTTTTGAAAGTATGTTTTGTTGTAACAAATTGTGAATTAAATTATAATTACATAGTATTTATAATTTAATTGTTGTTCGATGAATGTCTACAATTAATGAAACCTGTCTGATCAGGGTGAAGTAACAGTGATATTATGGATTCTAATCTTGTGGCTAATGTTTTACATAGTACTTTAATATCTGTATTTATAAGGGAAAGAGGGCGGTAGCTGGTTCAGGGTCTTTATTAGGTTTTAGTGTTTGTAGAATTCTGCGGGGTATCCATTTAATCCTGGTGTTCTATTTCATATCGGTCAATACGCCATGGTATGGGTTATCCTCGCTGAGAGGAGGAGCTGCTAGGAGACTGTACAGCAAATTAACCACCACTATGGGCGGAACCACGTCACACATATTTATTTGCCGCTTTGTACGCCACCCAACCTCTTTTTGCCTCCTTGAGGTTGAGCTGAGGCTGGTTTTTATGGTTCCCTTTGTAATCCGTAAAATCGCGGCTTTTCTTGCCTCTCCCGATCGCCTGGTGCTACGTCCTGAACGGAGTATGCTTTCCGGGGCTTTCCTTCCCCAAGCAACACGGATTGCGGTTTGTTGCTGTTTGTTTGGCTAACGTTACTCGATAGAGTTGGTGCCTTGTTGTAGGCATTTTTTTGCCGGTTTTCGTTGCAGAACTAGATTGGGTTATCTTCTGATTGTTTTTCCCCTTGTTGTTACTAAGAAAGGGAAGATGGACAAGCCGGACGTAGCCTCTGTGTCAGTAGACACATGCTAATGTAATGTAATGTAATGTAATGTAGACACATGCTACCTGAGGTTTCAGCGACCTCTGGCGGCCCTTCAGTGCTACTGATTCGGGCTCTTGGCTTGGCGCTGGATACGCTTGTATTGTGTAGTAGGCAGATGGCTGCCGTTTTTGTACAGAAATTATATTAGTTTGTACCAATACCTTTCTGTTTATACAAGCCTTATTAGGCATTGCGTTGGTTCCCTTGTTAGTTGCACAGCAACAATAACAACAAATAAAATTAAAATAAATAAATAAATAAATAAGGCAGAAGAAGCCTCTGTGCCAGCTTGGACATACGCTACCTGGGGCTTCCTTCAGTGACACTGTTTCGGGCTCTTGACTTGGCACTGGACACACTTGAAATTGTTGTTATAGGCAGTTTCTGCCGTTTCTATACAGAAATCATATTAGTTTGTACTAATACCTTTCTGTTTATACTAGCCGTATTAGGCATTGCGTTGGTTACCTTGTTGGTTGCACAGCAACAACAGTAACAACAGCAAAAATAAAATGAAATATAAAAATAAATAGATAAATAAATAAACCGGAAGGAGCCTCTGTGCCAGTTAGGACATACGCTACTTGAGGCTTCCGCACTCCTCGCGGCCCTTCAGTACCACTGATTCGGGCCCTTGGTTTAGTGTTGGACACATTTGTTATCGTGGTTGTAGGCAGGCCGCTGCCACTTTTATACCGAAATTATTAACTGATACATTTCTGTTCATACTAACCGCGTAGGCGTTGTTTTGTTCCCTTGTTAGTTGCAACTCTGGTGACATATCAGTAGTGAAATGTTCACTACTGATAGACTTTGGTCTTCTTCAGGCCAGGAGAATTGCCCTTTCTTGGAAAAATGTTGAGGCACCTTCTATACACACATGGGTAAAGGAGATGGCATCCTGTCTTGTTTTAGAGAGACTGACATATACAGTATATGCATGGGAAGAGCAAAGGACTTTTTGTTGTTCCTGTAGTTCCTGTACTTTTTGTTGGGCACTCCAAAACACAATGGAAAAGAGTGCCCCTCTCCTCCAGACACTTAATGCACGTGTCTGGAATGCCAGGGGACCATTGATTCAGAATAACTGGTGTGATATAAGTCCCCATTAGCCACTTATATTGTAGTAGCTTAATTCTTGTATTAATCGATCGTGTCTGTGCCTTTATGCACGCCATTTTCCAATCCGCCACATCTATATCTTCTTGAGTATCTAGTCTCCATGCTTCTAGCCTATCGGTAGAGGATTCCTTTTCATATGTCACCAGAGTTGCATAAAACAAAGATACCTGGCCTCTCCCCATCAGGTGCAAGAGTGCTATTCTCTCAATATTTGATAATGGTGGCTCAGATATTAATTCCTTATATCTAGATGATATTAAGTGTTTAAATTGCAAATACTTTAAAAAGTGTTTTTTGGGGATAGCATATCTTTGGCACAACTGTTAGAAACGTAGGAGATTTCCATCAACATAAAGGTCCTCTATTTTCTGTACACCTTTGTGTGCCCAAAGTTTGAAACCACCATCTGCTCTTCCTGCCATGAAGTAATCATTGCCCCATATGGGGGAGAAGCGCGATATGATGGGAGTGTCTCTAGTATGTTGGTGTGCAGTATACCAGATATCAATAGTGTTTCTAAGGAAATGATTCTTTGTCACTCAATCCATTTGAGTGACAGTGGGTCTGTGATTAAGGAACAGGAGTACTACCCTCAACGTTGCATGTTTGATTCCCAGCTGGTGGGAATCTAGTCTAATTGTGAATTCAACTATCGTAAATGTGTTATTTTGTAGGCTTTGGGATTTTGGGTTTGTTTTCCTTGCATGAGGTCTTAGATCAGTAGCATACTGATTAGTGAACAGAACTGAGTGACGGGTCTTACATTCAAATCTAATCTACATCTCAGAATTTATTTCATGGTTTAAACATTTCTAGAGATGATAGAGGATCAACCATTTCAAGTAGGTGTTGTTTAAAGATGTTTAAAACACAAACTTCAATTCAGGATGCAGTGTGATTTGAACTTGACATCAATAACTTCAATGTCCTGCTCACTAACCACTATGCTACAGGTCTGAGTTCCATTTAGGTGGCAAATGAGCCTAGTAAAAAATCACACGCAAACTCAAATAAGCCATTTTTAAAATAATAATGACACTTACACACAGTGACAGTGCATCACCAGGTGGGAATTGAACATGCAATCCTGTAGTTACTAGGCCTGTTCCTTAATTTACTGAGCCACTGTCACCTCAACATTGTACCACAAATGTTTGACTGTCAAAGACTGAACCCAAGTCTGAGAAGGATGCAAGTTTAACTGAGAATGAAGCAAGTAACAATGAGAAGAGCGTTTTATTAATGAATATTATAAATACTGAATTATTGAAAAAATATGAATGAATTACTAGATATGAATTACTGAATAAATATTAACAACGTGAGGATCTCATTCTTACCCTCAAAAAGAAATGTTTCCCAATATTTTAAACTGTATTACAAATACAGTTTAAAATATTGGGAAACATTTCCAGGTATTTGTATGATATTGAGACAGTTCATACAAATACCTGGGTGTTCACCTCAACAACAAACTGGACTGGTCAGACCACACTGACACCATGTACAAGAGGGGCCAAAGTCGGCTTCATCTGTTGAGGAGACTGAGGTCCTTCGGAGTGTGCAGACCAGTGTTAAGGATATTCTATGACACCATTGTGGCATCTGTTGCTTTTTATGCTGTTGCTTGTTGGTGGGGGGGGGGGGGGATGTTAGCTAAGCTGACGTCTATCATGGACAAGTCCTCTCACCCCCTGCATGGGACTGTGGAGGCATTGAACAGCTCCCATAGCAACAGATTCAGACACCCACAGTGCAAGACAGAGCACTACCGCAGGTCTTTTATTCCAATGGCAGTCAGACTTTTTAACAGTACCATGTAGCTTTTATGTTGTTGTTGTGTACCTGGCAACCGCCTGATATCACATCACAGCAACCTACTGTGGCACTTCACTCCTGCACTTTATTTTTTCTCTGGATTTTATATCTTAGTCTTTTATCATTTGTATATTTTTAGGTATCCAAATTTAAATTTTAAGGCAAGCTGGTGTACAATATTTATTTATTTATTTTGTGTATGGATGTTGCATACTGTATTTCTTATTGTTGCTTTTATTTCCTCTGACTACTGCTGTAACAACAGAATTTCCCCCTGGGGATGAATAAAGTTTACCTTACCTTATCTTACCTTACCTTACCGTTTTAAATGTTGAATGTGCAGTATTGTTTTGAATGCTGACCTGAATGAAATGTAGTCCTCATTATTGAAATGTGCTCCTTGAAACTTGATGTTTCAGTTATATTTTTTAAGCATTGATCAAATGTTTTATTGTCTTATTGACATTACCACTGTCGCTGGCCTGAATTAAATGTAATTGTATTATTAAGTTCCAGTATAAAATGCTCAGGTTTCAAATAAAATCCACATGAAACCAGAGTAAAATGCATTTACATATCCTTCTTTTTATTTAGTGAATTTCAATCGTTATTGAGCACAATGTCAGGTGGCGCGACTGGTCATGGTCAGGTGGTGCGACCAGCAAATTTACATTTAAATGTATCCATTCCCATTGCAGTCTGCAAAATTAAATCAGAAATATAACTGATATAATGTATACAAATAATTTTTACTGTTAGAATTTTTGTTTTTTTTCTCTCTATGGAAAATAAGGTGTTTGAAACACAAAAAGAACAAAAAGTAATATACAAAAATAAAACTGCCATAAATAAAGAAATTAAAGTGGAATTTACCATGTGATGTGTATTTTACACACTACAATGATTCATATTTGCAGGTTTTCAGTAGTGGTAAATACATTAAAAGTGTATTATTCAAAATTCATATATGGTTGCGCCACCTGACATTTCTGGGTGGTAAAATCTGAAATCTTGTTTAAAAATGTATTTATATCACCTTAAAAGCTATGAAACAAATATAAATACACAGGATACATTCTTGTGGAATTAAGAATGTATTTAAAAGCCATTTTGGTCAGAATTTTTTTTTTTTTTCATTTTGAAAACCTTAATTGTCATTGACCCATAGACAGTCATCCAGGTAATTCGCTATCTGTACTCCTTCAGAGGAGCAAGCCAGAAGGGACGCATGGTTGGTCCTATCCCATTTAGTCAGCTTGGGCCTGACCCTGAACGGGTAAAGGGGGCTAGTAATAAATAATAAAATAATGCCTTGCATTTATTTAGCGCCTTTCTCACCAACTGGCAACTCAAAGCGCTTTATAATGATGAGGGGGAAGCTCGCCTCTACCACCACCAATGGGTAGCACCCACCTGGGTGATGCAACGGTAGCCATTTTGCACCAGAATACTCACCACACATCAGCTGAGGTGGAGAGGGAGAGAATGATTTTAGCCAATTAAACTGGGGGATGATTAGGTGGCAGATTGAAAGAGCCAGGTTTTTAGCCATGACACCGGGGAAACCCCTACTCTTTACTCTTTTTAAGTGTCATGGGATCTTTAATGACCACCTCACCCCCTCCAGAGAGAGAGTCTTTCTGGGCCTGGTTTTGGACTCAGTGTCCACGCGGGCCTCTCTCACCCAGAGAGGCAGCATGTTTTTGATGGAGAGTCTGTCCCACTTTGCTGCAGTATGGCAGGTGACAGTAAGCATTAACCAGAGGTTGCCCGGCCTGGTGGCTTCAGCTGCCCAGATGGTGCCACTTGGGCTGCTGCATACGTGCCCATTACAGTGTTGGGTGGCAGCACACGGAGTAAGCCCGCACAAGCTATCCCCATTTACCCAGTGTGTTCAAGGGTGACGACCACCACGGATGCCTCCAAGACTTGCTTGGAGTCGTTGGAGAGGGTTGGTCCCTACAAGGGTTGTGGAGCCCCTCATGGGTAGGGAAGCACATCAACCAGCCAGAAATGGAGGCAGTGCGTCAGGCATTGACCAATTTCCTCCCAGTGGTCCAACGCAGACAGGTTCTCGTCCAGAGAGACAATTCCACTGTGGTCTCCTACATCAGCCGACAGAGTGGGGTTCATTTCCCAACCCTACATGCAAAGCATGTTAACTCCTGTTGTGGGCACAGGCCTAAGGCATGTCCTCGAGGGCAGTGCATGTGCCAGGCACAACCAATGTGGCAGCCGATCGGCTGTCCAGAGGTGGCCCAAGAGCGGGGGAAAGGCGCCTGCACCCAGACAGTGCCATGTGACATTCCGCGTGGATGCCTTGGTGCTCCAGTGGCCTCCAGCCCTGCTCTATGCTCCCCCCCTTCCCTCTCCTGCCCATGATTCTGGTGAGGATCAGGGACACAAGGGTATGAGTTCTGCGGATGCCTCTAATTGCCCCAGCAGACATGGATGGCGGACTTTAGGGAGTTGCTAGTGGGCACCCTGTGGCGCCTCCTGACCAGGGCAGATATGCTGCCGCAGGCCATGGCCTGCTATGGAAACCAAATTCGCAGTTTTACAACCTGCTTGGCCCCTAGATGGGAGTGGCCGCAGGGCCTAGGGTCAGCAGTACTGGAAACACTTCAGGCATCAAAGCCCCTCCACGAGGACGCTCTACGCCGGGAAGTGGGCAGATGTCAGCAACTGGTGCCACAATAACGTGTTTACCCGATTTTGTGTGACAGTTCAGTCGTTTTGGCATTCCTCCAGTCCCTCTTTGAAGAGGGGCTAGTGGAGTCCACGCTAAGGAGTTATCTGGCAGCCATATCCGACTGCCATGAGCGTATTGAGGGCCTGACGGTGGGATCTCACCTCCTCGCCAGCCAGTTTCCCTGAGGAGCCAGGCGGCTTCGCCTGCTCAGTCCCTTCGTGGGACTTACAACTGGATTTGAATCCCATCACTGAGCCGCCCTTCAAGCTGGCCAGACTCAGCCTAACGTTGAAGACTGCCTTCCTGCTCGCTATCGCCTCCGCAAGGCGTGTGAATGAGCTGCACGTACTGTCAGTACACCCCTCCTGTATGCGGTTGGGTGACAGTAGCTCATCGGTCTCTCTGCTTCCTAACCCCACGTTTCGGCCTAAGGCTCTCTCGCGGTCGTACATCTCTTGGCTATGGTGTTGGAGGCATTTCACCCTCCTCCCCACGAGACCCCTGAAGAAGCCAAGCTGCACTCACTTATATCTCCCGCACAAGTGCAGTGAGGAAGACCAACAATCCTTTTGTTGTTTTGGAGGGGCTATGCGGGGCTTTGCCCTATTGTACAGCGCTTGGCCCTCTGGGGCTCATTTCACAAGAGCGATTTGCGAGGATTTCCACTCGCAGATTGCAATTTCGCGTTTCACGAAAATTCATCGCTCGCAAATCGCAAATAAAAGTGCGACGACTATAGGCCACTCGCACATACAATTATTTCCTCGCAAATATGGCATTCCCTTTGATTGTGCGGAGATGGAGGCAGGCTCCAGAAATAACTATGGAGATTATTTGCTAGAAAGATATCCCTTACAAAAAAGTAATAGCTTACATAAAATTTTAAGTACATCAAGTTTATTTTAAAGTACACTATAGTTTATGTAGACAACTTCATAAAACTAAATAGGCCTATGCATTTAAAGTATTTCCAGTATTTATATATTTCCTGGAACTAAACGTTAAGTATAGGCTACTACCATTTATGAACTACTTCTAAACGTGTACTGTCCTAAATTGACTTGGGGGACTAATAGACTTGAAGTAGCCGATTTGAAACCCTTATCTGAATTTACTTCTGCAAAGTAAAATGAAAGTGTACTTTAAGTAGCCTACACTGGGATTTAGTTCAGAAAAAGTGTAAAGACATAGGCCTTCTTTTATAAACTTCTTTTTTTGTAAGGGATGGAATATTACGTGACCTTGAGCTTGATCTTAGGCCATACGCTAACATGTAACAGAGCATGGCCCTACCTGTGTCGCTACAGATAGTGATAGCTCTACGCTTCCTGATACCCGGCAGCTTTCTTGGGGTTGTCGGATATCGGACAATGTTATGGAATAAGCAACGAAAAGTCCAATTCATCCGTAAAGTGATGACAGCACTACGCATTGTAAATAGCCTCCTGATTTAATTCAGCCCGCAACACAGACGTCAAGTGAAATGAGACGTTTACGCACTGCGTGGTCTCCCAAAACTCCTTGGTGCAATTGCCACCAGGGCATCAACTGAGAACGAACACACTTTTGTGTGTATAAAGGAGCCTAACACTTGTTAAACACCGCCTACAAGTTGTATGTGATGCCCTGGGACTAAACGGGAGCACACACGATAGCTACATTTGGAGCAACTGTGTGAGAAATTTGCATCACCGCTTCCTGACATTACTGATGGATGGCTTCTAGGTGACAATTGGTAGGTTTAATTTGAATATAACAAATAGCAACACGCATAACGTTACTATAAAGTGTCGGCTATATTAGGCCTACTGGGGAGACCTAATAGTTAAAATAAATAAATATTTCAAATTACATTTTATATTAGCCTACAACGAGTAATTCCAATTGAATCTGACCGCAAAGTGAATTTTTCGACCCATCCCACCCCACCCCGCTCCCCCAGATACCACTTGCAACCTTGGCAACACCCGTGGCCAGCCCACACAGAACGCAAGGGCGATACAATCTTGCTATGTAGCCTTAATGGTCAGCATTCAGCAGATGATGCAGTTTATTCACAGCCTAATTAGGTTATCAAATTAAATTTTTTCCTGAAGGGCAAATGTGAATTGTGTTTTGGCCATTAACATAGTTTTAATATGATATTTTTTATATTATAACATTGTATTAAGGTCAGACACGATAAATTGTAACATAATTTTGGTTATTAAAAGTATTTTGAATATTTTACATACAGTAAAGTAGCCTGTAATCCATAGCACCACCTTTGGTTTGCGTTTTGGGACAATTGACAGTTCGATGCAAAAAACGAGGCAGAGGGATGAGAACGATTGCAGATTTAAGGACTGCCTACATGAACGCGCTTTGCGACCAGCGTTCGTGGCTTGCAATTGCGATTTCTACATGAAACACTCCAAAAAGTGCAGGAGAAATCGATCGCATCTGAAATCAACGATTCCAGCTCTGATGTGCCCCCTCCCACAGGCGTGGTAGCTCACTCCACTCGGGCATAGCTACCTCCTGAGTTTTACTACGTGGCGCCCGCTCGCTGACATTTGTGCAGCGGTGCGCTGGGCCTCATCCCCCCACGTTTGCCAGGTTTATCAGCTGGGCATAGTGTCATTCACATTGGTTGTCTCCCCTGTCCTTGGGTCAGCGGAGCAACCGTGAATATGATTAGGGTTCTATCACCCGGTGGTTATTTTCCATGTTTCTCACTTGAGCTTGCTCTTCTGGTAGAACAGCAGCCAATAGTGTGAACAATAGCCTATAGGTCTACCTACACTAAAAATACCATTAACAAACGGCAGCAATGTTGCCAGTGAAAAACCATTTAAAGAAGGGGGAAACCACTGTTATTTTGCTGTATAAATCCTGGTATTTAATGGGATGACTCTTAAATAATGAGTTAATGCTGTTATTTTACTTGACTCTTGATATCAATACTTTTAATGGCAGGCCTAGTTTTTGTTGTAATTAATTACTTAGTGTTTTGTAGGCTAAGCGTGTGAAACTTGCCATTTTTGTATGTTGAAAATGTTTTTTGTTCAGATAGCAGAATCTGCACAGATCATATTAACAGATCACAAAATAAAAGAGGTAGCAATATGGATTGGTATAGATTATTCAGATTAATTGCTTGATCGTCAATGGGAAAAATAAACAGTTTGAGAGCAATTAATGGTGTAAAGGCAGATTTTTTGCTTCCTCTGTTTCCAGCCACGATATTGTATATCGTCATTATCGCCCAGGCCTAGAGCACACCAAACATTCTTCTATCATATAGCTACAGTATTAATTAATAAATTGATGTTTGACAATATGCAGTGCATGAATCCAGCTCTTATTGTGCAGTACGCACCAGTTCTTTGCGTGGTCAAGGTCCATTTTCTTTCTAACGTATAATCCTGTTTTTTTATTCAAATGTCTTTTAATGCTGTATTTGTTCAGTTGGAAATATAGCCTAATCAATCAAGCTCAATCAATCAATCAGGCTCATGCATGCCTATAGGGAACATGTTTAATTTGATTGTTTATGTTGTTGTTTATAAAAGTAAAGCATATGCCAACTCAATATTTGAATCATTGTTTAGCCATTTTTTTAATGTCTGATTTTCCTGTTTTTTTTCACAAGCCGGCGCCCTTGCGGACTGTGAAAATTAGCCTGCTCATTTCAAACTACCTAACAATTTAGCACAAGTATTCATACGTGGGTTACAGACACTGAAATATTCTTGAGAACGAGTATACTTTAAAGCTTTAAACTCTAAAAGAGAACAGATATAAAATTGCAACGTATTTAACACTGCTTTAAATTTAAAACTGCTATAAATTAACATAAGGCAGTGCTATTCCCTTCTGGCACTAAGAGAGGTCAAGCCGACATTCTCATATAATATGCAGTGATGAGTTCTGAAATTAGCTCCAGTAATAAACCTGAGTGCACAATGATACACTGCATCAAGTGGTTTGAGGGTACTGGCAGATGTATGCATGTAGATTATATCCGCATAATCCAACACAGATAATAATGTTTTCTGTAGAACTTCTAATCTTGATGCTCTTGTAAAACAGTTGTTCCTGTAGAAAAAACCCAATTTATATTTTAGTTTTTTCACCAGTTCTTCAACATGTCTTTTAAAAGACAATTCTTCATCTAATCAGATTCCTAAGTACTTATAACCTTGGGCTCTCTAAATTTCAAGACCATCCATAGTATACAAATTAAAGTTTTTAAGATTTGATTCATTTTTGATCTACTGAAGAGCATATAGCTTGTCTGGGTTAAGCACATGTGTAAGATCCAATAGAGAATTTTGAATGACATGAAAGGCAGCCTGTACATTTGTGAAAGCTTATAGGAATTCCATAACACTGACACATATCAGTAAGAGCTTTAGTAGGCATCAGCGTCTAGCTAGTGCACAAATTGCTTTCACTTTTGTAGTGAAAATTTTAACAAACATTGGGTAACAATCCTGCATCGGAATTTTTATTTATTTATTTTTAAAAAAAAGTAATTTCAGAGAAATGTGATTACTATAATTGGGATGTCGAGGACTCACCACCACCGTAGATAGTTAATAGTTTAAATGAGTGATGTGTATTAGCTGTTTAGCTGCTTGCTTCCCGTTACATCACGTACCCTACACAAGGAAGGTGCTCCATTCATTTTAGAATAAGTAAATTTTCCTTCCAGCATATATTGTGTTTATATCAAAACAGCCATGCGTTTCTGTTTTGTTTCAAGATATTTAATGTTGACAAAAATATTTTTAAACGGCTTTGTTTAATACATCAATGGGAAACACAATGTCAGATTGGCTGTGCCTGATGACGATTCTTTTGAATAAAGTTCAGTTTTGTGATTTAGCCAGAGATTTGTCAGCTAAGTTATAAGCTACCAACCACTTTTATAGCCAATATCGGCTGAATATTGGCTGTTGATCCCTCGGTATAACTGTCTGAGTGTTTGCATTGCAATGACCACAGAGATAACTGTTATATATGTAAGGAATATGCCTCTATATTCTTATGTGCTGTATTACTCATGCAAGGGGTTTACATATACAAACCCCAATTCCAAAAAAGTTGGGACAGTATATAAAATGCACATAAAAGCACATATCTGGCAGCAGAGTGATGGTTTGAGGCTCGTTTCTGTAGGGACAACAGACTACGTTTCCATTAATTCCACAGGTAACACAAGTCACGTTCAAAATGGACCCTAGCGTGACTTCCGTAGCCAATCCAGTAGCTCGGAAATACGAGTAAGGGTCATAAAACCATAAAGCAGAGAAGACTGAACGCATTCCAGTCTCCCTATTAACTTCTCTTCCATCTTTCCTCGATAGTGCTACACAAGAGGCAGCACTCCATTTTTGTCTTCCCCCTTTTGCTAGCTACACAGCTACAAAGGTCGATCTCCATTGCACCAGCAACACTGCGGCAGCAGCATCAAAGGCCGTGGAGAGAGACGCAAACAGGTTAGCTTGCCTACGGCATCTAACCATAGATCTGAATTAACGCAACTCCGACAGAGGTGTGTTCCAGCCACGGACAAAGACACAGGCCAGGAGAAAGACAAAGGAGACACCCTGACCATCCCTCACAGACAAGCCAGCTGTAATCGACTCACCGCGGACTTCAGTAAGACTGATCAAACATCCCAGGCATAGCTTAGGATTTTAGTCTGAACTGTTTATCGGTAATTTGATTGCATCTCAACTTTGTGCGATAATAGCTGTATAAACGTGTTGCGCTGGTTAGCAAGCTAGCCGGCTGGCCTACCGTTTCATTGCTAATGTGGTAGTAGTGTTAACTAACCAAAGCAGGCCTCATGGTTTGCGCCTCTTTCTTTAACACGTACTAACATTCGCGTGATACGGTCTGAATTCAACTTACTGTAGATAAATATGTTATTTCGTGAAAGAAGTGCGTGAACTTATTTATAGTAACGTCAGATTTGAGATCAATAACCACCATCGTGCTGCGACACAATTAGTTTGCTCCACGTGATTCCTTTGTTCCCTGAACGCACATGTGGCGCATGGGCCTACACACACACACACACACACACACCCATATGTGCATACACACATATAAATGCTACAATACGCACACCACACAATATGTCTATTCTCTTTAGTAGAATGTAATATTAATTTTTTCCCCTTGTTTAATAAATCTATTTTTGTTAAACCTGGTGTCTGTTTTGATGTTGTATGAACGCAAGAGCTGAGTCAAACCTAATCATTAGAACGTAATACCTTCAACCCTTATGAATTATTAGTTATTAGTGCTTTGGTGGTAAATTGAAGTAGTATTAATTATAATCCATAATAATCAAATAAGACTGATTTAATTTGAACCTAACTTAAGAATAATATGGGTAAACCCCATTATTTCATAGTTATTGCCTATATTTCTGGCATCTCATGTAAAAGTTTATATATATATATATATATATATAGAGGCATATTCCTTACATTTATGGCGCCCCGTCGAGGATATTCTCTACATTTATGGTGCCCAGGTGAAGACTGGTAAGACGAACATGTTTTAATTGTCTATCACCATTACTGCTAAATGTATATGTAAACACCTTGCATAAGTAATACTCCACATGTAGGAATATAGAGGCATGTTCCCTACATTTCATACCTCAGACCCTTGATGACTAACACAGCCATTTAGCAAACCATGGGTTCCATGCTATTCCTGTGTAATGATATCCTTTTTTGATATCCTTTTATACCCAGTCATGATAGCATCACCTGTTTACCTGTGAAATGTTCCAAACAGGTGTTTTTTTTTTACTTCCCAGACTTTTTTTTACCCCTGTCCTAACGTTTTTGGAACGTGTTGTAGGCGTCAAATTCGGAATTAGCAAAAATCAATAAAGTTGAAAGGGTAAAACATTAAACATCTTTTCTTTGTACTGTTTTCAATTAAATAAGAGAATTTACAAATCACTGCTTTCTGCTTTTAAGTGCATTTTACATACTGTCCAACAGTTTTTTTTTAACATTTTACATACGTTTTATGTAAGCGATACTGTAACGTCTCTGCATTTCAATGGATCCTTTATGGGAATTGGGGGGTGGGACTAGATTTAGCTGTAAATTACACTGGAACAGTATGGAACACATTATTGGCTAAATGCCTATAAGTCATGAAGAATCTGACGTATCAAACAAGCCTCAAACCATCACTCTGCTGCCAGAAATACAGTAGATATGGATGGATAACTTGAATGGTTTCTTCTCCTGACTTATTTTTCCATAGAGTTCAATAGGAACATTTGTCAGGATAAACAACCCTTAAAGTGATCTATTCATATCTACTGAATATCTGGCAGCAGAGTGATGGTTTGAGGCTCGTTTGATACCTCAGACCCTTGATGACTTACAGCCATTTTACCAACCATGTATTCCATACTGTTCCAGCATAATTTACAGCTAAATCTAGTCCCACCCCCCAATTCTCATAGAGATCCATTCAAATGCAGAGAGGTTATAGTATCGCTTCTAAGAGTACCTGAAAATAAAATATCAAAAGTCTTTTGATATCCTTTTATAACCAGTCATGATAGCATCACCTGTTTACCTGTGGAATGGAAAACAGATGTTTTTTTGAGCTTCCCAGTCTTTTCTTTTGCCCCTGTCCCAACTTTTTTGGAAAATGTTGCAGGCATCAAATTCAGAATTAGCATATATTTATAAAAATCTATAATGTTGATAAGGTAAAACATTAAATATATTTTCTTTGTACTGTTTTCAATTAAATATATGTAAAAGAGAATATACAAGTCACTGTTTTCTGCTTTTATGTACATTATACATACTGTCCCAACTTTTTTGGAATTGGGGTTATAACTTGGCCACATTTTGATATACTTTTAAAGGCAGGCCAAGTTTTTACAAGTTGGAATTAAGGATTTATAGACAGCGCTCTGTAGGCTATGTGTGAGTAACTTGGCTTTTTTTTTTTTTTTTTTACGTCGGAGACATTTTTGATCAGATATCACTTATTTTTGGTAGCTAACTAATGATGAATAAGGCATGAAGATAATGCCATCGAGAGAGACATGCATACAGAATACATGCATTCCAAATAAATGCATGCAGACATTCACGTAACCATAATGCTCTGTCCTGATGAGAATGAGAACATTTCTCTTATTACCGATAGCCCACAATTACATTAAAAGAGTTTGTAGATGAGCTGTATTTAATGTCTAATGAAATACAATGAACAGCACCACCTGAACTATGGATCATGAAGAAACATGTCAATTAATTAACCAAGTCTATATGGAGACATGCATGCACAATAGGCTAGACGCAAACACATTCTAGCTAAAAGAAATACATACAGCCTAAATAGTTAGTACAGCCTAAATAGTTTGCATCAGTAAAATATTTAAATACAGTTGTAAAATAGGCGTACTAATATTCTTAAAAATACATTTAATGTTAGGCTATTCAACACTGGCTTGTCGGATGCGTAACTCCAAGCTTCCATGTCTGGGCTACGAGGTGTCGACTTCATAAGCACAGCATAATTCCTTCGCATTTTTTTCCCGGTAGTGTAGCCTAACGTTGCCTGCAGGAAATCTTTTGGTACCGGACCATGTAGCTAGGTTTAGTTTAGTTTTCTGTAGTGCAATCGATGTATAAGGCATGTTGATTCGCTTCGTAGCCTAGCTTGTACCTGCTTCCTGACTAGCAGCTGACTGACATTTCTCTGGCAAAACTAACGTTGGCTAACAAGCTTAATTGGACAATGCATATTTCCCATAAATCTTAGCCAGAAAGAAAACAATAGATACTACTAAGAAAGTAGCCTACCAGAGATTATTCTTATTATTATTATTATAATTAAAATTGTTTGCAGTAAGCTACATTGTTCCCAGGCTATTTTTTAAAGTGACTAACCATGAAACAGATGTTTGGGGAATTGGAGGTTTATAAATCCGATCTCTTAAGGAATTGCAGTTTATAGTAGGCGATCATCAATTCTTAATTATCATAAATTCTTAATTTTCCTAGTAGTTAATTTTATGGTGACATTGTGTTATGTGTGAAAAGGATAAACTGAACAGAGCTGAAGTGAAGAAATGAATGAAGACATAATAAAGAAATGTTGGCCGCAGTTTCCACAGACACGACCGCAGCGGAAGAGGACAGCAGGCTCCACACAGACTCATTTTTTTGTCGGCATTTGTGTGAGATTAAAACATGTAGCCAATGGCAGTTATTTATAGAATTTTTTTATTTACATTAATGCAACAACGCGATGTTAAGCAGATGATATTCTGCGTTAAAACTTTTTTCTTTGCTTGACAAATGGCCATGGGATACCTGTTCCCATAACGTTAGCTAGCCTATTGCATAACTGCCATGGTGTCCAGTGACTGAATTGTTTAACTAACAGGCTACAAGTGACCAGTTAATATTGTAAACATGTCTTTGCCTTTGCAATAAAAACATGCTTGTATGAGAAAACCAGAACATGTGCGCACTGTTTGAGTCCAAAATTAAATTACGCTTTGGTACCAGGCGGGGATCGAACCCAGGTCTCTCGCATACTAAGGCTGGACGCTAACCAGAAGACCAAAGGGGTACAGTCATGTGATATAGGCTATAGGCCATTTGTCAGTGTCTGTCTGACTTTCACCATTTTGCTGTAGTACAAGTGAAACATTGAACAGTTAATATTGGAAATGTCTTTTGCCTTTGCAATAAAAATATGTTTGTTAATGTGAAAATAATAATAGTGTAATAAATGAAAAGTATTTAACAGTTGCACATTGTTCTTGTCGAAAATAAATTTGTGCCCTGTTGGGCTCGAACCCACAATCCTATGTGTGAGAGGCAGCAACTGTAACCAGTAGGCCACAGTCGCTTCATGGAACATACAAAGCCACATAGCGGTTTTGTCTGTGATTCTGTGATGTGTCTACATTAGTTTGAAGCATTTTTATTGGGCGATAAGCTTGGGAGAGCAGGTATGCGATGTTGTTATCCAATGGGGAGAATTATTCTTTGAGGGTACGGAGCCAGGCAGGTAGTGAGGGTCTCTGGGTAGGCAGGAAAAATGGGAAGAAGAATGAGAAGAAGAATGAGAAGGAGAAGAAGAAGAATGAGAAAATCTGCCAAAATAACCCAAGTTTGAGGCTTTATTGTGAAGATGTGAAGTTGTATCTGAATGCTGTGTGGTTACATGAGGTCAGAACATACAGAAGTTAATGTTTTTAAGGGCTGAGAGTCTGTGGTCATTGTGGTTACTTCTGTAGGAAACCCTGAAAAGTGCCAAACATGCCCCATACCTGCCATCCCAATAGAGCGAACCTGAAGAAGGACTGCCGAAACGCGTTTTTTTTCTCTCTCGTTTGTTCTTCTAATTGAATTTTGATAAATTAAAATAATATATTTATAATAATGTTGTTCCTGTGTTGAGTGTGCAGTTTACACTGAACCATCAATTATTGGACAAAGCTCAGTGTGCCACTTCTTTTTTGGACATACTCTTGCTGCAACCTGCACCTCTATTGAAGAAACACATGTGCATTGAACAATTTTTCTGTTGAGATGGGATGCCAGAAATATAGGCAATAACTATGGAGTAATGAGGTTTACCCTTATTATTCCTAAATTAGGCTAAAATTAAATCAGTCTCATTTGATTATTATGGATTATAATTACTACTACTTCAATTTACTATCAAAGCACTAATAACTAATAATTCATAAGGTCTGAAGGTATTACGTTCTAATGATTAGGTTTGACTCAGATCTCGTGCTCATATGACATCAAAACAGACACCTGGTTTAACAAAAATAGTATTCTTGTTTTTCTTGTTTAGTAAATCTAACAGTTACATTCTACGAAAGAGACGTATAGTGTTGTGTGCATATTGAAGCATTTGTGCGGGTATGTACATGTGTGTGTGTGTGTGTGTGTGTGTGTGGGACCGCATGTCGGTGTGTGCCACGTGTGTTCAGGGAACAAAGGAAATCACGTGGAGTAAGCTAGCTCAGGTTGTGAGCAGCTAAGTTATGGTTAGTGATCTCAAATCTAACGTCTCAAATCACATCTGCTTATATTTTTTACGTTACATTGTGGCTAAATTAACAACATGAAAAGATTTGTGAAACTTTTCCAAAACTTTTTCCAATACTTTCCCAGGCCTGGAAAGAACCATTTTCAAATTCCATGACTTTTCCAGGTTTTTCATGACCGTATGAACCCTGTGGTGTTGCTGTACACTTGAAAGATGGAAAAATATCATCTGAAGAGAGTTTCAGAATTGGTCATATTTCTTCCATATTCCTACAGGACCATGCCTGAAAATAGTGCATGTTCCAATCTTTTTAGATACTGTGTAATAATAACAAGAGCTATAATAAGATTCTTGGAAGAAATTATGATGATTCTAGCATCAGTTTATAAATGACAATCATACTAATTTATAAGAACACACACACACACACACACACACACACACACAACCTGAAACCAAGCACCAGATTGCCTACTACAGTTATGACTGATATTGTAAAAGTAGAAAGAAACGTCACTTACAAGTATCATAATTCGGTTTAAGAAAAAAAAAAAACTTGTTGCATCTGTACACTACAGCCAATAACCACCAAATGTTTCATGCCAAAGCTCCTGGAAAAAATAGAAATCTATCACACCATCTGTCTGGTTACATAATCAGCGACAGGTGGCTTGCCCATAGCTGTGGGGTTCCTGCATGATCAAAGATCATCCTAGCCCATAATCAGACACACATTGGAGGAATAAGGATATCACCTCAGCTGTCTCAATGCCTAACTCTAGAGTGGATGCCAATGTGGGGGCAAATTCCACACTGACATTCTGTCACCCCACCAACTTATCAATCTGCATTTCATGTGGACGCAACCCTTTCCCAGCATCCTGCATGTAAAATGGGTAAAACATCCAGTTAGTGTATCTATTAAGAAGGCAAATGGCAAGACCTATTAGGATAAGGTAGGGATGAGTCAGAATAGTTATATATTAGAATATTAGTAGTTAGAATATTCAAATAATCGTTCATGGGGCCGACAATCGACGTTTAAAATTTTTTTCCTGCGCTGAAAATGAGTGGAACTTTTAATGACGGTAACCGTTTAGTGCCTTAAATTGGAGCGGTCATGTCTGAATGGGACACATAGTTATGTGGGGATACAAGAGATTTGAAGACGTGATCTCCGTTGTCACGGTAGTGCAACGTCACCATAGTTACGTACCATAGAAGCATAAAGCATTCTGTGGCTGCTAACTATAAAAAATGGATGCAAATGTATGTGTGGAAGATAATTAGCAGACGGAAATAAAAAGCTATCCATAGCTATCACGCATGACTGCTACTTAATTGAAATTAAAAGCGTGTAATGTCTGTTTTTGTGTAAATCCCAGGTGGTAGTGGCATTAGTATTGTCTTGTGTTTGCAAACAGAATTTTGTGAACACAAGGATATCTATGCTCTGTAGGACCACACAGGTTTTGATAGAAATCCAAATAAATAAATCAATAAATACATAATAATAATAATAATAATAATAATAATAATAATAATACATTTTATTCATTCTGTGCTTTTCATAGACCCAAAGCAGTGGATGCAGACAATTGTTCAAACATGCCCTATAGTGTAGTAATTTTTCTGTTTAATTTCTAAGTGTAACACATCTGAATCAGAGTATTTCCACTATAAATTATTATTATTTCATTTTGCAGTTTGATGTGGCACATACAGTTTTATTGACCACATTCTCTTGAGATGGTAAGATGAAGAAACACAGGGCCAAGTTGCATTAAATAATTTAGGAAAGTTTGGATAGCATTGCTTTGGAATAGAGCTAGTTTATTTAGTGTGAGCTACGATAGGCAATATTGTAACTTGGCCACATTTTGATATCAAGACTTTTAAAGGCAGGCCTAGTTTTTGCAAGTTGGAATTACGAACTTATGGACAGCGCTATGTAAGCTATGCATTTTTTTTACGTCGTAGACGTTTTTGATCTGATATCACTCATTTTTTATAGCTAACTAATAATGAATAATGCATGAAGATAAACACGGAGAGAGACATGCATTCAAAAGAAATGTATGCAGACATTTGCTTAACCATAACACCCTCTATTGACAAGAATGAGAACAGTTATCCTATTACAGACAGCACCCAATTACATTAAAAGAGTTTGTAGATGAGCAGTATTTAATGTGTAATGAAATACAATGAACAGCACCACCTGAGCTATGGATCATGAAGAAGCATGTAAATTAATTAACCAAGTCTACATGGAGACATACATGCACAATGGGCTACGCAAACACATTCTAGATGAAAGATATACAGCCTAAATAGTTTGCATCAGTAAAATATGGAAATACAGTTTTAAAATAGTATTAGTATTCTATAGAAAATGAAATACATTTAACGTTAGGCTATTCAACACTGGATTGCCGGATGCGTAACTCCAACCTTCCATGTGTGGGCTACGATCTAGCGAGCTGAGTTCATAAGCACAGCAGTTAGGCTATTCAACACTGGATTGCCGGATGCGTATCTCCAACCTTCCATGTGTGGGCTACGAGCTAGTGAGTTTCTGCACAGCAGAGTTTTTTTTCCGGTAGTGTAGAACGTTACCTGCGGGAAATGTTTTGGTACCGGACAGCTAGGTTTAGTTTCGTTTTCTGTAGTGCAATGAATGTAGGCTATTGCATGTTGATTCGCTTCGTAGTAGCCTAGCTTGTTTCTGCTTCCTGACGAGAAGTAGGAAGTAACATTGGCGAACAAGCTTAAGTTGACAACGCATATTTCCCAGGAATCTTAGCCAGAAAGAAAACAGTAGATACTACTAAGAAAGTACATACCAGAGATTATTCTTCTTCTTATTATTATTATTATAATTAAAAGTGTTTGCAGTAAGCTACATTATCAGCAGAGTAGCAGAGACTAGAGCCACATTCGGAGGCTATCTATTTATTTATAAGTGACTAACCATGAATCTGATATGTTTGGGCAATTGGCGGTTTATAAATCCGATCGCTTTAAAGGCTTGCAGCTTAAAAGAGGCTATTCTCAATTCTTAATGTAGGCTGTTATCGTAAATTCTTAATTTTCCTGGTAGTGAATTTTATGGTGACCTTGTGTTATGTGTGAAAAGGATAAAGTGAACAGAGCTGAAGTGAAGAAATTAATGAATAAAGAAATGTTGGCCGAGGCAAGGGGTTTTCACAGTCAGTCATGACCGCAAGAGCAGAGCGTAACACCCTCCCCAAACCAGACAAAAGCGAGCGTCTGGTTTGGGGAGGGTGTGATATAATACAAGTGAAACATTGAACACTTAATATTGTAAACCTGTTTTGCCTTTGCAAAAAAAATATGTTAATGTGTCAATGTGAAAATAATAACAGTCTAAGAAATGAAAAGAACTTAACAGTTGCACATTGTTTTTGTGGAAAAAACACATGTGCCTGCTGGGCTCGAACCCACTATCCACTGTGTGATAAACTGCAGTTTTAACCACTAAGCCACAATAGCTTCTTGGAAAGTATGTAGCCATTAGCTATATTAACATTAAAAAACATTAGTATGAAGCGTTTTTATTGGACGATAAGTTTGATGAGCAGGTATAGGGACCATACGCTCAAATAATAATTCTCCCCATTGGATAACATCGCGACAGAGGCAAGGCAGTTTGGCAGGAAAATGGGAAGAAGAATAAGAAGAAGAAGAAGCGGAAGAGGAAGGAGAAAAAACGGCAAAATAACCCAAGTTTGGGGCTTTATTGTGTGGATGTGTGAAGTTGTATCTGAATGCTGTGTGGTTAAATTAGGTCAGAACATACAGAAGTTCATGTTTTTAAGGGTTGAGAGTCTATGGTCATTGTGGTTACTTCTGTAGGAAACCCTGAAAAGTGCCAAACTCTCGGTGCTGTATAGGTATGGGGCCTGCCCCGCCAAGCCGTAACTTGGCGGATGGCATACCTGCCATCCCAATTTGCATACTGTTAACTAATATATCAAGCCAAGGCAATGCAGCGGCGCTGCAGCTGCCGGCTCATCAGGCCACAGCATTAGTATGGTCAGAAACAGTTCGTGGAATTTAAGTTTTAAATTAAGTTTTGTTCGGTAATACTCATTTGAGCATCTCGGGGCAATTGAACAGCTGAGACCAACCAACCTAGTGACGTCATGACCGAAGTTGGTCCAAGATGGCTGCGCCCTAGTGGAAAAAAAAGCAAATTGTAACTTCTTTTTCCAGCAAATACGGGTCGGTTTGAGATTTGAACACATGGTCATATCCAATTTAAGGTAAAAAGCTAACGAACCAGTTCTTTACCGAGTGCTTTATGTCCCCTTTAAGAGCGTAGTCCCGTTGTTTCATGAGAGACCATATGCTTTGATTCAGCCATGATCTCTTTGACCCGATTTACATTTCACTTTCCTCATAAATTGAATTTGAATTGTCCTTTGAATTTTGATCATAAGCTATTTATTTATATATGTTATTTTCCATATTTTCTGAGGAAAATTGGTCATTCCAGTTTATTTCTTTAATTGTATTTTCAAGATTACTTAATTCACTATTGGGTATTCTATACTGTTCTGGCCTTTTCTTAGCTGTGTAGGTAAACCTCTTTTTAGTGAGTTTTCTTACAATCAGAATCAAATTATGGTTAGACAGTCCTGTGACCAAATTATAACACTTCTGTATTCTTTCTGGTTTATTTGTGAAAACCAAGTCAATAAGCATTTCTGATGAACTAGTTCTCCTAGTCAGCCCTTCAACAACTTGTGTGAAATTAAAGCTGCTTGTTATATTTGAACTTTTTCCTATTGGCTTTATCATTCCAGTTTACGTTGAAATCCCCTAATAAAATAATTTCATTGTGGCTGCCACATTCCTTAAGAAGGCAATTCAATTTTTCATAAAACACATTGCTAGCTGATGGTGGTCTATAAATTCAAATCATACTGAACAACATTTGCGGTGAAAGGGTTAATTTAAGACAAACACATTCTAGATCATTGACACACGGCCATTCCATCTGTTTACATTTTATGTTGTCCTTAACATAAAACAATACACCCCCAACCCTACCCTCAGTTCTGTCTTTCCTAAACATATTATAACCATGCACATTCAATTAAACCCATATTAGAGTTGCACTAATGTTCTTTAGAGAGCTGAACATTTTTCTAGAATCAATAACAGCCATAGAAAGCTGTTGGGTGAACGCAGCTTAATGGTTTTGTGAATATATTTTATCAGACTTGTTCCTCTCAGTGCTTAGTATTGGAGTGTCACTTCAAGCAAGACAATAATTGGATAAAGAAGAGGATATTTCACCTCTTCTGAAGATCATCCTTTGCTACTTTTCCAGGTTTCAGAAAGTGAAACATGCAGCTATATTATAACTAAATGTTACACTTGGGATGAAGACACTAAAATGAACTAAAAAAAAATAAAAATAAGGGCTTCTTCCTTCCTTGGACAACTTGAAAAATATTGATGGCTTCCAAATTACTGCAAATTGTGCTTTGAATTGCTCAACATGGAAAACTTGGGGAAGGTTTTCATCTACTTCAATGGTATAAGTTGCATACTGTTTCCCTTTATTTCCCTTTCATATTTTTTGTACTTCTAGAATATATTTTCTTGTAAAAACTTAAAAATTTCAGATGTGCATGATTATATTTGGACTATGGAGATGCACGCCATTACCCATTCATAGAAAATGACAACATTGGAGGATCAAAATTCTTAATTCATAAAATATGGAATGTTAATTTGGGCATCATATTGTATATACTGTACTGTATTGCAATATGGACAATGGTGGTTGAAAATAAGATGAAGTTCACTGCATTGTATCTTACAGGGAGCCAGGGGAAGGTCAGCCCCCACCCCCTACATCACAGGGAGCTTAAGGAACTTGTTTGATTAAACACAAAATAACAAATACTTTATTTACTGACATTAGTGCACATTTTACGTTTGTTTTGGAACAATTCTAACCATAGCAAGTCCGTAAGTGGTCCAGACTTGTCATCAGACAAAGAACGTTATCTCCTTATATGATTATCACAGCCAGTCTATTGCTTTCATGTAACAGCACTGATGGGCTGTGTTTTCATTCACTATAGTGATTCCAAGTTGTGGGACAACTACTTTTGATTTTTTTTTTTGTAAATTATATTACTGACCACATGTGTTCGTATTTTCCACATAAACGTCGGCATAAGTCATTGACTATAGCCTAACTGAACTAAGAGGTTGCACCACTATGGTGCAAAAAAAAACAACATTAATTTAATTGAATTTCAGATTGTCTTGACCGAAATACAAGTGCGGCTCCACGTCGAATGTAAAACGTGATTCTATAAACTATGGTTGCATATTGAACTCTGCGTCATAGTTTTAAAGCGACCCTCTTCTACTAGGCTACTGCAGGAAACCAGGAAAGAATATGCGGATTAGCTAAACAAATGTTCAAACTAGCGACCCTTGCAGTCAGTCATAGTAATTATTCGAAAATGAGTTATACAGAATAACATTCAAGCCCGCAAATAAATAAAAAAACATCGTATTAGTCAGAAAAAACGTCACATCTAAATACTAACCCTTTTGCTGCTTGAAGGACTGGATCGAGCCGGAGTGGTGGACCATTGTGGTGTGTGATTGCTTTCCCCAGTAAGAAATAATCCTAATTCACCAAAACAACGCTTCCGATGACATTGGAACCTATGAAATGCGTAGGTGTTCTTTCAGCGTCCTAGCATAGCCTACTGTACCCAGCGCTTTCTGTGGGGATGCGCAGTCCCGACACCTGCTTCAGCTCAGCAAGCTCCTTCATCCACGGCTGTTGTCATGGCAACATACTGTAAGGGAGGTCCTGCAATGAATTTCGCTGCCTCAGTGGCTACGACTGTAATAAAATAGTCTCTCCGTTAATCCTACTTAACTTTCGTTTTAAAAAAACAGTTTATGACTCCAGTGACCGACCGACAATGGAATAACGTCCGCAGATTCAAAGGGAGAATGCAGTCAAATTCGCACTTCGTCCCAGAGAGGAGAGAGGAGACGCATCAAAACGAGTTTACTTAGCTATATCTAAAATGCTAAATTTATCAGCAATTGTGTATGGGGTGCTGGGACACGATGCCCACACATCCTATTTCTTTTCTTAATGGTCGTTTTATTATTTAATTTTATATTTTATATTTTATTATTTAATTTTATATTATTTAATTTTATATTTCGATGCATGCGCAAACTATAAACGTAACATACAACATAGTTCTTAAGAAGTTATCATTTATCGGCCAAAGCAAAGGTAAAGGCAGCTGTCCTTTCTCCCTGTTTGCATACAAATAAAGGTATCCACTTATAAAGTGTTGAGACTCGTTAAAAAATGACAGAAGGCTGAAAGATGTCAGTGTTCGGTCTGTTTAATATCAGTTAATTTCGGTAAGTGGCTTATGGAGAGGTTTTCGGGCTGCACTCTTGCCCTGAAATCAAAAGGTAGAATGGTATAATGCTGTATATTTTTGTGTTTTCGTTTGGTGGCAGTTGCAAAAATGCATGCAGTGGGGATTGCTATATGGTTATTCGTATTTTTAAATAAAATAAATAGTTAATTTTGTTAAATGTAAATGACTGACTTGAGAGTACGAAGGTTGTTTCCTCCAATGCAATTCTCAATTCTCTGAAACCAGAATGCAAGTGTGTCATGCCAATGTCACATATAAACATCTACTTTTAATTAATTTTGCCCAATATACTGTATACAGTACACTGCCTGCCGCTCCCAGCGCCATCGCCGCCCGGGTTTCCCCATCATCCCTGCCATCTAGCTGCTTCAAATTCTATTCACATGAACATTGGCTGATTGACCGTGTTGGCAGTATACCCACTTCTTTCTTAGTGGGCATAGAGTATACTCACTTCTTAATCCCCACTGGTGCAAGTATCAATTAGTAGTCATAGATTTGCTAAATTACAGTATACCCACTTCTCCAGGCACTACTACACCACTGCGTGTTGGTCATTAAAACCTAGAGCCTGAGTCGACCAGCGTAATGTGGCGTAGTGCGATATATTTTGCGTTAGCTAATAGTGGTCGAATTGTAAAATGTTTTCTGCAGGCAAGTACATCCAATCTTGCTGTTCCTTTTCATTTATTTCAAAAAATATATAAATTTCACCGTAGCTATGTAGCCTATGTAATATGTCACGTTTAGCCTAAACAAAAATGTCAGTAATATTATGCTTACCTGCAAAATTATAATGTTTTAGCCTATTTTTTCCATGAATAAACGTGGCTTTTGTTTGTCCTAAAGAATGGGTGTTGTTATGGATTAAAGCGCTTTATAATAAATGAAAAGGAACGGAAGATCGGATGTAGCTACCTGCCTGCGGAAAACATTTTACAGTTCGACCACTGTACCTAACCATTGACAGCAAGCTAACGATTTTGTCTTAATTTAAAGACCTATTGTAATGAGGCGTGACGTGTGACGTGGAAGGAGCCAAACGCAGCAAGGGGATTCATTAAGCCCTTAGGCCACTAAGGCGGGAAACCCCGCAGATAAGGGAAGGAGACAAGACAATGAACAACGAACACACTACAAACGCTACTAACCGGCTAACTGTCACACGCCAAGTAGAGCGCAAGGACAGAATACTGAACAGCCAGAAATAATACGCGCCCTGTCTCGGTAACGAGACACATAATAACGGGCGAGTAGCGTAAAGACAAACATAAAACACAAACAAACACTGCAAAATAATATGATAGTATGAGGAGGCGAAAGGAACAGATCCAACGTTTCCAGGCTACTCTCAGACTCGCGGTCACACACAAACGTGTCCACAACATCGCCCAATCCTCCATATAGGAAGACATGCACCCAAAAGACGAAACAGAACAGCAGTTCCGAACAAAATTGTCAAAAAACTCCATGAAAGGAGAAAGGCACCGAAAGGAACGAACAGGACAGGCAGCACCGGACATTTACCGGCTAGACCAACGCGAGATTAATTGGAAATAAACGCCCTGCCTCTCTAAAATGAGGAATATAATGAGGCGAACAGGAACAGAGATTTAACGTTCCATGGCGAGATTAATAGGCTCGCAGTCCAATGCAGAAATCAAAGAGGTAAACACCCGATCTCCCAGGAGAGAGAAACATTTTACAGGTGAGCCGACGGAGCACCGTCGTCCCATAACTTCACTATCCAAATAGACTAACGCAAGCTTAATTGAAACAACCGCCCTAGCCTCTCAGTAAAATAATATGTAAACGAGGCGAAATGGAACAGAGAGCTAACGTTCCGAGGCTATTTTAAGAAACACGCAGTCACACACAAACACAACATCGCCCAAGCTCCATATAAGGAGACACACACCCGGAGAACGAAACAGAACAACAGTTCCAAACAAAATCGTCCCGCAGGTAGAAAGAGCGTACAGGACGGCTGCAACAAAAGACCTACGCAAACTTAATAGCAAGCACTGCCTCAATATAATAAGAATAACCCTGACTCACAACAAAGGGGAACGTAGTCACGAGAAGGAGACAAAAACAGGGAATAAACGTACCGAAGCTACAAACTGACTTCCGTAACCCGGAAATGAGTAGAAGCAAAACGCCAGGTCTCTCAGTAAGAACCCTTAACAGGCGAAAATGGACCAGAGAAACTACTACTCTATACTTCTACGAGCTAAGAAACTAAGTAGAAGCGAAACGCCCAATCTCCCTATGGGAAGACATGTGCCGAAGGGCGAACAGAACTACTGTTCCGAACAGAATCGCCCAAAACTCCATACACGGAGAAAAAGCACTAAAAAGGCAAAATAGAGCAGAGATTTACGGTCCCAAACTTCTACGAGATAATCAACTACCAAGCCAGCAAGAAATAAGCCCTGCCTCAACAAAGAGACGTTAAAAATAGGCGAGTAGCCAAAATGGTACGAGAACTCACAGCCAACAAAAACACCACAGTACAAAACAATGAACAATTACAATGAACAATTACAATGAACAATTAATGTCGAAGACCCGAATGAAGGAAACGGTAGGCTTATATATCTCTCAGGTGACTACGCACAGGTGAAAACGCTTAACAGAAGCTCCGCCAACTCAGCAGGGCGGAGCAAGCATCTACCAAAAGGGCAGCGCCCTCGCGTGGCCACCGAGGAAAATGACCGCATCGGGAAACAGGGTTCAAAACCATGACACCTATAACTGGCCGCTTCAAACAAAAAACAACACTTAAAGTGATCCATCCATATCTACTGCATATCTGGCAGCAGAGTGATGGTTTGAGGCTTGTTTGATACCTTGGACCCTTGATGACTTACAGCTTGATGGGCAAACAGCTGAAAACATCTTTCCCAGAGCAATGCCAATGGCAAATTATGCACCACACAATGGCACTCCCAACTACAGTAGGCTACAAGTCCGCACTGGCACATTCTGGATTCAGTTCTTAACAATCAACTTTTTACATGTGCATCAAATCAAAATTGAGAATTCAAACTCGTTTTTCTAATTTTCAGATTTTAGAAAGATGTTGTCATTTCTTGTTTCTTGTTGGCGTTGGTGGGAAAACCGGGCTAATTTCTAATGGACGGACTCAACCATGACTGTAGGGGAGCGATAACGTCACCAAAAGACTTCTTTCTTATTAGTCACTGGGGCTTTAATTAGCCTTACCTTAACTTTTATGGTGCAGGATAAGTGCCAAAAATAAGAATACCGAGAGGCCGGTGGAGCATGGCTTACTCCGATCTGGCAAATGATCTAGCGACTGATAAGCCGGCGCTGGTAAATAAGAAGCTGTCTATTGATTCGCCAAGGCAACTGGATTTGCAACTGACTTGGCTGGTCACTAGCATTCCTTGGCTGGTCACTCACGTACCTATCCTGGAAACCCACTGGAGCACACAAACACAATGAAGGAGAAAAAAAAAACTGAAAAACAAACACCAACCAACTCACAAAACATTTGTCTAAAAAAAAAAAATTTTTTTATTATTAGTTAGAATAACAACTCACAAAACACTTGTCAAATGCCCAAAAGCCCAAATTTATAGGCTACAGCAGTAGAAGAATTGGATAGATCAAACATAAATCTGAAAGCTCATCCAATGACACAATGTCAGCCTACATTCCCAGCAATGTTCAATAGTAGGATTGTCCCTGTCCAAAAGTGAAATAGTTCTGCCCCATGTGGGATTCAGACAGAGATCGCTGGATTTGTAAGCAGGAATTCCACTGGGCAATCTAGAAACAGCTAGGCTATAGTCTGTGGAATATCATAAAGTTTAATGCTCGATCGGTTTTGCTTGATGATTCAAATCTTTAAACAGATTTTTAACGTGCCAATGAAACCAGTGGATTGTAATTAATCAATTTGAAGCTATGGTTTTTATTTTTAATGGAGTAAAATGACATGTAAATATTTTACTTTGACAAGCCGGTTATGAATCTCTTATCCACGGTGGCCCCTAGTGGTAGTCGTCGACATCCCAATTAGGCTGCAGTATTCATATTTCTTTGAAATTGGGTTGGCAGGTATGCCATCCACCAAGTTACGGCTTGGCGGGGCATGCCCCATACCTATACAGCACAGAGAGTTTGGCACTTTTCAGGGTTTCCTACAGAAGTAACCACAATGACCATGGACACTCAGCCCTTAAAAACATTAACTTCTGTATGTTCTGACCTCATGTAACCACACAGCATTCAGATACAACTTCACACATCCACACAATAAAGCCCCAGACTTGGTTTATTTTGCCAGTTTTCTCCTTCCTCTTCTGCTTCTTCTTCATCTCTCAATTGGATAACAACATTGCATACTTGCTATCCCTAGCTTATCGACCAATAAAAATGCTCAAACTAATGTGGACACATCACAGACAAAACCGCTATATGGCTTTGTTTTTTTCATGAAGCTACTGTGGGCCACTGGTTGGAGTTGCTGCCTCTCACACAGAGGATTGAGGGTTCGAGCCCAACAGGGCGCAAGTTTATTTTCGACAAAAACAATGTGTAACTGTTAAATACTTTTCATTTATTACACTGTTATTGTTTTCACATTAACAAATGTATTTTTATTGCAAAGGCAGAAGACGTTTCCAATATTAACTGTTCAATGTTTCACTTGTACAACAGCGAAATAGTGAAAGTCAGACGACACCACTTCAGGTAACATTAAGCAGTATGGAAACAAATGTTCCATTTGCCATAGACACTGATAAATGGCCTATAGCCTATATCATGTGACTGTACCAAGAGGCTTTGGTGTAGTGGTAAGCATCAAGCCTTACTATGCGAGAGACCTGGGTTCGATCCCTGCCTGGTACTAAAGTGTAATTTAATTTTGGACTAAAACAGTGTGCACATGTTCTGGTTTTCTCATACAAGAATGTTTTTTTATTGCAAAGGCAAAGACATGTTTACAATATTAACTGTTCACTTTTAGCCTGTTACTTAAACAATTCAGTCACTGGACACCATGGTAGTTATGCAATAGCTAACGTTATGGAAACAGATATCCCATGGCCATTTGTCAAGCAAAGAAAAAAGTTTTAACGCAGAATATCATCTGGGTAAGATCGCGTTGTTGCATTAATGTAAAACAATCTACTGTATAAATAACTGTGACAGGCTACATTTTTTCACAAACGTTTGTTTTAAACATGGTCAATACAGAAAAACCAACATAGTTCGGTACCACTGCACATAGTTACCAGTAGGCTACCGGGAAAAACATCCATGCGTAGCATAGGCCTACCTATGTTGTCATTTCTTTATTCATTTGTGACAAAAAAAAACTTGCACTTCAGCTCTGTTCACTTTATGCTTTTCACACATAACACAATATGACCATAAAAATTATGTAGACCTAGTACGAAAATTAAGAATTTATGATAATACATTAAGAATTGATGATAGCCTACTATAAGCTGCAATCTCTTAAGAGATCAGATTTATAAACCGTCAATTCCCCAAATATATCTGTTTCATGGTTAGTCACAAAAATTACAATAGCCTCCGAACATGGCCCTAGTCTACGCTACTCTGCAGACAATTTAGCTTACTGCAAACACTTTTAATTATAATAATAATCAGAATAATAATCTCTGGTAGACTACTTTCTTAGTAGTAGGCCTAGCTATTGTATTCTTCCTGGCTAAGATTCCTGGGAAATATGCGTTGTCCAATTAGGCTTGTTAGCCAGCGTTAGTTTTGCCAGAGAAACGTCAGTCAGATGCTAGTCAGGAAGTAGGTACAAGCTAGGCTAATGAAGCGAATCAACATGCCTTATACGTCCATTGCAGTACAGAAAACTAAACTAAACCTTGCTACATGGTCCGGTACCAAAAGATTTCCCACAGGAAATTACACTACTCGGAACCTCGTAGCCCAGACATGGAAGCTCGGAGTTACGCATCGGGCAAGCCAGTGTTGAATAGCCTAATGTTACATGTATTTCTATATAATACTAATAGGCCTATTTTAAAACTGTATTTCCATATTTTACTTATGCAAACTATTTAGGCTGTACTATTTAGGCTGTATGTCTTTCTTTCAGCTAGACTGTGTTTGCGTCTAGCCTATTGTGCATGCATGTCTCCATATAGACTTGGTTCATTAATTTACATGGTTCTTCATTATCCATAGCTCAGGTGGTGCTGTTCATTGTATTTTATTAGACATTAAATAGATAGCTCATCTAAAAACTCTTTTAATGTAATTGTGGGCTATCGGTAATAGAAGAAATGTTTTCATTCTCGTCAGTAGAGGGCGTTGATATCCAATGATATTGGATGATATCCAAACTTTCCGAATTTATTTAATGCAACTTGGTTTTGTGTTTCTTCATCTTACCATCTCAAGAGAATGTGGTCAATGAAACTGTATGTGCCACATCAAACTGCAAAATCAGAATAATTTATAGTAGAAATACTCTGATTCAGATGTGTTACACTTAGAAATTAAACAGAAAAATGACTACACTATAGGGCATGTTTGAACAATTGTCTGCATCCACTGCTTTGGGTCTATGAAAAGCACAGAATGAATAAAATGTATTATTATTATTATTATTATGTATTTATTGATTTATTTATTTGGAATATTTGCATTTCTATCGAAACCTGTGTGGTCCTACAGAGCATAGACATTCTTGTGTTCACAAAATTCTGTTCGCAAATATCATAACTATTATTATGTTAAGAAAAGTGGTACTATTACTTATTTGCCATCATCTGACCCACAAACATGTCTGGATACATTTGTAAAAATGCTATATGTACGCTATTTTCTAGGTAAAAATATTACTCATTTTTATCTGCATTTATTTATTCATCCCTCCTTTCTCTATTATACATGATGTTTCTTGATATTTGTCTGTTTGTGAATTGTAAAGAAATCTGTAGCAGCAGTAAAACCTGTACATTTTCTAAAGTAAACTTGCCAACAAAGTATAACCATATCCTTTCTGGAGTGTAATTATTCATCAACTGTTAAAAACATTAATTGAAATCATATGTTGTTCCATGAGGCACAATCTCTTCACATAGTAAGATGAAGAAACACAGGGCCAAGTTGCATTAAATAATTTAGGAAAGTTTGGATAGCATTGCTTTGGAATAGAGCTAGTTTATTTAGTGCGAGCTACGATAGGCAATATTGTTAGTTGTAACTTGGCCACATTTTGATATCAGTACTTTTAAAGGCAGGCCTAGTTTTTGCAAGTTGGAATTAAGGACTTATAGACAGTGCTCTGTAGGCTATGCGTGAGTAACTTCTTTTTTTTTAAAGTTGAAAACATTTTTAGTTCAGATTATAAATTACAGGTTAAACCCCAAAAGTTCTGTAACCTTCTGTAATCTGGCCACAGCCACAGACAATGCATAAAACGCACCATTTCTAGGCTACATCAAAAATCATGTTCCCATATAGGAACAATAATACCAGATATTATTAAAAAGTTGTATAAACAAAATTTCGGTTACTGTTCGCCAATGTCCAGCGAAGTCAACATTTCCACAGCGACCACCTATCCCACGTGCGGCTGTAATAGCCTACATTGCTGTGGTTGTAAAAACATACATTGTAACGTAGGCCTATTTTTTTACCCAACGTATAGGCTATAGCCTATAGCCTGCAAACATTAGGCTACGTATTTTTTTGCGTATTATGCAGACTAGGCTATATCAAGGCTTATATGACAATTCTGACAAATTTATTCTGTTGCAAATGTCTGAATTGTAGGCTATAGGCCTCTTCTTCAATTCGAACTTTAGAACATGGATGTGCAGTAAATAGTTTTTGAGATATGACACTTAGGCTAAATAATACAAGTAGAAAATAGGTGAAAATTGCTTCTGCTGGGCCAAAGTAAATGAGGTTGTAGTGCATGTCCATTGGGAATAAACCCGCATTTATGTGACTCTGGACCCCATTTCCAAAAGACTATATATACCAGTGTGATCCCGGGCAGTCAGGTGATCCTTGACCAACCAGGACTGAGTCCCCTGTTCTATAAAACTTTGAGCAAACTTGTTCTTTCAATTCTTTCTTACCATTTTCACTTGTCGGAACAATCGTCTCCCGGCTGGGAAGGGACGAGACTAGGCCAACCCAGGCAGGGAACACGCGGGGAGAACTGCTCCCTCCCTCGGGTTATGCGACCACAACGACCGCTCTCTCACCCAGCTCTCAGTTAGCATGTTCGCAAAAGCCACTAAAACGGCTAGCTACACTGAGCTACCATCATACGGCGTAGCCTTAAAGCGACAGCCAGAGAAACGTGCGTAGCCTACGTTACCACAAACCGCAACCCTCAAAGATTTTGGGCAACAACTTGCCGAAGGACAAAGGACCAGAAAATCTTCTTCAAAAGTCTTCCAGCAACACTCACCAAAGGACGGAGAAAAAGGACAATCCAATCCAGACAGAACTTTCCGGACATCATGAAAGCCATGGACTCGCCTGTACTAGCAACTTCAGTACAGTAAGACTGACATGAACATCCAGGCAATAGTTAGGAAAACTTTTGTGTAATGTTTACTGTCAATGTAATTACATATTTGATTGCATCCATTGTGTGTATTTAGAGTAATGTTAACTTATAACTCAACACATGGCTTGCAGGCTATCGACAGCCAATTAGCCTCGCATAAGCTAAAGTTACAGAGCCTACACTAACTTACTCTAAAACTAATTTACAATCCGCCTCCCTTTTAAATCGAGATCGGTGCATGCAATCTCCCTTTGTACTAATACCTAACCCATTAGATATAGTATACCATGCCTGTATACGGATAGGGGCCTGGGATTTAGCTAGACATAGCTAAATTTCTATAGCCTCAATATACGCCATGTTTCAGGCCACGTTAGCTTCATGCTAAAGCGGGATTTGTATTTCCCCTTCGAGGTATACGGTCTTGTGATCTCTGAACACCACGTGTCTGGCGCACATACAGAAATAGAACTGTGAATTCTATATGCCTCATTCTTTGCCTACACTTCGTTTTCCTTTCCATATCATTCGCTGCTTTTAGGATGTTAGTTTTAGACATGTTTGTCATTTAATAAATTGTATTTACTTAAACCTGGTCGTCGGTCTGATTGTTGTTTGGATAAACATTTGAGCCTATCCTCCAAAAGAACTTATGCCTTCAGATTAAGTTATTGATTATTATTTTAATATTTAACATTGAAATTCATAATCATGAGACTGATTAATTATACTTTTGCACCTAGTGTGAAGCCATATTCTGCACATTCATTGGTGCCTCCATGTGATGACTGTTAAAGACGTTTTAACTATCTGTCTTCACTGCCAAATTTTTAATGTACCTAACGACACTACAAGGTTAACTGATTTCATAAGTCCTTAGCTTGAATTGAACGACTGTTGCCTTGTGGATATCTGCAGACTCAAACAGCAAATGCAAGAGAGATGATCACAATTAATTCACAAATAGTAAAAAAAAAATAAAATAAATAAATAAATGGCCAATCCAGAGGGTTGCCAGGCTAGGTATGCGAGTGACCAGCCTTGGAATGCTAGTGACCAGCCAGGTCAGTTGCAAATCCAGTGGGCTGCTAAGCTAGGCACATGAGTTACCAGCCTCAGTGAATCAATAGACGGCTTCTCATTTACTACCGCTGGCTTATCAGTTGCTATTGATCATTTGCCAGCTTCGAGTAAGATATATGCTCCACTGGCCTCTCAGTAGTCTTATTTTTGGCACATATCCTGCACCATAAAAGTAAAGGTAAAAGGCTAATTAAAGCCCCAGTGACCAATAGGAAAAAAGTTTTTTGATGACGTTATCTCTCCCCTACGGTCATGTTTGAGTCTGTCCATTGATCGTTGATATTAGAAACTACCCCGTTTTTCCCACCCACGCCAACAATGCAATTTTCAACTTTCAAAATATGGTAAATCAGAAAATTAGAAAAACGAGTTTGAATTCTCAATTTTCCTATTATTTCAAGGATAAAAAAAATGAAAATTAAAATATTGAACCCAATTTTCAATTTTTTCAACTTGAGATATATGCATCAGGAAATCAAATTGATAAGCGTTACACGGACCACAGTCATAGTTTAATCTCTTTTCGGGGGCAAACAGACTGACAAATATGGTTTGGTTTCACACAATTAGAATTACTGCAGTAATTCTGAGGCAAAATAAGAATAATGGTGTGTAAGAGGGTTATATGCTGAATTGGAGATGACATGCAGTATTCAAATGGGGGTGTTAAGTTTGATATTCTGTCCGAGACTCACTTTGGGTAGGAAATTGATCTTATGGGTGTGGAATTTCAACTGAAATATTTCAGTTTGCAGCCTGTTTAATGTCAGTTCATTCAAATGCCTTAACAACAAAGACATTTGCAGGCAGCATAATGCTAATGAAATGCTACAGTAACAGCAATGTACAGTATTTGTGCACGGTGTAGTTTGGCGGCAGTTGTACAAATGCATCTGACACTGATTGCTGTAGAGTTTTTTCTGGTTTTAAAATAAAATAAATTGTACATTTTGTTGAATGTAAATGACTGATTTGAATATTTTAACAAGTATATATTCTCAAGTTTAATGACCAGTAAATACCAAAATGCCTCAGTTGTCAGGTTCATACGAGCTGAACATCCTGCTCAGCTCATTTATAGAGGACGGAACAGGGTGGGTTTATTCTGCAAAGAAATTTCCACATCCATCTGGAGAGCTCCCAATCATCCAACGTCTTCCCTCTACTCCACTTTCTTGTCCTCATCTTGCTGCAGTCACCCTCAACCTATCAACATCACATGGCGCTGTAATGGCGACATGTAGTCCAACTGTCTCTCGTGTTCGTGTTTGTTAATTTGAATGTATTTTGTTGTGTCGGGCTTTTGTTTTTTGTTTTTTTTCATGCGCTGTGTGTCTATTGTGGGACGGGGAAGTGGGCTGGAGATTTGTTGGGGCACTCCTGCCGAATTGACGATTTGTATATTCGGGATAATTTTGTTTGCATGGAGCATGGAGACGCATTCACAACATATGAAACTGCACTGCATCTAACCTGACTGAGCGTTTGCTCTGGTGGAGGTCGGAGTACTCTCAGCAACGCCTACTGGTGGGGTGAGGTTAATGAATCAGCCCAGGTGCTTAAAGGTGTCGGAGAGAGAGTCTGTGGTGAAGTCCGTCTGTTTGTTTGTCAGAAGACAAAGTGAAAGAAAATGCTGCTGAAAAATGTTGAGACCAGCATCGAGCTGAAAAGCTGTCGCTGGGTTTTGCTTTCTTTTGTCTTTGTTGTTTTAGTTTATGTTTGCCTGGAACCTGTGAGGGGGAAGGGCAAAAGTTTATTAGTATATTTTTGTGTTGTTGTGGGCTCTCTCTCTCTCCATCTCCCTCCCTCCCTCCATGTGGCAATTTACGATTCAAACCTCCCAGGGCTGTGTTATGGCGTGGGACACTGACAATCACACCTGCAGTACTCTGATCACCATCTTCTGTCAGAGAGTAATAGCATTCGGCTTATGTCAAAATTTGATTGATGTGCATATGGCATAATTTTATGAATATTCATGAGGTTATGAAAAAATATAATTATGCATAAAATAATTCAAAAATATGATTTTTTTTAAAAAAATTTAATTTAATTTATTTATGTATTATCATTATTCGGGGTGTTGTGGGGGTTGTTTCAAGGGGGGCTGTATTGGCATCATGATGATGTCATTTTATTGGGGTGGTTTGTTGTAAACGTTGTTTTTTTATGGTGAGTCTTGATGCTTAGGGGAAAACATGTGTTGGTATTTTTTTATTAGAACAACATCGTGAAAAAATAATGGTATATATATATATATATAATATATATATAAATATATAAATGTATAGGTTAGTAGCAATAGTTTAAAAAAAAAAACAGTTTGTGTTAGCAGAAACATTTTAAAAGAATGTAACAATGTAAATGCAAGTTAGTTGTCTGAAAGAAAGAAAGCATGCCATTTTTAAAAATGTTTGTAGCGCCAAAGGAAAAAAACTTAGACAGGTTTTGGAGATGTCCATGAATGGCTACGTAGAGAGACAGTAGCCAAGGACTTAGAATATTTTTTGAAGTCCGGGTTTGCGTAAAGTCGTAAAATTGTGTAAAATAGCCAAGCGGTATATCTAAAAAGCAAGTTAGCGTTCTAAAAGAAAGCCTAGGAGGACTCAAAAGAAAGACTAGAAATAATCAAAAATAAAAGAATAGGCTATGTAACGTTTTACAGAATTAAAACGCAAAACCTAAAGATTACTTAGAATTATTCTTGGGGTCCGCAGAGGTCCGTGGATAGCCTATAGACTATAGACGGCAGAGATGTTCCCAGCCTGCCGGTGACAACACAAATGGATCCATTTGCTTTTTGTATGGAGTATACCTAAAAAGGGGATACGCCCCGTAGAATCCGCTTCCTGTCCCCTATGAAATTGACGGACGTTTACACGGTCCAATGAGCTGGATAGTGCTGGATAGTTTGTGACAAACCGGGGTCGTAAAATATTTGAGGGTTAGCAACAGCTGGGGAGGGGGGTGCGTGCTTGTGTGATGTAAGAGCCAAGCCTGAGTGACACAAACAGCAGGCTGGGGTTTGGCGGTACATCCAAGAACTTTTGAAAGAAAGAATGGAATGCATAGACTAGAAAATAAACCACCAGGCCGCAAAAGGCCCTGAACCCCATTGAAAAGGCGTCCAAAAACGCGTTTCCAACACAATGTAACCGTCTATCTACCCTATAATGTTGTTCACTGGTCAGGATCATGAAACAAAACTTTCGGTATTTGCACAAGGTTATGTAATATGGCAATACTTAGCGTCAATATGACTGTTTAGTATCGAATGGCTTGTAAAAAGATGGGTTATTCAATTTAAACAGGGTTTTGCGATTATATATAGCCTATGTGATTTAATCGTAGCGACTTTAAAAGTGTATTTAATTTCTCGGAGAACTGCGCATGAGTAGAATTCACGGGGAGGGGGGTGTGACGTCTGTGACTTGGAACAGCTGTAATGCTGGCGGGATATCCAAGGATAGTTTGAATGTAATGCATATATAAAATAAACCAGTACGCAAAAGGCCCCAATTTGTCATCGAAAGGCCATTGAAAAGGCATCCAAAATGCATTTCCAAAAGCAATGTAACCGTCTATACCTTATAATGTTTTTTCAATGGTCAGCTTCATGAAACAAACCTTTCGGTATTTTGCACAAGGTTGCTAATACTTAGTGTCAATATTACTGCTTATTATCGAATGGAATGTAAAAAGGTGGTTTATTCAATTTAAACAGGATTGAGCTATTATATGTAGCCTAGCATACAACTACTTTAAATGTGTATTTAATTTTCGGAGAACTTCGGATGAATAGAACTCGCTGTGTGATGTGAAAGCACTATTGCAGAAAGCTTTCTAGAACAATTGCTTTATTGACCAGTAGCCTAGGCTACCCATCAGAACACCTTTCGATCATGAGGTGTAATTTGGCTATTAAAAGTACAGTATTAGTATAAGCTACAAAGACAACTTAGATAGAGACATGATGCATAGGCTATAGAAAATGTCTTGGACACATGAATTGATCCAATTTTAGCCATGTCAACATTTAATTCCAATAAAGTCTACAGGCAAATGTTGAATATGGACATGTGTGAACCCTCAAAAACGAATAAACTAAACTCTGCATTGTAATCAGGGGTTGTTGAGTTGTACAGGATAGTAGATATAATTTAGCAATGACAATGCTTAGGCTAATAGCGGTTTAAATGTGTTTCAAAGATGTTTATTTATTTCCACAACCCCCCCTTAAAATGCAGCACCAAAACGCATGCATATCAGAGACTGAGAGTTGTCTCCTGTCGGGGATCACACACACTATGGTACCAACAAGAAACAGCTAAAGTGTGAAGAGACTAAGGACATGGTCAGAAACGATGTCGCAGGGGATCCCGTGCAGCCTGACCACGTGCAGCACCAGGAGCTCCGCCGTTTCAAAGGTGGAAGGGAGTTTGGGTAGGGGGATGAAATGGACCGCCTTGGAGAACCGGTCTACGATGGTAAGGATGGCAGTGTTGCCATCCGATAGGGGTAGACCGGTCACAAAGTTGATGCCAATGTGACTCCAAGGACGGCCCGGGACGGGGAGGGGGTGGAGGAGACCAGAGGGAGGCTGATGGGATGCCTTGCTCCTGGCGCACACTGGGCAGGCGAGGACGTAGGCACGGGTATCCCCCTTAAGGGTGGACTCCTCCTGACCAGGGCGGTGGTCCTGGCGATCCCTGGGTGACAGGCCAGGTGGGAGGCGTGGACCCACTGAAGGACCTGGGAGCGGGCGGAGTTGGGGACAAAAAGGGTGGAGTTAGGGTTACTGCGGGGATCCGGGTGGGTGGCCTGGGCGGCCTTCACAACCTCCTCGATCTTCCAGGAGACCGCAGCCACAACACAGGAAGCCGGTAGTATTGGTTCGGGATCAGCAGGTCTGGCAAGGGGGGAGAAAACTCGTGATAGAGCATCTGCTTTGGTGTTACGGGAACCGGGACGGAAGGTGACAGTGAAATTAAACCTATTGAAAAACAATGACCACCGGGCCTGATGGGCGTTAAGTCTCTCAGTGGACTTTAAATAAAGTAGGTTGTGGTGGTCAGTCAGGACAACAAAGGGATTACCTGCCCCCTCCAGCCAATGACGCCACTCCTCCAAGGCGAGTTTAATTGCTAGGAGCTCCCGATCCCCGACGTCGTAGTTCCATTCCGCGGGGGTCAGTCTCCGGGAGAAGTAGGCGCAGGGGTGGAGCTTGTTGTCCTGGGCGGATCGTTGGGACAGAATGGCCCCTACGCCAGTGTCGGAGGCGTCCACCTCCATGACAAACTGGCGAACCGGGTCAGGATGACAGAGGGTGTGGGCCGTGGAAAACCAGGCTTTAAGGAGATCGAATGCCTGTTGAGCCTCGGAATTCCAACGGAAGGGAATAGAAGTGGAGGTTAGTTTGGTGAAGGGGGCAGCTGCCACACTAATTCCGGATGAATCTGCGATAGAACTGTTGAAGGTGCTTACGTGTGGCCGGTTGGGGCCATTCTGTCACCGCCTTGATCTTCGCCGGATCCCGGATTCTCCCCTCTTCAAATGATGAAGCCGAGGAAGGGTACAGTTGTGGTGTGGAATGCACACTTCTCGGCCTTAACAAACAGCTGGTTCTCCAAAAGCCTTTGGAGGACCTCGTGGACATGGAGGATGTGTTCCTGTGGAGTCTTGGAAAAAATGTAAATATCGTCAATGTACACAAAAACGGACCTACCCAGAAGGTCACGTAGGACGTCGTTGACCATTGACTGAAAAACGGCTGGGGCGTTAGTCAACCCGAACGGTACCACCAGGTACTAGTAGTGGCCGAGAGGGGTGTTGAACGCCGTCTTCCACTCGTCCCCCTCGCGGATCCGGACCAGGTGGTACGCGTTGCGGAGGTCGAGTTTGGTAAAAATGGTGGAGTGATGTAAGGGTTCGAAAGCAGAATTGATTAGTGGAAGTGGGTATTTATTGCGTACTGTAACTTCATTTAAGCCTCGGTAATCGATACTGGGTCGGAGCGACCCGTCCATCTTTGCCACGAAGAAGAACCCCGCCCCCACCGGGGATGAGGAAGGTCGGATGATACCTGAAGCCAATGAGTCGTGGATGTAGGTTTCCATTGCAGACTTTTCAGGACCCGACAGACTGTAGAGGTGGCCGGAGGGTAGTTTGGCTCCTACCAGCAACTCGATACAGCAGTCGTAGGGTCTGTGAGGGGGCAAGGATACAGCACGTGATTTGCTAAAAACCTGAGACAGATCATGATAGTGATTTGGGACACAGGTTAAATCAGGTTCGGATTGGTTAGGAGTAGCCCGCTTAACCCCCGGGGGGGGCAGAGCTGACCGTAGGCAGTTAGCCAGACAGTGGACGCTCCAGTCCTGAACTTGACCGGAACGCCAATTGATGTGGGGATTGTGGAGGCGTAACCAGGTTTGACCGAGAACCAGTGGAGATTGCTTGGAATGGATTAGGTAAAACTGGATGGTTTCGTGATGGTTGCCAGACAGCAATAGCTGGAGGGGAACGGTGGACTGAGTGACTAGTCCCAGGCTCCTTCCGTCCAAGGCGAGTGCAGTGATGGGTGAGGACAGGGATTCCACAGGAATTCCGGACTCCTTAACAAAGGTAGCGTCAATGAAGCTGGCGTCGGCTCCGGAGTCGACGAGGACGAATGAAGAAGCGGCTTGGCTCTTCCAGAGGAGAGTTGCTTTGAGTTCGACTCGGTTCTGGGCTGAATGGACAGTGGAGATAGGGCTCGCCAGTGCGCCCAGATTTATTGGCGAGCCACGCCTTTTGGGCGAGTCGGACAAGCAGCTAGATGATGGTCCGGATTGCCACAGTACATGCATGAGTTGGTGCGGATTCTCCGGCGACGTTCTTCAGCATCGATGGAGACTTTGCCCAACTGCACGGGTTCTTCGTCTGTGGGTGTGAGTGTCGAAGCGGGAGCCTTGACGGAAGGAGCGGGGTGACTGCCGTGGAGTGTGGAGAATGGAACGCGTGGCGGGTTCTTCTTCCTCTCCCGGGCCCTGGCCCGGAGGCGATTGTCGACCGAGATGGCGAGCCTGATGAGGCTGTTTAGTGAACTGGATTCATCGCGGGTTGCCAACTGGTATTTTAACTCCTCATTAAGGGCTTGCAAGAAGGCTTCTTGGAGGGCGGTGTCGTTCCATCCTGCTTCAGCCGCCAGGGTGCGGAATTGGACCGCCATCTCGGTCACACTGCGGCTGCCCTGACGCATCTGAAGGAGGTGCTGGGTAGCATCTGGCCCACAGACTGGATGGTCAAAGACGCGGCGCATCTCAGAGGTAAAGGAGGGGAAGTGGAAGCAGGCGGACGACTGGCTCTCCCACAGCGTCGTGGACCACTCCCGCGCACTCCCTCCCAAACTGCTCATGACGAACGCGATCTTACAGGTGTCCGTGGCGAAGGAGGTGGGCTGAATGCGGAAAACGATGTCGCATTGTAGGAGGAATTTGCAACACTTCCCCAGATCCCCTCGGTAGATCTCAGGGTGTTGAACACGGGGCTCTCTGCCAGAAGAGGGCGGTGGCGCTTCAGGCTGCAGCTCAGGTGGGGATGGAGCCGGAACCGCTTGGATCCTCGGAAGAGGTTGGTGGGGCGACATCTGACTCACTTAGTCCGAAAGGCCCTTCAGAGTCTCCAAGACGTCATCCATGTGGTGGCTGAGTTGATCGCTGACAGCGGTCTGGCAGGCGAAGGCGTGATGGATCTGCTCCAGGTTGGCTGGGTCCATTCTTGGCCAGTTCATTCTGTTACGACCCCGGAAGAGGACAGGACCCAAATGCAGGACTCGTAGACAGGAATGCCAAAACTCAATATTTATTCAATGATCAGGGAAGTCCTGAGCATGGGGAGATAGGCAAAAGCAGTTAAAGTTCCAAGCCGGAACTGGACTCAACCAACAGGGCAGTATTGCTCCAAGCCGGAGCTGGACTTTACAGACAAGCCGGTATCGTTCCGAGCCGGAACTGGACTTTATACACTAGACAGACTGACAGACAGAGTGGGAGCGCTAAGCATCCAATAAATTAAGCTTCGAACTAATACTCCTGAAGCATAGGGGGAACATTAATAACAAACAGTCCAGGTATGAAGATGCGGGAGCAGTGGGAGCAGGGAAAGCCAGGGATTGTTATGGAGACAGACAACCGGGCAGCGGCAGTAGCAGCACAGCAACAGCAGGGCGGCAGCAACGACAGGAGCGACAGCCGCAACACTGGCTGTAAGCGGGCACCGCCGCAGGGTGGAATAGCAGAAGCCCAAGCTGCATGCACACACGTCAGGTGGGAGGCAGGAAAACCGCAACACAGGCAGGGATTACAGACGACTGCAGGCTGGCAGACTGAAGCAGACAAAGTTAGTTAGCGAGACAAAACAATGAACAGTGGGTAGAGCTGTTCCAGACTGAACAGACTTTGACTAGACTGAAGAGCAGGGCGAATAAACGCCGGCACAGAACAAGATTTTAGAGTAGCAACTAGACAGGGAACCAGACAGGACCAGAAGCAAGGGGGAAAACGGACAATGGAGAGACAAACACGAAACAGGGGGAGAGGGAAAACACGGCGAAACAATAGGATGGAAGTGGAATGTTACATGCCCAACACCAAAAAACAGCATCAGCAAAAAATAACTGTGGCCACAAGCCAAAGCTCTCTGACAGGGACAGACAGAGACACACTGTTATTAGTTACACCATATTAGTAACACTGTAGGATAGTTACTAATAACCACAGAACTACAACTCTAAAAATCAAAACAGAATTTAATCAATCCATATCTGAACCAGTCTCAACAAAAACAGTACATCGTGAGCTTCACAAAGCTGGTATTTATAGCAGGGCCGCCATTTGGAAACCATTTGTTTCCAAGACTAATGCAAAAAAAACGCATAACATGGTGTAAGGAACACAAAACCTGGACCCATGAGCAATGGAGAAAAGTGATATGGTCTGATGAGTCATCTTTTACTCTTTTTAATACATCGGGATGGGTTCATGTTTGGAGAAAGCCTAAGGAGGCATTCAATCCACAATGTCTGTTGCCAACTGTTAGGTATGGTGGTGGTTCTGTAATGGTATGGGCAGGGCTGTATTAACCCAATGGGCTACAGGGGATGCAGCCCTGGGCCCCGGCTACTAGGGGGCCCCCACCAAAGCATGATTGTCAATAGGAATTGCGTTAATGTGATTGAAAAATACAGTATGATCGCTTGGTCTTTTGTCCTTTCAGATTGTCCGTAGCTGGTTTCCGTTCCCATAATTCCTTCATTCATGTTGCAGTCAAGTGTAACGTAGCAGATTTGTCTAGCACAGTTAGCCTACGAAAATGTCCAGTGGTCAAAGGAAATATGAAAGTGGGGCCCAAAAAAGAAAATTTCAGCAACAAAAACAAGAGAGGTTTTAAAGAAGACACCCAAATTAACCAACTTCTTTAACCCCTTTGCGTAGAAGGTGACGCCGACGGGACCTTTTTGCTCAACTGAGACATTTGTTGCTACTGCAGCCAAACTATTAGTGGAAATCACAAACTCTGTGTTTTAAATTTATTGGTAGACGGTTTGTGACGATTTCTGCCGAATACGGAGTTTCTAAGTCACTATTTCCCCGTAGCAAGTCCATTTAACAAGCAACCCCCCACCTAGTCTATACCTACCCATGCGTGACATAGTGGACAATAGCGTCTATGTTTGAGTTCACAAATGTATTTATTACATCATCATAAAATTAGAATAACGTCATAGCAATGAGATAAACCCAACAATAGCCTGATCATATGCCAGAAAACCGTGAATAGCCCTGCTCACTCAAATGCAAAATAAACTGTGAAAGTACTGTCTCATTCTACCATGTATTCTACTAGCAATATATGCTACTAAATATGAAATAAATATACAATCCTACCATTGCTTTTACACATCGAGATGTTCCTTTCAAAATTCAGTGGTCATTTATTGTCTGGTACAATCGGTTTGAGAAATATACAACACTTTATACCACTATTACGCTATCTGAAACGTCGATGCGTAATACCCCCATGCCCTGTAAGCCTGTCTCATTCATTACAGTTCATTCTGGTTTAATTTTCAGCTTTTTTATCCAATAGAGTGTTAAGGTTCTGGGTAGGAACTGGACTCAAATGCACGACTCAGAGACAGAAATACAATAATGCTCGCGGGGAGCGTTTATTACTTAGCCAAAAACTCCGGAAGTATAGGGAGAAAAGGGAGAGGGGCTGAATCCTGGGTTGGCGAGAACAGGGGGGCAGAGCGGGAGCGGGGAGCAGGCAAAGGGGCTGGACAGTGGCTGAATCCTGGGTTGGCATAGCAGAGGGAGAGCGGGATGCGGGAGACAGGGATGCGTGGCGTGGAACAGGCAGGAAGCTGCAGGCTGGCGAGTAAAGCAGAATATCAGACAAAGCGCTAATTTCAGCAAGACAAAACAAGACTGTGAAGTGTTAGTTCAGCAAGACAAAGCAAGACTGAGACTTAGATTCCAAACGAAGACAAGACCAGAGTTACAACGAACAAGACTGGCACCAGACAAAGAACAACGGGAGAATATATAGTGAAGTCAATGAGCTAATGATGATTGAGCGGAGACATAGGCATGAGGAATGCAAACGGGGAAAGGAATGTGATAGGCAGAGCAATAGCTAGGGTGAAATAGGCGAAACAAGAAGGGAAACCACGCCTAGCCTGCACAACAGGGAAACCTAAAAACAAGACAAGAGACGTGAGGAAAAGGGGAAAACACGGAGCACAAACAGGGATGGGGACTGAGAGGGAACAGAGAGTGTAACATAGAGTACATTATAACCTTAGCAACTAACCTTATGCTGTCTTTTTGGGTGCTTCGAACAATTTACTACAGCCCAGCATAACGGCAGGTTTCATTTTAACGGTCTAGTATTACGCAAGCTCTATAGAAAACGCATTAGGGAGGGGAGTTTCCCTTTTCCGATATCTAAGTATTTTTGTGTCTAAAACGCAGTTGGTCTCGCTGGCTACATATGTACGTTCTTGTTTCCAATCGAGCACTGTCTTTCCAATATGTTTGATAGCCCTATTGTTATTTTCGCATTTTGAGTGCATTTCACATACTGTAGTGCAATCGTTAAATGTATTTTTGATAGGCTACCGATGTTCATTGAAGATTGGCAGAATTTTGCAGATGGTGGAATACTATTTTATGCTCATGTTATCATACATAATATAGGCTATGGCGTACATACTTGTCTCTTAGGGCATGACAAATGCTCATTCCAATTTACTGTGCACTGATATGTGGTAGATTAAGGTAAAAATTTCCTTGGAGTCATTATGAATGGGAAAATTAAAAAAATTTAAAAACTACAGAAAAATGCAATCCCAGGACAAAAGTATACATACTGTAGAGTACAGGGACAAGTCATCTTTTATTGAGGTACAAGAGTGAATGATTAGGCAACATATTTAGGTGTATGTAACACTGTGATACCAATGTTTTTTTATCTTAAGCCATCAGAAGGAGCAAATGTATATGCTTCATAATGGACAAAACTAATTGTATTCATTTTATGACATGTTTTGCATAAGGGGTTTTGGACCCATAGATACGTATCTACCCCCCTATACTGATGAACATATAGTAATTCCTACTTGAAAATTATGCAAAAGTGAGTTTTATGAGCGAAAACTGTTGATTTTGTTGTTAAATATATCATAATTTTTTTTATTTAGAGCAGTGCACAATTTAGCCATTTGGATAGATTTGGAGACGCTAATGGACAACAGGGGACACTGCTATATTTTGCATCATAGACCTTTAATAGTTCTGCATATCATCCTCAAATTTTGCAAAACTTGTGGACATGGAGTTTATGATCCAGGAAATGTATATATATTACCGATTTCACTTAGGTAGCTCTCAGAAAATGAAAGAAAAACATTTTTCCAAAGTTTCTTTGCATTTGTGGCACGTAATTTTGACTTAAATTATGAAAATATACAAATCTACATTTGTATTGTAAATGGTACACCTGTCATTTAAGCCATTTACCAAGTTTATGTGATGCTCACACCTGGAGTTATAAAGCCTTAAACAGAGCACCCCCTAAATAGGTGAAATTTGCCATCTGCGCCAAGGGGTTAAATCAGAAAGCCAGCCTGCCGCTGCTAGTAATACAACTGATGTTGATCATGAAGAAGAGCCAGGTACTTCAACATTAGCGTTAGCAAATATTTGCGGGGCAGAATCAGAGGTAACAGACAGCGATGGCGCCGCCGTGGTGGAGGAGAAAGAAATATCGTTAGATGCTGCATGTTGGGGAGTAATTACAAAAGAGTTGCGTTCCTACTGGGTCAGGAAAGGAGGAATTGATTCATTCACTCATAGACTTTGTATAAGACTTGCACCCCCAGTTCAAAGACTTGGAATCCAAAGCGAAGGCAATGTCAATGTCACAAGAATACAGATCTGCTACAGATCTGCCACGACTCAACAGGCTAAGAGGAAGCCCTGATCAGATGACTCCAATGTGCCTGACCATATGCATACTGGCGAAGACAAATTTTGTGTAGAGGCATTCTATGTCATAATAGACAGCCTGATTAGTGCTCTGCAACAGAGACACGGGGCCTATAAGGAGACCTGCGGGTACTTTGGTTTTCTCACACAACTAGGGAATCTCTCCAACAGTGAAATACGCGAAGCAAGTCTCAAATTGCCGAGCAAGTATAACACTGATCTACATGATGATTTTCCTGATGAACTAATTCAATGTGCAGTCAGTGACCCAACACCGAGGAACCTTCTTCTATTAATAAGAGAGACACAGCTCCAAAGTGTTTTCCCTAATGTTGACAAAGCACTCAGGACATACCTTTCGTTGCCCGTCAGCAATGCCAGCGAGGAAAGATCCTTTTCGAAGTTGGCGATTATAAAACAGACTGAGGACCTCAATGGCTGAGGACAGACTGAACAATTTGACTTCGATGTCAATTGAGCATGATCTACTGCGCCAACTGGATTTTGGAGACCTCATTGACGACTTTGCCTCCAGGAAGAGCAGGAAAAAGGCCCTTTAACATTACTGGTGAGTCAGATATTATTTATTCACGAGTATAGCCTCAATTGTAAAGTATTTTAAATAGTTCTAGTGCCGACTAGGCTAGGATAATGTATTCTGTATTCTGAAAATGGTCTCTGTCTGCCTCTCTGTCGTGTTTTGGGTTTGTGTGGAATTGTGCTATTCTCTGGCTGTTGAGTACATCTGTTTTGGCTGCACATCAGTATTGATTTGTTATTAAGCTATATTTCAATAATCAATAGGATTTTTTCATTGTGGCTGTGAAGCTGGCAGCCTACAAGCTAGTCTAATAGTGAACTTAGTGTATGATTATAATAATAGAGTGGTTCTGTTACATCAGGGGTGTCAAGATCCGGTCCTGGAGGGCCGCAGTGTCTGCTGGTTTTTGGTGCGTTTAAGCACAAGTGATTCATTTAAGTCACTAATTGGCTAAGAAGTCCACACACCTTGTTCTCAATGCTTTAACTGGGTGCTGATTGAAAGGAAACCACAAATACCTGTAGACACTGCGGCCCTCCAGGACTGGAGTTTGACACCCCTGTGTTACATGGACCTCGATGTACTGCTGTGTAAATCCATGCGCGCGAGAGGGCCCCGAGACAGATAGCCCAGGGCCACAGAATGGCTTAATATGTCTCCCGGTATGGGCAGCCATTTCATGGGACTCATTGGGTCCAATGATTGCTCTCCATGGAAGTGTAACGGCAAACAATATGAAAGCATTTTACAAGACCGGGTGCACCCAATGGTGCAAACACTGTTCCCTCATGATGTCCCCATATTCCAACATGATAACGCCCCCACACACACTGCTAAAAACATTAAAGAATGGTTACAAGAACATGAGGATGACGTCATATTCCTTCCATGGCCTGCACAATCACCAGATCTAAACATAATTGAACCTTTATGGGAAGTTCTGGAGTGCAAACTAGATTTCCACCTCCTTCATCCCTCAAAGAACTGGAGACTGTCCTTCTTGAACAATGGGCCGATATCCCACTACACAGAGTTCAGAAATTGTATGACAGCATTCATAGAAGGATTGAAACTGTTTTGAAGGCAAAGGGTGGGCCTACTCATTATTAGTTACTAGATATTAAGTTTTTGTAGGTGTTTCTGATATTTTGTCCACCCCCTGTATGTCGCTAGCTTGCTAGCTAGCTAGCTAGTGATCTACAGTCAAGCCGGAAAGTCTCCCCACCCCTTTCACCTTCTCCACGTTTTATTACGTTACAGACATTCTACAATAGATTGAGTTAATTTTTTGTCTCAAAATTCTACACAAAATAGCCCATAATGACAAAGTGAAAACAGGTTTTTAGACATTTGTGCTAATTTATAAAAAATCAAAATGTAAAATATCATATGTACACAAGTGTGCACACCCTTTGATATGACACCCAAAAGTGAGCTGAGGTGCATTTTGTTTCCACTGATACTGCTTGAGATGTTTCTACAACTTAATTGGAGTCCACCTGTGATAAATTCAATTGATTGGACATGATTGGGGATTGCCAACACCTGCCTATATAAGGTGCCACAGTTGACAGTGCATGTCAGAGCAAACTCCAAGCCATGGGGTCAAAGGAATTATCTGCAGACCTCAGAAACAGGATTGTGTCAAGGCATAGATCTGGAGAAGGGTACGGAAAAATCTCTGCAGCTTTACAGGTCCCAAAGAGCACAGTGGCCACCATCATTCGTAAATGGAAGAAGTTTGGAACCACCAAGAATCTTCCTAGACCTGGCCGCTCGGCCAAACTGAGCAATCGGGGAAGACGGGCCTTGGCCAGGGAGGTGAGCAGGAACCCGAGGGTCACTCTGACAGAGCTCCAGCGTATCCTTGTGGAGATGGGAGAACCTTTCAGAAGATCAACCATCCAGGCAGCACTCCACCAATCAGGCCTTTATGGTAGTGGCCAGACGGAAGCCCCTCCTTAGTAAGGCACATCACAGCCCGCTTGGAGTTTGCCAAAAGGCACCTAGAGGACTCTGAAACCATGAGAATCAACATTCTCTGGTCTGATGAAACCAAAATGGAACTTTTTGGCCTGAATACCAAGCGTCACGTCTGGAGGAAACCAGGCACCGCTCATCGCCTGGCTAATACCATCCCTACAGTGAAGCATGGCGGTGGCAGCATCATGATGTGGGGATGTTTTTCAGCAGCAGGAACGGGGCGACTAGTCCTGATAGAGGGAAAGATGAATGCAGCTAAGTACACAGAGATCCTTGAAGAAAACCTGCTCCAGAGCGCTCTGGACCTCAGACTGGGGCGAAGGTTTACCTTCCAACATGACAACGACCCGAAGCACACAGCCAAGAGAACAAAGGAGTGGCTTCGGAGAAAGTCTGTGCATGTCCTTGAGTGGCCCAGCCAGAGCCCAGACCTGAATCCAATTGAAAATCTGTGGAAAGAGCTGAAAATGGCTGTGTACCGACGCTCCCCATCCAACCTGACGGAGCTTGCAAGGATATGCCAAGAGGAATGGGCAAAAATGTCCAGAAACAAGTGTGCCAAGCTCGTAGCGTCTTTCCCAAGATGCCTTGAAGCTGTAATCGCTGCCAAAGGTGCAGCAACCAAGTATTAGGCTAAGGGTGTGTACAGATATGTAACCCCTAAATAACCTATTTTTGTCAGTAAAATAAAATTGCATATTTTCTAAAAACCTGTTTTCTCTTCGTCATTATTGGCTATTGTGTGTAGATGTTTGAGGCAAAAAATGAACTCAATCTATTGTAGTATAAGTCTGTAACGTAATAAAACGTGGAGAAGGTGAAAGGGGTGGGGAGACTTTCCGGCTTGACTGTATATATGTAATGTTATCTCTCTCGCTAGCTAGTTTATACTGCACTGCTAGCAAACTTCACAACCTAGCATAAATTAATGTTAACGAACGGTTACGACGGTAACCATGTTCTATGAGTTCCGGATGACCATTAGGGTCATCAATATGGATGGACCTTCTGGGGCCAGATGTATCGAGACTTTTATACCGGAATGTTTTATGGTACATGACCTCCGCATAGTGACGTAATTCCTCCCATAAAGCGGGGGAGCATCACTGCGGACATCCTCTGAACACTTTTCTCGCCCTTAAAAGGTCCAGAGTCCCTAATGGTCATCCGGAACTCACAGAACATGGTTACCATCATAACCGTTCATTCTATTTCATTCCTCCAACCATTAGGGTCGTCAATATGGATGACTAATACCCAAAATGTCAGGAGGGACCATCATCCTTACGTGGAGGCCAAGGCTGCAGGTAAGACAGTTGCACCGACAGTTGAGCCTGGCGCCACATTGATGTGATAAAACCTTGCGAATGTGCAGGGGGACGCCTACATGGCCGCCTCACAAATTTCTTTAAGAGGTACACCTTCCAGGGCTGCCCATGAGGTAGCCATACTTTTTGTGGATCGCCCCTTGATATCGATAGAGGGCTTAGAACTAGCCTCATAGGCCTTAGCTATCGCCTTCACTACCCATCAGGAGAGGCTCTGAGCCGAGAGCGCTGTCCCTTTAGTCTTGCCGTAGCAAACAAAGAGTTGCCCTGTACGTCTGATGGAAGTGGTAGTATCGCAGCGCATGCACTGGACATATCAGGTCCTCGTCTGGCAGGATCGGCTGGTTGATGTGAAATGCCGAAACGATTTTGGGCAGGAACGATGGATTAGGCCGCAGTGTGACTCCTGAGTCGGCTGGCCTCCACCTTAGACACTCTGCGCTGATGGAGAGAGTGCAGAGCTCACCAACGCGTCTTGCTGATGCCATTGCTAGCAGAAACGCCATCTTAAAAGAAGCCACTTAAGGCTGATCATCTTGAGAGGCTCATAGGGCTGAACCATGAACTTCAGAGTGCTCTCAAAACCAAAGGGAGATCCCAGGAGGGAGCTACCAGTGACCTCACAGGTCTCAACTGAACCGGCTGACAAGGTAATGGCTCCCTGCAGGCTTGTTATGTACCCAGACATGCCTGCTGGATATGGCAGCCGCATAGGTTTTCAGTGTGTTGGACTGTTAGAAGTCCAATAGTACAGGAACCGGACAGTGTACAGGGTCCGCACCTTCCCGTAAGCACCATGTGCTAAATAGCAGCCACATATACCCATAGGCCCTCTTCATAGAGGCTCTGGAGTTGAGTAGCGTCCGCTGGACGGGGGAGCCGCACTCCGTTATCGAAGGGTCGGGCTCCTCAGTGGCCATACCCAGAGATTCATCATGTTTAGCCGAGGGTGCCGAACAGTGCCGCTCTGTTGTGATAACAGATCCTCCCGAACTGGAATTTTCCAGGGCAGATTGTAAACAAGGCAGAGGACCGTGGGAAACAATGGTTTCATTAGCCATCTGGGGGCTACCAGCAGGAGCTCATGGTGGCTCGTGCTGACCCTGTGCAGAGTCGCATTGATCAGCGACTCAGGTGGAAACGTGTATAGCAGGCCGTCCCGCCACTCGTGCCCTAATGCGTCTATCCCGAGGGGACTCAAATTCTCACTCAGAGAGTGAGAACCAATGGGGGCAATGAGTAGACTCTTGAGAGGCGAACAGGTCTGTCTGAGCATGACTGAAGCGCCGCCATATCTCCTCTACCGCCTCGAGGTGGAGACGCCATTCGCCGGGATGAATCTCCTGGCAAGATAGTACATGTGCTGTGCCGTTCCGAATACCTGGTAGGTGTACGGCACGCAGAGAAGTCTGGGAAGTGCCCATGTTAGCAGATGCTGGGTCACTTCTAACGATTGGTGGGACTTCAGACCGCCTTGATGATTTATGTGATATCCTGCTGAGGTGTTGTCTGACCTCACCATCACATGTTTGCCCCATAGTACGGGCAAAAAGTATCTTAGTGCTAGAAATACTGCTTGAAGTTCGAGCATGTTGATATTGTCCGACTAATGCAGCCGGGACCATAACCCCTGAGCTGGGTGGTGCTGGCAGACGGCCCCCCAGCCGGTCAGTGAAGTGTCTCATTATGACCACGCGTCATGAGGGTATAACCCCCATCCGGACCCCTTCTTTTAGGCGGCTCACTCATTGCCATGGGCGGAGTAGCCGGCAAAATCGACCCGTTTACCCTGATTCGGGTGTGACGGTCCCATCTGGGGTGCAGCGACTTGGTATTCAACTAGCATTGAAGTGGACTGGCTGTCAGGAGTCTGAGAGGTATGACTGAGGCGGCCGAGATTAGGCCCATAAGCCTCTGAAAAGCCCTAATTTCGAGGAACCGATTGACTCGGAACTGAGACACCGTGTCGAGTACAGTAGTTATGCGTCATGCTTTTTGAATCGAGCAGCAGACCGATGTATTCGATTGACTGTATCGGAATCAGCTGGCTCTTGCCATAATTGACGTTGATGCCCAACCTGGCAACATGCTCCAACGTCTTGGCAGTGTGTGTGAGCGCCATACCGTACGATTCTGCGCATATCAGCCAATCATCTAGGTATGGCATAATTGTCAACCTGAGCAGCGATAGAACCCCCTTTTTTTCGGTATTAGAAAATAGGTTGAGTAAAAGCCACTGAGGCGCTCGAAAGGCGGTACTAGTGACACAGCGCCCTTTTTCAGGAGGCCTGTAATCTCTTGTCCCAAGCTTCTTGACTGGGTGGGGTTCAGACCGCGCGTATTTCTGACCCCAGAAAACTCTTGGGGGCCGACGGTTGAACCGGAGGTGGTATCCTTCTGAGATTATGGACCAAACCCACGTGTCTTTTGTGAGGGCCTCCCAATTTGCTAGGTGGTCTTGGCAATATTGTCCCACCTTCGGCCCCGCAGCATTGTGCTTGCTTGGGGCCTTGTTTGGGGGGGCGATGGTTAGTCTGCCGTCCCCTGGCCTGACCGCCAGATGGACCTATGGGGTTATGTCGCGAGTCCGGTACCGGTATACGGTACGACAAAGCTCGTACGACACGTACGACAAAGCTCCCCTGCCATACGTGGGTTGTGCATCCCTTCTGACCATTGGTTGGGTCATCCAGCGCACACCAGAATGATGAGGGGGAGGCATGTGCCGGTCCCTGTGTCTTAATGCCTCTACAGACCGTTCCAGTGCCTGTCTGGCTGCTTCAGTGGAAACTGGCCGGGAACAACCGGCATGTCTCTGATTGTTCTTTTTGTGGCGTCCGGTAGGGGTGACTGAGCCAACCACACTTGACGCCGAGTCACCATGAGAAGGGACATTACTCGGCCTAATTCACAGGTCATAAACGCAAACGCTTGTTGCGACACATCGTTCAATGAGGTGTTGACCTCTGGCAGCCACTCTATAAGCCTTACAGAGTAAATCGTCCATTGCTTTGCATTGTGGCCTAGGCCAACGAGCGTCTGCCCGGACCGCCTCGTGTGGGGACACTACTAATGCCGCAATGGCAGGTTCCACAGAGGGCATTTAGTCCAGCCCCTGGACCGCCGCGTCTGACATGGACGCAAACGTCCTACAATCTTTGGCCATCCGATACATATCAGGGCGTGGCCAGCCTTTATTTAGCTCTGCCAGAAAATCATTTGATGCTGGCATGGCAAATCGTGCCCCCTGAGGGGCCCATCAGTGAAACCTAGACGTCCCCAAAGTGCTAGCCTGAGGCATATCGCAACCCATGCATGCCAAGGCCGCACGGAGAATGGCTTCTAGAGAGGCAGAGTAACCCACTGAGCTGGTGGTGGAACCCGAGCCTCCTACTGACCCTCTGTCAGATTGGTCTGCTGTCTCGGACAGACTCTGAGTAAAGTAGGCGTTTGACGCTGCTGTAGAAAGGGTTTGAGAATAGTAAAAGGGGTGCTGTAGGCTACGCGTTTGATGGAGGCTGTGACCGCTATTAATAACGGTGTACAGATGACAAAAAATTTACATTGTTATTAGTATTACCGTTTTACCTTTACTTTTGTTTTATTTTTGATAGACAATAATAATTAATAAGAATATTATGATGAGCGGGCCAATTATTTATTTTCTTTCTTTGATGTTATGTTTTTGGTGTTATTATTGACAATTACTATGCAGGTTTTGTTTGCCTGTTTTTGGGTAATTTTTAATTTTTAATTTTTATTTTGTTTCCTTATTATTTCTAATAATTATATTTTTATGGGACATACGGCCAATGTCATGTTGTCCAAAGAAGTGCAATTTGGGACAATTGACGCTTTATGTGTTGTGTATGTTTTTTGTGTGTCTCCGTCTGCATGTTTTGTTTGGTTTTTGTTTTGTTTTTTCCTCATCTAATCACATCCCCAAAATCACAATATATAAAAACCACTTCCTTTACATCATTGAATATATGTACACACACACACACACACACACACACACACACACACACACACACACACATGCACACACACTCATAATAACTCATAATGGATTAATGTATAATCAAATTTAATTCATAACAATGTCTTCTTAGAAATTCCTTACCTGGAACATTCGAGGAGCTGGCTCACAGGCAAAAAAGACTAAAGTTTAAAATCACTTAATCAAATTGCAGGCAGACATACATATGCCTGCTACAAGAGACTTACCTAACAGAATCAAATCATCAGAAATTAAAATCATCACAATTCAATCAAATCTTTTCAGCAACATTCAACTCTAAGCAAAGAGGTATTTCCATTTTAATAAATAAGAAAATTCCAATAATTCACAATACCACCATTGCAGATCCTTATGGAAGATATATAATCATTAATGCCTCCATCCATAACAACAACCTAACTATTGCTAACATCTACGCACCAAATAATGACGACTCCACATTTTTGCACTCATTTTTCTCAGCTCTTTCAGATCTCAACAACTCAACAGTTATAATTGGAGGTGACTTAAATACAGTTATTAATCCAACCCTGGACAGGTCAAGTACATCAGGTAACTCAAGGACATGGCACTCCACTGAAACAATAAAACAATATATGATTTTGGTCTTGGCGATAGTTGGCGACTGAAAACCCCAACAACTAGGGAATACTCATACTTCTCACCCCTCCATAAATCATTCTCTCGCATAGATTATTTTCTCACCAGTAACTCGATTCTCACAGACATCTCAGATGCAGAAATTCACCCCAGCATAATCAGTGACCACGCCCCAGTCTCCTTCAAGTTAAACAGTAAACAACTCAAACAGTCCGCCCCCAGATGGCGCTTCAACACATCTCTGCTTAAAGATGCTGACTTTGACTCATTTTTCAATAAAGAGTGGGCCTCCTTCATGGAAATAAATGATTCTCCAGAAATCTCACCCACATTACTATGGGCAATAAGTAAAGTAGTACTGAAGGGCAAAATTATATCATACTCAACATACAAGAAAAAAAAAGAGATCAACCATTCGAAAAATACCTAGAACAAAAAATCTAAGATCTGAGTGATGCTTATGCTAATGATCCCTAGGAAAAACACAAACTGAATTGAGTAAATTACAAGTTCAACTTAATGAAATCTTAAAAAACACAAACGCTTCAATTTCTAATACAGAGACTCAGACAAGAACACTTTGAACACAACAACAAATCAGGAAAATATCTGGCAAACCAACTAAAACTAAATAAGGAAAATTCAATAATCAGCGGGGAAGATCATGGTAACACCACAGGACATAAATAACACTTTCCGGACATTCTACAACAAACTATATAGTCCATGAACCTACATCAGTAGACATCAACTCATTTCTAAACAACATAATCCTACCACAACTATCCAAAGAACATGCAGAAGTACTGGATAAACCATTGACACTGAATGAATTCCAATAACAAAGCTCCAGGACCTGATGGTTTCCCCGCCAAATTCTTCAAACACTTCTGGAATACCATATTTCCACTATTCATAAGAATGACGCTCAAAATAAAATACAACTCCAAAATCCCAACTCATATGAATACACCCCTTATCTCAGTACTACTTAAGCCTGACAAAGACCCAACCATGCCCTCTAAGTACCGGCCCCTATCACTCATCAATACAGATGTCAAGATAATCAGCAAAGCATTAGCCGTTAGAATTGAAACCGCCACCCCAATCATAATTCATCCAGACCAAACCGGTTTCATCAAAGGATGAAACTAGAAAAACAAGAAACCGAGAATCAAATTAACCACATTACAAAAGAACAAAGATGAAGGAGGACTTGAAGCACCCAACTTCCATTATTACTATCTGTCATGGTTTTCAACCCTGTTTTCCCATGCGGTCGTTTTCCTCTGTGGCCACGCGGGGGCGCTGTCCTTTTGGTGGATGCTTGCTCCGCCCTGCTATGTTGGCGTAGCATTTGTTAAGCATTTTCACCTGTGTGTAGTGGTCCTGAGAGTTATATAAGCCTACCGTTTCCTTCATTCGGGGCTTCGACATTGATTGTTAATTGTATGTACTGTGGTGTATTGTTGGCTGTGTGTTCTCGTACCGTTTTGGCTATTCGCTAGTGATGGCGAAATGAGGCTTCCTGAAGCACTGAGGCTTTGCAGCCAAATAGATTCATTACTCGAAGCCTCATTCGACACAGTGTACACTAGTGACACCTGCTGGTAAAAATAATGTAGAGCAACGAAATCATTACAAATTCCACCTCAGGTTCAAAATAACGAAGTTGCCGTGAGCTAACAACAAACAGCCCTTTAGCTCACTGATAACGCGTCGGACTTCAGAGCCATTGGTGTAAGGGAAGATACAAGTTCGAAACCCCGCTCAGGCAATACACATTCTAGCGTACTTAATATTTATAACATTATTTGTAACTGTCATTAGGCTAGATTTGTTTTCTACTAAGATATATTATAAAATAATATATGTAATAATATTATATTAACTTTGAAAATGCAAAAAACAGGAAGATTGATATAAAGGGGGACAACATTTGCGTGGGGTTCTATTGAGCAGTAAAAGTGTTTCTGGTCTGGGACTGGGAGTGTTTCAGAACTGGGGACTGGGAGTGCTTCTGTAACCAGGCAGTGAAAGGGAAGGTGCTTTTGTGACTGAGAAGTTTTTATAGATTTTTATTCAGAAATAATAGCTGTTTCACAGTGTTGGGGCTGAGACGGTTCCTCTTTTTGGAAACAATTTCCCCTGCCTTGGAAAAGACCGTTTCACAAGGAACAGACGAGGCTGGCGTGCCTCAGCATGGACGAGGTATTATTGCTGTAAGCCAGCTCCTTCAGGCACAGCAAGCACTTTACCTTCAAAATGAAAAAATATGCCATTTGAGAAGGAATGCAGATGATAATGATAATAAGAATGAATAAGAAATAACAATCAAATTATAATAATATTACACAAATCGTAATAATCTGCTGTAGTTACGTTAAAATAACAACCAACGAACTACATGCACAGTCGATTGCTAGCCCAATGTTCGAATAGCGTTTCAGTGTGTTTTTATATCTACGCCACTTAGGCTTACCTTATTGGGAGATATCAGGTCAAAATATTCCCACGAAGGAGAAGATTTTCGCTTCCGTGCAGGTTCCATTAGCCAACGGAACTGTACAAAAGCTGTACAAAAAAAAACAAACTCAAAAACTCCACAAAAAACTCAAAAAAATCCTCCAAAAACTTTCAATAGCAATAATACCAATAATAACTAAATCTCCGCAACAACCAACCAACGACAACAACCCTCGAAATAGGGGTGGGTAATGTATCACTCCTTTATATCTACAATTCAAAACCCCCAATCCCGCCCAACACGCAAAACAAACCGATCACGTGGTTCTACAGCACCCGAGGCCTCGTTTGTCATCGATCACGTGCTTCTCTGAAAGTGATACAAGCTTCGGTGCGAGGCTTCTCCAGAAACTGCCCTACGTACTCGACACACAGCTCGGAGCTTCGGTGTCATCCGTAACATCACTACTATTCGCCCATTTTTAGCGTCTCTTTGTAGAGGCAGGGCTTATTTCTTACTGGCTTAGTGGTAGATTTTCTCGTAGAAGTTTGGGACCGTAAATCTCTGCTCTATTTTCGCCATAGTGTGCTTTTTCTCCGTGTATGGAGATTTGGGCGTTCTGTTGGGAACTTTTGTCCAGTTCGCTCCTAGGTGCATGTCGTCATGTGAGATTGGGCGTTTGCGCTTCTGCTGGGCTATTTAGCTTGTGGAAGTGTAGAGTAGTTATTGGTTCCCCTTCGCCTGTTATTTGGTTTTCTTACTGAGAGACCTGGCGTTTTGCTTCTACTCAATTCCGTGTCACTGTGAGCCAGTAAGTAGCCGTGGTACGTTTATTCCCTGTTGTCCTTCTCGTGGACTACGTTCCCCTTTGTTATGACTCAGGGTTTTTATTTATATTGAGAAGCTGTCGTGCTATTTTGCGTTGGTCTTTGTCGCAGCTGTCCTCCGTCCTTTTTACCTACGGGACGATTTTGTTTCGGAACTATTGTTCTGTTCGTTTCCGGGTGTGTTTTCTCCTTGTGTGGAGTTTGGGCTAGGTTATGGACATGTTTGTGTGACTGCGCGTAGCATGGTAATTTCAGCTCTCTGTTCCTTCGCTTCGTTACATTCTTTTACTGAGAGGCTAGGGCGGTTGTTCCAATCTAAGTTTGCGTGAGTCTTTTGGATAGTAGTTATGGGACGACGGTGCTCACCGTCGGATCACCTGTAAAATGTTTCTCCCTCCTGGGAGATCGGGTGTTTACCGCTTTGCTTTCTGCATTTGACTGCTACTTATTAAACTAGCCATGGAACGTTAAATCTCGGTTCCATTTCGCCTCGTTATATTTATTTACTGAGAGGCTAAGGCGGCTGTTCCATCTTAAGCTTGCGTTAGTCTATATGGATCGTAGTTATGGGACGACGTGTTCCGTCGGCTCACCTGTAAAATGTTTCTCTCTCCTGGGAGATCGGGTGTTTACCGCTTTGCTTTCTGCATTTGACTGCGAGCCTATCAATCTCGCCAAGGGAACGTTAATCTCTGTTCCTGTTCGCCTCGTTACATTTCCTCTTAGAGAGGCAGGGCATTTATTTTCAGTTTAATCTCGCGTTGGTCTAGCCGGTAAAATGTCCGGTGCTGCCTGTCCTGCTCGTTCCTTTCGGCGCATTTATCCTTTCATGGAGTTTGACGAATTTGTTTGGGACTCATGTTCTGGTTCGTCTTTTGGCGCATGTCTTCCTGTGGGGAAGATTGGGCGATGCTGTGGACACGTGTGTGTGTGACCGCGAGTTTGAGAATAGCCTGGGAACGTTGGATCTGTTTCCTTTCGCCTCCGCTATTACTATATCGTATTATTTTGCAGTGTTTGTGTTTTATGTTTGTCTTTACGCTACTCGCCCGTTCTTATTTTGTCTCGTTACCGAGACAGGGCGCTTATTATTTCTGGCTGTTCTGATCCCTGTCCTTACGCTTTACTTGGCGTTTGACAGTTAGCCGGTTAGTAGCGTCTGTAGTGGTGTTTGTGTTCCTTGTCTTGTCTCCTCCCTTATCTGCGGGTATCCCGCCTTAGTGGCCTAAGGGCTTAATGATTCCCCTTGCTGCGTTTGGCTCCTCCCACCTCACACGTCACGCCCCATTACAGAATGTCGAAGCCATAACCAGGGCCAGCGGCTTTTATAAGGGAGTTTATTATTATTTTTACTAAGATGGGTTTTGGTGGTTACTGTTTGTGGTTTGTGTCTTGGTTTTTGTTAGTACCTGGGTGTCTTTGTTTTCCAGCTTCCCTGGTAGGTAGGCGCCGAGTGGGCCAGTTTACCTTGTTTGGTTTCCCTGCGGCCCACTACTTTATTATTTTGCCTTTGTTATTTTTGAGGTAATCCTGGGTGGGGATTTTATCCCTGTCAGGGGTACGCATTTCAAGGGCTTTGGTCTCAGTTCGTAGGCCATTGCCCTTGAGTTAAGCGTTTAAAGTCGCCTCTTGCCCGGCACGCCTCATGAAGACAGATAGGCGTTAGTAAGGTTTTGGGTAGGTAGTCAGGAACCAGGGTGCTAGGATTTTTCCCAGGGTGCTTGTAGCCGGGCACATGTTTGTTCCACACCCCCCTCACCCTTAGTCCCACCCTCCCTTCCCTTCCAAAAAATAAATAAATAAATAAATAATTGTATGTATTTTGTCCGGTATTTCTCTCTAGGTACTTCCGCATGGTTTTATTTCTGGGGTCGCCTGGGTCGCCCCTTAGAGGGGGGGTCCTGTCATGGTTTTCAACCCTGTTTTCCCATGCGGTCGTTTTCCTCTGTGGCCACGCGGGGGCGCTGTCCTTTTGGTGGATGCTTGCTCCGCCCTGCTATGTTGGCGTAGCATTTGTTAAGCATTTTCACCTGTGTGTAGTGGTCCTGAGAGTTATATAAGCCTACCGTTTCCTTCATTCGGGGCTTCGACATTGATTGTTAATTGTATGTACTGTGGTGTATTGTTGGCTGTGTGTTCTCGTACCGTTTTGGCTATTCGCCCATTTTTAGCGTCTCTTTGTAGAGGCAGGGCTTATTTCTTACTGGCTTAGTGGTAGATTTTCTCGTAGAAGTTTGGGACCGTAAATCTCTGCTCTATTTTCGCCATAGTGTGCTTTTTCTCCGTGTATGGAGATTTGGGCGTTCTGTTGGGAACTTTTGTCCAGTTCGCTCCTAGGTGCATGTCGTCATGTGAGATTGGGCGTTTGCGCTTCTGCTGGGCTATTTAGCTTGTGGAAGTGTAGAGTAGTTATTGGTTCCCCTTCGCCTGTTATTTGGTTTTCTTACTGAGAGACCTGGCGTTTTGCTTCTACTCAATTCCGTGTCACTGTGAGCCAGTAAGTAGCCGTGGTACGTTTATTCCCTGTTGTCCTTCTCGTGGACTACGTTCCCCTTTGTTATGACTCAGGGTTTTTATTTATATTGAGAAGCTGTCGTGCTATTTTGCGTTGGTCTTTGTCGCAGCTGTCCTCCGTCCTTTTTACCTACGGGACGATTTTGTTTCGGAACTATTGTTCTGTTCGTTTCCGGGTGTGTTTTCTCCTTGTGTGGAGTTTGGGCTAGGTTATGGACATGTTTGTGTGACTGCGCGTAGCATGGTAATTTCAGCTCTCTGTTCCTTCGCTTCGTTACATTCTTTTACTGAGAGGCTAGGGCGGTTGTTCCAATCTAAGTTTGCGTGAGTCTTTTGGATAGTAGTTATGGGACGACGGTGCTCACCGTCGGATCACCTGTAAAATGTTTCTCCCTCCTGGGAGATCGGGTGTTTACCGCTTTGCTTTCTGCATTTGACTGCTACTTATTAAACTAGCCATGGAACGTTAAATCTCGGTTCCATTTCGCCTCGTTATATTTATTTACTGAGAGGCTAAGGCGGCTGTTCCATCTTAAGCTTGCGTTAGTCTATATGGATCGTAGTTATGGGACGACGTGTTCCGTCGGCTCACCTGTAAAATGTTTCTCTCTCCTGGGAGATCGGGTGTTTACCGCTTTGCTTTCTGCATTTGACTGCGAGCCTATCAATCTCGCCAAGGGAACGTTAATCTCTGTTCCTGTTCGCCTCGTTACATTTCCTCTTAGAGAGGCAGGGCATTTATTTTCAGTTTAATCTCGCGTTGGTCTAGCCGGTAAAATGTCCGGTGCTGCCTGTCCTGCTCGTTCCTTTCGGCGCATTTATCCTTTCATGGAGTTTGACGAATTTGTTTGGGACTCATGTTCTGGTTCGTCTTTTGGCGCATGTCTTCCTGTGGGGAAGATTGGGCGATGCTGTGGACACGTGTGTGTGTGTGACCGCGAGTTTGAGAATAGCCTGGGAACGTTGGATCTGTTTCCTTTCGCCTCCGCTATTACTATATCGTATTATTTTGCAGTGTTTGTGTTTTATGTTTGTCTTTACGCTACTCGCCCGTTCTTATTTTGTCTCGTTACCGAGACAGGGCGCTTATTATTTCTGGCTGTTCTGATCCCTGTCCTTACGCTTTACTTGGCGTTTGACAGTTAGCCGGTTAGTAGCGTCTGTAGTGGTGTTTGTGTTCCTTGTCTTGTCTCCTCCCTTATCTGCGGGTATCCCGCCTTAGTGGCCTAAGGGCTTAATGATTCCCCTTGCTGCGTTTGGCTCCTCCCACCTCACACGTCACGCCCCATTACACTATCTAACTAACCAATTTCAATACATCTATACATGGATTCACCATAGCCAACAAGATAACACCTGGAAAGAAATAGAACAGGAAACATGCAAGGAAATGTCTAAATTTTATAAATTATTAACCCGGACTGACACAACTATATCACTCCCGTCTGCAAAATGGGAACAAGATTTAGCAATCTCTCCCAGCGCCGACTTTTGGACACAAAATTGCAGGAACACATTCACTATGACTAACAACACCAACTTACAACTAATTCAGTTTAAGGTAAACCAAAGCACATATCACCCAGCACAAAATGTACAAAATGGGACTAACAGACACCCCAGATAACTACTTTCATGCCACCTGACTCTGCCCAGTTTCTGGCACAAAATTACTGACACAATATCCCTCTCCATAAACTGTGGCATTCCACTATCCCCTTCTCTCTGCCTACTTGGAGACATCTCAGTAATCACACCAACAATCCAAAACACCAAATCCTTACTTACAGCCTTAACTATCGCCAAGAAAACTACCCTCTTACACTGGAAAACTAGAAATACATTAAATACTACACATTGGTTAAACCTTTTAATAGAACACATTTCAATGGAGAAAATAACTGCCTCTATCCACAATAAAATGTTGCAAAAACTGGGAACCATTTATCAATACCCTTAATTTACCAATAACCTACCATTCCACCTGAACTTGCCTGTTAGCCAACCCCGCCCTTCTCTCATGCACACATGCATCCATTATTTTAATGGGCCTTCCCAAAGGACAACATCCATTCCATATTAAAATTTATGTTCAACACTACTGTATAGTGCATACAGAGAGAGAGAGAGAAAGAGAGGCCATATTTGCCATCAAGCTAAAATATCCATTAGTTTAAACTCACAGAATGTACAAGCTAATGAATATTTTAAATAACTGTGCTGTACACTAAATCAGTTGGTCTAGTAATGGATGTTTTTTCCAGGATTATGGATTATACCAGGATTAAAATATTGTTAAAATATGTTTTTATAAATATGAATACATGCTAATGATTGATATGTGGAAGGCTACACAGCAAGTATGTACTAGCCCAATAATGATTATTATTTTTATTGTGGCATGCTTTCAGTCATTAATTTGTGCAACATTTGTATTTCGCTATAGAGGAATATCGTCTATAAAACAAAAAGCCAAACCTCTCCAGCATACGCATAATGAGCCAATACGCTCAAAAGATCTTTCCATACTTCTTAGTCATTGTTAACCTGTTTGTGGTATGGCTGTTAGTAGAGGTACCATGCTAGTGTTCAGTACCTTGCCTTCACAACTTGTACATGCTGCTGAGATGCAGAACATTGTCTATTCCCCCTGCCGAATCAACACAGCCCTGCCCACAGGCACCTGACTGAAGAGGACTCGGCTTTCCTTCAGCCTGCTGAAAGGTCACAGTCGATCCGTGTGAATAATAATAGGGTTTCACAGTACTCTGCTGTCCTGTTTATCTCATGTGTAGGTTTTACAGATTCTCCACAGAAATCAATATCAGCTGAAGGTTGCACTGACAATTTCTCTTTCCAGGTCTGATTCTGGCAGGAGCAGCGATCACATTTCTCAGTGCAAACAAACAAAGCAGGTTGGAGGATGGGACGTGCTGCTTCAGGGGTTTCTGCATTGATGCACCTTATAAATCTTGCAAGCGGCTCTGACCATGAGGTGGCTTAACACAGAAAGCAATCCATACAGAAGCTAAGCAATAATACGCCATTGGCTTGTTTTTCAGGTTTTATCTATCTGCAAAATCATGACCAATCATTGCTCCTTACTTTGCTACTTACTTTTTAATGTTGTTGACAAGAAAGCATTTAATTAGCTGAATAATCAATAACAACAGGGAGTCTATAGTTAATTTAAGTTAGGCTATTTAGGCTAGGTGTAGCATTGTTTTTCTTTCCATCACAACATTGAACACTGTTGATAAATGTACTCATAAATGTGGATAAATGTACATTCTCCACACCTGCACTCAGGGAATTCTGATGACTTAAAGGGGAATTTCACTGAAAAACAACATGAACCTTATTTAACAGATCAAGGCGCAACTGATTAAGTCTCTCTTTGTGGCTGGCCAAGACAATTTCTGAAAAGAAATATCAGCAGCGAAAGGTGCAAATTTGACGTATACTTCTACCCCTACCCTTCCATTTTTGAAAAACTAGTCGTGTCAGTGGGCAGGTAAGTTGAATTTGGAGATACCTCTCAGTAGGTGTTGACTGAACTCAGAGAGCGAGGTGCTGGGAACCTGCTGTTACAAATGTAAACAGTATTAGCTTGCGAGCTAGCTCAAAGAGTTCTTAGCTAAGTTACCAATTATTCCAGTACAATGACTTATTTTTTTTGTGGACTATACACTGGATGATACACCTTCCAAGAAATTTTACTTGAATTGGAGGTGGAAGGCTACCAAGCCTGAATATAAGGCCGGGGAGATTTGCCAAAGGCATGCGCCGGCACTTTCTCATGCTGTAGCCGGAGCTGAATGTGCAGCCGACCCGGGACTGCCTGGTAAACAATGACTGGTAGTGCACGTGTTAACTGCCGTAGTGCCAACTGAAATGGGAATGTTTGCTGCTATGAATGGGACTGTTTCATTTGTCATCTGTGGAGCAAGAAACAGATGAAGAGGGAAGATTCTGTCTGAATACACACCCTGATTTTGAACATGCATAAGGGTGTTTTGGAGACATTCTTCTGGAACCCTAAAAATGAACTGGCATAAGACACCCAGACCTAAGTTAGAGGACCAGAAGGAGAAATGAGTAAGTGTCGCAGACTTCTGTGACACTTACTAATTTACTCATTTACTTACGCAGTTAACTCACCTGGGGCCACATGTATAAACAGTGCTGAGCAGACAAATGCCATCAAAAAGCCGCGTAAGCAAGTTTCCACGCATAATTTCAGATGTATAATATAACACGTGCTGTGAGAATCTGCGTACCTCTGCACACGATGGACACCATACGTACGCAATATTTGGAGTCTGTGTGATATGGCGACACCGTGACAGGAAGGCAGAGGTAGAAAATGCAAAACTTTTTTTAAGCAGATTTCCGACTTCCACCCTAAGCATTGTTTTATGCATTCTTTTACTCAGAGTTTTATACATGTGGCCCCTGGTTTCTTTGGTCTAAGTAGTTGCTTTATTTAAGGTGAAAACAAAAACCAGCAGACCCTGCGGCTCTCCAGGAGCAGGGTTGCCTTCCCCTGTCCTAAATGAATGGCTGTATTTCCCCCGTTTTTCTCTGGAGACTCCAGCTAATGGTGGTGACATTTCTTTTAGTAGAACTGTAGCTTGCCAGCGAGTAACATTAGCCTCCCTTGAAGAACCGCTTCCAGGACTAGTAGTAACGCCCAGACCCTCTGGTTGTATTCAGTGGGAGTGGCAAGTTGTTACTGGCATTGTCTGATGCCGCCCATAAACCGTAAGCGCCTGGCTGTAAAGCAGGTACCTGGTACAAGCACAGCAGTTTGGGGCTATATCTCTGCTTTTGCTACAGGTAGAGAGTTGGCTGAGAGCTCATTTTAATCAGTCAGACAGCTACTCTTCTACAAATCAAACATCATTTTTCAGTGGAATTCCCCTTTAAAGAATTGTTTTTCTGATCTTGTGCAGGAAACATTATCTCAGACACACACAGATATTTCATTCTTTATTATGTGTTGTGCTGAAAGATGACATGGCCATTCATGCAGGAATTGAAGACCCTGATGCTAAAAGTACTGAAGTCACAAAATGTCTATTTTGAGAAAATCTAATCCGAAAATATCATTGATCCATAAAATCAGCCATTAAAAGTTTTGCTGTTTTTATGCTTTGCTTAGGCACCTTTTCTGTTAACAATATTTATAGGGTGGACAAATACAACATGTTTCTATGCTCAACTTGAATTGTCTAAAAATGTGACTTCAGTACTTTTAGCACCAGGGTCTTCAATTTCTCTTTAAGTTCAGTGTTATTTGTTATGATTAAATAAATACAGAATATGAGAAGAATATGAAATGCTATAATTGCATTTCAGTTTTTATCCTCCAAGCTTTACCTCCTGACTTCACCAAGCAAGGACCTGGCCAATCCCCTGTAGAACACCACTGTGTCACCCTCATAAACTGCCAAAATCCTTATCATTGCTTATTTCAAGTCTTTCTCAGTGCTGACCTGGCAACACACAAAGATTAAATTAGCATACTGAAATTAACCAAATCTGTAAGGAAGAGAATAAACAATAAACTGTGACGACCGCATTCCCGTCCTACTGTTTCCCGTGTTTCCCCCCTCCCCCTGTGTCATGTTCGTCTCTCCCTAGTCCGTCTTTCCCCGTGCTGCAGACTGGGCGTAGCTTCCTAATTGTTTCACGCCACTCCTTACAGCCTATCCCATTTCCCCGCTAATCACTCCTGCATACATTCGCACGCGGCACATAATTCATACAATTAAATCTTGTATTTAGTCACCCGGTGTTTTCTGTCCTGGGCCGGTTCGTTAATTGTTGTCCAGACCAAGTTCGCGGAGATCTCATTCGGTTAACGTTGTTGTCTGTGAACCTCTGGTCCTGTCCTGTGTCCTAGTAACCAGTCTAGAATTATTCCTGAGTCCTTGCGGGTTTGGTGTTAATTCGCCTCCCGCTCTGTTTAAACCTGAGTTCGCTCTAGCCTTGAACAGCACGTCTGCTGTTCATAGTTCCTGTTCCGTCAAACTAACACTGTCTGCTTCTATTGCCTGAACTGCAGTTGTTGGTTGTTCCTGCCTGTGTTGCGGTCTACAGTCTCCCTCCTGACGTGCGTGCAGCCATCTGCTTCTGCTCTTCCACACTGCAGCTGTTCCTGCGTCCGGCCGTTGCTGCTACTGCTGCCACGGTTATGGTTGCGCTCACTGCTGCTGCCCTGCTGCTACGCCCGGATCCTGATCCACGGTCCTGCTCTTCCGCTCCCGCTCATCCCCTGCTCATTCTAACCGGTTGTCTGTTGCCATTACCTCCCCTGCTCTCCCCTAACTCTCTCATTCCCCGCAGCCTCAAGCCCGGTCTGGTCGAAGTTAATATCGCCCCCTGCTCTTCAGGAGAGGGCCGGTATTGCAGTGTTAATTATTGGATGCTTAACGCTCCCACTACTGTCTGTCCGTCTGTCTGTCGTGAGTCCAGTCCAGTCCAGCCCTGTAAAGTCCAGTTCCGGCTTGGAACTATTGCTGTTTGATTGTGAAGTCCAGCAAAGTCCAGTTCCGGCTTGGAACGATTCCTGAGTGACCCGCAAGGTCCAGTTCCGGTTTGGAACGAGTCCAGTCCGTGTCAAGTCCAGTTCCGGTTTGGAACGAGTCTAGTCCGTATCCAGTCCAGTTCCGGCCAGGAACGAAGTCCAGAACAAGCCTACCCGGCCCAAGTATAGTGTGTGATCTGTATAACCTGTCTTGCCTCTTCTCCCCCTGCTACAGGACTGCCCTGTAAGCAATAAAACATCTGAGAATTGGCAATATTGTGTGAGTCGTGCTCTTGGGTTCAGTCTGTTGTCTGGCCCGTAACATAAACACCGTTTAAAATTAGAAGATATACAGTGCATCCGGAAAGTATTCACAGCGCTTCACTTTTTCCACATTTTGTTCTGTTACAGCCTTATTCCAAAATTTATTAAATTCATTTTTTCCCTCAAAATTCTACACACAACACCCCATAATGACAATGTGAAAAAAGTTTTTTGAGATTTTTGCAAATTTATTAAAAATAAAAAAATAAAATTTCTCATTTACATAAGTATTCATACCCTTTGCTTTAACGTATTTTTAAAGTATCATTTCATATTTGGTCGCATATCCTTTACATGCTGTTACTTCCTGAAGTCTGTGACCATCAACATCAAAAAACTATCTTATTTTCAGGTACTGTTACAAGCGATACTATAACCTCTCTGCATTTGAATGGATCTCTATGGAAATTGGGGGGTAAGACTAGATTCAGCTGTAAATTACACTGGTACAGTATGGAACACATGGCTGGCTAAATGGCTGTAAGTTATCAAGGGTCTGAGCTATCAAACGAGCCCCAAACCATCACACTGTTGCCAGATATGGAGTAGATGTGGATGGATCACTGCAAGGGTTATTTCTCCGGACTCATTTTCCTATAGAACTCTATGGGGAAAAAAGTCAGGAGAAACAACCCTTAAAGTATGAATACTTATGTAAATGAGAAATTTAAGTTTTTTATTTTTAATAAATTTGCAAAAATCTCAAAACTTTTTTCACATTGTCATTATGGGGTGTTGTGTGTAGAATTTTGAGGGAAAAAATGAATTTAATCAATTTTGGAATAAGGCTGTAACAGAACAAAATGTGGAAAAAGTGAAGCGCTGTGAATTGAACTCTTTGAGAGACGAGTGTAAGTATAACATTTTAAATCAATGGAGAAATAAAAATTATGGTAGTTTAGTATGAACAAGTCTGAATTAAATGTGATGGATAAAAAAAGGGAAACGGCAATAGTTTGACATTTCTTTTGCACTAAATTCATTTGTACAAATAATACAAATAGTATCCATTTCGTAATAGCCCCCCAAACATGTTTGCATGGAAATCTTTTGACTTGATGTACAGAGATCATTAGTGGAGAATATTAAAATGCGTGTGGTTTCTTGATCAAACTATGTATCATCATTCAGGCAATTAATAATGGGATTTAGATGGATTGTTCTGAAATCCAAAGGGGTCTAAAACAGGGATGAGCTTTTTGTGTAGTCCCTGGAATAAATGGGATGCTAATAATATCAAATCATGTGAATTACATTATTTTTGTTTAAGAGCATAGAGAATCTTTGAGGAGTGTTATTGAAAGTTTTATGGCATTTTTGATATCAAAGTTTTAACAGGAAAACATCATAAGGAATTTGCTGGATGGAAGTCACATTGAACATTTTGAAAAGTGTTGAGAAGTGGAGCCTATGATTATACCCCATGATCCACTGCAAAGAGCACTCAGCTGACCGTTTTAACTGAAGTGGCACACATGAGGTGGGGTAGAATAAAATGGAAGATACTGGTCTGAGATTACAGTAAAAAAATGGTATGGTATTTTTCAAGAATATTTAATTTGAATAGAAATCACTTTAGTTGAATATAATCTAGGCAGAGATAATCTATGTTAAGATTTGTACAAGAGTACAAAAATGGGAAAACTGTTACTCTTTTGCTTTTCAGGTATAGTGCGTAAACAAATAATACATAATAAGCTAATTACAGTAGGACAATGGACATTAAATATGGAGAGCTGAATATTTTACACCCGGCGCTAACCCAAGTGTTTGTGCTATCTTACACCTTGCGCAGGAGTCATTATAGCGCCCAGCGCTCACGTTTAAATATCAGGCGATCTCGCGCCCATAGCAATTGAACTGGGCGGGTTGGTCTTAAGATGAGGTGTGGCCAGGATCATTTTTGGCATATTGCTATCTTGAGCCAGCAGAAAGCTTTTGCGCTAAAACCACCACAAACCTGGTCTGAAGTCATGTCGCAGTTGTTTACATGTTATTTTAACGGCGCATTAAAGTGCGTCTACGTAGGTGTGTGCACAATGCGCGTACACCCTCACGTCTGTTACACATGGGTGCGCACAAGCAAAATATCAAGGTTACATTGTGAAATATTGTTATTGTGTAGGCTATATCAAAAAATACATAATAATAGGGTCAAAGACCACATATGTACCTGTCCCTCAGCGAAGGGGAAGGCCGCATTAAAGGGTAAGTTCGCTATTTTGGACCTTGGACCCTATTTGCGGTCCGTCTTCCATGAACCTGACCCATGAAGTCCATTTTTTCGCTGATCGGTCCAATATTGAGTTCGCTACAGATTTCCTGTAGGCTCTCACTGGGCTACAATAGAAGTCAACGGGGCAATTAGAAATGTTCGATAAATGTGATTTCATGTACAATAAATGAGACGGGAAGCTCAGGGTGTATTGTTACCGGTCTCAGTATGCTCTCCTGTGAAATGTATCTCAATCCGAACATTTTTACGTGCTTGGCATGGCTTGGAAGTAAGCATTTCTCTGTTGCTTGTTTTCGCTGCTCCCGCGGAGTACTATGTGTCGGGGGTAGGGGAGCGGGAAGGTGTGCCGGCCGTTTACGAAACTATCTAGTTGAGCAGTCTGCGTTTGTTTACCTGCAGCAACGTAGGCTACAATTTCCACAAAAAACTTGGATGGATGACTATAATGATTACGAAGACGAAGAATTCGATTTTGACTGACGTTACTCGCTACAGATTTGAGCCAGAATACACGGACACGGAACTACAAGAGATGGATGATAAGAGAGCAAGAGAAGAGAGAGAGGCTGAAGTTGCGCAGGTAATGTTATCCGAAGTCAGTGCGAGGTAGTGCGGTCGGAGAAATAGTTCTGTTTCAAATGGAACTTGTTTCAACGTTTGGTTTGCGTTTGCGATAGCCTACATTTCACAGGAGAGCATACTGAGACCGTAAGAATACACACTGAGCTATAAAAGCACATTTATCGTTGTTTTTCCATAACATTTCTAATTGCCCCGTTGACTTCTATTGTAGCCCAGTGAGAGCCTACAGGAAATCTGTACCGAACTCAATACTGGACCGATCAGCGAAAAAATGGACTTCATGGGTCAGGTTCATGGAAGACGGACCGCAAATAGGGTCCAAGGTCCAAAATAGCGAACTTACCCTTTAAATTGCGTTCAGCCCACTCCATCAACATCCAGGCGATGTGCGATGGTCCGTGTAAGGTTACACAAGGTAGTGTAAGGTAGACTATTCGCAATTATCCTGGATCAAGCTATGATATATATATTTGCCAACAGTTCCTGTAATCTTCCGGGGAGACCATCTTCTGTTACGGGACAATGGCTATCCATTAAAAACTTTGCTGATAACACCTATATAAAGCCTAATGCGCAAATTGTCATTTACACCTAATGCGTGAATTGTCATTCAATGGTAAACTCGCGCACTGCAATAGACTGACATTTGTAGTGCTTCAAATGGCATTACAACGAAAATGCGCTTCAGATGTCATTACAATACAGCTCTCTTCATCTAGGCCTACAGCCTGTAAGTAAATAGAATGGTTTTCACTGAAAAAAGTTCAAAACCTTGTCCAGTGAATATTGCATTTATTGATTTTCAAATAGCCTAGGCTAAATTCCCTGGGATTCGTTGTGCATGTTTTTTTGATAGCCAATGGTTAAAGGGTAACAAAGCACTAAAACAACTTATTTTAGATGAGAATTGATACATTTGGTAAGTATTACTGATTAATCCTGGTCCAAATACAAATCTTGACAAATCACAGCGCAAAAGAGCGTAAACTTTAAGAATCTGGCTCAAAAGTGTCTCTAGTGGTAAAACGGTAGGTACTGCACGTTTAATCTGTGATTGGCCAGAAATTTCATCCATCTGATGTATTCCTCCCGGTGACGAAATAGAAACCTGTACAGCTACACCCACCGATAGTTTGGTGGCTACGCCCTGAAGTTTTGGAGCGAGGGTGGGCTACACCCCAGCTATAAAAGCGAATCTCAGCGCATTGTGAAAACTCAAAATATCTGTGGGATCAACTTGGGGAAAAATGGAATCTAATCTTATTTTGGTGTGTTTGAGTTGTTTCTCAGATCTGTCAACACTGTCTGCATCTTCACAGCTTGTCTGTCCTGTCTCCTTCACTGCATTCCCTGTATTTATAGAGCCCTGGTGAAAAACACGATGCACACAGACTATGAAAACCCTCGGTGGGATGTTACGCTCAGCAGTCAAGATGCATGCTTTTCCATTTCTGTAGCAATACATAATGAATAAATGAAACTGCACACAATTCTAGTTAAATCTTATGAAACTTCCTATTTTTATTTCTTACATACCAGTTACCACCCAATGTTTTGGCACATTGTCTTTTGCAAGGGGGAATTAATGGCTCTCACATTGCCAATGTAGAACTGATCTGGTCTAATTTCTGGTCAGGTGTAGGAAGTATATAATTGACAATGTGAGAGCCATTCTTTCCCCTTTGAGAAAGGCAATGCGCCAAAACTTGGGTTGTAACCAGTACGTAAGAAATAAAAATAGGAAGTTTCATAGGATTTACCTAGAATTGTGTGCTGATCAATTAGACTAGTACCAATACGTTTTCCAAACTGATGTAAATGTTTGGGTAGAGTGGGTAGAGTCCTGTTTTTTTTTTAATTGTGGAAATAAATAAAAAATAAGTTCCTTTAAAAAGGCAGTTAATTTAAATTTTTTATCACTCTATTTCTGGTCTTCTCAAAATGTAGGTCAGATAGTGTTCATATAGTGAAGTGTATAATGGAAAAGAAATGGTGACATCTTGTGGAAGGATGTCGTAACTGCATTAAAATGCCATGAGTAAATTTCCTTATGCAGGCTTGTTTGGGCATTTGAGGGGTGTGCAAAAATATTTATTGTTATTAGCTTTATTGTTTCCCTTAAACTAACAAGCCCAAATGCCTTTAGAAGAGCCCAAATCCATTGACATTGCTAAAACCTTTTGTAAGTTAACGTTATGCATTTTTGTAAGTCACTCTGTATAAGAGCGTCTGCTAAATGCATTGTAATAGTAATACAGCAGCGATGGTTGGAGGGTATTAGTGCTGTTAGTCACGATCATGTGTAATGTTATTATTATAAATATAGTGGACCTTTATTTTAAGCCAAACTTCAGAGTGGACACATTTGCTACAGTGTTCCACAAAAGGGAGCACCTCACAGAATCCATAGACTATAATTATACAGCACAATAAAAAACATTATGATAAGCAAGCAGTGGAGTACCAGAAAATAAGATATCAAGAGTCTTTTTATGTTGTTCGGTCACAGACATCAGGAAGTCATGGCATGCAAAGGATATGCGACAAATTTTAAAACTGATTACATTATTCTACATTATGTTAAACTGTCCAATAATTATGATGTCCGAAAATGGGGGGGGGGGGACTATGTACTAAAGGTTCTATAATTTCTAAATGGTTCATCCGATATGGATGAAAATACCCTCATTGTATCCTTTCAAACTCAAAGTTCGAGAGTACAGAACCAAAATAACTAAAAATGTGTCACTGTCCATTGAATTATGGTGCTCACTGTATGCTTTGAGGTGGTAGGCTAAAGATGGTTTTTGTTGCTGAATAAGGTTTTTAAAATATTTTCCTCCATGTATGAGAGAGTAGAGGTTTATGATGGGATGCTTTGCCATTGGCAAACTGAATGCGAAACATGACGTGTTCCAAAAGGAATGTGAATGGGGTATATAAATCACAAAAGATTGGGATGGCAGGTATGCCATCCGCCAAGTTACAGCTTGGTGGGGCATGCCCCATACCTATACAGCACAGAGAGTCTGGCACTTTTCAGGGTTTCCTACAGAAGCAACCACAATGACCATAGACTCTCAGCCCTTAAAAACATTAAGTTCTGTATGTTCTGACCTCATGTAACCACACAGTATTCAGATACAACTTCACACATCCACACAATAAAGCCCCAAACTTGGGTTATTTTGCTGTTTTTCTCCTTCCTCTTCCGCTTCTTCTTCTTCTTCCTATTTTTCCTGCCAAACTGCCTGCCTCCGTCGCGATGTTATCCAATGGGGAGAATTATTCTTTGAGGGTATGGTCCGTATACCTGCTCATCAAGCTTATCGCCCACTAAAAGCGATTCATACTAATGTTTTTTAATGTTAATATAGCTAATGGCTTCATGCTTTACAAGAAGCTACTGTAGCCTAATGGTTAGAGTTGCTGTCTCTCACACAGAGGTTTGTGGGTTCGAGCCCAGCAGGGCACATGTGTATTTTCCACAAAAACAATGTGCAACTGTTAAGTACTTTTCATTTATTAGACTGTTATTATTTTCACATTGACACATTAACATATTTTTTTTGCAAAGGCAAAATAGGTTTACAATATTAAGTGTTCAATGTTTCACTTGTATTATATCACACCCTCCCCAAACCAGACGCTCGCTTTTGTCTGGTTTGGGGAGGGTGTTACGCTCTGCTCTTGCGGTCATGACTGACTGACTGTGAATACCCCTTGCCTCGGCCAACATTTCTTTATTCATTAATTTCTTCACTTCAGCTCTGTTCACTTTATCCTTTTCACACATAACACAAGGTCACCATAAAATTCACTACTAGGAAAATTAAGAATTTACGATAACAGCCTACATTAAGAATTGAGAATAGCCTCTTTTAAGCTGCAAGACTTTAAAGCGATCGGATTTATAAACCGCCAATTGCCCAAACATATCTGATTCATGGTTAGTCACTTATAAATAAATAGATAGCCTCCGAATGTGGCTCTAGTCTACGCTACTCTGCTGATAATGTAGCTTACTGCAAACACTTTTAATTATAATAATAATAATAATAATAATAATAAGAATAATCTCTAGTATGTACTTTCTTAGTAGTATCTACTGTTTTCTTTCTGGCTAAGATTCCTGGGAAATATGCGTTGTCAACTTAAGCTTGTTCGCCAACGTTACTTCCTGCTTCTCATCAGGAAGCAGAAACAAGCTAGGCTACTACGAAGCGAATCAACATGCAATAGCCTGCATTCATTGCACTACAGAAAACAAAACTAAACCTAGCTGTCCGGTACCAAAACATTTCCCGCAGGTAACGTTCTACACTACCGTAAAAAAAACTCTGCTGTGCAGAAACTCACTAGCTTGCTCGCTAGCTCGTAGCCCACACATGGAAGGTTGGAGATACGCATCCGGCAATCCAGTGTTGAATAGCCTAACTGCTGTGCTTATGAACTCAGCTCGCTCGCTAGCTCGTAGCCCACACATGGAAGGTTGGAGTTACGCATCCGGCAATCCAGTGTTGAATAGCCTAACGTTAAATGTATTTCATTTTCTATAGAATACTAATCGCCCTATTTTAAAACTGTATTCCATATTTTACTGATGCAAACTATTTAGGCTGTATGTCTTTCATCTAGAATGTGTTTGCGTAGCCCATTGTGCATGTACAGTCAAGCCAGAAAGTCTGCACACCCCTTTCACCTTCTCCACGTTTTATTATGTTACAGACATATTCTACAATAGATTGAGTTAATTTTTTGTCTCAAAATTCTACACAAAATAGCCCATAATGACAAAGTGAAAACAGGTTTTTAGACATTTGTGCTAATTTATTAAAAATCAAAATGTAAAATATCATATGTACACAAGTGTGCACACCCTTTGATATGACACCCAAAAGTGAGCTGAGGTGCATTTTGTTTCCACTGATACTGCTTGAGATGTTTCTACAACTTAATTGGAGTCCACCTGTGATAAATTCAATTGATTGGACATGATTGGGGATTGCCAACACCTGCCTATATAAGGTCCCACAGTTGACAGTGCATGTCAGAGCAAACTCCAAGCCATGGGGTCAAAGGAATTATCTGCAGACCTCAGAAACAGGATTGTGTCAAGGCATAGATCTGGAGACGGGTACGGAAAAATCTCTGCAGCTTTACAGGTCCCAAAGAGCACAGTGGCCACCATCATTCGTAAATGGAAGAAGTTTGGAACCACCAAGAATCTTCCTAGACCTGGCCGCCCGGCCAAACTGAGCAATCGGGGAAGACGGGCCTTGGCCAGGGAGGTGAGCAGGAACCCGAGGGTCACTCTGACAAGAGCTCCAGCATATCCTTGTGGAGATGGGAGAACCTTTCAGAAGATCAACCATCCAGGCAGCACTCCACCAATCAGGCCTTTATGGTAGAGTGGCCAGACGGAAGCCCCTCCTTAGTAAAAGGCACATCACAGCCCGCTTGGAGTTTGCCAAAAGGCACCTAGAGGACTCTCAAACCATGAGAATCAAGATTCTCTGGTCTGATGAAACCAAAATTTAACTTTTTGGCCTGAACCAGGCACCGCTCATCACCTGGCTAATACCATCCCTACAGTGAAGCATGGCGGTGGCAGCATCATGATGTGGGGATGTTTTTCAGCAGCGGGAACAGGGCGACTAGTCCTGATAGAGGGAAAGATGAATGCAGCTAAGTACACTGAGATCCTTGAAGAAAACCTGCTCCAGAGCGCTCTGGACCTCAGACTGGGGCGAAGGTTTACCTTCCAACATGACAACGACCCGAAGCACACAGCCAAGAGAACAAAGGAGTGGCTTCGGAGAAAGTCTGTGCATGTCCTTGAGTGGCTCAGCCAGAGCCCAGACCTGAATCCAATTGAACATCTGTGGAAAGAGCTGAAAATGGCTGTGTACCGACGCTCCCCATCCAACCTGATGGAGCTTGCAAGGATATGCCAAGAGGAATGGGCAAAAATGTCCAGAAACAAGTGTGCCAAGCCCGTAGCTTCTTTCCCAAGACGCCTTGAAGCTGTAATCACTGCCAAAGGTGCAGCAACCAAGTATTAGGCTAAAGGTGTGTACAGATATGTAACCCCTAAATAAACTATTTTTGTCAGTAAAATAAAATTGCATATTTTCTAAAAACCTGTTTTCACTTCGTCATTATTGGCTATTGTGTGTAGATGTTTGAGGCAAAAAATGAACTCAATCTATTGTAGTATAAGTCTGTAACGTAATAAAACGTGGAGAAGGTGAGAGGGGTGTGCAGACTTTCCGGCTTGACTGTATGTCTCCATGTAGACTTGGTTCATTAATTTACATGCTTCTTCATGATCCATAGCTCAGGTGGTGCTGTTCATTGTATTTCATTACACATTAAATACTGCTCATCTACAAACTCTTTTAATGTAATTGTGTGCTGTCTGTATTAGGATAACTGTTCTCATTCTTGTCAATAGAGGGCGTTATGGTTGCATAGCGAATGTCTGCATACATTTCTTTGGAATGCATGTCTCTCTCCGTGTTTATCTTCATGCATTATTCATCATTAGTTAGCAATAAAAAAATAAATGATATCAGATCAAAAACGTCTACGACGTAAAAAAAAGCCAAGTTACTCACGCATAGCCTACATAGCGTTGTCCATAAGTTCTTAATTCCAACTTGAACTAGGCCTGCCTTTAAAAGTCTTGATATCAAAATGTGGCCAAGTTACAACTAACAATATTGCCTATCGTAGCTCACACTAAATAAACTAGCTCTATTCCAAAGCAATGCTATCCAAACTTTCCTAAATTATTTAATGCAACTTGGCCCTGTGTTTCTTCATCTTACCATCTCAAGAGAATGTGGTCAATTAAACTGTATGTGCCACATCAAACTGCAAAATGAAAATAATTTATAGTGGAAATACTCTGATTCAGATGCGTTACACTTAGAAATTAAACAGAAAAATTACTACACTATAGGGCATGTTTGAACAATTGTCTGCATCCACTGCTTTGGGTCTATGAAAAGCACAGAATGAATAAAATGTATTATTATTATTATTATAATTATTATTATTTTGTATTTATTGATTTATTTATTTGGATTTCTATCAAAACCTGTGTGGTCCTACAGAGCATAGATATCCTTGTGTTCACAAAATTCAGTTTGCAAATATCATCGTCATTTTTATCTGCATTTATTTATTCATCACCCCTTTCTCTATTGTACATGATGTTTCTTCATATAAATGTCTGTTTGTGAATTGTAAAGAATGCTGTAGCAGCAGTTAACATTTTAAAACCTGTACATTTTCTAAAGTAAGTAAACTTGCCAACAAAGTACAACCATATCCTTTCTGGAGTGTAATTATTCATCAACTGTTAAAAACATTCATTCAAATCATATGTTGTTCCATGAGGCACAATCTCTTCACATGCAAAGATGAAGAAACACAGGGCCAAGTTGCATTAAATAATTTAGGAAAGTTTGGATAGCATTGCTTTGGAATAGAGCTAGTTTATTTAGTGTGAGCTACGATAGGCAATATTGTTAGTTGTAACTTGGCCACATTTTGATATCAAGACTTTTAAAGGCAGGCCTAGTTTTTGAAAGTTGGAATTAAGAATTTATGGACAGCGCTATGTAGGCTATGCGTGAGTAACTTGGCTTTTTTTTTACGTCATAGACGTTTTTCATCTGATAATGTTATACAGCTTATAGAGATGAAGTCTCCTCTATGGTCAAATGAGCTTCAAGAACTTAAAGCAAAGCAAGTTCTGTCAGGAAACTCTTGCTGTGCCCGACCAATGGTTAGCCTCAGCAATCACAAGTTCTCATACTCAACCAATCACATGCACACTCCACTAATGGAGCACCCCTTTTAAAAGCTAGAATCAGATCTCTCCCATACTGCTTTTGGCTGCGCTGCTCTTGTTTGTTTTGCTGTTTCTTGTTTTAAACAATTTGCTGCTCACACTGCTTGCCCAATGTTGCTCTTAAATTATTATTTTTTAAAATTGCTTCTCAGACTGATTCGGGTGTAGCCTATCTGTCGCAAAGCAGAACACCGCGTTTTGTGGCGTTGCTTCTTCAAAGCATTGGCCTGGAGTTCTGCAGAAATGGAATCCTGTAAAGCTAAGTGACGTCAATTCCACAATATTTTTCTTGCCGTTGGTCTAAAAGACCGGAACGTTAAACACATGCACTCTGACTGCAATAAATAGCCTAGCTAATATACAGTCCACCAGACAACGAAAAGGACGATGTATTTAATTAGCATTGTTATTTAAAACAGACCAGCTGCGTAACCCAGACGTTTAAATCTTGCTGGGTTGTTTAAAGATGCATTGCTCAGTGTTTGAGCTAATAAGAATGACAGCCGTCATTGATTAGGCTATAAAAGCAGTATAATAATAAAAATAAGTACTTTATTGACCCCGTGGGGTAATTTGTCCTCTGCATTTGACCCCTCCTAGCTACTTGGGGGCAGTGGGCAGCCACAGTGCAGCACCTGGGGACCAACTCCAGCTCTGTGGCCAGTGCCTTGGTCAAGGACAATGGCAGGAGTTTACCTAACCTGACATACATGTCTTTTGGTATGGGAGGAAACTGGAGTGCCTGGAGGAAACCCATGCGAGCACAGGGAGAACATGCAAGCTCCACGCAGAGAGGACCCGAACCGGGATTCGAACCCAGAGCCTCTTTCTTGCGAGGGGACAGGGCTAACACTACACCACCGTGCCACCCCAGTGTTAACCACTGCACCACCGTGCCGCCCCAAGTAAATTGCCGTATGTAACCGTTCTCTCTTTGCAGTGGCAACTTATAGAATAACGTTACACCAATAGAATACTCATTACAATCCACGTAATGTGAGTCGATAAAATTCTCAAAAAAGTATCAGTGCTGGGCGCTATTAAATCCAGAGTATTAAATCACAGTTAACTATTTACATTTTCTGTAACGGTTTGCACCACATGTCGGCATCGCCAAAAAAGACAAAAAATGCAAGCGCGAGCAAGCGATGTCATATCGCTGAGTCTGGTTATAAACATTTTTATTTGTTATACTTTCATTTTGGGGCCAGTTTGTGCCCTCCTAATGTGTGTATGGGAACTGGAAGCCTAAAACCGTAAGTCTTTAGTTATGGTGGCCATGGTGGCTAAGTTAGCTTCATAACGCTTTTATAAATGCATTTCTTTTTGTCTAACCGCACAAGGAGGACTGATCACACATGCACAGTAGTGTTTTCAGTTAGCTTAGCAAAAGTAAATAAAGTTACAAGACGTTATGCTCAGAGTGGCGCGCATCTGACCGGCATTAGCTGGATTTAAAGTGGGTTTTGTTGGATTGTCAAAATCATAACGGGTTGTAAGCATGTCCTGACAACCTAAGCATACATAATCTAAAAAAATTTTTTTTCAAGGGGAGACCCTGAAGAGCTGCCGCTGACGGGGGTTGTAGCAGCAAATTCTCAAGCGGTTGCTACATGGGGAATTGAATTACATAGGGTACAACTGGCTACCAAAATTGGGAGAAAATGGGGACAAATTAGAAACAAACAAAAAAAAAGATATGATGAAAAAGGATATTAGAGAATAAAAACTGTGACAATCATTGTCAATCATTATCATTGTTGACGGAAAAGAACAAGATTAAAAAATATATCTCAAAATAAAAATGTGATTAAATCTGTATATGTTATCGTTGAAGTAAAAATAGATGAAAATGTATATTTCTAAATAATAACAGTGACGGAATCTAACATTGATTAGACCTCAAAAGAGAGAGGTGACACCAAATGACAAATATGCATTCTCGTCATTGATTGGATGCCATCTTCATTTAACTCCTCTTTCTGCCTACCTGGGCATCATCCTGTAGTTTGTAATATGTCATGCTGTTGTACTACAAGTTATAGTTTTTTCTTCCGGTTCCTGAAGAAAAAACTTCTGAAATTGTCAGATGAGTGTGCTCCTGAATCCCCTCAACAAAACCCTGGAAATTAGGGTTTCATCCGGGGATTTGAAGTTCCCCCATTTGTGAGTAAAAGTCACCCACTCAGAAACTTTTTGACGAAGGTGACTCAAATATGCGCCCTCAAAGGGGTGAAGGGATCATATTCGGTCATGGCAACTGTCAAAAGTTGGAAGGAAGAAAAGGATGGATATATGGACTCACTTCATATACAATGAGAGGGAACGAAAAACCGAATGTACTGTTGTTGTAGCGGGAGAAGAAATATGCGGTCATAAACTAGATGGGGAAAACACCACAAATCTGAATAGTCACCTAAAGTTGCATCACACACGATTTATTGTACTGTTTTTTTAATTTATTCTGTTGTATGGCACTATTGGTGGATTCAATAAATCAATACAAATATGCCAAAGAAATAATGTTTCATGTCTCAACTTATTACTTATTAATAATGAAACAGGTGCTGCATCAGCCAGCCAATCAGCATTACAACTTAAAGGGGGATATGACTAAATCTATAAAATTTAAAATATTGCTGGACAGTTGAAGAAATATTTCTTAATATGTATTACATTATCTCTCAAGCCAGCAACAAGAGAAAATAGACAAGTGAAATAGCCATATCCCTTAGTCTGCAATGCTGTGAACCTTCTCAATGGGAGCATATAAAAGCCTAAGAATTCATGGTTAAGATATTAATATGTGTAATTTATATCGTAGAACAAAACGTGAAAACTCTCTTGATAAGACACCATTGGAACCCATGGCTCAAAAATGCTAACTCACTTCCGGGTTTTAGGACTACAAACTGCAGCACTCTATTGGTTAGAGTGCAGTGTGGTGTGTGCACTGAGCCATGTGACCGCTCAATTCAAATGACCACTACAGAGACTGGGTTGTAGTATGAACGTTCCAATGCTGCTATAACAAGTACTAGTACTTGAGCTCGATAACAACAGAAACTAGCTTAACGTTAACGGAATTTAAAATGAACAAAATTACAAAAGCGTTTGCTCCATAGGTCTGCTCTCAAGTGCTGCTGCTAGGCTGGATCCATACCATGTAGAAAAAATAAGTAAGTTCAAACTTAATATCAATTGTAGCCAACACGTTCCACTATTTAGAGTCATATGTTGACCTGCCACGATATGTAAAACAACTAGACTATAACGTTGTTTGTATCAAGTAAAATCATGCTTTGATTCTTATTCTTATATTGTATGTTGTATGGATATAACTGGGTTGAAAATAAGACTATAAGCTTTGGTAGAAAAAGGCAGGAGTTTCTTCATTATAGCCTATGGGAACCATATTAACGTTAGTTGCTGAAACCCCTGGCTCCTATCACCTCTCCAGTTCCCTAGTAGAGGCTTAGCCCCCCTAAACATACATCTCTGGTGACGCCCCTGCTCATAATTAGGTAGTTGAACACGTGTGTTTTTAAGTTCCCTCAGAATTTTTTCCTCAAATGTATTAACAATGCAGGTTTGGCTTGTTATCATTTTCTTTGTCTTTTCTTCATTATTTATCAAATGGTTAGTTTTAGTGGCCATATATCCACAATGTCACCAATTAGGAGCCTATTGATTCACCTCAGTCTTTAATTTGATCAGTTAAAAAGTTTAATTTTTTTGCCCCCCCCTCTTTTTGTAATTATTTGCAATATAGCACAATATTGGACTTTTATTATTCACGACATGCATAGCTATTGCTAGCATAATGTGGTTTAAGAGGGTAATCCCTCTAAATATGACAAATACTACTTAATTAAGAGAAAATAGAGGCCTGTCACCTACGTCACAATTTGGTCAGACACGCCCACTTGTTTACGCCAACCGCCATGTTTGAGGACCAAATGCCGGTGTTCCATAACGTTATGCAAACCAAATTGATAGGCTATCACATTTATTCAGGAGGTTGCTTGATTTTCCTTTATTGCCATCATCGGAATTTGCTTTGCGCAATGCTTACAGGAAGCTCAGCAATATAAAAAAATGTACACAAAATATACAGTGCACAACATCATGAAACAATAATACCAACATAAACAAATATTATAAGGAGCCTTGGGGGGTATACTTAAAGGGGTAATAAACACAAAATCAAATATTTTGAGTTATAAAGCTGAGTATCTTGCCTCCATTTCATAAATCACATATATCCTGTCAGTTAAGTGAGGATTTGGTAAAATGTGTATTTTCTGAATCCAGTGGTTCCAACAGTCAATGCCCTTGTTAAAATGTTCAGCACTCTGAATACTGAACACAAGTGATATTGCGTGCTAGAACCCCTCACTTAACCTACATTCAAAATAAGTTTAATGTGATTTAATTTAATTATTATTATTAAAAATGACAAACATCAATTAAATTGCCAAATTTGTTAATAGTTAAGTCGAACAGTAGCCTGGTGGATCAACCAACAATCCAAAACAAGGTCTAAATCAAGTCTTAAGATTAAATAATTTTATTAAATGAAAAACAGTCAATTAGAATGATGACTTGAAATCATACATTCACTAATGAATGTAGGCTGACTACTTAGAATTTACAAAAGGGAAGACATTAAACCAGACATTAATTAGAAGATACCAGTAAAGAGAGAGAGAGAGCCCGATAAGCCAGAAGTTGCCAATATTATTTACCCTCCAGCTGAAAAGGAACGAAAGGAACCACCACCACAAAAATAAAAATGAAAAACGTCTTCTCCAAACCAAACTAGTCTTCTTTCTTTCAGCCCCCAATAAATACCTTATTCTCCACAGGAAGGGTATCCCTGCGCTGATTGGGTTAATGTGTGAGAAAGGGGGGGGGGTCATTTATGACAAAGACTGGCTTATCTTTGATGTATGTGGGGGTGAGTGAGTGAGAGATAAATATTAGATATCCTACAATCCTATTGCTTAAAAAAACTAAAATGTAATTAAGCCGTGCCACCGCATTTTGTGTCAAAAAAGAGGCGCTGAAATCCAAACTGAAACATTTTTTTTGAGCCACGACCCATTCGTGACGGTAAAAAGAGGTAAAAAAAACTTTTTTCTACGCAAGCAAGTCAATGCCCCCTCTTTCCTTGTTCGTATTCAAACTGGGCAAATTAACGTTAGCCCTTTAATTTCAAACGGGTTTCCGTTTGAACAGTTTTCATGACGCGTTACCGAATGGATCTATCGCCCCTCCCCCCAACTGTAACTCCTCCCTCCTCCCCCCTCCCGTCTGTGTTCTCTGAGCCGATTCTGTTACCATCACCGATAACAATGGAGAAAGTCCAAGGTCAATCATGCGACACTTATTGGCACAGATTATAATCTTGTACTCTAGAGTATTACCATCAACGAGCACTATTGACTGATGGGGAATTCCCCCATCATGCAACTGATTTACGTAACGTTGTCATAAAATTTCCCGCGACTTTTTGTGTTTTTAATCAAGTCAGAGATTTTTTACGGTAAGATAAGACATTTTATGACAGTTCGTGATTCCCGTACCCCACCCCCAACCCCTAAACATAACCTCACAGGAGTTCATGTAACTCGGGCTCATGCCCGAACTGTTAAGATAGTAAAATGCATTAATCGTCATAGGCTGTGGGACGTTGCATTATGGGGGAATTCCCCATCAGTCAATAGTGCTCGTTGATGGTAATACTCTAGAGTACAAGATTATAATCTGTGCCAATAAGTGTCGCGTGGTGGACCTTGGACTTTCTCCATTGTTATCGGTGATGGTAACAGAATCGGGTGGTTCTCTCCATAGACTGTATAAAAATATGGACAAAGCCACTGTGACGTCACCCATTGCCTTTCCACGGCCTCGTAAAAACTGAATTGAAGCTCGGAAGTCTTTTTCGCCGCCCGTTTGTACAAACTGCGCCTGCTCCGTGGAGCGGAAGAGGACTCAACCTGTCCCTCTGATTGGTCCTGGCAGTGAGAACCATATATAACCTATCTATGCCAGTGATCCCAGGACTCAACCTGTCCCTCTGATTGGTCCTGAACAAATGTTAATACCCTGTCCAAACGACACAATATTTTAAAAAATCAGCACATGCACAGGCATTAGATGAAGGAAAGCCACCTATTGCAATTAAATTTTTTTGTGTAAAAAATTTATTGACTGAGTATTTTGACCACATTGCTGCCATTGACTTACATGGGGAAAGACCTATACTGGAGCCAACCGCAGTAGCGCTAGTGAGCAACAGCACCAGGAAGTGAGCTTCAGAACGAAAGCCCAGTCTTGGCCCCTTGGTTCTCTCACTCGAGCCCAATTTGCATCTTTTGAAATTGTGAAGTGGGCGGAGACAGAACAAAAGCCGGTGTTTATTACCCTTTTAAGCAGGATTAATTCTGAGTAAAACCCGGAACCCTCCCAAATCTGGAACGTGGACTGAAGTAAAAAGAGCTGTTCTGGATTGTATTCAGTTATCCAGCTAGTACTAACTCAGTAATCCTGCTTCGTAGTATAGGCTACCACCTTGGTAAGTAAAGTGCTTGTGCAGTTCATATGGGAGCTAAGTGATACATTACATGTTAGGCTACAGTAGCCTACTTCAGCAATAAAACATATTTTAGCTCGATGGATAAAAGGCGAATAAGTTCAACACATGAAGTACATTTACCGTTACTTTCATTATTACTTTCAAATACATTGTTATTTTGTGCTTAATATCGTTACGTTACATTTTCTTTTCACCCTCTGGATTCTCTCATATCGCTCTCACCCTACCTGGTCAGCACAGGTAATGTTTACAGTTTATCCAATCAGACATCGTACAATGTAGCACCCCTAGCAATGTAGCCTAATAATAGTTGAAATTAACACTGTTTTGATGTTCACAATATGCTTAACGTATCGCATTAGGTTAACATTAATGTTCCGTAGGCTTAGCAGTCGTTCACACAAATGATCTAGCTACCAACGTTAATTCAGCATCGGACAATACTAAATTGAGACAGTGGGTGTTGCATGGCACGAAAAATGCACTTGGGTTTATGTCCCAAATTCTTTTCTGGACTCTGTTATGCTTGCCTCGCATATTTGTAGGGGACATACCTCTATATCCTTATACAAGGCACCACCTATGTAGGTGTAGCAGTATAAGCGCAATTAGTAATCAGTCTCATAAAATTACCATCCATCCATCCATCCATGATCTAACCCGCTTATTCCTGATCAGGGTCGTAGGGGGGTGCTTTAGCCTATCCCAGCATGCATTGGGCGAGAGGCAGGAATGCACCCTGGACAGGCCGCCAATCCATCACAGGGCACACACACCATTCACTCACACACTCATACCTATGGGCAATTTAGAGTCTCCAATTAGCCTAACCTGCATGTCTTTGGACTGTGGGAGGAGGCCAGAGTACCCGGAGGAAGCCCACGCAGACATGGGGAGAGCATGCAAGCTCCGCACAGAAGGGCCCTCGGCCGGGATTCGAACTCGGTACCTTCTTGCTGTGAGGCGACAGTGCTAACCACTGCACCACCGTGCCGCCCCATAAAATCACCATTATCTAAAATATTTAACCATAAATTTGGAACTTCAATTAATAATCAAAATTACAAGTATTAATGGACAAATGTAATTAAATCAAAGATTTAATAGATAATCTGAAGGAAGGAGTTCTTGAATAGACTATTTTGGCTCAGATTCTCACGTTTACGCAACATCAATAATATCATTTATTAAACAAACATGTATAAATACAGAGCAATCAAACTAATCTAACAGCGTCTGCGCACGTGTCCTTTGCCTAAAAAAAAAACAAAAGGGGAGAAAACTGCACGTGTAGGCCTGTGCAGCACAGTGGTATCGGCGTGGTTGAATAACCTAGCTTAGCTACAATGAAGTGTCGGTCCTAGCAGTGCAGAATATGGACGTGAAACTGCAGCTCCTAACCAATAACGTTACATGCACCAAATGACTCGTTACTCACTGAATACTGACTATATTAATATTGTTAGTAATGTGGAGAGTTGAATGAAGAATTAGCATGCAGGAAGAGAGAAACCACGTGGATGGTGTTACTCTATGTAGGTAGCTAGCCAATTCGAACAGGGTAAACACAGCGAACAGTACTCATTAAAATAAATCCTAAACGGACAGATATAACCACACAAATTCACAATAACCTCAGTTAAGACTAAACTAAACTGTAGCTACTGCCTGGGATGCTTAGTCAGTCTTACGGAGATCCTTCCACCTGTGTTGTCGTCTCCGGTGGTCGCTGTTGCGCTCCTGGGAACACACGGTCGTGGAGTTGTGAATTGTGAAGGTTTTCCAGCAGTCCGAGCCGGTGTCCTTTTCGCAGCTTGGGTGGTGATGACTGCTGGTCTCCTCCAGTTGTCTGGGGGTGTCCCTCTCGCTGTTTGTAAAGTTTGTTTTGCTGAAGTTTCTTGTGGTCAGCTAGCGCAGTGCTGCACGCACGCTAGTTTCCATGTGGGATGAAGTAAACTTAGTCACCGCAAGGCGAGCTAAGTCAGCAGCCCCTTGGAGAGCTACGTTCTTTGTGTTTTCACAGAAGTCTCCTCAGCAATAGCAGCAATCCTCTGCGTTCAGTGAACCCCAGTATTAGGAGAACTCCACAGAATTGTGGGAGTTCCGGAGCTCTGTGAACTCCACAGTGTTGTGGGAGTCTCAGGGAAAAGTGACCAAGTCCTCTGGATGCAAGGGCGAGAAGAAGGGTGCGATGGTCGTCACTCCGTTTTATTAACTTGGTGGGGGGAAGGGAACCTTCACACCGGTTCACTGTGTGATGGGGATTTTAAACGCCACGCGCGCAGATGACGCCATCAGACGCGCCTCCATGTTCTTAAAGTGACAGTCAGTGTTTGTGTAAGGACTGTCAGCTGGCTGTTGGTCCCTACATATTAGACCCATTATCATACTCCTGCCCCCTCATGTCCCCAATGTCTATGCCATGTTTATGCAATTTCTGAACCACAACCTCTGTCATGTCATCCCCCGTGGTATCAGTCAGTTCGGTAAATTCTAAAAAATGTTCGGACAATGCTAGGGCCATTAACCGACACAAACCGCACAATCGTTGTCATTTGTTTGACTTTGCTCTGATCTGGTGTGAAGTCCAATATTATTGAAAAGTACTTGGCAGTTTTCAGCATGGAAATAATCGCTTGCTCAATCTCAGTGCTCAAAAGATCAATTATATAATTTTGAATGTTTTTACCTATATAATGGGTGTGGATCTCTTGATTTGTAATTCTTTGCAGATGTTCTTTTATTACGCTGTCAAAGAGGCCAATCGTTTCTATGAATTTCAAAAAATTCCCATTGTCCTTTGTAAATAGTTTGTCAGAGGAACCACGAAATGCAAGGTTCTGCATAGCCATGACTCTTACCACTGCAATGAGTCGTTCCAGTACGTCTCCAGTGCTGTGTTTCTTCAGAAATTATGCACTGTTTTTGTTTGTCAATCGCCTTTTCTGATAGCAGTCGGACCTCAAGTTCTTTCCAGTTTTGATAAGAATGTATGTCATCAGTGGACTTCTCATGGCTGTTTAAAATGGTGGCAATGTGCTTCCAGTCATTACACCCTTGGGTGGCCAAAGCAAAGGTAGCATTCGGTAGAAAAAGTCAACAGCAAAAACAAAATACCCTGTCTTGGTTAACTGAATAAATCACCCATGGCCTCTTCACTGTTTCACTGTTCAGTAGAACTCTCCGGTAGTGTGTTGCACTGAATTTTTGGTTGTTGCCATCTCTCAGGAAATTAACACGTGTTGCTTTTTCCGGCCCCTTCTCTATGAGCATGTCTCGCAATGTGCTTGTTAGCACAACTGGCCATTTACCTGGATTGCAAGCTACTTTCTCTGCTCTTGTCTGACTTTGAGTCTCACGTCCAAAGCGGTCATGAATATTCATGACGATTTGCATAACCAGAGACGGTTCAAGATTTTATTAATCTAAGTGCGTAGAAAAGCATATTTTCTTATTCGCCATCAGGAAATTTTCTTCAACTCACAATAAAAAAATGTATTATCTCGAATACAGTAGGTTTTATAGAAAACCGCCATTGACCCCCATTCATTCTCCTCTGTTTAGCCCAGTTTTTGTGCTCATAGTCGTCCCCTGGAGGTGAAACCTGATATTCATGAATATGCAGTTGGCATATCTCTATACTATACAATCTCTGGATAAACCCTAACGGTTTCAATGTGTTACGTTTCATGATTGGACAAAATCTTGACAAGTTCTGTTCAACAGCAGCAAGCAACAAAGGCAGTGTTAATTGGACCGTACCGGTGTCTGTCGCAGTAAATGCTGGCTTGTGTGTAAAAAAAAAGTTATCTGATTGAGACGGTGGTGGGAAGGGGGAGAGGCGGCACACAAACTGAACAGCGCACATCACTTGTCAACTGTGGGCGCAGAGTACCTACAGCTGGAGCTGTGAGCTCCTCAGTGCACTTTGTTGGTGCTCAAAAAAACAAAAACAAATGCGGTTCTAGTGTTAAACCCTGAGAATGATGGGCCACAAAGGCAGGGGGCTATAGAATTGGTGTTGGCAGCCTGATTTCTAAACAATCATAAACTAACATCTGTTTGCCAGGAAGAACTGCCAGCTGGCTTAGACAATAAACTAAGCAAAAATGGCTGTTGGAACAAGCAGAAGTATATCTTGATACTTAATAAATTACTTAATAAATACACTTTGAAAAAGGCAAAGCTGGCAACACTACAGACTTTGTAAGGGAAAGTTCTCTTTCTTCATTATTTCATGCTGACTTGAATATGCAGCTTGAGTTGTATCCAAAATCCTATCATTGTATCCAAAGAAATCAGTAATGCTCATATGATTGTAGGGGCCTTCAGTGAAGTTCCATATATAGGACCATCATTTCATGATATGTACCCTAGGAAATGTGAGGTTAACTAAGGTCTAATAAAATAGTGCTGTAAAACAAAATGGACACAAGATGCCAGTATAAAATATTAATGTAAAATGTAGTGTAATCACCCTTTCCAGTGGTTTTTTTCTTGCATATAACGTCTTCATCAAACCATGAGATGTATCTTTCTTTTTCCACATTTATAGTAGTTTTTCCAAATATATATGTGGAGAAAGAAAGATGCATATTTATATTTATACCACAGGGTGATTTAAGATCTCATTTAGATATGATATACTGTACATCAATTATATGTAATTATTATTTTTTTATTGTCTGTCACAGCGTCCCAGGGCCTTTTTTTCCGCTGTAAACGTGTTTGTATGCCTACTAATGAAACTTATTCATGCATTCCATTATTTCAACAATTCTGAAATAATATTGTATATCATAAGAAACTGGTAGAAAACTGCTTCTGCTCCCCACACTGCCCCCGCCCCAATCGTGATGTCAGAGTACCTCTTTGGTGGTACCTCTACGTCATATGGATAATTGTTGTCGCCCACAACGGAAACAGCTGGCACCTGATTGGCTAGACCCGCTACGTTACTTTCGTTTCGCCTCCACGTTTTTAAACCGAAACAACGTGACGTCATCTGATATGGATGAAAATACCCTCAAATTAAAACAGTCTGCACTTCAACCTCATTTTCATTGTATCCTTTCAAACTCAAAGTGCTCGAGTACAGAACCAAAATAACAATGCGATAATCAGTGTTATTCACTTCACCTGTCAGTGGTTTTAATGTTGTGGCTGATCGGTGTATTATTATTTTTTTATTAGCCTTTATTTTACCAGGAAGTCCCATTGAGATTCAAAATCTCTTTTCCAAGGGAGACCTGGCCAAGAAATGGCAGCAGGGGTTACAGAGTAAACACATAAAACATACAATACAGTAGGACACAAAGTAGTAAAAAAAAATATATATATGTACAATAAAAAAAAAAGAAAAAAAAAAGGTCAAAGTCACAAATCTAGATCAGAAACAGGAGCACACATCTTGCATAAGACTGTGAATAATTTGTTTAAAATTACTTAGAGGAACAAAGTGGTCAAGCTGGAGCTTTGACTGGAGATTGTTCCAAGACCAGGGTGCAAAGTAATCAAAAGCCTTTTCACCAAAAACAGTTCTGATTCTGGGGACTTTAAGAAGAATGCAGGACTGTGATCTTAAACTATAGGCATTGGTGGATATTTGGAGAGTGGTCAAGTAAGAGGGCAGTTTACCAGTGATGGCTTTGTAAATGAAAATGAACCAGTTTATCATTCTTCTGGTGGCTAGTGAATTCCAGTGTAATTGCTGATACAGGACACAGTGGTGAGTTAATGGTTTGAGGTTAGTAATAAAACGTAAAGCTGAGTGATAGAGGGAATCAAGGGTCTGGAGTGCGGAAATTGGGGCGTGCATATAAATAATGTCACAATAATCTAGAACTGGTATGAAGGTGGAGGAAACTAATCTTTGCCTGGCGTATTGAGAAAAGCAGGATTTGTTTCGAAAAAAGAAACCAAGCTTAACTCTGAGTTTTTTTGTCAATTTACTGATGTGCTCTTTGAAGTTTAGGTCCTTATCCAGCCAGACTCCCAGGTATTTATAGCTCGTAACATATTCAATGTTTGTGTTATTCGCTGCTGTAATGGGCCGAGTTGATGGAGTAAAGGACTTTGTGCGAGAAAAAGTCATAAGCTTGGTCTTGTCAGCATTCAGCACAAGTCGGAGCTGAGTTAAATTATCCTGCACGGATAGAGCTTGGATAGGAAGTTTGGATAGAGCACTATCTAACGAGGGGGCAGTAGAGTACAAAACAGTGTCATCCGCGTAAAAATTAGCTTTTGTGTCCACAATTCCATCATCAAGATTGTTTATGTAAATACTGAAAAGGATGGGAGCAAGGATCGAGCCCTGAGGAACACCATTTTCAACATTTAAGACACTGGATTTCAGACCATCAACGAAGACACACTGCATTCTCTTTGAAAGATATTGTTTAAACCAGCCAACTACACCAGAACTCAGACCAATATCATAGAGTCTATTGAGGAGAGTTTGATGGTCAACAGTATCAAATGCCTTGGACAGGTCAACAAAGAGGCAAGCACAGTGTAGTTTACTGTCCAAGGCATTTGTCACATAATTGACAACGTTCATGATTGCCGAGGTAGTGCTGTGGCCCGCTCTAAAACCTGATTGGTGCTTATTTAAAATGTTGTTTTCGGACAAAAACTGTTTCAGCTGGCAGTTTATGAGGCTCTCAAGGATCTTGGCTAGGGCAGGTAATTTGGAAATAGGTCTGTAGTTATTCAAGTTCGAAGGATCTCCACCTTTGTGCAGTGGTAGAACATGAGCCATTTTCCAGATAGAAGGCATCGTGTTAGTTTGGATTGAGAGATTAAAAATGTGAGTCAGGGGCATTGCAATTATGTCAGCTGCAATTTTTAACAGACGAGGTTCAAGCATGTCAGAACCAGAGGATTTACCCTCATCAATGGCGTGCAGGGCCTTGAGCACCTCAGCACAGGTAACAGGTCTAAAATTAAATTAACCATTGTATTTTTCTTTTACCACAGGGTGAACAGAAAACTGGTAGAATGCATTTCACTCAAAAAGAGAACAAGATTCAATAAAGTGCTGATTCAAGTGATTCACCATGTCAGATTTATTTGTGACAGACTTAGATGTTCCGAGTGAAATCTCAAATGGAAGGTTATTATTGCTGGCAAGAGATAAGGATTTAACAATCTTCCAGAATTGTTTGGGGTCATTTAGTGGTTTTAAGGTAGAATTCTGATTTGGATTTCCGAATAAGACGAGTGCTTTTATTTCTAGCAGTGCGAAAGTTCAACCAATCAGTAGGGGAATTTGTTTGGCGAGCTCTGGCCCAAAGGGCATTTCGATGCCGTAGAGAATCGCCAAGGTCTTGGGAGAACCACGGATTGTCTCTCCCTTTAATCCTGAATCTTTTCAAGGGGGCGTGTTTGTCAGAGACAGATAAAAACTGGGCCTGAAAATATTTCCATTGCAGTTCGATGTCAGGAATCAGACTTACAACATCCCAATTACATTCAAATAAATCGCAGAGAAATGCTTGTTCGCAGAACTGTTTATAGTTTCTGCGAATGACAAAGCGCGGAGGAGGTTTAGGAATCTTGGTGTCTCTAACACAAGCCGTAACATAATGATCACTCACGTCATTAGGGAATATCCCAGTGATAGTGAATTTCTGCGGGCAGTTTGTAAGCATAAGATCAATGAGGGAGGACTTTTCCGGGTTTTTAATGTTTGGTCTGGTAGGTGACTCAATTAACTGTGTTAAGTTAAATGCCTCGCACTGATCTTTTAGATTATCGGAAGAAGGAGTTAACCAGTCCCAATTCATGTTACCAATCACTAAAACCTCGGATTTAATAAATTTCGCTAATAATTTGGAAAGTGAAGTCAGAGTCTCGGGGATAGCCAAGGGTGGGCGATAACAACCTACGAGGGTGAAAGATGCATTTTTTGAGATCCCTATGTGGAGCGCAAGGAGTTCGAATTGCTTAGGTAGGGATCTGGACAGTAAGATGTTAACCTGAAGCGATGATTTACAGTATACGGCCACACCGCCACCCTTACTAGTACGATCTGTTCGAAATACATTATAATCATTCACATGGATCATGCTGTCTGTAACAGACTTTTTCAGCCACGTTTCAGACAATACAATAATATCAGGCTGTGTAGTTTGGATCCAAACTTTGAGTAAATCTAATTTAGGCATAAGACTTCCAGGGCCCTATCTTGGCGATCTTGGCGCTTGGTCTAATCGCATGGCGTAAAGTCCATTTAGGGCGTGTCCAAGTCCACTTTTGCTATTTTAACGGCGTGTTTTTTGGGCGCTAAGCACGGCGCAGCGTGCAAGTGGGCTGAACCTAGTCTCTTCATTAATTATAGGTGTGTCTTGGGCGTGACATGCAATAAACCAATCAAAATGTCATATCCCATTCCCTTTAAAAGCCTGCTTTTCCACCTTGGTGGATTGCTTATATGATGGCGAAACAGACATGCTCGTGCGTGTTTAGTGCCATCAAGGAATAGGCTATATGGATCAATAGTAGCCTATGATAAATATTATTCGGACAAACCATTATGAGTTCCCGGTAATTCCCGACAGTGCTGTTATTCTACAAAATATATGCGGTTAAATTTAGTTAAAGGCACCTGCAACAGCTGAGAATAAGCTACCAATGGCTTCCGTCTCACCTTAGAAAACGCCAAATTAGCCTGCTTGTTTAACGAATTTCGTTTGATTATGCAATGAAGCAATGAACTCATGTTCAAGCTTCATCCGAAGTTCATTACCTGCATTCTAATTTTGATTAATAAAATAAATAACGTTATTTTGCCTTAATGATGACAACAAATACAATAAAGCTGTCAGGTTGGCAACCCATAGGTTCACGCATATTTTCCCTTCTTTTATAATGTCCTGCTTATGGAAATGTGACCAACCAGTTTTACTGGTAGCGTAATGCTTTAAAACAATCCACTTTCCCAGGAAGACCGTTAAAAGTGTGATTTACAGCAGGGGAAACAGACCTGCTCCTCTAAAGCGCACATGCAGATAATGGTATTTAAATTAATTGTGAATTCATTGTAATGTGCTGCAAATTTGTTTTTGTTTCTAATTAGACGCTTAGTTCTCTTCAAAATATTTTGTTCAGTTATGGAATAACAGGTGAAATCAACGGGGTTTTAATAAGCTGAGGGTATGGAAACCTTGTCACTGTAATTAAAAAAATATGAAGGACGAAGAATAACTAAGGTTACAGTTCAGTTAACATGGTGACATTTACGTATCTCCGTTTTTTTACCATAGGCTATCGAAAAAAACCTTATGCATCCGCTGTAGCCTAGGCTATTTGAAAAACAATAAAAGCAATATTCACTGGACAAGGTTTTAAACTTTTTTCAGTCACAAACCATTCTATTTACTTACAGGCTGTATTCCTAGATAAACAGACCTGTATTGTAATGACATCTGAAGCGCATTTTCAAAACTCAAATGTCCGTCTATTGCAGTGCGCGAGTTTTCCATTGAATGACAATTCAAGCATTAGGTGTAAATGACAGTTTGCGCATTAGGCTTGATATAGGTGTTATCAGCTCCTTTTTAACGGATAGCCATTGTCCCGTACCACCTTTTATTATTATGCATTTTTTACATAGCCTACACAATAATAATATTTTGCATTGTGATCTAGATATTTTAGTCATGCTTGTGCGCGCCCTGTGTGTAACAGACAGGATGGTACGTGCGTTGTGCACACGCCTATGTAGACGCACTTATATGCGCCGTTAAAATAACATGTAAACAACTGCGACATGACTTTAGACCAGGTTTGTGGTGGTTCTAGCGCAAGCGCTTTCTGCTGGCTCAAGATAGCAATACGCCAGAAAGAATCCTGGCCACTCCTCGTCTTAAGACCAACACGCCCAGTTCACTTGTAATGGGCGCAAGAATACATGGTAGTTAAAGGACGTGAACGCAAGGCGTTATTATGAACCATGCGCCGGGTGTAAGATAGCAAAGACACTTGCGTTTGGGTTAGCGCCGCTTTGCGCCGGGTGTAAGATAGGGCCCCTAATGTTCAAATGGAGGACACCAATACCATTTCTCATGGCAAAGTCAGCAGGGTTGCCTAAACATTGTACATCAGGTCCAGGGTTGGACTGGACATTGCCAGAGAGAAGCAGAAGCAGAAGGATAATGCAGCGAGACATTGATTTAGAGTTAGCAGAGACATACTGAGTTGCATGGAGGTCAGTACAAACAAATAATTTCAGTAGAATAAATTTCTGTAGGTAGATACAATTCGGTGATCTGACCAAATCTGTGGCATATATCATTTGTATCATAGTTTGTATTGTAGTTCATTAAAATAAGTAAAAATAGCAGAAAAACAGACATGTTCTAACAGGTCAATTTGGCTTGGGAGCCGATAAGTCAGTTCCAAGTTGCAGTTCAGGGTGCCAGTAAAGGTAGCCTACTCTTGGCCAGCTATTTAACACAGTATTATGAGCCCAGAACGGATAGCAGTGAATATGGAGATATAGTGCTACTCACTACTAAAAAACACCAAGCCACAGAGGGAATTTAGTAACACACAAGCAAGCTACGACTCCACCAGCAAATCCTACATAGAGAGAACAGCTGAGGACTTTAACTCACCGAGTTGGAAAGCTGGGGCCACATCATCCAGCAAGCAGGCAGAAACCCACTCACTAAGTGACGGAGGGCTGTGAGAGATAGCGGCAAGGGCAGCCGAATTTTAACTGGCAAAGTGTTTAGTAGTAGGGCGAGTAACAGCTAGCAACATTAGAGCAGGGTAATTCCTAGGGCCATAGATGGCCATGCGGATGGCATGCGGATGGGTAGAAAATCCAGGTGGCTCAAAAAGCATAAGGGGCAGAGTTGGAGTTGTGTAGAGGCCAGTCTCTGGGAAGCAACAGCAAGGCGATGGCAGGGCAAACGACGATTGCAGCAGCAGATTAGGCCAGACAGGAAGGGTGATTTGCTTCTCTTGCAGCAGAGGCCCTTGGGCTCAATGAGGCAGCACACAGGTAGAATCTGGGTCCATCAAATACAGATCTAGGTCCAGTACTAATGGGAATAGACTTCTTAAATTAAATAAAGTTTCTGGAACACGGAATATCAAGTCCTTTCTTTTTTGTGATTTGTATGTTCTAGTAGAGCCTTGTATTGATTTTTAGGCCATATCCACTGTAGTAGTTTCAAGGGGTAGCCACAGCCGTGAAAGACAAAGATATGTCCAAAAGGTTAAAACTTTGCTCCTATTTCCAATATAAAAATATCACTCAGTCCATAAAAGTATAGGAAACAGGGTTTTGATGCAATTTCAAAGAAAGATGGTCAAAAATAGTCAAACTGAAGTGGCAAACACAGGACTAGAAACACACAAAGACTGACATGCTGCCATCTTGGATCTTGAAACAACGTGACGTCATCTGATATGGATGAAAATACCCTCAAATTAAAACAGTCTGCACTTCAACCTCATTTTCATTGTATCCTTTCAAACTCAAAGTGCTCGAGTACAGAACCAAAATAACAACGCGATAATCAGTGAAATAAAGTTATTGATCTAAGCCCTGAGACAGGAAACTAGGAAGAACCAGAGATAGGAGTGAAGTAACATAGCCACAAGACTTCCCTGTCTAGCCTACCTTTTGTTATCACCTACATGACATTTCCTGTTTTCTGTGTATAAACGCTGGGCCGGTTTGGAGTGTAAGTAATGTTAGACTAGAAGCTGACATAAACATCATGCTAATAAAGAAGTTATAGCTACTGTCTTTCATCACAGAACCGATTCAAGACCCTCTTATTTCTCGAACGTAATTGCAAGTACCGGCAACGAACAGAAGTGTCATTGAGAAATACGAAGCAATTCTTCACCATTTAAACAATTAGATGGTGTAAGATATTCGTACTGTCAACAAGATGCATTATGGTTCATTTGTAAGTTAGTCGACACTTTCATGCAAGACAGTCCAAAAGAGTTTTCCAGCTGCCCCGTGTCCTGGGAATGGAGGAGAGCGAGGTGGCCGAGGCCCTCATTGCATACACCCGGCTCGCTGACGTGGTTGGGGAAGCAGAGCACGACGAGATTGTGGGACCATTTGTTTTTATTTTCAGTAACCAGCAGGATATGGAGCGATTCTTAATTGAAATTGTGGACCACAGGCGTTACATAATTTTCTGTCTTCTTCCCTTACAGCCTGAGGAGGTAGAGTAAGGACTACTCGTGTTATATAGTGTACATAAATATATATATAGTTTTAGATTGCATGGGTGTTCAGTGTGTCGTGTAAGTTCTTATTGGTTGTCCTTTTTTCCCTTTGTTATTTTCTTATTAGACTATTTGATATTCCTAAAAAATAAAGTATTTTACAAATTATTCATTTGTGTGGTTGCTAAAGTCTATGGCTGCCTAATCTGTTCTTCTGTCATTCCATCATTTTGGGTTATTTGTACTTTTAAAGTTCCCTGGTAGACTATCATATAAAGTGATGAAGAAAATGTTAGCCATATTCCCTATTCCTATATCGCACATACACCTCAGCACAAATAAACCTTGCATAAGGTCATGGAATTTGTCCGTGGTTCTGCAATGCTTAAAACATGCCTTCTGCCAGAAATTGTACAGTGCTGCACAATCATTTGTATTTAGTGTTGCACAGTGTTTAATGGTATGGACAAAGAGTTCAACATTGGGAACAGTCTGCTGGCTTGTATTGAGATGCCTATTATACCTCAAAATAACATTTTCAAAAATCTAGCAAGGTTCATAATATGCATATAAACCCTTAGATCACTACTGAGTTTGTAAATTAAGTTTGGAACTGTGACGACTCCATAGTTGGATACATCAATAATGTCGATGAAGCTGTAGTGTAGACTTGCAGTGACTGCTAGTAGGTGTGGTTGAATCGTGTTGAAAGCACTGAGTGCAGTAGTAGTACTTTATTGATCCCACAATGGGAAATTTCTTCTTCAATCGTTACACTCCAGTAATACACAGTAAATATAACACGTGTACATTATTACAGGGAAGCCAGACCAGAGAAGGGATCAGCTATTCTTTTGTTAAAGTGGACAGTGATACAATTTGCAGCAGGTTGTGCATCTGTCAAGTTGTAAATTAGAATTTCCCTGTAGAATGGAATGATGCATCTGTAAAAAAAAAACATAACAGAATAAGTACAATAACTTAATACGTTCGTACAAATAATGATTGCCAATAATAACATTACATGTTGGCTATCTGTTACATACATAACGTTAACGTTACATTAGCAACACACATAAAACTGACGTTAATTTTAGTGCTAGTGTTTGTAAAACAAACAATATATAAAGTATGTCGTTACTTAACTGCCATTGGACAAACACTAATGGTTAGAAAGCTAGTTATTACTTAACGTTAGCTTATGTTAGCTAGGTACGTTACACAAACATTATGATTCATGACTTATCACGATTGCAAACGTTTGCTGCGCTACAAATAAACAGCAATGGGAAAAACAACATACAAGTTGGTCACATTAGTGTTAATTTGCTAACGTGAGCTAGCTAGCCAACTCCTAGTATTAAGTTGTTGTCTGCTGCTTAACGTTAATGTTATTGGTTTCAACATAACATTGGCATCATTTACCTTGGTGGGAGTTGTCGGCTCGTTGAAATCCACTTATTACGAACAGAACAAATTTGCATCGACAAAAGGTGATGTGTCCGGCTCATTTGTTGTGTTCGCAAACAGAATGGGGAAGTAACGAAAAGGTCCATGCATGTGGTCGGAAGTGACGCCAGGGCACATGACGCAACTTCCAGGTCCATGCTCAGGCCCCTAGGGGCCTGGCGGTGGACATGGGGCTTAACGGTGGATGTCTGCAGGAAGACTCTTCTTGCCCGATCTCTTTCTGCCTCCTCGAAGTTTAGCTGAGACTGGTTTTTATGGTTCCTTCTTGGAATCTGCGAAATCGTGACTTGCCTCTCCCGATCGCCCGGAGCTATGTCCTGAACAGACTATGCTTTCCGGGGCTTTCCCTCCCCCGGCAACGCGAATTGCGGTTTGTTGCTGTTAGTTTGGCTAACGTTACTCGATAGAGTTGTTACCTTGTTATAGGCAGTTCACTGCCGGTTTTCCTTGCAGAACTAGATCGGGTTTAAGCCGATATCTTCTGATTGTATTTAGCCATATTGAGGCATTGAATTTGTTTTTCCCCTTGTTGTTACTAAGAAAGGGAAAAGGGACAAGCCGGAAGTAGCCTCTGTGTCAGTAGACACACACTACCTAGGTTTCAGCGCCCTCTGGCGGCCCTTCAGTGCTACTGATTCAAACTCTTGGCTTGGTGCTGGATACGCTATTCATAGTTTTAACGTGATGTCACAGCCCTATGGGAACGCCCACCTGGCGGGCAAAAAGCCACCTTCCACTGCCCGCCAACGACAACTTTTCCCAAAAGTTTGCCAAAATGCCGGATAGTTGTTGAATCCCTCCTTCTCTACAGCTACCCAGGCTGTCAATGGCGGGTCATTTAAGCTGTAGGAATGGTTTACCTGACAATGGAAAAAAGTTTATATTACATGTATGTCACAATATGTTGTGTTACCTTAACCAAAATATTACTGCCCTAGAAAAGCTAACTGCAGTAACGTTAGCTGACTAACGTTACACTGACCACCCATGCAAGCAACGTTAGGTAGCTCACGTTAGCTAATTAGCACTCACCTTCGCTTTGACGATGAAGAATTTATTGTCCTTCACCTCCCAAACAACAGCATTATTGACCCATCCAGATCGAAAGTACAGATAACTGTCTGTACTTTTGTACGCTTTCATCTTCGCGGCAGTGTAAGGGGATGGATTCTCCACAAGATAAATGTAAACGTCACCGAAGTACAGCTCCGGCAGCGACTTCGCGGTTTTTAATAATTTAAATAAAGCAGCGGGTGCTGTATATGGGTCACACGTACCTAAGACACTTAGTTTGTTTGCGTATCTTTGTTTTTCGTCTTTTGATAAGTGATCTAAACACACGTGTGTTGCAAAAGAAGGAAATTTGACAGGCTTCTGCGGTAGCTCTATGGGGTTTCCAGTGTCCGTCCGCATTCTGGAACGTTGTTTTGCCCGCCAGGGCTCCGCAGCAGTCACGTGACTGAAAACTATGAATTGTGTAGTAGACAGATGACTGCTGTTTTTGTACAGAAATTATATTAGTTTGTACTAATACCTTACTGTTTATACTAGCCGTACTAGGCAGTGCGTTGGTTCCCTTGTTAGTTGCACAACAACAATAACAACAACAAATAAAATAAAAATGAATAAATAATTAAGCCGGAAGGAGCCTCTGTGCCAGCTAGGACATACACTACCTGGGGCTTCTCGTGGCCATTCAGTGACACTGTTTCGGGCCCTTGGCTTGGCGCTGAACACACTTGTAATTATTGTTATAGGCAGATTGCTGCCGTTTCTATAGAGAAATCATATTAGTTTGTACTAATACCTTTCTGTTTATACTAGCCGTATTACGCATTGCGTTGGTTCCCTTGTTGGTTACACAGCAACAACAGTAACAACAGCAAAAATATAATTAAATTATTATCGTGGTTGTAGGCAGGCCGCTGACACTTTTATACAGAAATTACATTTGTTTGTACAGATACCTTTCTGTTCATACTAACCGTGTAGGCATTGTGTTGTTCCCTTGTTGGTTGCACAGCAACAACATCTACAGGAACAACATCAACGGGAAAGTATATAGAGCCGGAAGGAGCCTCTGTGCTGTGGACACACGCTACCTTAGGCTTCCGCACCCCTTCAGTGCCCTTCAGTGCCACTGATTTGGGCCCTTGACTTGGTGTCGGACACACTCCATTACTGTTGTTTGTGGGCAGCTCACTGTCATTCCTGCAGAAACTATATCCGTGTAAACCAATACCTTTCCGCTTGTATTAACCCGTGTTAGGGCAATGGAGTGTCTCCTGTCGGTTGCGTTAACGACAGCGGGAAAAAAAAAAGCTGAAAGGGGCCTCTCTGCCCGTGAGGGCAGATTCTACCTGAGGCTTCCAAAACCCCCTGCGGCCCTTCAGTACCACTGATTCAGGCACTTGGCTTGGTGTTGGACACACTTCCAGGCCAAGCATGTCACAGACAGTCTGTTCCGTTGGCCAAACCCCAGCAGTCAGGCACTGAGAGGGGGCTGACCAGGAATACTGTTCATCTGAGCCCCCCACCCCTGGATCCCTCCGACAGGGCGGTGATTCTCAGGGCGGCTGAGTGTGCTGGCTTTCCCCTGTTGGCGGCTCCTGCTTCCTTATTGTTCAGCCCTTGAGGAGAGGTCAGTATCTGATTACGGGTATTCCTCTTCATCCGGTCAGGGTGGCTGAGTGTGCGCGCTCCCCCCCCTTTCATATTTCTCGATCACGGCCAGGGGCGCCACCAGGTATTTTGGGCCCCATGAAAAGATATATCACATTGGGCCCCACCACCACAGGCCACGCCAACCCTGCGCAATTGCTGTAACCACACACCTCCACCCTATAGCTACCCTATAGTTTCCATACGTTTCCATTAAAAACCCCACACCAGTTATGCTTATGGTTTGGATAGTATCATTAAAAATTTATGTAAACACACATCCGGAACCTAGGCTCTGCAGTAACATAGTAACTTTGATGAGGAATAATTTATAATACCAAGGAGGAAAACTATGAGAGAAAGACCTAATCTGAAACCCAATGCCGTCCCACACCTTATATCAGCATCCAAAGAGCGCAAGTTATGGATGAGGCGAGTAACGTTAATTGAGGAACCGAGTCGGCTAACGTTACTTACTGTTTTTTCAAGTCGCAGCAAATAGCAACGGACAACTGTAGCTAGAAAAAACTCTACATTCGCTCAATGAATTAGTAAACACATTTCAAAATCAGCTTCTAACAAAAAACCTCAATTCATATACAAAACGAGTCCTAATAACTTATTTTATTTTGCATATTTGCGGTTGTTGGTCAAATAAACCTTTCACTGCGGAGTAATTAAAAGAACGAATCTCAGTTTCAGAAAGAGGGGCATACCTGTTTACATTGTAAATGTAACAGAATTAATGTTACACTCAAAACACCACCAATTGTCGTTAGCCAGTTTGCCTTGTCTCACTCTCAGCTGGTAATAGCTACAGCATCAGCGAGTCACTCTCTTTCTACCCTCGCAATATCGTCCATATATTCGGGTTCAAACTGTAACCCTGAACACCACTTGAAAAATGAAAGTAATCTTCAGTATAGTCATCACTGCTACAAGACATATTCAAATATAGTCCACAGAAATTGGATCACTAGCTAGCTAGTCTGTGTCAACTGGTGTCAGCATTGTTTATAAAGATGACGCTATCTATGTAGCCGTTACCAAGCAACTGCTGGCATGATCAGCTGTCGTGCAACCGGGAGTTGTAAACTAGGTGTCGTGAAGTACAATCGCAAGTGGTCCAAAACTATCTAATAATACAATTTTATGGCTATATTGACATGTTTTGATTACAAGGTATGCATTTATACAAGCAAATAAACATATTATGAAGTGTTTATTTAAGTTTGGTTTATTAATAGTGTCTTTGTTAAGTAGCTGTCAGGGGGTGTCTGTAAGCCCCCATTAAATCAATGTTATTTGGCTAACAAAGCTAACGGCTAACAGAGATTAAGCTCCGCGTACTCGAGGCAGGAGGTCTTGAGTCCCATATGTTCCCCAATTTGTGATAAGTAGCTCAGCGGACCTGCGTCTAAAAAATTTGAACTATCCCTTTAAGATATTAAAGGGTTAGTTCGGACTTTTGGACATAATGTCTCAATTACGACTTACCCATGATGTAGTTGATTGATGGAAACCATTTTCAGATAATTCCATGCTGTTCCTTCTTTTGGACATACACACATTTCTAATGCTAGCGCAACCCGTAGGAAAGTAGTAGCATCCACTACCAAACGCACTTAAACACTCCAAGGTGCACCCAAAGCAAATAAAATACGACGACAGTCTATCGGGGTTATTTTCAGTGATTATACCATCATTTTTCAAGTCAAACTATCGTTGAATCCTTTACTTTGTGCTCACCTAAATTCTCAGTGGAAGTACGGCAGCGGAGCTAGCTGTAGATTAGCCAGGGTATCTGCCTGTAGGCTATCTGCTGTAACGTTACTCCACAGTTGCCGACACAATCCGTTTTGCCGCAAAGTTACATATTTGGTAGACAACAAGTCAGCTAAACACAAACGTGCTACAGAATACATTACATTACATTACAATCATTTGGCAGACGCTTTTATCCAAAGCGACGTACAATAAGTGCATATTGAAGGTCATTGACGTGGCTACAAAGCGAATCCGACAAAGCACAGCTTTCTCACAGCGTAGGATAACACAGCATAGACAAGAATAACACAGCATATATAAGCAAGCACACTGGCTACCAATTTGCAGGAAAAGTTTGACCACTTCCATGACTTCCCAATCGTGGCAACTAGCTAGCTAGCTAGCTGAATAGATAGATCACGCATGCAATTAGTAATTTATTAGTTACCTGCTCATCAGTTGTTTTCGGTGCATGAAGAAAAACAGGTGATGGCACAGCAGTCTCCTTCAGTAGAGAATTTAGGTGAGCACAAAGTAAAGGATTCAACGATAGTTTGACTTGAAAAATGATGGTTAATCACTGAAAATAACCCCGATAGACTGTTGGTCGTATTTTATTTGCTTTGGGTGCACCTTGGAGTGTTTACGTGCGTTTGGTAGTGGATGCTACTAGTTTCCTACGAGTTGCGCTAGCATTAGCAATGTGTGTATGTCCAAAAGAAGGGACAGCATGGAATTATCTGAAAATGGTTTCCATCAATCAACTACATCATGGGTAAGTCGCAATTGAGACATTATGTCCAAAATTCCGAACTAACCCTTTAATGTACGAATGTGCATTTATTTGCTGCTGGAGTGCATAAATAAATCTATGGCCTATGTCTCTCATAATACGCGTGTATATAGTACGTACATTTACATCAATAGTTAAAATAGTTTCAAGTTGTCCAGTTTTGCTTAAAGTGTGGGTGGGGGGCTTACCATAAGAAGCAATACATTTCTGTTCACCGGTGTGCCTTAGACAGGGCTGTGATAAACCAAAATTATATTATTATTATTTGCCATCTAGCTGATAGCTCACGCGGTGTGGCGCTTGTAGATTCATTAACGTTAGGCTACTGATGTTGTGGAAAAGGAGTAAAGTTAGTAGGCTAAAGTTAGCTAACAGTTTGATTTTAGCCCTCTAGCTACCTAAGTTAGATAGTAGCTAGTGCCACTAACGTTAGCTAAGTTAAGGCCAGTTTATAGTCCAGCGACAGTGTGTCGCTCGACTGAAATCGCAGAACGTTCATGGACATTATATTGTTGCTCTACATACACTGGTCATTGTCGTTCGCAAATAGTATAAACGCACTCCAGCGACAGTTTAGGGGACAATGGAGTAGCAAGCAGCTTTAATAGGCTACATCTCATTATGTCTGTTGCTTCACCCCTTTTTTTGTCAGAGGCTGCTGAAATAAAGTTTATAAATGTCCATTTCGAGGACACCGTATTGTTTGAAATATCATTCACTGCGTCTTTCGTACACTTGTAGGCTATGTGGGTTTTGAACGAGGTAGCAAATGATAAAATGTTGGTAATTAAACCTCAAAATTGATGCAACTCTTCATATTAAATGTTATTAGTAGGAAAACACGGAGGGCATAGCCTACGTTAGGGATGTACATAGCTACAAGACGGGACTCATTGTGGGAGCAGCCTACAATTCTCTAGTTAGAGAAATAAGGTTCAAGAATGTGGAGTAGCCTATTTCACTTGCTAGGCTACATCAGAATGCCACGGATCAGATAGGCTGACACTGGAATCGTTGCACAAAGTTTAATCTGGCAAATCTAAGTTACTATTAAAGCAAATAACTTCAATGCATTCACAGGTGCCTACAATGCTACAAATGTGTAGTCAAGCTACAAATGTGTCTTTGTAACCATTCACAATAGCCTACAGATAATAGGTTATTGGTAACTTGTAACAATGGAAGCGAGCTGCTTCTCGTTTTGTATTGTAACATTTTCTCAAAAGTCTAGCTCAGCATAAATCAGTGAAATTACATTCTTATTATTATTAGAATATTAATAATAATAAAATAGCCTAAAGTGGAATTCCACCAAAAGACTTTAACCTTATTTAACAGATCAAGGCGCAACTAATTAAGTCTCTCTTTGTGGCTGGCCAAAACTATTTCAGGACTGAGATACTAGCAGGTAAAGATGAAATTTTGGCAGAGGTATACGTCATAATGATAATAAAGATCGAGCCCCCGATCCTCGGGGCACAACCGCACAGACAGAAAGTCTGCGCCTTTGTCCGCTGCACCACCGCGGTGCCAGTATACTTTTTTTTAAAGCTGTTATGTCTTAACAAGCCTTCACTCTGCTGCCAGATATGCAGTAGATATGGATGGATAACTTGACGGGTTTTATTTTATTATCTTTTTCCATAGAGCTCAATAGGAAAATTTGTCAGGAGAAACAACCCTTTAATTGATCCATCCATATCTACTGCATATCTGGCTGCAGAGTGATAGTTTGAGGTAGAGGTCTTCACAGGTCCACCCGAACCGGATACCCGAGACCCGAGCGGGCACGGGTCTAAAATTATGACTTGTCTCACGGGTACGGGTCGGAACTGATATAATAGCCGCGGGTCTCGGATAAGCACATGTGAAACAGATTTGCCCATGGACCTGAGGATATGATCTTTTCATATTCAATTCTGTAATAATATTCCATATTTTATTATGTAATACTGTAATATAAAAAAACAAAACATTATCAGCTCTCGCATCTTTGATGACATGTAACAAGCGCTGAGCACTGCGCATGCTTATTGTCTTTCATACTGTTTCTTATAGGCTACTGAAGGAGGCCGTTCTCAACAAATCCCACCAGGCCAGAGAGTTTATTTTCTTAGTTTATTTGAACTTTGGAAAAGCAATTTTTTCGTATACTATCGCAAATAAAGGCTTTTAGTTCCATCTTCTTAGTTTTTAGCCTATTGGTTTTCGATTTCAGGCTATTTTGTAGGCTAGCTACAATATGCTGTGTATAGGCTAATTTACAGTCTGTAGACCATTTTTTCATTATTATTATCATTATATTACTACTATTATTGCCCATTTATTTTTTTATCCAAAGCCTTGAAGAATGCAAGTGTTATGTTGCACGTTGTAGGCTACTTTCTTGTTATGTAGTATCTTAATGTAATCAGACTAACATGATTGATTATCACCGTGTTGTGTTTATTAGTCTAATATAAGCTACAGATGTAGTTTTTAGGCCTTTTTGTCGGTAATATAATATTGCAGTGCATTTATTTATTACTTTATAACGGATTTCTTCTGTTCTTTCTCGGGTATGAAAAGCTATATATTTGGATGACTTGTGCAAACGTAAGTTGTGTTTCGTTGTGAAAACATCACTAGGCCTATATTTCGAAATTCGGAACGGGTATGATTTCCCTCTGGTCCAGTTCGGACCGGGTGTGGTTTTCTTCGGTTCCAATTCGGACCAGGTCTCTGTATTTTGAAAATTTATTTATGCACGTCGGGTTCGGGTAAGACATCCACGGGTCCGTTTAGGAACGGGTCCAACTTTTTGGACCTGTGAAGACCTCTAGTTTGAGGCTTGTTTGATACCTCAGACCCTTCATGACTTACTGCCATTTCGTCAACCATGTATTCTATACTGTACCAGCATAATTTACAGGTAACTCTAGTCCCACCCCCCAATTCCCATAGAGATCCATTCAAATGCAGAGACGTTATAGTATCGCTTGTAAGAGTACCAGAAAATAAGGATTTTTGCAAAGGATATGCGACCAAATATAAAAAATGTAAAGGCACAGTGAACTTAGTGTAAACTTCTGACCCACTACAATTGTGATATAGTGAATTAAAAGTGAAATAATCTGTCTGTAAACAATTGTTGGAAAAATTACTTGTGTCATGCACAAAGTAGATGTCCTAACTGACTTGCCAACACTATAGTTTGCTAACATGAAATCTTAGTGCTTAAAAATGAGTTTTAATGACTTCCGACTTCAACTGTAAGTTTACTATCTAGTGTGAGTCCAAGATATTTAAAGCTATCCACTTTCTCAATTGTCTCTCTATTTATGGATGTGAGGTTATGAGCTGTGGAGTGGGAGTTAGGAGTACCAATGAGTAGTTCTTTTGTTTTTTTTGACATTTAACTGTAAGTAGTTGTCTGTGCACCATTGTGAAAAATAGGATATGGTGTGCTGGTAAGCTGTAATGGAGTTACTGTCATGCAAGAGTGCGAGAATGGCTGTATCGTCAGATTATTTCAAGTATGCGGTGGTGGGAGAGGGGCTGACACAATCATTAGTATAGAGGGTATACAGAAAGGGGCTCAGGACGCAGCCTTGGTGGCTCCGGTGTTGATGGTGATGGTTTTGGACAACTGGCAACTTTTCAATATGCTATTTCAGCATGTAAAAATTATACTACATACCATAAAAATAAACCTTTGTTTATTTAACAATTTCAGTGGATTTAGGTGGTTATTTAAACAAAAGTTAGCTGGGGTGCAATTAAATCCAATGGCAGATAATTGTTAGAATCTTTCTAATTCAGTTTTAGCCAATTTTATCTACAATGGTCAGACCAGGACAGCGTCACTGAAGCCTTACGTACTATTTTGGGGGTAAGTAAAACAATATAAAAATTTTCTAAATGGGTGAACTATCCCTTTAAGAGTTATAAAACATGTATGCACCCAAAACCATATATTTTTTGTACAGCCATTTTAAATTTGTGTATTACATATATTGCCTTGTGTGAACTTTTTAAAGGAAAGGTACTACTTAGAGGTCTTACTTAGAGGTCTTTGCCAATCATGTGTCAGACATCCAGTCAATGCAATTGAAAATATCACCTATTACAGTCCTCTAAAGTTTCAAGCCCCATGCATTATTAATGCCTCTCTGAAATTCTTTTACCCTCTGATACTTGATGCCAATCACAGACAATGCCAGCCCAAATTAATTCAGTATCCAGGTCAGCTCTTTTTATTTGATATATGAATTAATAAGTACCAGTATCCATTCAGCTTCTCCACATATTAGAACACCATGTCATGAAGAAAGCAGAATACATAGTAGAATCCCTCTGAACAGGTTCTTAGCTAAAAATTCCCAAATACTGACAGTAGTCCACATAAGTTGAATACATAAGTGCGATCCACACTTGACAAGGCAAACCCAAGTTGAGTTGAAATAAAAACATAAAATAAAAAATAACAAAGCACAAAATAGAGGAAAACAATTATCAGCATATTTGTTTATTTTTTATTTCTGACTGACTTTAAGCAGGGAGGGGGTGCTTGCTGTGGTTGGCACGTCCTGCTAAAGTGCTGGAGTGTAATAATGAACCATGGCCTGACTGTGTTAGTTCTGTCAAATAAAATAATACACTGGGTCAGTCACGTCAATTTCAAGTTCAGATAAAAGCCGTGGTAGCAGAGGAAAGTGAGACAAGTTTTTTCTTCTTTCTGAGTAGGTCGGATTAAATTACCATTTTCATATCAACGAGTGATGAGTTGGTTATATAGATCACTCTGGAATCAAGATTTAATATGTTGATTCTCAGAGACTACAGCATCCTTCAAAAACTTTGTAGGTCACACTGCTGGAGGGAGGGGCGGGGGTGGTGAGCATTCCATGATCTTCTTCGTTGGAACGAACACTGATAACATAAGAAATGCCAACTATAGTGAACAACAATTATCACTAACTTTACATTAATGCTACCTAGCTATTACATTATCCATTTATATAATCACAGTATATTTACACAATTGTCCTCTTGAAATTACTCTAAATTCATACCAAAAATCTTACCAAATGAATAAATATTCAATAATAATAATTGATGAAGATGAACCACAGAAATGATCTTTCTTTAAATTCAGATTTATATGCCTTCAAATCTTTTGTCCAGACTCAACAATTAGAGTGGTACCCACAGTTCAGAAATGGATGAAGGCTAGTTCTAGACAAAAAATTTATTCAATGGAGATTTTTTGAATTTTTCTTTTAGTTTACGACTTGCCTTAGTCCAAGTCTGGGAAACCGGCCCAAAGAGCTGTAAAGGAGATCATGTTGTGGTCAACTAACAAGCATACACAACGTTTGTGTTTGATGGTTTGACTCATTTCATGTATTTGGAAAGAAAGAATATGCCGGTTTTAATCAAACCCATTATTAATGTATATTATTCTTCAAACAATGACCTTCAGGAAAAGAGCCCAAACAACATGAAGGGTAGGGGGGCAACCTTTCACAGCTTAGGCACAGATTACTCTCAGGTAGTTGATTGAAAGGCATCTGTGAGGTGGGTAAGATTTGTTGGAAGTTTAAAAAAGGAAAATAGTTTATATTACCACCAGTACTCCATCAGACCCGACACAAGAAACAACTTCTACAAATTGATCATGCTCATATAAACTTGCCTGAAAGACTACATTCTCTTAAAATAGCAGGATGAAGTTATAGAGGGGAAAGTTACATGAACACATGTCAGAAACATGGGGTAGCATTGCTTTTAATAATGACTCATTTGTGAGTTTGATACTGAACAAAGTTCTTGTTATGTGCCATCATGTGGCTTTGAATAGAATAGAAATGAAAAAGGAGTGATATTATCAGGTTGGCAGGCTGATTTTATGGAACATATAGGTTGATTTGGAACAGCACTGTAAGATTTAATCAAAAACTGGTCAGCAACTAATCTAATCCACTCTCACAGTTGTACCTTCAACTCAATTGTACCACTCACTGCACAGTCCTGGCAGTCTAAATTTCTCTCAACAAAAAATGTTTTCAACATACAAAAATGCCAAGTTACTCACATATACAAAGCACTCTCTCTAATTAAACCAGCAAAATATAAGCCTGCCATTTAAAGTATTGATATCAAAATGAGACCAAGTTACAAAAACAATATTGGCTGTCTTAGCTCACACAAATTAAACAAGCTCTATTCCAGATTAATGCTACCCAATGTTTGGCCCTGTGTTTTTTCATCTTACCATCTGAAGATGGTCCATGTTCCAAATTTGGGAGGGTTCCGGGTTTTTTAGTGCAGTTATCCAGCTTAACCAGTAATCCTGCTTTGTGATATAGGCCCCTGCTTACGCGGTGCTTTTGACCAAAACCGAGCCCGATATAAAATGACAGAATTAGGGTCCCGAACCCTCAGGTTCTGGTCGGGTTTTATCAGGCTCTGGTGAAACTTACAAGCTCTACAGCAAATGGCTTTGCCCTTAAATTATTTAGTCAGTCCTGTAAAATAATTTCCTGCAATTACAATGAGGACAGCACACTAGACTACAGGACTACAATGAAAAACCATTAATATTTCACATGGAACTTAGGAACTTGTCTTTCTGCAAACTACAAGATGTGCTTTCAACCAGTGATTAATGTCTGAGTCCATCTCTATAAATGTAGTTGAGCACGAGAAGAAGTACTACTTTGAATACTACTACAATATAATGCAACCATCCAAAACATTTAAATGCAAAACTATATAGGCTATCCCATGTTGATAGATTACTAAAGGTTGTTACAGAGTGTTTAAAACAGGGAGCAGACACATACGCTGGACTGTCCACAGACTTTTGACTTTCAACCCCCCTTTGTAGACTACATTTCCCATAATTTTTGCATGCAAATTGCAAACAATGGCATCCTTCATGGAAGAAGATTACTATACACAGAAGGTACACTTGTTGGTGAAAGGACGGGTTTGTGCGGACAGGTCCGTGCAGAGACAGACAACAACTGCTGGGCGGATTGCCTAGAAGGATGTCCACCCGGGGACCGTTTTTACTTCAGTCAAGTAAGTTGACAAGTTTACTTCTTGTCTTCAGCAAATGAAACAGATTTTCAATTGGATTAAGGATGGGTGATTGACTTGGCCAGTAAGGACATTCCACTTTTTGACATTTCACTTTCCTTGGTTGCTTTCGCAGTATGTCCAGTGGACTGTCCTTCTGTGTACCGCTCCCTGTTTTAAAGGGTAACAAAACACGCTGGTTTCGCTAGACCCCACCCCCCTTTGAAATTTGAAAAATGTCAAAATCTGGGCGTGATAGGGTAATATAGGGGCTATATCAAACCACGCCCCAGCAATTATTTTCACTAGTAGCCAAAAGCTAATTTCTACTCTGGACAGCACTCACAGCGGCTGCTTTGTTCCACTCTCTCTCGCTACCTCTCTCACTCATACATACACAAACAAACACGCTCGCTCCAGCTGCTGCCGAGCCCCAAGTAGCCAAGGCAGAAGCAATGTTTTGGAGTGGTAGGCGGCGGCACGCATAGCCTCGTTTGGGCTTCTAATGATGCAGCCAGAAAACAACAAATCACACGCTGTACAAATAGTTACCGATGCCATGTAGGCTACTCATTTTGCACAGGCTGTAGGCAATCACACTAACGTTACCTGCAAGATATCAACAATATTGGTTTCCATTTCAATGGGTGCACATGTGGTCACTGCACTGACCTCTCTCCAAGAGGAAATGTCTGTTGTTGTAGGGACGTTGCAAAGGTAAACGTATAGCATGCGTATAATACAACTCCTGGCTCAACTATGCTTTATACATTTATTTTAAATAAAGTATATATATATTTTTTTTTTTTAAATAAACTAGCTACTTGCTAAGCTAGACTGAAAAACAAACTATCAAAAAACAAGGGACTATCAAGCTAACTATATAAAGATATACCAAAAATAGGTTACTATAACTTACTAGAATATTCAAAAAAGCTAAACTGTAAGCTAGCTATATTGCTTGCTCGCTCTCTCTAATATGTCCTCTCTGTCCACGCAGATCAACCACCGAACTATATAGAAAATGGTGAGATCAACCACTGAGATTCGCTCTTATAGCCCCAAAACGTCAGGGCATATCTGTACAGGTTTCAATTTCGTCACCGGGAGGAATACGTCAGCTGGATGAAGTTTCTGGCCAATGGACGTGCTGGACATGCAGTACTTAATGTTTTACCACTAGAGACACTAAGGAGCCAGATCATTTGGGTTTATGCTGTTTTGCGCTGACTGCAGTAAATGTCAAGATTTGGATCAATCAGTAACACTTAGAAAAAACCAAATGTATCAGTTCTCATCTAAAATAAGTGGTTTTAGTGTTTTGTTACCCTTTAAACACTTTCACTGAGTTCGGTAGCTGATGAAGTTTGTTTTGTTAGATCACTAGTCTAAAGTTACCTATCTACCTGATGGTTTGTGACATTTTTTATGCGTGTAAATTGTTGGAGGCTACCCTCTATCCCAGACTTACAGTTACCTGATACAACTAGCCCCAATTCACTGGACGTTTTACAATAGGACCTTTTTTCTGGTTTTCAACTGATAAATAAAGACGAAAATAAAGGAGCTAATCTTTCAACTAGCCAGCTTTACTCAAGCACTACAATTGATAGCTAGCTGAATCATACAGTGATAGCTAGCTGAATCATATTGCTGTCAGGACAACTCACATATTCAAATTACATGTTTTAATGAATGTGCTGTATAAATATTTTGGTTTGGCGCTGATGGATCTGCTTTAGGTATTACTCTGGAGCAAGGGCATCTCCCCCCACTAAACAGGAGATGCCCAGAAAGCCCCGTACTAAAGCAGATCCAAACAACTGGTGGAAGCTGGGGTGGTGGAGAGTTATAGCGATTTTCTTTTTAACAGAAGCCGCAAAGCAAACAAAGGGCAGCGCAGCAGTGAGCAGCACAGGGAGGACTGATTCTTGTGATGTCTAACTAGGCTATGTGTAGCCTGGCCACCGTGGCCATGTGGCTTATACTATCTAGTGAGAAAAGCTATGTGTAACAGGGCACCTGTTGGTTCCTGAAGATCAGCAAGTCCTGAATCAATATCCAAATTAATCACTGCACGAGAAACCTGATTACAGTGGGATCAAAAAAGAACAGTGCTTTTAGTCAGTGCCCAGCAACCACCTGAATATATATGTATATATATATATACAGTTGCACTAAAAATTATTCAACCCCCTTCACTTTTTGCACACTTTATTGTGTTGTAGATTTAATTTTAAATGAATACATTTTTGCCAATCAATCTACAGTCAATAACCCATAATGACAAAGTGAAAATATTTATTTAGAAATTTTTGCAAATGTATTAAAAATCAAAAACTGAAATCTCTCATGTGCATAAGTATTCATACCCTTTCCTTTAATGTATTTTTAAAGTATCATATTTCATATTTGGTTGCATATCCTTTGCATGCTGTTACTTCCTGAAGTCTGTAACCCATCAACATCAAAAGACTCTCGATATCTTATTTTCAGGTACTGTTACAAGCGATACTATAACCTCTTTGCATTTGAATGGATCTCTATGGGAATTGGGGGGTGAGACTGGATTCAGCTGTAAATTACACTGGTACAGTATGGAACGCATGACTGGTGAAAAACTAAACATACATATGTAGCCAGTGAGACCAACCACATTTTAGAAGCAGTACTACTTACATATTGGGAAGGGAAAACTCCAATCGAGGAATGCGTTGTCTGTAGAGCTTGAATAATAATACTAGACTGTTAAAACGAAAACTGCCGTTACGCTGGGCTGTAATTAATTGTTCAAAGCACCCAGTAAGACATTGCATATACCGATGCTAAGGTTATAATGTACTCTATTGGATAAAAGAGCCAACTATTAAACCAGAATGAACTGTAATGAATGAGACAGGCTTGCAGGGCATGGGGGGTATTACGAATCGACGTTTCAGATAGTGGAATAGCGGTATAAAGTGTTTTATATTAGGAAATGACATGGTCTGATTAAAAGGCACATGAGGATAAGTCACAAACTATTTTATTTGGTAGAGTGCCCCCAAGTGCATAGGATAGGAACTGGTCATATAACATGTTTATTTTTCGCCTAATTTGTTATTGGATAAAATAAGAGTGTCACCGCACATTATTGGTGTATTAGTTAGGTAGAGGAGGAGTTATGATATTATATAAACTAATGTTTGTTTTTGTTCAGGGAATTCCTAATCCTCTGCGTAGGGTAAAGGACTTCCCGTTGGATCGACGTTTAATAAAAGGTTAAACTTAATAGAAGACTATTTCCTTCATCTTCATCTTGAGAATTCTTCATCTCAAAAACCCATCTCAAATTGAACCTAATGAGGAGAGAGTAAAGGACTGCTCGCCGCATATTTGGCATGCCAGAGCCAGAATTCCAAGATCCCAGGGAGGACGCAGGAAGGAACCAATGGCGTGCGGTGTTTTATCTTCAAGTTAGAGACCAGTCAACCATAGTGAGAGGTAAGCAGACACCTTTTTCATAAAAAGTCTGTAGAGAGGAATTACCCATACTCCGTTGGCCCCAAGTGCAGTCCTCCACCGGTGACGGTCTCCAGTGGGTGAGTGGAGAAAAATAAAAAAATAAATAGGTAGAAAAATTGTGAAGAAGTGAGTGTGAAATAAGCAAGAGTGTTGAAAAAGTTTGTTCAGATTATTGAAATACATATTAAATTACAACACTGTGGGGGAGCAATAGGGCTCCAAGTTAGCTAACCAAAATCTCTGAAATGATGAGAATAACCGGGTTGTGGGCCCCGTAGAGGTTGTGTGTAAAGGGACGCTTTCCCTTCAAATAGTCCGCCACAAATGGTAATAGGGTGAAGCAGTCGAAAGATACTGCCACAGCTATATTACGTGAGGATAGGGACAGTTAGGGAAGCAGTGTTGTGAAGAAAAAAAAGGAAAAAAAAGTAACGTTGTCTGGGCAAATAATTTTAGTTAATAATTCTATAATTCTTGTTATAATTTGTTAAATAGTACTATATATATATATACGTATATATATATATATATATATATATATATATATATATATATATATATATATATATATATATACATATCTCAATTAATTAAATTAGAACAAATGCCAACAAAAGTCAAGGGTTTTACTTAGACAGTACTCCACTAGAAAAGTGGAAATATTATGGGCTGGAAGTTTCTTAGGTCATTGTGGGGAAAAATTCAGTGGGAAAATAACACAAAGCGATTTGTATGGACTGCAAGTTCAGTTGTGCCATTCAGAGGTTGAGACTCAATTACCCAAGGCTATAGAAACAGGAGAAACATTTGAAATAGGCTTAGACGGGTGGGCAGACGGAGCCATTTGGCTGGAGTGTACCTCATTGAGGGAACTGAGAACTGAAGAGGTAGAAGGGAAAGTTCAGCAGGGGCATTCAAGGGGAAGAGCTATGCGAGTCACAGTCACTAAGTGGGAACTAACAGGGTTAAAGCTGTGGCTACCAAGGAGAGTGGTCCCCTGAATTATAAAAAATGTATAAATAATAATAATAATAATAAATAAATAAATCATAAACAATTATAATAATAAAAAATAAAATAAAAAAAGAGATAAAAGAAACATGGGTAGAAGGATAAGTAAGGATATGAAAACCCGGAATGGTGAGCCTTTAAAGACACCTCTCTCTTGCATGAGTGAGTTATTTCAAACAGACTATGGGCGTACCATGAAAAAATGGAAAAAGTGGACAAGAGGTGGTCCCTTGGTATGGCCCAAGGAAGGCACTTTTTGGCTTCAATACCTGCAATCAGTGGAAACAATTTTGTGTAGAAAGGAGAGTAAGGGCAAGTTGGGCCGGAAAGGAAAGTTGAGAACTCACAGAGTACATCTAAATCAATGGAAAAATTAGTCTTTCAGACGGAGAGCGACTGTGGAGAGGAATGAGGAGCACCAGCCGAAGGCGGCCCCCAGCCAGCGGCATCAGAGCGACCACCAGACGAACGGCAGCCGGCAAATGGAGCCATTAAGGCTGCAGGCCTGTATCCCCTATTGGACAACATTGGGGAACAAGAGGATCTGAGCCAGGGGCCTGAGACTACTGTGAGGATGAGGCCAGAGTTGGTGAAAGTGAAAGGGACCCTAGAAGTACAAGGGAATTTGGAAACCGTTTTAATAAGATCAAAAGTCCAGAATGACAGCCGAGGAAACAAGGGAAATCCCGCAAACAGCACACCATGCCCATGCCTCCACACACCTCATGGCAGGCCAGAGAATCAGGGAATGACAAGTTGCAAGAAAGAGACAGTCAAGTCACCGGGGGCACGTTGTGCATCTGAAGGGAGCAGCAAGCTAGGATGTGCCACCGGATATCAACAGGCAATGGAAGAAGCAGAGGGAGGTGTTGAGATGTGGGAAGATGAAACAAAACCGAAAGGAGAATCAAGAAGAGCTGGAAGAGACCCAAGGAGAGGAGAATATGACATCAAAGGGAAAGTGAAACTAAGGTCAATGCCATTCCCAGAGATGAATCAAGCTCATCTGATAGTGAAGACTCAGATGACAGTACAACAAGGAAGAAGAAGAAAGTGACAAAGGAAATGCTGAAACAAACCCGAAGGGAGGTGAAAAAAGCAGAACAAGCATTCCTGCGTGAAGGAGGGTACTCGCAGCAGCAAGTTCAAGAATTAAGGCAGGTCTACGATATCAGTAGTGATATCCACAACAGTGCCAGCAAAATCCTCAGGAGGAGCGGCAGAAGAAGAAGAGCACCTGATCGATACATCCCAGGGGAAGAAGGAGATGAAGAGGATGAAGAAACCTTCCTAGCCCCATTGCAAGTCCTACCCCAACCAGGGAGACAACGGCCAGTCACTAAGTACACCCCATTAGTCCATGGGCCAAGACCCAAAATTTGACGTATCGGTACCATCTGGGTGGGCAAATTCTAATTGTGATTTTTTTATTCCTATACATCCCTAGTTTATGTTTTGATATGATAGACCTTTGGGACTGGTAGCTTATTAGTGGTTATCACCTCATGAAGTCATCCCCCCCCCCTAAAGTAAATTGCATTTTAGACGCACCTGCATATCCTGGTTTAGGCTCATGGTCAAGACATTTGTCAGTGTTTCATAATATTGTGTTTGGTATCATTTTAAAGGGGACATTCTAAGCTTTCATTCTAAGCCCATTGGTGAATCTATCTTACAAAGATAGAGGTCACTGGAGCTCTTCAAACTGTCAATGACACACATTTTTCCACAATTTTCGCCTAAACTATATACTGTCTTTTAGCCCTGTGGCATCAAGGAACATCAGAGACACAAATGACAAAAACTGGAATACTCACAGGACTCCAAGGATTCAGGAAATGTATAATATAGCCATATTATTTCATTGTGAGATGTGATTACAGGCCTTAAATTAGAAGGATGACTTGGGCAGAAATCTCTCACATATTGTCTTCATTGAGTCCTTAGTCCATGGACCAGACAGTTGAGGGGGAAAGAAAACATAATTTCCCCCAATAGGCTATACATTATATCTAAATAAATGATGTAATTGAAAATACACAGTAGCCTATTAATAGTAGTATTATTAATAGTAATAGTAGCTAGAAATAATTTGAAATAAATAACAAACACTTTTTGAAGGTTTTGTCAGATTCCATCCCTCTAGCACGCGACTCTAGTGACAGATGACTGCTGGGACCATCAGCTGTGACAGATGCCCTTGTAAGTAATTTTGTTCAACCTTTTGAATAAAATGTAAAAAAAACATTACCATACTATTTACTGCCTCAAGTGAATTATCTTATCCCCAGCCAGATCCATATTTAGAGGTAATGTTAGCTAGCTAACTAGTTTAGCTAGCTAGTTAGCTAGCTAGACTAACTGCCTAAAGAGGATTAATTTATCCCCAGCCAGAGCCATATTTAAAGGTAACATTAGCTAGTTTATCTTGAGACAGGAGTGAGACAAGCTTTTATAATGTAGTATCAACTTGGGCAGCACTGGGACTGGGGTGCTGGAGGCACTTCAGCAGACACCCCCCCCCCCCCCCCACACACACACACACACACACACACACACACAGTTTTAGAGCAGAGATTAGCCTACTGCCTATTTTTCCACAATTTTGAAACCTAATGTTATATAGGCTATTTGCCAACATTTCTAATTCTAATTAAAATTTGGCTGAGTGGTTAATAACACCTGTTTCTCTTGTGTGACAAACTCAAAACACATTTATTTTTGCTTTACAGAGACTCATTCTGGTTGCTGGTGGTGATTGTTTAAAGTGGATGTGAAGGAGCTACATCTTACATGGTAACAATTGTCTAGCTAGCTAACTTAAACGTTTCAGAGCAGAGATTTTCAATTTTGGCTAAGTGGTTAATAACACCTTTTTCTGTTGTATGACAAACTCAAAACACATATTTATTATATATTTTATCTTTACAGGGACTTTAAGAAATTCAGAGACTCATTCCGATTTCTGATGGTGACTGTTTAAAGTGGATGTGAAGGAGCTACATCTTACATGGTAACGATTCATATTTTAAAGGCAGAATATGCAGCATTTTCCTAAAAATCTATGTATAGACTCTAAAAAAAAAACTCTCAATCATCACTTATGACCCACTAGAAGTGTGTGGCAGTGTATTTATCTGCAGAGGCCCTGCCCTCTGCCTGTAATGAGATCTGTGCCCTTGATTGGCAGCACTGAACCAGCAGGCAGGGCCCATATTACGACGTTCTGATAATATTTCAGTTTAGGACAATTAAAGTTGGTAATTTCATGTCAGACATTCATTCCTCTGTTTCAGAGAGGCACAGTACTGTAATGATGGATCCAACTTCAGGTGAAGGCAGCAGCGACCTGCCAAGAAAGCGAGCCCGCATGGACTGTATCATCCACTGCTCTGATGAGGATTCTGACACAAAGCTGGTGTCACCCCAAAACATGGACTCATGGAAAACTTTGTTGAGGGCAGCAGAAATCAGACAACATCTCCCAATTTTGAACTTAGCCAAATACTTGTGTGAGGGAGATATTCCACCAGTGCAGTATCATCGCCAGTGCCGTAGTATTTTCACTTTGAAGAAATCCCTGGATTCTATCACCAAAAAAACTGCTTCTGCCTCTGGAACTGCTCAAGTAAGTTCAAGACAATCATCTAGAGATGCGCCTAGCAATTCAATGGTGTATGATGAAACGTGTATCTTCTGTGCCAAATCAAGGAAGTACCTGAAGGGACAAAAAACGACAGAACCTCTTGTACAGTGTTCAGAGTTACGTGCGGATGACCGGATCCGAAAAGCAGCAGTCACCAAACTGGACCAAAGGATGATTACTATCACTAGTAGAGAGCTTGTTGCTGCTGAGGGCCATTATCATAGGTCCTGCTACCGTGCATATACACGTGGAGAGCCTGCTACCAGCTCTAAGTCAAGGGAACAAACTGGAGATGCAGAAGCACAGTATGAGGTAGCAGAAAAACATGCCTATGAGGAACTGTTCTCATACATTAGGAATGAACTCTTTCCCAACCCAGAAGTACTACCTATGACATACTTCTCATCAAGACTACACTCATCCATGAAGTCTCTTGGTATCATCCAGATCAAGGACTCAACCAAGAAACACCTCCGCCGTAGGATGGAAACCGAACTTGGCGGATCCATCCATATCTTTCCTGATGATAATGGAAAGCTTCTTCTGTACCCAGACAGCCTATCAATGACTGAGTTGGCCAAAACTGCGCACTCCTTGAATATGGAACTACATCATTCCAGATCTGTCAACTTTGGGGATGTTGTAACAAAAGCAGCTTTTCTGATGAGAAATGAGATACAAAAACAAGACACCAAAAAAGTGTGGCCACCTGATGTAGAACAAGATGAATTCATCATTCCTGAATCAATCACTCAATTTCTGCAAACACTACTGACTGGAAACTGCAAGTGCACAAGTCCATCTGAAAGGGTAAAGCGACTTACCACCTCCTTTGGCAGTGACTTGATCTTTGCAGTCACCTGTGGCAGAATCAAGTCACCAAAACACCTACTTCTGCCATTTGCTGTGAAGTCCTTGACAGGAAACACAGAACTGGTACACACCCTGAATCGGCTCGGACACAGTGTGTCCTATTCACAGGTTGAAGAGATTGACACAGCACTGTGTCTGCAGAAGATGGAACTGTCAAGGGATGGTATACCACTACCAGAAAATATTCACCAAAATGTCTTCACCACCCTGGCTTATGACAACATGAGCTACAGGTCCAATGACTTTTGCCTGGACAGCTATGCCATTGACTCGATGAGAGGTTCCTGCTCCAGTAACTGTCTCCTCTAGCCGGTCTATGGGGGGGGATGACTTCATGAGGTGATAACCACTAATAAGCTACCAGTCCCAAAGGTCTATCATATCAAAACATAAACTAGGGATGTATAGGAATAAAAAAATCACAATTAGAACTTGCCCACCCAGATGGTACCGATATCCGGTCTGGCCCATGGACTACATGGTCATTAATGGACCTGTAGAACATGGTCAAGGATTTACCAAAAATCACAGGGAGCAGGGCCATGGATAGCGAAGGTAGAGATGAGGATGACTCACCTGCCCCTGTGCATGAGAGATGTTAAGCAGCTACTAGTAAGATGTGTGGGGCACCAGGTCACTGAAATAATGGACGTGGCAGGCCTGAAAGGAATTATGGACACCCGCAATATGGAAGGGGAATCATTCAACAGGCACAGACCAGGTGTGTGGGCCGCTTTGAGGGAATTGTTTCCACATAAAGCAAACCTTGCAGAGATAAGGAGTGCAGAACTAAAAGAAGGAGAGGACATCCATGATTTCATCAACAGAATGCAGGAACACAAATATGGGACAGCCATTTGATGCATCGCCAGGAACGTTGACAATGTTCTTTCACATGTTGTGTAAAGCATCCAGTGAAAAAGGCCCTAAACAAGGTTGTGGGGCTTCCCCAGGAGAATTGGGATAAACAAAGAGCCCATCTTGTCGTACCACGTGAGGCTGCACAGAGAAAATATGAAGAACACAGACGGGCAGAATAAAGCTCTAAAGAAGAAGCTGGTAATTCTCCAGATAGCCGAAAAGGATAAAGAAGAACAGGGAATTCAAGCAGCAGAGATAACCCAGCAGATAAAGGCACCCCCACCCTCACCCCAAATCCAAGGAGGACAGGGCCCATCCATCGAATGGGCAGGATCAAATTCCCAAGGGCCAGTGTCCCCATGGATAAACCAGGGCCAGTGGCAGCAGAAAGGAGACTGCTGGAAATGTGGGAGGATGGGACACTGGGCCAGAAACTGTTGGACAGGTCAGAGAAGAGGCAGAAGAATGGGAGGATTCCAATCAAGAGGCCGCATGAACCAAGGAGCAAACCCTGGGGGGTGGCCACAGATAATGCCATCACATCAAGGACCCGAGAACCAGATCGCAATGACCCCACAGCAAAACATGAATGGGCAGCAGCAGGAGGGATGGCAGCCACAACAACAATGGGGGATGAGTCCCCACCAGAATCACCATCAATAGAGATGCCGTGAGAATCCCACACCCCTAGGAGCAGAGGGAGAGTGTGAGGCAAGGGAAATGCTATCTATAACATCCAGCTGTGCCACAAATAAACCACAAATTGATATTCTCATACGAGGGAAAACATTCAACTTTTTAATAGATACTGGGGCGACCTACTCCTGTATTAGTCTGGATGGAGCACACTTACCACTTATAACACATCATATTAAAGCAAAAGGATTTTCAGGGATAACACAAACTGATCCATTCACCGAAGAGCAAAAACTGATAGTGGGGGAGCAACAAATTGCGGCAAGACTCCTATATACACCTAACGTACTCATAAACTTGCTAGGAAGGGATCTGCTGTGCAAATTGAATGCCACCATTTCATGCACGCCTCAAGGGCTGATTTGCACTTTTCCTGGATCATCTGGACAATATGTGATGGACATGTTAAACAAGGAACAGGGTGGCCCAGTAGTCTACTGGGGACAGTTACCACAAGAAAATAATTTGAATGAATATTGGAAGCTATGGACAAGAACATGCCCGGTACTGAAAGAAAGTATCAGTAAGACAGAAATGTGGGATCAGCTCCACATGACCTTATTCTTCGACCCGACGGGAGAAGATGAAGAGTACGTGCAGGACTTCAAGGAGATAGACGGAAAACAGGGAGTGATACATGCAAGAGGCATCTACATAGGAAAAGAAGGGGTCGGGGCTATGATAGCTCTGGGGGAGAAGAACTTACCAACAGAGCAATGGTACATGATGGGGGACACAGCAACTCCCCATGTAACTTTGGGTGTCAACCCAGGATTTGAAGCAAAAGACATTGGACCAATGGAAAAAAGAATGATGCAGCAGCAGTATCTCCCTACTAACATACCCGGATTGTTGAATGGTGTCTGCCGCACAGATTGGTTCTTATCATTGGACCTAAAGACTCCAGTGCGCATGGAGAAACACACACTGGAAGTGGAATAAATAATGACGCTCACAGAAGAACAAAAAGAGTACCTACAGGATGTCCCAAAAGAACTCTGGGCAGAAGGGGGGCACGACATCGGCCTCATGCATTCAGCTGGACAGGTGAAGATACAACTGAAACCAGGCATGATGGGACCCCGGGTCCGTCAATACCCCCTGAACAAGGACGCAGAGGAAGGAATTACCACCACTATACAAGACCTTCTGAAAGCAGGGGTGATATACCCTACAACCAGCCAATGCAATACACCAATCTTACCAGTTAAGAAAACGAGAGGAAAATGGAAGATGGTACAAGACCTCAGACCACTCAATGACTATGTAATTGCAGACTACCCAATTGTACCCGATCCCTCAACCATATTAACTAACATCCCAAGTGATACAACCCACTACACAATTATAGACCTATGTTCAGTGTTTTTCTCAATCCCAGTGCACCCCGAGTCCCAGTATTTGTTTGCATTCACATACAGGGGGCAACAGTACACTTATCAGAGACTGCCTCAGGGATATGTAGAATCCCCTAGCCTGTTCAATCGAATGGTCAGAAATGACCTACCGGACTTTGCACCAAAGGGGGGAAGCACTCTCATCCAGTACGTGGACGACCTTCTCCTATGCAGCCCAAATATGACTGCATGCAAAGAGGACAGTAAGAGGCTGTTACAAGACCTGCCACTAAAAGGCCACAAAGTATCCAAGTCAAAGTTACAGTTTTGTCAAGAACAAGTTCAGTACCTGGGTCATACTCTTAAGAAAGGGAGCAAAAGTATTTCTGCAGAGCGAATTGAAGCAATCACGAAGGTGCCCAGACCGAGAACGGTGAAAGAAATGCAGAGATTCCTAGGAATGACTGGGTACTGCAGGCAGTGGATTTGTGAATATGCGGAAATGGCACAGCCACTAAGAGATTCGTGCCTAAATAAAGCAGGAAGACACCAAATTGAGTGGTTCCCAGGGACAGAATCAGCTTTCACTGGACTTAAGCAAGCATTACAAACAGCTCCAACTCTGGGACTCCCAGACTACAACAAATGGTTTCACCTGTTCTGTGCAGAAAAAGGGGTGTCTGCCACAGCGGTACTGACCCAAAAATAGCAAGAAAGATACAAACCCATTGCCTATTACAGAGAAAGGAGTAGTAGAGAAGGCAACGCCAATAACGGCAGGGCATGAAGTTACCTTGTATGTGTCACATACAGTAGAAGCACTACTCAGTGGAGGGAAATTGTCCCTAACTCACCGGAGAGTATCAGGATATGAGATCCTGCTCACACAGCCAGGATTGACCAGTATCAGATGCAAAGCTCTGAACCCAGCGGAATTAATGATGACCCCAGAAGAAGGCCAACCACATGAATGTGAAAGAGTGGTGAAAGCAGAAGCAAGAGCAAGAGAAGACCTGCACCATGAACCACTGATGGCTCCGGACCACGTGTTCTTTGTGGACAGTTCATCATCCATTGATCCCCGCACAGGAAAAAGGAGAGCCAGATATGCTATAGTACGACAAGAAGGCCCATGGACATATCAAACGATCGAAGAATCGGCTCTAAGCTCAGGGACAAGTGCCTAACAAGCAGAACTGGTAGCTAGAAATTTGGAGACGAATTGGATCAGATAGATTGGGAGAAATATTTCATGCCAGGGCTGTTGGAGGAGTGAGAGGAGTATTTCCTGTACACATGATCACACAAATCACATATACTGACTACAATACATGAAGAAAATAACAACTCTAAGGTGACATAATAAAGCCCCAACTGACTAAAAGCCCTTAGGATAGATAAACGAGACACATAAATAGATTAAGGAAAAGGGCGAAGAAGGTAGGAGATGCCTGAGTGAAGTGCTAGTAACCTCTCCTCAGGCTTCTCAGGTCATGGGCTCCTAAGAAGAGGAAGAAGACATTACAAGTATAATCCAATTATTTTTATATAATCTTTGTATAATTATAGCAAATCTAAATTAGATAATCATTAAATACAGTAGCCTTTTGATTAACATTTTGATATTTACTTTTTGATAGATCCTATGTTAATTAGAGGAAGTATTAACTTAGTTAAATTATGCATGCATGAAACTAATCCACCACAAATGTTTATTTTTATCATACAACTGAAATGTCATAACTCCACCGGGTGAAACATCAACAAGAGAGTGTGAGACGAAATGGTCTCAAAGGGGGAATATGTGGAAGTAAGCTGTTTTGTGAAACTGTTCTGTTGGCCCAAGAAAGCCCCATATGCAAGCTTCTATATAAATAATTAAATAATACAGTCAAGATCTAGTGGAAAAGCACTGAGGGTGCTTATCTATTATCTAACAATAGATAAGATAGATCATGCAGGCCATCGCGGTAGTACAGCGGTAAAAAGCGCCGACTTTCAGTCGGTGCGGTTGTGCTCCGAGGATCGGGGTTCGCGCCCCAGTCCTGCCAGATCCGAGCATGGCCGGCGCCCTGTGGGAGCAGCAATTGGCGGCTGCTTCCGGGTGGGGGGAGGGGCTCGGAGAGAATCGCTGCACGCATAGCGGCCCTGGGCGAGCTGGAATCACGGTCAGGAGCTCGGAGGAGTCGCGCCCTGAAGAGGACGTGGCGCCCTCCCGTCCTACCGCCAGCTGACGGGGTTGTGTAGCAGTGATTCTCTAGCGGTTGCTAGAATACATTGTGTGAATACACACGCGCTTTCGTACGTTCTTTTTTAAACGTATTTAAATACATTAGGCGGCGTATGTTATGGTTATTATATATATACTGTATGTGACTATTCTGAAATAAATGTATTCTGTAGCAAATTTCTGAATGATACAACTTCTTCTTCAGTTCGAACTTAAAACCATGGATGTGCAGGGAATATTTTTTTAGATATTGACATTTAAATAAAACTAGTAGAAACCAGGAGGAAATTGCCTCTGAAGGGCCAAAGTAAATAGGGTTAAAAAAAAAGAAAGATAGATCATGCTGACCGAACAGGCAGGAGAATAATAAAAAATTAAGGGAAATTACATAGTCTGATTAAAAGGCACATGAGGCTAAGTCAAACTATTTTATCTGGTAGATCAAGAGTGCCCCCAAGCGCATAGGGTAGGAACTGGTCATAGAACATGTTATATATTTTTATATATATATATATTTTTCGCCTAATTTGTTATTGGATAAAATAAGATATGACGAAAGGGTGTCACCACACATTATTAGTGTATTAGTTAGGTAGAGGAGGAATTATGATATTATATAAACTAATGTTTGTTTTTGTTTAGGGAATTCCTAATCCTCTGCGTAGGGTAAAGGACTTCCCATTGGATCGACGTTTAATAAAAGGTTAAACCTAATAGAAGACTCTGCTATTTACTTCATCTTCATCTTGAGAATTCTTCAGCTCAAAAACCCATCTCAAATTTAACCTAATGAGGAGAGAGTATAGGACTGCCCTCTACACTCTGTCTACTGCTGCAGTCACAGAACTGGCTGCAGTTCACTTACAGCCACCGTCAGTAACAAGAAGAATTTTCTGAATGTTACATATGTGACGCGTGCTGGTAAAACGGTCCGCAAGTCGCACTTCTGCAATTCACAGTAGAGGGCAAAATAGGGAGGAAAATTAAAAACGTTTTTTGTTTTTTTCCATATAACAAAGGTTTAAGTGTTTTAGAAGTCGCTTCATATAATATACAACATATTTACGATCTCTAAATACCTGTAATAAGTAACACAAATATGCTTGTTAAACCATGTTTGCCGGGGGCGGGCTTCAATTTGAGGGACAGACTATAATCAGCTTTCCATTAACACCTTCCTGGTTTTGATTGGCTCTGAGGTTCGGTATGCCTCATGCATAAAGAGCCTACTTCTCTGAATAATGTAGCTGCCGGTAGAAGCATAGAAAAGGGATAATTCCTTGAAATCGTTTATCCTACAATTCTGAACGATAGTAATAAAGAAACGAACACGGCATCGTCATCAGCGACAATAGAGACATGTTTATTTTAGGAACTATATTACACGTATTAACGTTAGACTAATGATTCCGAAATGACTCAAATGTCAAAGATTCCAAGTAAAACGAGTCGAGAACATACACGATTCACAGTAGCTACTTGCTCCATCTGGACCTCTGGCTTTCGATATGAACATCTTCAGACAAAACTCCATAGAAAAAAGCTAACGCTGTAACTTAAGAGCCGTTTTGCAGCCGAATGGAATCGAGTTCAGTAATTCTGTAGTTCTTACTTATTTCGGCACTTGTCCTCTCCACAAATCTCAGCCGGCTCGGGCAGGCTATGAACGGTTCGCCTGTAATCATACTTTAAGTGAGCTATAACTGACAATTTCAATACAAACTAGTGGCTTCTTCAATACACCCCCGGCCAGCGGCGTCAGTGCTGAGCGCATATGTTTAATTGTCAGAGCGAAGAAGTCTGTGGCGTCCATGTTAATTTTTCACTAGTTTGTATAGAAATTATTGCTTATAGCTCGCTGAAAGTATGGATTATGGCTGAGATTTGTGGAGAGAACAAGTGCCCGAATATGTAGGTAGTGCCAGAATAATAAGGTAGGCTAACGTTACTGCTTACAGCGTACTGTTTAGTGACATACAGTAGCCTAAGCCGCACGTCCAAACAATGTATTTATCTCTCTGTCTTTGTTTAACACAAACCAATCCCTTGCTTCTAGCTAGCCGCGTGTCCAAACAAGGTATCTGCAAGCGTGTTCGTTGTGATTTTTGTATCTCTAACAGTCACTGTTTAGTAACACAAGCCTCTGAAATCCAGTCTGATAGCCATTAAATCCCCAGGGAACATAAAATCGTTAAAATGTATGTATGATATCAAATTGAGTGTGTTATTAAGCATACACCAAAGTTTGAATGAAAAAAAATATATATATAGTATATATGATAAAACACTGAATTTGAGAGTGTAGAAATTCCACAACCAGATAACCCGCGTTCTCTGGCTTCACAGGTGGTGACGGAATGGTGAGTTTCAACATACTTTTCCATGTAATAATAAACCACACTTCTTAACTTTGTTATAACATTTGTTTCTTCCAATAAAGACGTGGGTATTACTGCTAGTTAGCTAGCTAGTTGACATTGGGTAGCTCGCATGTTGAATGCCATGGAATTGTTTGGTTAGTCACCCTGTCAACTAATGCTCCGCTTCAGTTCTGTGCATTAAAAAAAAATCAACTGCGCTGTAGCTACCCAGCACCGGCGAGCTCAGCGATGAGAAGGCATATGTGACATTATTATTTAACGTTAGTGCTACACGCCCAACGTTAGCCAAGATACGCGTCACGTTACTGAAAGTAGTAGCTAAATCCACAGGGCTAGCTAACACACTGGCTGTGTTCGAATAAGGCATTAATGCGGGAATGCATTCGTTTTGACAAATGCTGGTGGGAGGGACAAGCGACATCAGCCTTGTGATTGGTTTTGGATTAGTGATGTCACCATTCACACTTATAGTACCACCCAACTTCAATCCAAAAACGAGGGTAAAAGTATCCAGTATCTCTGTAATTCAGAAAGTAATTATTTCCAATACATGCATATTGTATGTCCCAAGACCCAAATTAACCTAATTAGAAGGCAATCACAAAGATTTGTTCCCTGGGGCTTTAAGTTTGCCAGGCTGAGGTGTGAATCTTTCCAAATCGATCAGAGCTGTTTTCTCAGAAAGTGTTTTAAGGTGTACCAACATTCAAAGAAGCATATCTTCTTCAAATATGTGCATATTGCAGTGTTGCATTTGAAAGCTCAGGATCTGTCCTTTCATAAACTATAAAAAACAGAAAATAGCTTTTACCAGCACCAGTCACATACGTATAGTCCACCAGTCACAAGTAGCACACACACGCATTATGTAAGGGTGTCTGAGATTGGGGAATCCCTGCAGCAAGAGAGAGCGAGCGAGACAGTGCGGCAAACAGAATGTTGATGAAAACTGTTTGTGGTTCGGTTTATTTTGTCTTTGTTATTTTTGTTTATTATTTTTGCCCGGATCCCGTGAGGGTGATAGGTGAAGATTTGCAACATTTGTGGAACTTTTTGAGAGAAGGGCCATTGCATGGAACTGGCCGGTAGAAGAGTAGGCACTGAACCTACTACCACTGCTTTTGGGGTTAGGCACAACTCGCCGCCCGCAACATGCCAGCCAATGCCCTGGCCGATAACCCAACCCTCAGGACCACCATCTGGGAATGAGTGGAATTGGAAAGTGGAAGCCAGAGGGCCTCCGGAAGAAGCTGCGTGAACTGTCTTTCACATATGCTCAGCAGCTTCTCGACTCCTGGCTGCATCTAGAATGCTGCACGCCAGATGACATTGTGGAGCAGGTGGTACTAGAGCAGTTTGTCATCGGGCTCTGTCTCCTTGAGTGTGGCTATCCAGCTGGTAGAGAACCATCTGCCTGTCGGAGAGGACACGGAGGCAGGAGCAGAACAGCAGACTTGCTAAAGCAGGGGTGGGGAACCTCATCCACAAAGGGCCAGTGTGGGTGCAGCTTTTTGTTTTAGCCCAGCACTAAGACACCTGATTCTACTTATAAAGGTCTTAATTGAAGACCTAGTTAGTTAGTTGAATCAGGTGTCTTAGTGCTGGGCTAAAACAAAAACCGTGCCCCTTCCAGCTAAAACGAAGCTCGTGAATTTCTAAAAAGTGTAGTAAAAAGTGCAGCACCGAATCCTGCTCCACTGCCACTTAGAGCTTGTGTTGACAATGAGTTCACAAGTTCTTTACAAGAGGAGCTCATAGACACCACAGTGGACCCGCTTGCTTGGTGGCGAGAGAATAGCCAGCAGCCATACCACCATGCAATCTCTGCCTGCTGAATGGCTGAAGCTAAGCAGGTGTGGGCTTGGTTAGTACTTGGATGGGAAACCTCTGTGGAAAACGAAGGCTGCGTCCCAATATTCTTCACTCCCCGACTACCACTCCTCTCCTACCCGGAAATATGCAAAACTGCCTGAACGCTTTGAGTACAAGTATTTGCATGTACAGTATCCAATGTACATGACATTGCGGTTTGCGTCGAGACATTAATTAATATGTAAGCATTAATACGTAATTAAGATGTAATCCACGACATTAGATTAAAACACAAAGATCTGTTTCCGGGGCACAGAGTAGAGGAGTGGTAGTGGAGGAGGAAAGGTAGTGTTTTTCGACCATTGGGACGCACCATAAGTTGCTGCTGGAAGAGGTGTTGGTGGGCCAGTAGGTGGCAGTCTTCCCTCTGGTCAAATAAACCCCAATGCCCCAGTGCAGTGATGGGGACATTGTGCTGTAGGAGATGCTGTCTTTCGGATGAGACGTTAAACCGAAGTCCTGACTCACTGTGGTCATTAAAAATCTCATGACACTCATCGTAAAAAGTAGGGGTTTCCCTGGTGTCCTGGCTAAACTTCCAACCCAGGCTCTTTCAATCTGCCGCCTAATCATCCCCCAGTTTAATTGGCAAAAAAAAAAAAATTCTCTCCCTCTCCACCTCAGCTGATGTGTGGTGAGCATTCTGGTGCAAAATGGCTGCCATCGCATCACCCAGGTGGGCGCTATACATTGGTGGTGGTTGAGGCGAGTTTCCCCCTCATCATTGTAAAGCGCCTTGAGTATCGAGAAAGGCGCTATATAAATGTCTGGCATTATTATTATTAGAATAGGCGCAGATATCCCAAAAAGTAGCTTGGAAATAGATGTGCCACCGGTGCTCCTGCTGAACGCATGTTCAGTACTGTTGGCAATATTGCTACCGCAGTGTGATCAATTAAGCCGGACAAAGTGAACGTGCTGGTGTTTTTGGCACGAAAACTTGGCAACGAATAGTAAGTTGGCTTAATACTAGCCAAATGCGATTTGCCGTTTATTCAAAGATGCTGTTGTGCTGACTGACTAAACACGTTTACTTTTATAGTTTTATGTGGAATTATAGTTTTATTCGCCTGTAGGCCAATAGCAAGTTTGCACACCATTGTCATTTCATCTTTGTTATATTTTATTTGGCTTCTTAAATACCTATATGGCACGTTTCTTGGACGGTTTATTTTATTTGAGGCTGCTGTTCTGCTGTGACTGTTTACTTCTGTAGTTTTATAATTTTATTATTCATTTTAGCTTATTTGTATTGTGTATTTTTTTGGTTTTATTTTATAGTTTTATTAAAGTCTGACAAGTTTGCAACACAAAATTTTCTAAATAAAATAATTTAAGCAAAGGAAAATGTGTGATTGCGTGTTTCATTCCCCAGCATTTTCCTGTACTGCTATTTCTTTTTGAGGCCGCTGTTGTGCTGACTGACTGTGCACATTTATTTTTATAGTTTTATGTGGAATTATAGTTTTATTCACCTGTATAGTAAGGTTGCACACCATTGTTGTTTCAACATTGTTATATTTTATCTGTCTTCTTCAATGCCTGTCTGGCACATTTTTGGGCACTCAGAGCTGTTTATTTTATTTGAGGCTGCTGTTCTGTTGACTGTATACTTTTGTAGTTTTATTTAGTTTGCAACAAAAAAATTTCCAAATAAAAAAAATTAAGCAAAGGAAAATGCATGATGTGTGTTTTCAACAATCATAATAACAAAAAGCAACACCATTGCATCCAGCAATGCCAGGGAGGAGCTTTGGCAAAAAAAATTGCTGTAAATTTGTTAGTCAATACCTTGTTTACCTTACCACTCACAACAAATACATATATACTCTCACTATATTGACCACCAGTTTATTTCTAATTAGATCTCCTACACTTTAAACTTGATAAAGCACAATTAAAATCTTGCTGAAGTAATCGTACCAATGTTTACTCATAAACTGAATATATTAATAAACTCAAAATACAGCAGATTTTGCCGGTCTCTAAAGCCCCTTTTCCGGAACTCAGGAATTTTTTTTTCTTAATTTTTTTGCAGAACTCAATAATCTCACCCTGCGAAGAGAGCCCCTTAGTATCCGCACATACAGTATCTCTACGGGATCCTATGGAGACGCCTTTTTCCAAAGCCAAGCAGTTGATTGGTCAAAGGGCAGTGCTTTTATGCGCTTCACCCCTGAACATAACCTGCCCCGGAGCAGACTAGTCATGCAGCATAAGTTACCATGGCGAAATACCCTGATTAAAAGTGAGTCAGCTTCGAGATACGGAAAAGCCAGGGTTAAAGCATAAAGCACAACTGAAGTTTGGGTTGTGTAGTTATCTGGCCATGATATGAGTCCAAATGGTGGCGAAATATGTTTGTTAGTTGCTCTGTGCTCCCCTGGGGTGATAATCCAGAATAGGGTGTTTGTCGCTCTCCATTCGCTTCTATAGGGCAGCTAAAACGGTATGAAAATGACACTTCTAGCATGTATACGAATGCAAACAATAAACAAACAAAGCGGATTCTGTCAATACAAACAATAACCAGTCCTCTGGTTATTGTAGAGAAAATCTTTGTTCCACATGAGTAAATTGTTCTGTATACAGTACAGAAGGCTGTACAGGTAAACAAATAAGAAATGTGTGCATAATTTGGGGGAGAGATTGTTGTTCATTGTTGCTGATCGTTGTTGGATCAAGGGGAGGAATGGTTAGGGGGTACATCGGCATGGTAGACAGCTTCCATGATCAGGGTTGTTGGGATCTGTAATGATGCTGTGGCTCTCCTGAGGGCATATGTGTAAATGGCTTCTGTATAAGTGGTGAAATCTTTTTTCCACTGAGCAATCCTGTGCTTGTTAGCTCTCCTTTGCGCTCTCGTTCACCTCTCCTCTGCTATCAGTGAGCCAGGGACCTCTTCCATGCCAGCCCTGTCCAACAGATGTAAGGGGGAGTGTAAGCATGACAGCCAAGGAATTCTAAAAGTGTATATAGTAAAATATACACCACAAAAGCAGATAGCTCCATGGCAGGAAGAAAAATGAAAAATGGGAATAACAAATAAATAAATAAATAAATAAAATAATAAATAAATAAATGGGAATAAAAACCTCCTGGCATAAGCCAAATCAAAAACAACCCCAAAAGAGGGCGAACTCGATAATAGCGAGTAATTAAACAACAAAAGAACCTCACACTCTCACACAAAGAGCGTATAACAGGAGGTCAGAGAAAAACAAAAGAAAGCCTGTGTAAAAGGGCTAGATAAACGAAAATAGAAATAGAACCTGTTACCTTAAGCTCTAGGTGCGAAGGAGCTGAACAAAAAGGTAACCGGCAGAGGAGTTTAAAGGATAAAGAGAGGAAGGAAAGAAAAAGACTAAAATAAATCGGACTTGCTGTGTTTCTTATTCGTACGAACCAGAAATGCAGTGACCGAAATCCTATACATTACCGACTTCGTTGTCAACATAGCAAAGACAATATCGAAGCACAGGAAAGCGGAAGCTTATATAGCTGACAGGAAACTCAAAACAGGTGCGAGGAATCACCACCGAGCGATAGCAAAGCACCGGAAGGGAAGATAGAAAATCCGATAGAGTGACCTGACGTCGCTAAAAGAAAGAACGACCGTAGAAATAACGGGAGGCTGCCAGAAACCATGACAACAGGTCTTCTTCTTAAAGGGCCACGGACAGGGTGTTGGCCAGCGGACTGTCCCACAGTGCTCTGGTGCTCAGGGAACAGCACACCTGCTGAAGGCAATATGTTCATTGCACTGCTAATGGTGAGTATAATCTAACACCCTGGAAATGCTCTCAGTACGATGAACCTCTGCCGGATCCTGGACCGGAACTGCTTTGAAGCATGGCACATATAGACAGGGCAAAGAGATTGTAGCAACCCAAACCGCACGTATTTTGATCTTGCCTTTTTTCAGTGTTTTAGGTCATTTTCATTTTATAGCCTTTTGTGACCCCAATATTTTATTTAGATTTTGTGTGTTCTTTGTATTTTATAAATACAGTAACTTGCGCACTTGTAGAGGGCAAGGATATTTTTATTTGCTACAACAGGGGTGTTTTTATTTTATCTTAGGAAACTGGTGGACAATGTCCCTGTTTTAGGAGGTGGAAACGGACAAAGTAAAGCACTGGCAAACAGTAATGTGTAGGGAACATTGACACCTTACCCATTATTCCTTTGAAGATCTGTTTGCATATACTCATTTCTGGCAAATGGGGCTCTGGTGTTATATATTTCCACAAGATTCACTGTGTTGCAACAAGGGATATTTGGAGACTTTTTTTTTTTTTCTTGGAGCTCGTAGGAAGCTGTGTATTATGAAATGCATCAAAAACACATCTAAAAATGTACTTTTATTATATTACTAATTTTTATCTGCATTTATTTATTCATCACCCCTTTCTCTATTGTACATGATGTTTCTTGATATAAATGTCTGTTTGTGAATTGTAAAGAATTCTGTAGCAGCAGTTAACATTGTAAAACCTGTACATTTTCTAAAGTAAACTTGCCAACAAAGTACAACCATATCCTTTCTGGAGTGTAATTATTCATCAACTGTTAAAAACATTCATTGAAATCTTATGTTGTTCCATGAGGCACATGCAAAGATGTCTTCACATGCAAAGATGAAGAAACACAGGGCCAAGTTGCATTAAATAATTTAGGAAATTTTGGATAGCATTGCTTTGGAATAGAGCTAGTTTATTTAGTGTGAGCTACGATAGGCAATATTGTTAGTTGTAACTTGGCCACATTTTGATATCAAGACTTTTAAAGGCAGGCCTAGTTTCTTCAAGTTGGAATTAAGAACTTATAGACAGCGCTATGTAGGCTATGTGTGAGTAACACACATATGTCGTAGATGTTTTTTATCTGATAGAATTTAGTGTCTTGAACATATTTTTTTTATATAAATATTTTCTGAGATATAGCTATTTTCTTACTTATAATGGCTTTGTTTGATAGTTTATACTTGTGATTAAATTGCATTTTAGCAAATGATGGGCAAGTAGTGTTTGTTTTCAGTGAATTTTGTTGGTACAGTGTATATCAGAATGACCTGAAAATACAGCAGCTTTTATGGGTGAACTTCCAAAGGTCCAGTATACTGGACTCTTGATATTTTCCGACCTCCCCAGTTGATTAATATGATTGATATGTTTTGATAAGTAGTAAAGAACATATTTTTTAAAGATGTGGTTATATCTCAAGAATTCGGACCCTACAACCATATACTTTGGAAACTTATCTTAACATCTTTAGTACATTAAACAAATCAATGAACACACTTAGCCTTTCTGGAATATTGATTATTTATCTAAGGAGCAAACCTGCCCAAATAGATAAAGGACATCATTAAAAACTCATTTCCATTCAGGCATTTATATAGTTACGGTATGAGTGCACACAAATCCAAACAAAACCAGTTCTAACAAGTTGCATATGTTCCAAAGCAAACCACTCCAGCCTCTTTGAGAACACAACTAACTATCATCTGGTCCTCACATTTTAACAGTGCAAATGTTAAACTGTTGAGAAAGAGTATTTAAAACAATACATTTATAAATCAGGTATTCGGTTGTATTCTGTATTCTAATATACTGACTGATGTTCAAGGAGTTAAAAAATCTAGTAGAGGTCATACATGCAGCTACTGCAGTTTGCGCCTGTGTTAAGCAGTCAGCAGTACCGTAACTGCTTTCATCTGGTTGAAACGTGTTGCACAGACTGCTGTGCTGCAAGTTACTTCATTCTGACTCAGCATTCTATTATTAATAGAATGTTTATATATAATTTAACGTTTCTCCTAGTTCTGCAAAGGTACACCCTCACGGCGTAGTTTTTTTCTTCGGTAACACTTCCTTTGAAGGGTTCTTCATAAGAGCGCTATATAACGTCTTCATAAGGACTACATAATGCATTCATAAGCACTACATAAACATTCATAAGTGTTTATGTCAATGACCGCAAATAGGCATATGGTGTGTTATGTCAACATTGATGCAGCAAGTGACATTACCATGACATACGAAGTGAAAAGACATGAGATCCTTATGTCAAGTACCGTAAGTAGGCATAGTCCCTTTTATGCCACTACAGATTCATTCTCTTTTATTCCACTTTTTTGTCCATTATCTGTAGATCACAGGACTTTTCAGAACCCAGACAGCAGGGTGAGCCTCTCTCACTTTACCATCTGGGAACAGCACTGCAATACCCCGGGGACGTGGTGGCTTAGACATTAGTCATTCTCAGAGGGTGGTTCATGGAAGTGTTTTCCTGTTTTAAGCTCCGTTTTCATCATTTACATACAAAAAGTGGGCAGGTTTATCATTCTTAACTGCACTGCTTTCACCAGGCTTATAGCAGAGAGGCATGAGCCTGGCATGCGAGGCTAAATCACAGGTGACAGCTGTTATCTAATAGGATATGGTATGTCCTGCTAATGTCACTTACTGCATCTGTATTGGCATAAAAGGGACTATGCCTATTTACGGTACTTGACATAAGGATCTCATGTCGTTTCACTTCATATGTCACGATAATGTCACTTGCTGCATCAATGTTGACATAACATGCCATATGCCTATTTGTGGTCAGTGACATAAACATTTATGAGTGTTATACACTTATGTGTTATGTAGTGCTTATGAAGATGTTATATAGCTCTTATGAAGGACCCTTCAAAGGAAGTGTTACCTTTCAGGCACAGCCCTCTCGTTTCTCTACACCAGAATCCCGGGTAGCTTTTATCTTGTCATTATTAAATGACCAGGCTCTTGCGTGGGCGGACCCTCTTATTCGTGCCAATGCCCCTGTCGTTCGTGATCCAGTTCACCTTATGAACGAGATGCAACTGGTTTTCGATCACAAGGTTTCAGGGGAGGAGGCGGCTAGGAGACTCACTAGCTTGCGTCAAGGCACTAGGACAGTAGCGGGGTTTTCTATTGCATTTTGAGCGCTAGCCGGGGAGACGGGATGGTCGGACGACCCTTTGAAATCATTATTTCTCCAAGCATTATCTAATCCCATCAAGGATGCTTTAGCTATGCTAGAACCACCCGCTACCTTAAATAAATTGATAACTACTGCTATTCGTCTTGATAACTGGATGAGAGAACGTGAACGTGCGATTAAAGATCAGTCGCCCCGTTTAAAATCTGTGTTATCAAGAGATACTCCACCTACTGTGCCCACCTACTTCTCCGTGGATCAGGAGGAGCCCATGCAGGTGGATGGGATGTCCCTCCACAAATCTAAGCGGGCGAAACCGTGGAAGCACTGGTGCCGTTACTGTAGGTGTAAGGGTCATGTAAAAATTTTTGTTGCGGTGCTTTTGGTGGCCTAATATGGAGAGCGACGTGCGGGAATTTGTCGCCGCTTGTTCGGTCTGTGCCCGCAGCAAGGGATCTCGGCTCCCACCCTCTGGCCTCTTACGCCCCTTACCCGTTCCTAGCCGTCCTTGGAGCCATGTTGCCCTCGACTTTGTTACCGGGCTGCCTGCGTCCCAGGGCAACACGGTGATCTTGGTGGTGGTCGACAGGTTTTCCAAGGCGGCACACTTCATCGCCCTACCCAAGCTGCCATCAGCACCAGAGACCGCCCAACTGATGGTGGACAATGTTTTTAGGGTGCACGGCCTTCCTCTGGATGTGGTGTCCGACCGCGGCCCTCAGTTCACCGCTAGGTTCTGGCGCTCTTTTTGCGCCTTACTTGGGGCGTCGGTCAGTCTGTCTTCCGGTTTCCACCCGGAGACTAATGGTCAGACAGAGCGCACTAATCAGTCCCTGGAGAACACCCTCCAGTGCCTGGCCGCCTCCAAACCTACATCATGGAGTCGCCATCTCGCCTGGGCGGAGTACGCCCACAACACGCTGCGCAACGCTTCCACAGGTCTCTCTCCCTTTGAAGCTCAGCTGGGGTATCAGCCTCCCTTATTTCCTGAGTTGGCGAGAAATGTGGAGGTACCATCAGCAGGGTCATTTGTTCGGAGGTGTCGAGCAGTCTGGAAGCGTGTGCGCGCTTCGCTCCTTCGCGCGTCAGCCAAACAGAAGGTCGCTGCCGACAGGCGTCGTCGTCCGGCTCCCTCTTATTGGGTTGGTCAATGAGTATGGCTAGCTACACGGGACCTGCCTCTGCGAGTGGAGTCTCGCAAATTCGCACCGCGATTCGTGGGCCCTTTTAAAATAATCCGTAAAATTAACCCGGTTACGGTGCGCCTTCAACTGCCACGCTCTATGCGCATCCACCCGACCTTCCACGTCTCCCGGTTGAAACCGGTGCTGGTTAGTGCTCTCGCCCCGGCCGACAAACCGCCACCTGCTCCCTGGTTCATAGAGGGGGGTCCGGTATATACCATTCGGCGTATTTTGGCAGAGAGGCGTGTGGGCAGAGAATTCCAGTTTTTAGTATACTGGGAGGGTTATGGTCCTGAGGAGCGTTGCTGGGTCTCCTCCAAAAACATCTTGGACCCTACACTTATTAGGGACTTCCGCAGAAACAGGGCTGAGGAATCGCCTGGGGTCGTTCCTTAGAAGGGGGGTCCTGTCATGGTTTCTGGCAGCCTGCTGTTGTTTCTGCGGTCGTTCTTTTGTTTGACGACATCGGGGCGATCTATCGGATTTTTCTGCATCCGTTTCGGTGTTTGAATCTCGCCCGGCAATTATTCCTTTCACCTGTTTTGGATTTCCTGCCGGTTATAAATAGCACAGGTGTTCCGCATTGCCGACGCTTCGAGATTGTCTTTGCTTTTGACTATCGGAGTCGATAGTTGTTACACGTCAGAAACATAGGTAGTCCGGTTAAGGAGTTAGGGTAAAGATTTATTTAGTCTTTTTGTTTCCTTCTCTCTTTATCCTTTTATTTTCCTCTACCTGTTACCTTTTTGTCAGCTCGTTCACACCTAGAGCTGTAGGTAACTGGTTATTTTTCTATTACGTTTCTTTCGCCCTTGTTACATGGGCTTTCTTTTGTTTTTCTCTGACCTCTAGTTATACGCCTCTTGTGTGAGTGCGTGAGGTTCCTTTGTTGTTTACTACTCGCTATCGCTGAGTTTCCCTCTTTTGGGGTTGTTGCGTTGGCTTACGCCGGGAGGGTTTTATTCCCATTATTTTGTTTTATTTCCCCTGTTACTGCGGAGCTGTCCGCTTAGTGGCGTATTTCTAATGAATTACGCTTTCAGATTCCTTGGTTGTGGCGTTTGGTTCTCCGAATCTACACTCCACATTACAGAGTGAGTGTGCACACAGTCTTGTATTCATCATTGCTTTCACATGGATGATAATTGAGGACCCAGAAGTGATTCAGGACCATGGACAGCTTCAGCCCCACTCAAAGATATGGTGCCAGCTGTATAGTGTGTTCCTTTTCATGGCAGAAACTACCTATTACCAAATCAGCGGCTTGATATAATGTCTAGGCAGTCAGACCATTGAGAAGAGCTTCTGTGTATACCTCTATATATTAGGGGTGTATGCAAACCCTATTACCCTATTTGGGGTACAACAATGCATTACATACCACCAGCAGCCATACACCACCATGGAATTTGCTCCTGAATGGCTGAAGCTAAGCAGGTATGGGCTTGGTTAGTACTTGAATGGGAGACCTCCTGGGAAAACTAAGTTGCTGCTGGAAGTGGTGTTGGTGGTCCAGTAGGGGGCAATCTTCCCTCTCGTAAAATAAACCCCAATGCCCCAGTGCAGTGATGGGGACACTGTGCTTTAGGAGATTCCGTGTTTCGGATGAGACATTAAACCGAGGTCCTGGTCATTAAGGGGCTAACAACAGCTGTTGGAAGGAGGGGGTTGCGAGGGGGCTTGCGTGCGCGCGTGCGCTAGCGCGATGCTAGAGACAACCTTTGAGTGACATGGAACAGCTGTATGCCTGGCGGGATCTCCACAAACTTTTGAATCAAAGAAAGAATAGTGCTATGCATATAGCATAGACTAGAAATATTTCAACAGGCCGCAAAATGCCCCGAACCCCATTGAAAAGGCGTCTATCTACCCTAACCGTCTATATGTCCCTATAATGTTGTTCACTGGGTCAGAATCATGAAACAAAACTTTTGGATATTTGTACAAGGTGTCACGATTCTAGCCTGTCATGTCATGTTTTATGTTTCATTTCTGTCTTTGTTAGATTTCTTGTTAATGTCACGTATTGTGTTCAGTCTAGTCACGCCACGTTTTATGTTTAATTCTTGTTATGTTTCATTTCCATGTCTTGTCACGTTTATTGTTTGATTATTGTCATGATTTATTTTCTTGTCATGTCACGTTTTATATTTTATTCATGTTACGTTTTCCATTCATTGTTTAGCATACACATTTCTGTGTTTTTCCGCAGCCTTGCGTTCATGCTGTTTCCCTCTCACTCTCTCTTGCTGTCGCTCATGCTTCCCTAATTGTTTCATTCTCCCATGTCTATTTACTAATCTACTAACGTTAGATCAGGATTGGGTAATACTAACTCTCTAACCATGTGTTCATGTTTATCTTACATTTCTCGTGCATGTCATTTACTAATTTACTAACGCTGGGTCAGGATAGGTTTATTACTAACGAGTACTAATTATCTTGTTACCTTGTCAGCCTTCCACACCTGATTTCCATTCCCATGCTGCTCTCAAGCTAAGTGTCTGCACCTGTCTACACCTGCATTTAAGCTCAGTGTTCATGTCCTGTCTTTGCAAAATTGTTGCCTCCTGTTTACAGTGCACTCTTGACCGTTTATTCCAAGCCTGTTTTTTTGTTACGATCCTAGCCTGTTTATTGACCATTGTTATTGACCTCTGTTTTGTTGACCACTGCCTGCCTGTACCACGAGTTTTGCCTGCTGTTTTTGTACTGTTGCCCCGCGGAGCGGACTCCGGTCTTGACTCTTGCACCATCTTAGATCCCGAGCCTGCCTACCGTCTGCCTGTACTTCTGCCCCGCTGACAGCTACTCTGGTTACTGGACTTTTTGCATGGTGTACCGATTCCGAGACTGCCTTCTCCCTCGGTACTGTACTTTCGTTTATTGGCTGGATTATCCGTGTATGAACTTTGCTTGTTTTTTGACTACGCGCTTTGGATATTCCTATAATATAGCCCGGAAGGGACTTTATCATCAGTCACTGTTTCTGAGTCGTGCATTTCGGGTCCTACCCTCACCAACCCGTCTCAGAACAATTTAGCCACCATGGACCCTGCTGACTCAACTGCCATGTTCCGCGCCCTCCAGCAACAAGGTGCCATGGTTCAGCAACACTCACAAGGGATCTCCGAACTTCGGCAGGAGATTCGTGAGCTGTGTGCTGAGATGCGGAGACTCGCCATCGCAGTTCAGCCACGCCCCTTGGAACAGGATGCTAACCCGCCTGCACCTCCATCTACCAGCCGCATGGGAACCTGGCAATTCCGGGAGCCACAACAACCCCCCCCGGAGAGGTTTGGCGGAGAACCGGAGAGATGCAAGGCGTTTTTACTCCAGTGCGACGTAGTGTTCCGGCAGCAACCGCAGACGTACAACAGCGATGATCGCCGGATCGGCTATGTGATGGGGCTACTCAAGGGGAAGGCTTTGGACTGGGCTACTGCTGTTTGGTCTGGGGGTTCATTTCCTCCCCGTTACTCGACCTTCGCTGAGGAGATCCGAAAGGTATTTCAGCACGCGTCCAGTGATCAGGAACCATCCCAGCGCCTGATCGCCTTACGTCAAGGCTGAAAGACCGCTGCGGACCATTCGATTGACTTCCGCACCCTTGCTGCGGCGACTCACTGGAACGATGCGGCTTTGGCAAACCTTTTCCTGGCCAGTTTGAGTGAGGCACTCCAGGACGAATTGGCACGCCTTGAACCAATCACCCAGTTCGACTCACTCGTTCGGGCCGCCATTCGTTTGGACAACCGTGCCAGACAACGCCGGACCGAGAGACAGGTCCAACCCGGCCAGCCGTACCCCAGGCGAGGATCTAGTTCGCGTCCCAAGGAAATGCAAGCGGAGGGAGCCGAACCTATGGATCTTTCCCGTGCGGGGATGAGGATCTCACCCGAGGAACGGAGACGACGGAGAACGACCGGTTCCTGTTTCTATTGTGGGAGGTTGAGACACACCCAAGATCAGTGTACTCTCCACTCCAAGAAGTCAGGTCCATCCGTTGAGGTGAGAGCGCTCGATAACCGGGAGGAGTCTGCAAGGAATGGCCATCTTCCCACCCTGACTGCCATGTTGATGCTTCCCGATAAGATGGTCCAGGTGAGCGCGTTGGTGGACTCCGGAGCGGACGCAAACCTCATCGATGAAGTGATGGTCAAGGAACTGGACATTCCCACCCTTTCACTGCCCCACCCTGAAAATGCTCGGTCGTTGGATGGCAAGACGTTTTGTCGCATGACCCACATCACTAAACCTATCCAGCTAATCGTTTCTGGAAACCACCTGGAGATGATTCAGTTCCGCGTCATCCAGTCCCCGAACGATCCGCTCATTCTGGGATTACCCTGGCTCCAGAGACACAACCCCACCATTGACTGGAGTTCGGGCCAGATTCTTGCCTGGAGTCGTGAGTGTCACCAGTCCTGTCTGCGATCCGCTCCTGCTCCAGCAGAGGTTGCACCTACTCCACCGCAAGTCCCCAAGCCCTCCCTGGAAAAGGTGCCCACCCCTTACCACGAACTGGGCACTGTCTTTTCCAAAACGCAGGCACAGACGCTTCCCCCTCATCGACCCTATGACTGCGCCATCGACCTGCTACCCGGTTCCACGCTCCCCTCAAGTCGTCTTTACAAGGTCTCCAGACCGGAGAGGGAGGCGATGGAGAAATATATCAGGGACTGCCTAGCCAATAAGCTGATTCGCCCATCCTCTTCACCCATGGGCGCTGGATTCTTCTTTGTTCAGAAGAAGGATGGCTCACTGTGCCCCTGCATTGACTTCAGAGAACTGTACAACATTACAGTCAAGAACAAGTATCCTCTGCCTTTAATGGACTCAGCCTTTTACCCGCTACACAATGCCACCATCTTCATCAAGCTGGACCTACGTAATGCCTACCACCTGGTTCGGATCAGAGAGGGCGATGAGTGGAAGACCGCCTTCAACACCTCCCTTGGACACTTTGAGTACATGGTCATGCCATTCGGCCTCACTAACGCACCTGCCGTGTTCCAGGCATTAGTCAACGACGTTCTTCGGGACTTACTGGGCCGACACGTATTTGTTTACCTTGACGACATCCTGATTTACTCCACCAATGCCAAGGAACATGAGGGCCACGTCAAGCAAGTTCTCCAGAGGCTATTGGAAAACAAACTGTTCGTTAAGGCAGATAAATGCGTTTTCCACACCGACTCAGACTCAGTCGAATTCCTTGGCTTCATTGTGGAGAAGGGACAGATCAGGGCGGATCCCAAGAAAGTTCAGGCGGTCACTGACTGGCCCACGCCTTCCTCTCGGAAACACCTTCAACGCTTCTTGGGATTCGCCAACTTCTACAGAAGGTTCATCAGGTTCTACAGCCAAGTAGTCTCCCCCCTCACCAGGCTTACTTCCACTGCCATGCCATTCCGTTGGGGTCCCGAAGCAGAGGGAGCATTTGTCAAAGTCAAGAGACTGTTCTCCTCCGCTCCTATCCTGGTGCACCCCGATCCCACCCGCCAGTTTGTGGTGGAGATGGACACGTCCGACGCGGGGGTGGGAGCCGTGCTATCACAAGTTTCCTCCTCCGATAATCGGCTTCACCCATGTGCCTTCTTCTCGATGAAGCTTTCACCGGCGGAGAGGAATTATGACGTGGGGAACCGAGAACTCCTCGCTGTCAAGCTGGCACTGGAGGAGTGGAGGCATTAGCTGGAGGGGTCCGAGAAACTTTTTGTCGTCTGGACAGACCACAAGAACTTGGCGTACCTCCAGACAGCTAAAAGACTGAACTCACGCCAAGCCAGATGGGCGCTATTCTTTGGAAGGTTCAACTTCGCGCTCACCTACCGCCCGGGTTCCAAGAATGTCAAGCCAGACGCCCTGTCCCGACAATTCAACACCTGCTCCGAGCGAGAGACACCTGAGAACATCCTCCCTGTTTCCTGCACAGTCGCCTCTGTAACCTGGAAGGTTGAGGCGGTGATCCAGAGGGCTCTACGGGAGGAGCCCGATCCCAGATCAACCCCGGCACATGCATTTACGTCCCCTCAGCTACTCGGACACAGGTGCTTCAGTGGGCCCATTCATCTCTCCTGTCCTGCCATCCCGGCTTTACCCGCACCTTGGCGGTGCTGAAGCGTAAGTTTTGGTGGAGCTCCATGATCCCTGACACCAGGCGCTTCATCAAGGCTTGCACCACCTGCGCCAGAAGCAAGGCCTCCCACCAGGCTCCAGCTGGACTGCTCCAACCTCTGCCCGTGCCCAGTCGACCCTGGAGCCACATCGGGGTGGATTTCGTTACCGGACTTCCCCCTTCCGAGGGTAACACCACCATCCTCACCGTGGTGGACAGGTTCAGCAAGGCGGCCCACTTCATCCCCCTGCCCGGACTACCCACCGCCCAAGAGACCGCGGAGGTGCTAGTGAAGGAGGTGTTCCGCATCCATGGCATCCCCGCGGACATCATATCCAACCGATGGCCTCAATTCATCTGGCAGGTTTGCAAAGCCTTCTGCCTCGCCCTCAGCGCCACGGCTAGCCTCTCATCTGGCTACAACCCCCAGTCCAATGGGCAAACCAAGAGGGCCAACCAGGATTTGGGAGCCGCTCTACGTTGCGTTTCAGCCCAGAACCCAGGTTCATGGAGCAAGATGCTCACCTGGGTGGAGTATGCGCACAACGCCCTTCCATGCGCCGCCACCGGAAAGTCTCCATTTGAGATCGCCCTTGGCTACCAACCTCCACTATTTCCCGACCAGGAAGCCGAGATCGCTGTTCCCTCCCTCGCCACCCACATGTGGCGCTGTGTGAAGATTTGGAGGGACGCCAGGGCCGCGCTGTTACGCACGGCAGACCGCAATCGACGCTTCGCAGATCGCCACCGCACTCCAGCCCCTGCTTACAAAACAGGTGATTCCGTCTGGCTCTCCACCAAGGACATTCCCCTTCAATCCACTTCCCACAAACTGCAACCCCGTTTCATTGGCCCCTTCAAGATTCTCTCCATCATCAACCCTTCATCGGTTAAATTGTCACTCCCTGCTTCACTCAAGATTTACCTCATATTCCATGTTTCCTGTATGAAGCCCGTAACTTTCCACCCCCTATGTCCCCCCGACCCCCCACCCCCTCCTCCCCGCATCATTGATAACCATCCAGCATACACTGTCAAGAAACTGTGAATATTCGTGGTTACCAGTACCTGGTGGACTGGGAGGGTTACGGCCCAGAGGAGCGTTCTTGGATCGCTCCCAGTCTTATTATCGACAAGTCTTTGATCAAGGACTTTCACCGTGACCACCCTGAGAAGCTCATGAGACCGCCAGGAGTCGGTCGTTAAGGGGGGGGGTCCTGTCACAATTCTAGCCTGTCATGTCATGTTTTATGTTTAATTTCTGTCTTTGTTAGATTTCTTGTTAATGTCACGTATTGTGTTTAGTCTAGTCACGCCACGTTTTATGTTTAATTCTTGTTACGTTTCATTTCCAAGTCTTGTCACGTTTATTGTTTGATTATTGTTATGATTTATTTTCTTGTCATGTCACGTTTTATATTTTATTCATGTTACGTTTTCCGTTCATTGTTTAGCATACACATTTCCGTGTTTTTCCGCAGCCTTGCGTTCATGCTGTTTCCCTCTCTCTCTCTCTTGCTGTCGCTCATGCTTCCCTAATTGTTTCATTCTCCCATGTCTATTTACTAATCTACTAACGTTAGATCAGGATTGGGTAATACTAACTCTCTAACCATGTGTTCATGTTTACCTTACATTTCTCGTGCTTGTCATTTACTAATTTACTAACGCTAGGTCAGGATAGGTTTATTACTAATGAGTACTAATTATCTTGTTACCTTGTCAGCCTTCCACACCTGATTTCCATTCCCATGCTGCTCTCAAGCTAAGTGTCTGCACCTATCTACACCTGCATTTAAGCTCAGTGTTCATGTCTTGTCTTTGCGAAATTGTTGCCTCCTGTTTACAGTGCACTCTTGAGCGTTTATTCCAAGCCTGTTTTTTTTGTTACGATCCTAGCCTGTTTATTGACCATTGTTATTGACCTCTGTTTTGTTGACCACTGCCTGCCTGTACCACGAGTTTTGCCTGCTGTTTTTGTACTGTTGCCCCGCGGAGCGGACTCCGGTCTTGACTCTTGCACCATCTTAGACCCCGAGCCTGTCATTGCCGCTGCCTGTTTCCTCGCTTTCTACTTCGTTTTCTGATCTATCGGATTTTCTGTACTCCATTGCGGGGTTTTGCTGCGCCCCCGCCTATTAGTGTTTTCACCTGGCTTACCTGCTGCCAGGTACTTAAGCCCTGGAATTCCACTTCCAGGCGCTTCACTATTGCTTCATGCCTTCATGAACGACAGGGTTGTGTTTTACTGCCTCTAAGAAAGACATTCTTTATTTCTTTTTCTTACGGGGCAAGTAGAGCTTTTTCTTACGGGGCAAGTAGAGCTTCTTTCCAACCAGCTGCGGGTTCAGGAGGGTTGGTTTCGGGAAATGGCCAAGAGTATGCGCCGCCTCACAGTGTCGCTCCAAGCACCTACACCTGCTGCTCAGGCTGTCCCTTCTCTGGCTCCCGAGACACCCCCACTTAAAGAGCCCAAACTGCAGCTTCCCCGTGCCGAGGGTTCCTTGCCCAGTGTTAAATTTTTTTTTAAAGCCCAGTCAATGCGGTTCACCACCCAGGAATCCCAGGTGACGTTTATTTTATCACTCCTTACCGGGTCCGCGCTTGACTGGGCTACCCCTCTAATTATGGCTCAATCACCTACCCTTAACACGGCCAAATCATTGATGGATGCTATGGAGTCAGTATTTGATCAGCGCATGACCGGTCAGGAGGCGGCCAGGCGTCTGATTCGCCTCCGCCAGGGCAATGAAACAGTGGCCGACTTCTCCATCCAGTTTCGTGCTCTGGCAGGCGAGACGGGTTGGCCAGAGGCTCCCCTAGTTACTCAGTTTAAGGAATCGCTGAGTGACGCGCTTCAGGATGCTTTAGCGGTGCTTGAGCCGTGCGAGACACTAGATGCGCTAGTCTCCATGGCTATCCGCATTGATAACCGGGTCAGAGACCGGGTTCGCACTAAGGGTAGCAGAAGGGGGCGTAATGCTAATTCCCTTTTTTCTCAATTTTCCACGCCTAATCCATCTCCTACCGCTTCCACGCCTCGCGACACTGAGGAGCCTATGCAGGTGGATGGCGCCTCGTATGGGTCTCCGGGGGATTCCTCGGTTACTGCAGGAGGGTGCCGCTATTCTAAGCGCCTGGGACACACTCTCCAGACATGTCCTAAGCTCTCGGGAAAAGGGGTGTCTCGTTAGGGGAGCCGGGTCCCCTGGCGAGACATAATGGCACTACATCCCGGACCCTACTCCCAGTGAAATTAATGTGGCAACAACACTCTCTCCTGGTCCATGCCTTTATTGACTCAGGGGCTGTTGAGTGCTTCATGGATGCTCAGTGGGCTTGGGCTCATCGCCTACCCATTCGTCGTCTCACCCCTCACCGTAACATCACTGCCCTCGACGGCCACCCGTTAGGCACGGGTTTAATTAAAAGACTCACCGCTCCTCTCCATGGTTACCCCCCACGAGGACCATACTGAAAACATTCAGTTTTTTTAGTTCACTCCCCCTCTTACCCCTTAGTACTGGGTCATACGTGGCTCACTAAACATATTGAATGGGGAAAGGGCAAATCCAGTATCCGCCAGTGGGGTTCTCAATGCACAGTCCAATATTTCTCTGTCCGGGGTGTCGGGAGGGCAAATGGGGGAGGCTGATGTCAGTTCCGACTCGGAGACAGAGGAGATTACCTCTCTGTCTGATCGGGAGGAGCCTGGTCTGGGTTCTGACGCGGGAGGCGAGAGTCTGGAGTGGGACTCTCACGCCGATGGTTTCTCTACTTGGGAGGAGATCTCTCCCGACTAATTTTCGGATTCAGAGATCCGGTGGTCGTCCCCGCCCAATTCACCTACTAAAACTGCGGAGATTAATTTAGCAGGGACGCTCGAGTTTCCCCTGCCTCCCAATGTTCCCACAGAATATACTGACCTAGCTGAGGTTTTCAGCAAACAAAGAGCCACTACTCTTCCTCCGCACCGTTCTTATGACTGCACTATTAATTTATATCCAGGCACCACCCCTACCACCCCTACCACCCCTTTATCTGCCCCCGAGAGTGCGGCTATGAAGAACTACATCGAAGAGGCGCTGGCTAACGGGTTTATAAGACCGTCCACCTCGCCTGCTGGTGCTGGGTTTTTCTTTGTTAAAAAGAAGGATGGGGGATTACGACCTTGCATGGACTATCGCTCACTCAACTCCATTTCTATTAAGAACCGGTACCCGCTTCCCCTGATGAATTCGGCGTTTGAGCGCCTTCAGGGGGCAGCGGTCTTTTCCAAGCTCGACCTCCGCAACGCTTACAACCTGGTGCACATGCGTGAGGGCGATGAATGGAAGACCGCATTTAATACACACAGCGGACACTATGAGTACCAGGTTATGCCGTTCGGGCTCTCTAGCGCCCCCTTAGTATTTCAGGCGTTGGTGAACGATGTGCTGCGTGAGATGCTGGAGAGATTTGTTTTTGTTTATTTAGATGGTCGTGGATCACGTCTTTAGGGTCCATGGGTTGCCGAATATGCCCACAACACATTGCGTAATGCCTCCACGGGTCTGTCTCCATTTGAGGCCCAGGTGGGTTATTTGCCCCCACTCTTCCCTGAATTGGAGAGGAATGTGGAAGTTCCGTCTGCTGCCTCTTTTGTTCGGAGGTGTCGTGCGGTGTGGAAGCGAGTTTGTGCTTCGCTTCTGGGAGCATCCGCCAATCAAAAGGCCTCCGCAGATAAACACCGTCGTCCTGCCCCTTCTTATCGGGTGGGTCAGAGAGTCTGGCTGTCCGCGCGGGACTTGCCCCTGCGGGTCGAGTCTCGTAAACTCGCCCCGCAGTACGTCGGTCCTTTTAAGATCGTCCGCATAATTAACCCCGTTACTGTTCGCCTGATTTGCTACGTTATCTGCCTCGGACCACCGCTAACCCTATGCCAGCATCAAATGATTTTCTAGCGGAGCTAAATAAAGGCTGGCCACGCCCTGGTATGTATCGGATAGCCAGAGATTGTAGGAGGTTTGCGTCCATGTCAGACGCAGCGGTCCATGGGCTGGACCGAATGCCCTCTGTGGAACCAGCCATTGCGGCACTGATAGTGTTCCCAGAAGAGGCGGTCTGGGCAGACGCCCATTGCCCTAGGCCACAATGCAGAGCAACAGACAATCTACTCTGTAAGGCTTATAGAGCGGCTGCCAGAGCAGTGCAAAATGATAATTTGCTGCCATGGCTAATGTTCGCGCAGTCGCAGGCAATGCTTGATGCAGAGGTCGACACCTCAATGAACGATGCATCGCTACAAGCCTTTGTGTTTATGACCCGTGAAATAGGTCGAGTAATGTCCCTTCTCACGGTGACTCAGCGTCAAATGTGGTTGGCCCAGTCACCCCTCCCAGACGCCACAAAAAGAACAATCAGGGACCTGCCGGTTTTTTCCCGGCAGGTCTTTATGGGAGGAATTACATCACAACGTGGAAGTCATGTACCATGACCATTTCTGGTATAAAAATCTGGCCCCAGAAGGTCCATCCATATTGAAGACCCTAATGGTCAGCCGAAACTCATCAAACATGTTTACCGTCGTAACCGTTCCTTTCCTATGATTGCCATTACTCCTGTTGTTGACTTGTGTAATTTTATCCTGCTAATGCAGAAAAAGTGACCATTTTCCCTGTCTGCCCTGGTGTATATTGTAAAGAATGGAAATTAGTCCCATCAATGTATCATTTATTCACTTGCTTTACTTGCTTACTGTTACAAAACCATCATGGGAAGATGCACATCATGCAAACAAGTACACATAATAGCAAAAACAAATGTGTGATGTAGGTTCATTATTTATATATAAAATTAATAGTAATCACAGAAACAAAATTTTAAGTGAAATGTTTGCATTTACCAACAGCCTTAAATAGGGATGGGAGGATATAAGATTTTATCTTTTATCGCAATAAAAGCACTCAAGATAATTTTATCGTGGTGAATTTCCATTATTGGGATAATCGTCAATATCCTCACATGAGCGTGAATATCCTCAGTGACTTGAAAACTCTATGCCACAACACCAGTTGGACTTTATTTTATTTAAAGAACAGACTCACACAATGTTGCTATTTTTTATTTAGCTGGGGGCGGAAGGGTATGTTTTCGGTGGTGTGGGTGAGTTTGTTTGTTTGTTAGTTTGTGGGCAGGATTACGTAAAAACTACCAGACCAATTTGTGTGTAGTATAGTATGTATGTGTAGTATGGGCCAAGGACGAACCCATTACATTTTGGAGTGGATTTGATCAGTGGTTTTCGAAATAATAAATATATACGCGTTTACAATGTTTTGCAATGGGGGCGCCGCCATGTTTAGTGATTTTGACCACTAGATTATGCCCCGGAGCATGAATAGTTTGCTCTTTCAGAAAAACTACATCTAGTCTGCTGGATACAACAGGAACAGCTCTATGTTCGACATTCGAGGAAAATATAAGGTAATAACCATATTATTTCTGAAAATCGTAGTATTACGCTACATTTTCTGTTCACGTGAAGTGGTCCCTTTCTCTGTGTTATTGGAAGCCTAGCCTAGTAGTTGATGTAACTGACTATTCGGGGGAGTATTCCAGAAAGCGGGTTCAGTGAAAATTTTGAGTTTGCTAACCCTGAGATTAATTCAATTCAATCTCATGGTTAGCAAACTCAGAGATTCCAGTAAACCCGTTTTCTGACATACCCCCCGATGTGATTGACCAGCGGAGTTCCGGTTAACGGATAGGCTATAGAAGTTCTTTCACCTATCTAACTAGCATTCTATCTGCCTATTCAAGCCATCATCAATTAACTGATAAGCTTAAATAGGCTAGCTAGTCAGGCAACCTCGCTAGCTAGAAGTAGCGAACTTGGGTGTACTGGCTTAGGAAGGTGACCAAAATAGTACCGTTATTACAACGGCGTTAGCTTCTAGGCTAGCTAGCCACACACCTTGTAGGCTTGTTACGCTTGGTAACGTTAGCCTAACCAGTATTAAATAACTTGAAAATGTATTGTGAAAGTGAATCAGAACTCTCATGGTTAATGTAGCCAATGTGGCTCCATTTTTTTTTTTTCTCACACAACAGAAAGGTAAAAAACGCTAGTTAGTTAGCTAGCTAAATATGGCCAATTGAACTCTGTTCACATCGTTAAAAGAACATTAGATGTACAAATTTTGATATAATGACATTAGCCTGGCTTCGCCAAACCCAATTCGAAAAAGGTTAATGGGGTTTGACTGGAAACTCGATTCATTTTGGATTTCCAAGGGGCCTTATCAACGACTGCAGACCAAAATTATTCTGCACGGAATTGAATAGACCTACAACCAATCTGAGCAATGAAACGTGGGTTAGTCATGTGGGTACAATCATCGTATTAGCCCTGCCTCATATTAGTTAAACGGTTGTGATTAACTGTTGTGATCAGATGGATAATGTAATGATGTACATACTATCAAATCAAATATTTGCTGTAGCTTAGTTATTCACTGTTGATTTTCATATATAGGACATAGTGGACTGATATTAGTTGTTGTTATTGTTCTTAATTCAGATATACACATTACATTGAGTTATTAATAGCTTTAAGGCTTTAAAAGGAGTAATTTGGTATTTTGCATCACAAGCCTTGTTATAAGGTTATTTTTGATCATATAACAGTTCATATAAAAATGGACAAACTTAAGATATTTGTGCTCATTGCTCATGTCACAGCTAAGTACACAATGGATCTCTGAGCATATATACAATATGCCCATAAAGATTAGTATATGGTTAGCTGAGATCTATATGGTTAGCTGTGACATGAGCAATGAGCAGTAATATCTCAAGAGTGCACAATCTGCCAAAATTTTTTATTTTGACATGGAAAATATTTACCCATACAAACTCTGTCTGCCCATGGTATGAGCTTCCCCTGCAAAGTCAGTAGTAAAAGCACTTCAATAATCCCAACAAATCTTCAAAACTAATTCCAACTGCTTATCAGTGTATACCTGATTTTACGGTACATGCATCAACATGCAGCATGGGTGGAGGGATGCGCTCTCCGAGCGACCTTTCTAGTTTATTTATCCTTTATTTATGCAGGGGGACCTTATAATTTATGATTACCTTATTTAAGATTGTTTGCGAATTGTGCATTTACAACACATAAGTAATTGAACCATGTGAATGCTTGGATATCAGGTTGATAGGTAGATTCTTTTTATTAATGGATTTTTTTCTCTCATTGTTATTACCTGCTGGGTGTTGGCGAGAGACTGAATCTGTCCGTGTTTGTTTTTCACTAAAAAGGATGTTCACAAAAAAAGATATGTGTCCTATGATGCAATAAAACTATTTGTGTCTTAACAAAATGTAAGGTAAAGTATGTTTTAGTGCCATTTTAAGAGTTTTAAGCATATTTTGATGATTATCGGGACAATATCGTGAATCGCAATTATTTTGGCCAGGATAATCATCCCATGCCTAGCCTCAAAAGACAGGAAATTAAATTGATCAGCCCTAACACTACCATTAGCCTGCTCTCCATCAAGGTGTATCAGCACAGAGCTTTGACAACTGCTATAGCCCTTACCCTATATGACATACTGTACTTCAAACACTCACCACTGTATTCACCACTGGGCAGATTACTTAAAGAAACTGTAAAGGTAAATCCATAATTGGCTTCAGACTATTATATGGGGTTATTTTGGTATGTATTAAGCATCAGCAACAGTATGAGAAATCAATTTTATTGCATTCTTGACCTATACCAATATGGAAATGTAATATACTGCAGTATATTTTTAATATATTGTGAAGATAATTTTGATATACTTACAATATACTGCAGCATATTCTTTTTCCATAGGGGTATCCGTCTATATATTTCCATCTATTCCAATGTGGGGATTAAATGGGTGGATGTGGGTATTACAAAAAGCATACATGTCTCAAAACGACCAACAGAATGAGGGGTCTTGTGTCGGGATCAGTTGGATTTAAATAGAGTTATGTTTGTAATTTTTTATGATCATTTTTAGGGGGTATCCACAACATAGTAATGGTGTAACATAGCTATATGAAAATCAGTATTTGGCAAGTTGTAGTCCATGGCAATTGTGGTCCACCAGTGAAATGGTTTTGAAATATACCCCAATATCAAGGTTATAAAATTGCTGTTTTACATTGGAGAGCTGACCAACGCAAACATGAAGAATAAATATAAACAGCAGCATGCAAATACAAACATTAAGAATATACCTCAGGTTAAACATTTTTTTCCTGAGGATTTTCTTCAAATGTAATACATAGCATAAAGTACCAGCATTGGGAGATGAGGCTCCAGGGTCTAACAGTAGGATACCTTTATGATCTGTGAAACCTTTCAATGATTGAGAATTTCTGCCATTCTTATGGTTTGGAAATAGCTCATTCCACAACTGGGGGCCAATGAGAAAAAGGGGTGCCAAAAGGATGTATAGCCTAACACCACAGCCAAAGGTTGCTGCACACAGAACTTTTGTGGGCCTGTAAGCTGTGATAATGGACTGTACTGTCAGCAGGAAAGAGCTGAACTCTTGACAGCCTGGTCGAGAGTATGTCAAAACTGAATTTTTTCTTCTGCAGAGAATTGTATGAGATGTTTGTGTGCTTTAATGTTGTCTTCACTTAATCTGTAATACAGGTTGTGTGAGATCATTGAGATCATAAAAAAATGGAAATGCAGCACTATCCAGCTCATTAGTCCACTCCAGTTTTCTCTGGCTTTTGATGGGTTCATTCTACCATATTCCAGTGTTTCCATAAATCTTGCTGGACTGGATAATGCATCTACAAGGTATTCTTGTCCTGAAACACCCTGTAAGCATTTTTTTTATTTGAAATGAAATCAAAAATATCAATTCACATGCTTGTCAAGAAGGAGGTACTGGAATACACGCCGATGACAAAAGGTACTAAACATAAAGACTCAGTGTGTCACATAAAAGAGGAGCTCAATGAGACAGTGTAAATGTCTGGAAAGCATCATTGCACAGAGGAACTGGATACATTATTTATAAGCGTAGCATACACCCTTTTCCGGAATGAATACTTATCTCATACATCCTTCCCACTTATACAGCTAGATATTTTAATAAAGAAATTCAGGCTAAGTACCTTGCTCCAAGGGTAAAACAGTGGTGCCCCATCTGTAATTTGCACCAATCACCAGTGAGGTACAGTCCATGCTTCAGAACCACTACACCACAGTCCAACCCATCCTGCTTTCTTTCAATACTGGGAGGGAAATGGAGGCAGCCTGTGGTGCCCATGACTCTTGTACAGTGAGCCCCCAACACAGGACCTTCCCAGTGAAACTAATGAAACATCATGGTATTCTCATGAGAACGCAACCGATCTTCATTATGTGGCCCACAGTGTACCATTGTATTCTACACTATCTTATAGCAAATGCTGAAAATGGGTTTGCTGTTCCATTTAAAAATGCAAGTGCCACTGGTAGTCCTGTGGGCAGTAGTATGACAGTCTTGAAATGCCCAGAAGCAAGTATCAGTGGTGGAACTGCACTGCTTTTGACCGTACACACAGTCTCACTGGAATACCCAACTCTAGCGCTGTTTTTCATTTTACTGAGCACTCTGCCCATGTGACTTTCTGCCATTCTGCTCATTTTGGCCTTGTCCTTTTTGCAAACTATGTGCAAACAGCAAACATTCTTTAACCCCAAACGTAAATCTATGGTTCTTTTATTATCTATTAAATACAATACGTTAAAAACAAACAAAAAAAAAGTTTTCAACATACAAAAATGCCAAGTTACTCATGCATGTTTATAAAAAACTAGCAAAATGTAGGCCTACCATTGAAAGTATGTATATCAAAATGAGGCCAAGTTACAGCAGAGATGGACATCCAGGGGACAGAAAGTAAAAGTCCTACCATGTGTTTCTTCCCCCCAGACTCAGCCAGTTGAATTCACTAATTAGTTCTACCTCCTCGCTGAAATTATTATATATAAATTATTGGCAGTGAATACACAACCTCCAGTGTAAAACAAAGTTCCACCACTCTAGTTTACAGTGAACCCCTGAGTCAATGATGTGAATAAGGGAAAACTATTACTGCTCAAGTCCCAGGAGGCTATTTGAAAAAGTCTACCTTGGTGTCCAAAAATCTATCCAAAATGGATAATTGTGCATCACAGGAGATACTATAATATTCAACAGATATATTGTTTTCACTCTGTCATGGTTATCGGCAGCCTCTGTTGTTTCTGTGGTCGTTATTCGATTTGGTGTCGTCGGGACGCTCTATCTGATTTTTTCCGCCTCTATTCCGGTTTTCGGATCTCGCCTGGCTATTATTCCTAACACCTGTTTTGGGTTTCCTGCCGGTTATAAATAGCCCAGGACTTCCGCCTTCCGGCACTTCGATATTGTCTTGACTATTTTGACAACGAAGTCGGTAAGGTATAGGAATTCGGTCACTGCATTTCTGGTTTGTACAAATAAGAAGTCCGGTTATTATTCCCTCGGCGGAAGGGTATGTTTTCGGTGGTGTGGGTGAGTTTGTTTGTTTGTTTGTTTGTGTGTTTGTTTGTTTGTGGGCAGGATTACGTAAAAACTACCAGACCAATTTGTGTGTAGTATAGTATGGGCCAAGGATGAACCCATTACATTTTGGAGCGGATTTGATCAGTGGTTTTTGAAATAAATATAAATAAATACGCGTTTACAATGTTTTGCAATGGGGGCGCCGCCATGTTTAGTGATTTTGACCACTAGATGGTGTCAGGCAGTGAGGCAGTGAAACGTGGGCAGCAACTGAAGCCCACAAATAGTTTTTCTATTTTTGTGTAATAATTTTGGCCTTTTCGTTTAGTAAATAGAATATAAGCCTCACATTGCCCATTCTTCTAGTCCTCAACTAGTCCTCAACTTTAAAGTTTAAAACCCCGGAGCATAACTAGTTTGCTCTTTCAGAAAAACTACATCTAGTCTGCTGAACACAACAGGAACAGCTCTACGTTCGACATTCGAGGTACTTGGAAAATATAAGGTAATAATAACCATATTATTTCTGAAAATCGTAGTATTACGCTACATGTTTCTGTTCACGTGAAGTGGTCCCTTTCTCTGTGTTATTGGTAGCCTAGCCGATTTGGTTAGTTGATGTAACTGACTATTCGGGGGAGTATTCCAGAAAGCGGGTTTAGTGAAAATTTTGAGTTTGCTAACCCTGAGATTAATTCAATTCAATCTCAGGGTTAGCAAACTCAGAGATTCCAGTAAACCCGTTTTCTGACATACCCCCCGATGTGATTGACCAGCGGAGTTCCGGTTAACGGATAGGCTATAGAAGTTCTTTCACCTATCTAACTAGCATTCTATCTGCCTATTCAAGCCATCATCAATTAACTGATAAGCTTAAATAGGCTAGCTAGTCAGGCAACCTCGCTAGCTAGAAGTAGCGAACTTGGGTGTACTGGCTTACGAAGGTGACCAAAATAGTAACGTTATTACAACGGCGTTAGCTTCTAGGCTAGCTAGCCACACACCTTGTAGGCTTGTTACGCTTGGTAACGTTAGCCTAACCAGTATTAAATAACTTGAAAATGTATTGTGAAAGTGAATCAGAACTCTCATGGTTAATGTAGCCAATGTGGCTCCATTTTTTTTTTTTCTCACACAACAGAAAGGTAAAAAACGCTAGTTAGTTAGCTAGCTAAATATGGCCAATTGAACTCTGTTCACATCGTTAAAAGAACATTAGATGTACAAATTTTGATATAATGACATTAGCCTGGCTTCGCCAAACCCAATTCGAAAAAGGTTAATGGGGTTTGACTGGAAACTCGATTCATTTTGGATTTCCAAGGGGCCTTATCAACGATTGCAGACCAAAATTATTCTGCACGGAATTGGATAGACCTACAACCAATCTGAGCAATGAAACGTGGGTTAGTCATGTGGGTACAATCATCGTATTAGCCCTGCCTCATATTAGTTAAACGGTTGTGATTAACTGGGAATCAGTTTGAACGGGTGCTACCAGACTGATATGGGAGTGAAACAGAATGTGAGGTCACGTGATCAGGCTGGTGATGCTAGGCTAGAATGTCATAGGTAGCTGCCTGGCAAGGCTAGTCAAAGATATAGTGGGAGACTGTAGGCCTGGAGCACCTGCAGTTAGATACAGATTGACATTGGGCTTTTGCTGTAAATATATCTATATATATATATATATATATATGCACTGAGCTATTGTTGTCATACATAGCCTACATAGGCTACAGGACACAACTGAATTGAAGTGCAATTGAATTTAGTGTTTTTATTTCATAATCAATGTTAATATATGCTAGCCATAGTTGGATCAGATGGATAATGTAATGATGTACATACTATCAAATCAAATATTTGCTGTAGCTTAGTTATTCACTGTTGATTTTCATATATAGGACATAGTGGACTGATATTAGTTGTTGTTAATTCAGATATACACATTACATTGAGTTATTAATAGCTTTAAGGCTTTAAAAGGAGTAATTTGGTATTTTGCATCACAAGCCTTGTTATAAGGTTATTTTTGATCATATAACAGTTCATATAAAAATGGACAAACTTAAGATATTTGTGCTCATTGCTCATGTCACAGCTAAGTACACAATGGATCTCTGAGCATATATACAATATGCCCATAAAGATTAGTATATGGTTAGCTGAGATCTATATGGTTAGCTGTGACATGAGCAATGAGCAGTAATATCTCAAGAGTGCACAATCTGCCAAAAATTTTTTATTTTGACATGGAAATGCTACAAGTAAAACAGGTTGGTCACATTTCCATAAGCAGGACATTAAAAAACAAGGGAAAATATGCGTGAACCTATGGGTTGCCAACCTGACAGCTTTATTGTATTTAGTGTCATCATTAAGGCAAAATAACGTTATTTATGTTATTAATCAAAATTAGAATGCAGGAAGCATAATGAACTTCGGATGAAGCTTGAACATGAGTTCATTGGTTCATTGCATAATGAAACGAAATTTGTTAAACAAGCAGGCTAATTTGGCGTTTTCTAAGGTGAGATGGAAGCCATTGGGAGCTTATTCTCAGCTATTGCAGGTGCTTTTAATGAAATTTAACCGCATATATTTTGTAAACAGCACTGTCAGGAATTACCGGGAACTTAGAATGGTTAGTCCGAATAATATTGATCATAGGCTACTATTGATCCATTTTGCCTATTCCTTGATCGCACTAAACACGCACGAGCATGTCTGTTCACGAGCATGTCTGTTTCGCCATCATATAAGCAATCCGCCAAGGTGGAAAAGCAGGCTTTTAAAGGGAATGGGATATGACATTTTGATTGGTTTATTGCATGTCACGCCCAAGACACACCTATAATTAATGAAGAGACGAGGTTCAGCCCATTTGCACCCTGCGCTGTGCTTAGCGCCCAGAAAACACTACATTATAATTGCAAAACTGGACTGTTTTGATGTCATATGAGTGTAGGGACAACAGGAACTACAATTCCATACAGTCCACAGGAGGCTCCTCCTCCACGTTGGAAGTGACATAGGACGTTGTACCAGTTGTGATTTCCGCACTGAAACGTGATACTGCACAATGCGCGACTGGCAATAAAGTTTATAATAGGGGCAACACAGCCAGTTCAGTTCTTCCCAGTTGTCCGCTCAACTCGACAGGGCCTTCACTGTCTCGTCTCAAGGCCCCGTGCGGCCTGCACACCCGGGGTTAGAGCCCTCGCTCCACAAGGAAGCACGGTCGTCCATGACACCGATCCAACTGAGCGAGGCGGGCTCATCTTCTCCCGGCTATCGGCCACGGAGGACCGGAGACGAGATGCAAGGAGCACCCGGTGGTCAAGAAGAACCACCACATGCAGCCCCTGATCCTGTAGCAGAGCACCGCCGATGAGTCCCCAAAGAGGCAAGCGGTCTGCAGTAGGATGACGTTGCATAGTTCGGGAGAAATAATGCGACCAGTACCATTATCCACCCCTATGAACTGCAACCCTGACGACGAAATAAACCTGTTCCAGGGACCCAAGATGAGGTGGACGGTTCCCCTATCTATCACAACACTATGAACTGCAATCACAGGATTGGGCGACAGGATTTCCCCTTTTCATTGTGAGTGCGATCCAACGGAGAAACCATCAAAAAGACTTTAATTCAAGTAGGGCTGTAACATGGGCAATAGCGTATTAGTTAGAAACCGCAACATGTTTGTGACTGGATGTATGTAACTGCTATTGAAAGGTTAATGTGTGTTCTGTGAAAGTTTGTGTTACCGTTTTACTTTGGATGGTTTTAAGCCATCCACCGCGCTGCGTTAGGTTTAATGCATCACGCACAGAACGTATCTTGCATGTGATCTGTCTTTAAACACTAACCAGCCGTAATATTAACACTGCACGCTGATCTCAATGCATGCGCATTGATAAGCTTACGGCTATCCCCTCTGTGTATGGTATGTTCATGCGCCACCATTAGCTAGCTCCAGCGAAAGCTAGTTTCAAACCTCCCTCCATTTTAGTTTCTTTGTTCTCTCTGAACATGTGGCCGAGGCAACCCCCCACAAGCAGGAGAACACACACACACACACACATAGTTTGTTGTACATTATAGTAGTGAATCGTGCTTTGCTCTGTTTGGTACTTTGTGTTCAATAAACTATTACATTTATCCAAGATTGCCTGTATTAATGTTGCTCTTGTGGTGAACTGAATCAGCCAATGCTAATCGCTGGGATTCCCCAAAATGCCTTCACCTTTTAGCTGGATCGTTCATATTAATTCGGTATCAACTGAGTACATAATATTGTGATTTTGCTAAGACAATTATTAATGTGTAATTTTATTGGTAATTAATTTAATTATTAATTTAAGTTACCCATTTTTAGTTAGTATATTCTCTTTTGAGAATAATATATAAATTTTATGAGACTGATTTATACGACACTATGCCACCAGTTGTATAAGGATGGTAGTGGCGTATCGCAGTACATGTCCCCTACATTTTTGGTACCCCGTGTATAGATTTAATTGAATATTCCCTACATGAGCATGAGAGCCAAGTAAAACTGAATCATTAGAATGCCATACCTTCAACCTAATTTAGGAAAATAATGATGATATATTTAACTACAAATCAACAGTTTTGGCTCATAAAACGCACTTTTGCATCATTTTCAAGTGGGAATTACTATCTTTTCATCAGTATCGAGGGGTAGATATATATGGGTCCAAAATATGTCATAAAATTGATACAATTTGTTTTGTCCATTATAAAGCAGATATATTTGCCCCTTCTGATGGTTTAAGATAAAAACATTGCTATCACAGTGTTACATACACCTAAATATGTAGCCTAATCACTCACTCTTGTACCTCAATAAAACATCACTTTTACCTGTACTCTACAGTACATATACTTTTGCTCCGGGATTGCATTTTTCTGTAGTTTTTTTTTTTTCCATTCATAATGACTCCAAGGAAATACATACCACACATCAGCACACAGTAAACTGGAATGAGCATTTTCCATGCCCGAAGTGACAAGTATATACACCATAGCCTATATTATGAAAATAAAATAGAGTATTCCACCATCTGCAAAATACTGCCAAGTGTTCTGTCTTCAATGAAAATCAGTAGCCTCCATCATACATAAAATGAACAATTGCACTACAGTATGTAAAATGCACTCAAAATGCAAAAATAACAATTGGCCTATCAATCATACTGGACAACAGTGCTTGAGTGGAAAAACTAACGTACGTATGTAGCCAGTGAGACCAACCGCATTTTAGAAGCAGTACTACTTACATGTCGGGAAGGGAAAGCTCCAATCGAGGAATGCGTTTTCTGTAGAGCTTGCGCAATAATACACTGTTAAAACGAAAACTGCTGTTAGGCTGGGCTGTAATTCCTCAAAGCACCCAATAATCTGTATCCGTCTAAATTACAGTATTCATTTTTGTCTGAAATGATAAACTACAGCTTTAAGAAAACCCCATAAATTTTGACGCAGTATTTTTTAAAAGGGTAGCCTCTTGCGAAAACCTCAGCTTCTCCAGTTACACTGCAGTGCAATAAAATATGCTATTAATAGCCCAAAGCATTTACGACCCTCCTCTCGCCACAGCCACAGACTGTAAAATGCATAAAATGCACCGTTAATACACGCTAAGAAAATCATGTTCACGTATAGAAACAATATATTTTTAAAATGTTGTACAAATAGGCATTCGCCGTTTTCCCTTGCTTACTGTACTATATACAGTACCTGATGCACTTTCACAATGTTTTTCTCCAATATTTCTCGTATAAATATGTTTAGGAAACCCAGTATTTACCAGTATATTCATCTACAGCTGTTTTCTGATTAACCCTGAAGAGTTTACCTTGTTATAATTCGCCAAAGTCCCGTACAGTCGACATTTCCACAGCGACCACCTATCGCACTTAGGGCTGAAATACATTGCTGTTGTTGTGTAAAACCACACGCGCGTTTAAAAAAAAATCTATTTAAATACATTAGGCTACTTATGTTATGATTATTATGTATATACTGTATGTGATTATTCTGAAATAAATGTATTCTTTTGCAAATTTCAGAATGATACAGCTTCTTCAATTCGAAGTTTAATGTGCAGGGAATATTTTAGATATTGACATTGAAATAAAACTAGTAGAAACTAGGTGGAAATTGCCCCTGGAGGGACAAAGTAAATAGAGTTAAATTGCCCTACAGGTCCGTTGCCAGCATTGCAATGGCTGACCTTGTGCTGTTGGAGGAGTTGGCTGAGAACAGAATGCATCTTTAGGATCACGCAAAAGCAATTTCTTGGCTGAGAGTGATGTTTGGCTGGTTAGTCGTTTCAGGGTTTTTTATGAAATTGCCAACCTGCCCAATGTTGGTGCCGTAAGGCTGTCACGTCCCATGCCTCCACGTCTTAGTCTATTTCAGTTTTTTCTGTAATTTTCTGTATTGGTGTTCCGTGTTTTCCCTTTCTCCCCATTTCGTGTCTCCGCTTCCCCGCACCTGAATTGTGTTTCCTCGTGTTTCTTCTCACCTGTTCCTCGTTGTCTCGTCATTAATCTGGCATATAGTCTCCCGTGTTTCTTTGTTCTGTGCCAGATCGTCTTGTGCCCTGCCTCTGTGCTTGTGTATAATTATTTCCAGCGTTTATTCCTGCCTGCTCCCTGCCTACTCCTCGTTCCTGTTTCCAGTCCTGTGTTACCTGTTCAGTTCCTGTTCTCCTGCCTGGTCTGCCTGTTCCTGTCCAGCCCTGCTCCAGTCCTCCTGCCCGCCTGCCCTTCCCCGTCCTAGCCCTGCTCCTGCCCTGTGCCCTCCTGTTCCCCAGCTCTGACGGATTCCCCGGTTCTGTTCCCCTGCCTGCTTTTGCTTATTCTGCATTGCCCTGTTTGATGGACACTGACCCCTGCCTGGAACTGACCACGTACCTGCCCTGCCTGTATTGCTCTGCTTTGCTGGACATTGACCTTTTTGTGTAGACCTTGAATAAAGCCTATTCCCATTACTTTTGGTGTCTGTGAGTGGTTCCGATCAGTTCTCATAACAGTAGGCTACTGCACAAACGTAGCCTCAAGGCTCCATCCGAAGATACGTTTGCAAAATATGAATAGAAAGGGCTGTCACATCTGTGCAGCTCATACGTCATGCGAAATGTAGGCTTACATGTAAATGTAACTAACATTTCCTGGTGAACATAACGGCGCAGACTAGCACAACGTCACAAATCAAAAACCCAATGTATCTGCTTTTATTGCAACACAAAATAACAATCATTAGGCCTACAAATTCATACAGATATTCTGCCCTAATTTTTTTCACCAAAACAGTTAATGTATATTCAGTTTTCCCGGATAATTTCAAAAACATTTACGTAACAACATTTCAGTGGACTTTTGTCATTTAGCCAACTGCTTTCTTTTTTAAATTTTTTTTATTTGTTTCTGATTTTTCCCCATTTTTCTCCCAATTTAGTAGCCAATTGAACCCCTAGTCTAATTCAATTTCCCACCGTGTAGCGACCGCTAGAGAACCACCGCTACACAACCCTGTCAACCGGTAGTAGGAAGGAGGTCGCCACGTCCTCTACAGGGCGCGACTCCTCGAGCTCCTGACCGTGAATCCAGCTCGCCCAGGGCCGCTATGCGTGCAGCGATTCTCTCCGAGCCCCTCCCCCCACCCACCCGGAAGCAGCCGCCAATTGCTGCTCCCACAGGGCGCCGGCCATGCTCGGATCTGGCAGGACCCGGGCGCGAACCCCGATCCTCAGAGCACAACTGCACCGACTGAAAGTCGGCGCTCTTACCGTTGTACCACGCGACGGCCACCAACTGCTTTCTTGTATTAATTTATAGTGACTTAAATGTAATCAATTGTTTTATTGCATGACGAACCTATACACGTGACGGTCAAATATTTACTTAAAACTAAACTAAATAAAAATAACACACACACTGCACCATTAGGCCTAGATTTTGACAGTCGATAATAGTAAGGAGGGCAAACCGGTGCTTTAGAACATAGACAGCATAGCAGTAAATGCACGTGAACTTGACAATACATTTCTGACAATACATTACTATGTTGTTTAGCCTACTTTTTATCTTAATTGCAGTCGTGATAAAACATACAAGAAGTGCTAGTGTGTTGTTTGCCTTTTTTGATCGCCGTACGAGGCTAAATGACACATCGACAAACCAATAGCATTAACCCATAAAAAATTCTAACGCTACCTGTTCAATCGAATGGTTACGTGAAAAGTAACGTTAGGCTACTCACTCATTTGAAGGGCATCCGACGAGCAATCTCCTTCAAATTCAGAAAATATAGCCAGTCCATCCAGTCTCTCCTGTCCTATGCTGCTCCTAGTTCTAGTTCTTGAATAATTCTAATTTAGAAAATGCCGACTGTTGCGACTAACGTTACATGCAATGTCATATACAACAGCAGTGCACATAGTGTACACCATGGCCTACACACCTCACCGAAGGTAGACATTACCGAATGGTGTTCCACAGTAGGCTAAGCATGCTGACCGTTTTGAGATGGCTGAGTTGCGGCTGCTTCGGCACTTTAGCAACTTCACTACCTTTTTCTCCTTGTCCGTTTTGTGTTTATAAGGCATTTTGATTTGCTTAGTTGTCGCAAGGACTCTTTTCTCACTAGCTAGCTGACCTTAAAATGTCGCTGCCAAAACTAGCGAACAGTTAGGCTACATAATTCTGCGTCATCACATGATAAAAATGGACACGACATTGGACAACAACATACTCAGACATTTCCCAGCATATCAGAAAATAGCACTAATACCAAAGAAATTTACCACAAATGATTTCATTGAATAGATTACAATGTTATCTGTAGAATAGGCATATAGGCCAAGTCTAAGTTTGACATGATGAGACTATTGTACAAAGAAAATGTAGTAGGCTAACCATGACACAGATGAGTTTGCTTATTTAAGGATATATAAAGCAGACTCTCTTGATAGAATTCTATGTTTGAAACGCAGAAGTATGTCACACTGCGACCATACTACTGGAGTAGGCTAATGCGCGCAGCAGGGGGTTCTTATCTGCTGTGTTCACTGGATGCTACTGTTTTTTATAGGTCAACAAGTGTATTGCCTTTATCTCATAACGTGGCATGATAACGGGCCGCATAGTGTTCCGAATTACGGACATAGAAAAAATTCTATATTTTTTTATGATAGATTTTCTTTTTGGATGGGCCTTCATAAAGGTGGACGGGCCCAGGCCCGTCAGGCCCAATGCTGGCAAGGCCACTGATTGAGAGACATTACATTACATTACAGGCATTTAAGCAGATGCTCTTATCCAGAGCGACTTACACAACTTCTTATTACACCTTGTTACATTTATCCATTTATATATACAGTGCCCTCCACTATTATTGGCACCCCTGGTAAAGATGAGTAAAAAGGGTTATAGCAAAATCCACTAGATCCTCAAAATCTAGCTGTCTGACAAGGTCTGACTCGTGAAAATGAGCTGAGATGTGTTTGGCACATGCTACTCCGCAGCTCATTTTTTATTCTGCCTAAAAGGGAAAATGTCCGCTCACCCTGGCAGTTTGTCACTGTCAAAGTTAGAAAAATCCGAAGTGCCATGAAAACATTGAGGAACACTGACTGCAGATTAAGTGCCTGCAACGTCTCAAGCAATTTAGTTGGTTTACTTCTCACCCTCAGAGTCAAACATGAAAGACTTGAATTGGATGAGTTTGTTGGCAAAGTTCATGTCCAGGTCTCATGGATATGTACAGTGACTGTAACATGTTAAAAAACTCGTCAGCCAAGGTGTTAACACCAAGTAAGTTAAGTGAATGCGCTCCGCAAGGCACATACTCTATCAGAGGGTTTTTTGTTTGTAGGGTTTTTTCCTGACATGTTGCTTGCATTGTCATATGACTGACCTCAGGTCCAACCCAAGGCCCTCAACCATCAAAGTCACAGTCTGCTAAACTTTTACCAGTGTGGCTCTCAATTAGCTCAAAGCCCAGGAATCACTCCACCACATTCCCGTTGCTGTTAACAAACCGGAATATGAATGTCAATTGGCCCACATGTGACAGGTCTGGGGTGGAGTCAACAATTATTGAAAAATATTTGGCATCCCGAATGTCATCTGCTATTGTTTGGCGAGTTTTCTAACCCATTAGCTAAATGAGTTCTTCACATATTGTCGATGAAAAGAAGGACACTGTGCCTCTTCCTTTTCCGCCAAACTTTTTCATATGTTCAGCTAAGAATGGGTCAAATTGTGATAGCAATTCTAGGATGCCAAGGAAATCACCGTTATGGATTGACACAAACCGTTCATCAATTCCCCTAAACGCAAGTCCTCTTTCACCCAAGAACTTGATCACTGCTACAACTTTTCAAAATATCCCTCCAGTATTTACGTTCCCCATCAAGTTGCTGCATGAGATCTGCATCTATAGCACTGCCCTTTGTCTGCTGGTGCAAGGCAAGCATGCATGATCTGTGTTCTGCACCCTTTTCGTGTTCCCCTATTCTTTCAGAGTGCTTCCAGTCACTAAACCCCTGACTAAAGCCACCAAGCTTGCTGGAGAACAGTTTGCACACAACCTGTTGAGGGTGAATACAGTAGCCACTGTCTAGAAACCTTCTGCCCATTTGGCAATATACAGGTCAGAAGTTCATTGTTGAAACTTCTAGTCTTTCCACCAAGCGCGCTATCTCGGACTGAAGCTGGGTATTTTTCACTGTGGTTTTGGAAGGGGACTGCTCCTCTTTCAATAAGCAATGACTTAACAATGTCACTGGAAGTGCTTTGCCATAATGCAGGGTCAGTGACCTCATAGCACCAGAAATGGCTAGGTTGCTGATTTGATTCTTGTGAACTGCCCAACTGCTCCTGAGGTGGAAATGATGGTTCTTGTATACCATTAGCTGTTGAGGGTTCACCTTCAAAGGATGGCTCTGGGGGAGTGACAACATTACTGGAAACTGAACTAGTGCTAGTTCCTTCCTCACAGCTGACAATAGTGCTGCTGTCATCATTATTACTATCAGAGGGTTTTTGAAAGAAGTTAGCAATGAGTCGAACACATTGAAGCAAAACTGCCTCTCTTGCCTCCTTTTCTTTTTTGGCTTTCCTTTTGGAAGCACCACTATTCCAACGTTTGTGGTCCATATTTCAGAACTAGTATGCTATTTATATGAATACACTGTAGTTATAGCATATGGGTCATTCCGTGTCAAATCAACCAGTTTTCTGAAAAGTTACTGTATGAACCTCTCAGATTTTGATGAAACTCCATCATAATAATCCATTGTGTGACAAATGAACACACACCAAAAATAGCCTCCGAGATATGGCCTCCTGAAATTTGCTCAAAACCTCCGTCTTTCGCGCTTGCGAGTTGTGAAAATGCGCGAATGTGATTCTTTTGAATTTGGAAGCTTATAACTTAGGATTGGTAATAGCTATAGAGCTGAAACCTGGTATCCTAACTTACTTTCTTCCGTATTGCATGACTGGCCTCAGATTACTTGTACCGCCTTCCCTTTTCAAGTTATATGCACCCAAAGTAGACACTTTGTTCAGTCGCACATGTTTTTGGTGATATTCGAGGTCACCCTGTGCCCATACGAGTAGACATATACATCCCATATCACAGATGTATTATCTATAGGTGTATGTCTATGGTCACAACCAAGTACATGCTAATCAATTCATTTTTAAAGGAATGACATCCATCCAAATTTGGGTCCAGGTCAAAAAAGTCAAAAACACAACCGTCCGTCTTGTCAATGGATCACCATGTGGACAGTTAAACAGGTTTTTAGACATTTGTGCTAATTTATTAAAAATCAAAATGTTAAATATCATATGTACACAAGTGTGCACACCCTTTGATATGACACCCAAAAGTGAGCTGAGGTGCATTTTGTTTCCACTGATAATGCTTGAGATGTTTCTACAACTTAAAAGTCCACCTGTGATAAATTCAATTGATTGGACATGATTGGGGATTGCCAACACCTGCCTATATAAGGTCCCACAGTTGACAGTGCATGTCAGAGCAAACTCCAAGCCATGGGGTCAAAGGAATTATCTGCAGACCTCAGAAACAGGATTGTGTCAAGGCATAGATCTGGAGAAGGGTATGGAAAAATCTCTGCAGCTTTACAGGTCCCAAAGAGCACAGTGGCCACCATCATTCGTAATTGGAAGAAGTTTGGAACCACTAATAATCTTCCTAGACCTGGCCGCCCGGCCAAGCTGAGCAATCGGGGAAGACGGGCCTTGGCCAGGGAGGTGAGCAGGAACCCGAGGGTCACTCTGACAGAGCTCCAGCGTATTCTTGTGGAGATGGGAGAACCTTTCAGAAGATCAACCATCCAGGCAGCACTCCACCAATCAGGCCTTTATGGTAGAGTGGCCAGACGGAAGCCCCTCCTTAGTAAAAGTCACATCACAGCCCGCTTGGAGTTTGCCAAAAGGCACCTAGAGGTCTCTAACAATGAGAATCAAGATTCTCTGGTCTGATGAAACCAAAATTGAACTTTTTGGCCTGAATACCAAGCGTCACATCTGGAGGAAACCAGGCACCGCTCATCACCTGGCTAATACCATCCCTACAGTGAAGCATGGCGGTGGCAGCATCATGATGTGGGGATGTTTTTCAGCAGCGGGAACGGGGCAACTAGTCCTGATAGAGGGAAAGATGAATACAGCTAAGTACACAGAGATCCTTGAAGAAAACCTGCTCCAGAGCGCTCTGGACCTCAGACTGTTGGCAATCCTCAATCATGTCCAATCAATTGAATTTATCACAGGTGGACTTTTAAATTGTAGAAACATCTCAAGCAGTATCAGTGGAAACAAAATGCACCTCAGCTCACTTGTGGGTGTCATATCAAAGGGTGTGCACACTTCTGTACATATGATATTTTACATTTTGATTTTTAATAAATTAGCACAAATGTCAAAAAACCTGTTTTCACTTTGTCATTATGGGCTATTTTATGTAGAATTTTGAGACAAAAAAATGAACTCAATCTATTGTAGAATATGTCTGTAACGTAATAAAACGTGGAGAAGGTGAAAGGGGTGTGCAGACTTTCTGGCTTGACTGTATTACTGTGGCGTACCACGCAAGAAAACAGGCATCTGTCTGTGGCTTTTCCTACCAAGAAATGTCTTATATACCTGCCTGACAGAGAAAATTATGTTTCTTGAAATTCAAAAGATTACTTTTTTTCATTAGCTGAACAACCAACAAAGGTTTCTGATAAGTCAGTGAAATGACTTGGTGGAGACTATGCATAGGCCACACCCCATCGATGGGGAGGAGAAAAAAAGACCTTGTAAGAGCTGTCGACAATTTGCATGTGAACATTAGCATTATCTACTTCCGTGGATCTAAAAACAGACGGTCTATGGAAAAAATCAATGGGGTTTTCCTTAATCTTTAAGTATGGATTGGGTCTCTTATATATGCGTTAGTGTATGAAAAAATATAGCTTTTGGCATTTTTTTTTATGTTTCACAAAACTGCTAGCTAATAAGCTCTCAATGAGGTTTTTATTCCCACAGCCACAGCATCCCATGTTTTGAACTAATAGTAGTTTTGAACTAATAGCACTAATAGTTAGCTAGCTAGTAGCTTTGATTTAAGCATCATGACTATGGCATGGTTTTAACATTTATTCAACCCACTGTAGCTAGCTACCCTTTTATCTTATACCCCTTTCGCACAGACGACCTGCAAGCAAATGCCACCTAACTAACTAGCTAGTTAGACAGCTGAGTTTTACGCCGATAGCTAGTTAACTAGCTGACTTTTTAGTGCAGCTAATTTGGTTGTAAGGGCAGCTAGCTGGCAAAAATGGCCAGCTAGTTAAAATAAAGGGATAGCTAGTTACGGTAAGTCAAATAACGAATGGCTTGCAGCTTGTATCATGTATCATGTCACAGCATATTGTAGCGTGCCAACCAGTGGCTCAGTTGTACAGAAGCACTGTACTCCCCGAGAGGCTCTCGGCTCTCGTTTTAAGCATGCACTGTATGTACCAAGGGGCCCAGGTGTTACGCTCGATGCATGCACTGAGGGGCCTGAGGGCCCTATTGGTCAACTCACACTGTAAGCACCCAGGGGCCCGGGGGCCCTAGTGGTCAGCTCACGCTTTAAGCACAGAGGGGCCTCACATTGTAAGCGCTGCGAGGCCCGGGGACCCTAGTGGTCAGCTCATGCTTTAAGCCCGGAGGAGCCCAGGGGCCCTAGATCACTCTTTAAACGCCAAGGGGCCTGGGGGCCCTCACTCTGTAAGCGTTGAGGGGCCCAGGGGCCCTAGTGGTCAGCTTACGTTTCAAACACCAAGGGGTCTGGGGGCCCTCACATTGTAAGTGCCGAGGGGTCTGGGGGGCAGTAGTGGTCAGCTCACGTTTTAAACACCAAGGGACCCGGGGGCCCTCACATTGTAAGCGCTGAGGGGTCAGGGAGGCCCTAGTGATTTATTGACGCTATAAGCACCCAAAGGCCTAGTGGTCAGCTTGCGCTGTGCACACTGAGGGCCCTGGCATTCAACTTCCTTTGGAAGTCTTGGGCCACGCACCGCGCGTGGCCTGAGGCTTCGAGGCCCACTGGCAGTCCGAGGCCCCGGGGCACTGGCCCCATTGGCCTGGTCTATAATCCAGGTATACAGCTCCCTTCATCTAGGCCTACAGTCAGTAAGTAAATAGGATGGTTTTGACTCAAAAAAGTTCAAAACCTTGTCCAGTGAATATTGCATTTATTGTTTTTCAAATAGCCTAGGCCAGGGGTAGGGAACCCTGGTTCTGGAGAGCCGCAGGGTCTGCTGGTTTTAGTTGTTACTCCCCACTTAATTGATCAATTAAAGCAGTTGATTACACAGTTAACTCACCTCGCCTGGTTTCTTTGGTTTAAGTAGTTGCTGTATTTAAGGTGAAAACAAAAACCAGCAGACCCTGCGGCTCTCCAGGACCAGGGTTCCCTACCCATGGCCTAGGCTATAGTTCCCGGGATTCGCTGTGCATAAGGTTTTTTCGATAGCCTACAGTTAAAAAACGGAGATTCATTTAAATTTCACCACATTAACCCCTCCCTGTCTGCCTGTCTCTGCACGTGCATGGCTTATTTGTTTTTGGTGGGAGGGGCTTAGGACAGAGGAGAGAAGCAGGGGGTGTTTTTGACTTTTTTTTGCCTTGTATCTTTTCAAATTCTTGTTGGTTCTTGGAAATTCCTCCAGACTTACCTTGTTACATCCGCCGTTTCCCTTCAGTCCACCTTCCTTTCGTTCTCCCTGTTTTCCCCATTCCTCCTGTTCCATGTCATGTTTTTCCGTTTACCTTGTCTGTCCGTTCTTTGTTGTGCAGGCTGGGCTTGGCTCCCCGATTTGTTCCTCGTTATCACCCAACCTATCACTCGCCCCCTCTGCTCGCATTCCTCACTCACCTTAATTATTCCTCATGCTTCACACCTTGTTTTCCCTTTATTTAAGTTCCACTCTTTGTTTGTCTCGTCGCCAGTTTGTTCCGTCTGTTTGCCTTGTGCTCAACGTGTTTGGCCTCTGTGTATGATTTGTGCATCTAACCTGTTTGTTTATCTGTGATAGCCTAGGCCTACTTTTTTATTTTTTTTATAGTGTTTATATAACAATTGAAAGTACTATGTGCACAACCTTCACTATTGTTGTTATTGTAACTAATGAGGTGTAATCCACACCAGTTAATTATTTTTTGCTGTATTGTATATTAACGTGTTACTTCAATTTTGACGTATGGTTATGTGGTAGCCTATAACCATTGCTTGACCACGTCTCTGTATTGGACCCGCCTCTCTAGTTACCTAGATGCGCATGTGGGTTGTTCACTGGTTTTTCTTCATACCTGACGAAGACCTTCTGGTCGAAACGTTGGGTCTGTGTCTCCATTAAACACTGATCGGGGGGCATTCATCAACAGTGTGCAGGTAATTCATTTTTCTCATTCACTCTAGACAACGCATTTTTCCAAGCATTATCCGATATCTCCACTCCCAGTTCCTCCCCCCACTCCATTCTTATTTTGTCAAGTGATAGTTTTAAAAGACATAATTTAATTTAAAATGGTAGATATGAGGTAGGAATGAGCCTGTAATTTAACCTCTAAGACTGATCTTGGTAAAATAGGGAAAGCAGAGCTTTGACTATGAATAAATTGGTAGAAATTAAATTAGGTAGAAAGGTCATTAAAATTGGCAAAATTCCCATCGATATAAAGATTCTTAAATTTGGCCAATGTGCAAAGACAGAGTCTAGTGTAGCTGGAAGGAAGAGACATATGGGGCCTTCAAGAGACAAGTCTCTTAAGTTAAAATGTTGAGAACAGATCTTAAGAGTGGATATTACAACAGGACTAGAAGAGTAATGTGAGGGGGAGAAAGGTAGCTTGGCTGTAACCAGGGCAGGGAGGGATGAAGGGAGACATGATCTAGCTTCTGTTTGACACCAATCTGTATCTGGGGATTGAGCCCAGTAAACAATTTTTGGTGCGTTTGCTGCCCAGTAATAGTACATAAAATTAGGGAGCGCTAGTCCTCCCTGTGACTTGGGCCTCTGGAGGAGCTCCTTGCGTATTCTAGGATTTTTACCACACCATAAAAAGGATGATATGAGCCTATCCATGGAGTGAAAAAAGGACTTGGAGAGAAAAACTGGCAGACATTGCAACATATAGAGAAACCTGGGTAAAACATTCATTTTTACACAGTTAACCCTGCCAGCTAAGGACATACTGTATGAGGTATACCCCACTTCTTTAAGTTGTTTTTAAGTTTGTTGATCAAGGGCGCAAAGTTATTTTTGTACAGACCACAAAAAGTGCGGCTGATATTGATTCCTAAATACGTAAAACCAGACCTAGCCATTCTGAAATGTAAATCTCCCTCTGCAATCTTTAGGGTGAAATTGTTTATTGGACAGCATTCACTTTTTGAAAAATTTTATTTATATCCCGAAAACGTACCAAATCTGTGTAGTAACTCCACTATGTCAGGGCCACACGACACTGGGTCTGACACATATAGTAGAAAATCATCCGCGTATAGAGATGCTTTATGCACCTGGGCCCATCTATGAATTCCATGTATGGATTGTGAGGTTTTGAGTAAGATAGAAAGGGGTTCTATGGCCAGAGAGAAAAAGAGTGGGCTTAGTGGGCAGCCCTGTTAAGTGGCCCTTGACAAAGGGAAAATCGAGAATGCAACTTGTTTGTAACCACGGATGCTTTAGGAGAGGAGTATAAGAGGCGGATCCATGCAATAAGTTTAGGACCAAAACCAAATTTACCCAAGACTGCAAATAAATATTTCCACTCCACCTTATCAAATGCCTTCTCCGCATCCAGGGAGACAACCACCTCGGGAACCTCCCCGGATGCAGAGGAGTGTATGACACTGAGGAGACGGCGGATGGCGGCCTCTGATAAAGCCTGTCTGGTCTGTTGAAATAATGTCTGTGATGGTGTCTACTCTTGAGGCGAGCAGCTTAGCCAAATTTTTACACCTGCATTCAGAAGTGAGATTGGATGGTAAGAGCCACACTCTGACACATCTTTACTATTTTAAAATGAGTGTGATAGATGCCTCTGTGAGAGTTTGTGGCAAAACCCCCTGACTCAAGGAGTGTTCAAACATGTCAAGGAGTAGGGGAGCCAATTTAGCTGCAGATTTTTTATAAAATTTGATTGGGTAGCCATCTGGCCCAGGTGCCTTGCCACTTTGCATCATTGTGATATTGTGTCAATTTCCTCCTTTTGAGTTAAATTAATGGTAGGAGTTTCCAGACCCTCAAAAAAATCTACCATTGGTGTGTTGTCTTCCAGTGACGCAGAGGTGTACAGATCAGAATAGCATATTTTTTTGAAGATGTAAGAGGCTATTGGGATGCTCAAGGGCAGAAATGTCAGTGTCCAGGATTATAAACACTATGACCAGAAAATAGGCTGTTGGAGGCCTGTGTAAAACCCGGGTTGCTCTTGTATTAAACATTGTATTGACTGCTGCTCTTGCATTTTTCTTCCAACAGTAAGTATGATCCTTTTAACCTCACACAAAGCATACTGCAGGGATTGTACAGGCATCACAAGTAAATGCATGGGCAACTGAAAATCTAATGTAGAAATACAATACAGCTTCCTATGCTGGGAGGAATACAAGTGTTCAGATGGAATAACTAGCTAAGTTAGCTGACTAATGCTATACAGGGTTTGTAGCAAAATAAAGTCACCAAGGTTCAAACAGATGATATGGACCTTTATCAGAAAGAGCCAGATATGAAAACTTGCTAACCAAGATACCCAGTCAGCAAAAAACAGATACAGACTAGGATTGGTTTGTGCATGTAAAGCTGAATTACTTCCTTGTGCTGATTAGAATGGTTTTGGGGTCACACAAAAGAGTTGGGTGTCATTTTCCATATAGTTCTCCATGCTCTACTAGCAAGCTATCTAAACATTATTGAGAGTCTGTTTAATTGGCTGTCTGTTAAAAGTGCACTTCTTACAAAACAGAACGTTACAGAACATACATGCCACCTCAGTCCTCCAGCTTTCAAAATTACATTTTATTATTTTCAAATTTAAGCATTTGAATTTATGCATCTGAAAAAGTGTAAATATACATTAACAAACACTTTAACAATAAAACTGATTTCACAGGGTCTTCTGCGCCCATCAGAACACCCCTGTAATGTGCTTAGTGGAGTGATGGGCCCTACATTTTGGATCAAAGCTGTGCCAAGTGTGCTGTGGGGTGACCAATTGGCCATAGTGCTGCCCAGAGAAGCAGTGTTTGTTGGCAGTGCACTTCCACTTTATTGCACATCTGTGATACACCAGCTGTATTGGTTGCAGTCCTCCAGTGCATGTAGATTGCTGGGTAAAAAGCCAGGTCAGCTGATTGCGTGTTTCGGAGAACATGTGTATGCTGGTGTACACCCTCCCAAACTGTAAGTTCCAATGTCATTCTGACTCAACAATTGGTCATCATAATTCTATACAGCTGCACTGTTATATAATTGTATTACAGTGGTGGTTGGTGAGACTTGTCATTTAGCTACAGACCACTAATCAACAGATCATTACTTTCAACCTGTTTCTATTTTTCTTTAATTAACAATAAAACACTTAATTGGCTGAATATTCAAAACTAGTAGGTATAATTACTACCAATTTTACTATGTGACAGTATTTTTGTTCTTTCAGTAAACTTCCTTATGCGTTTATTTTAAATACCAACCTGTAAATAATTGTACTTTGCATTCTCTGTCCAAACATGAGTATTGATGATGTAAAATTAATTTATCTGACCTGTGTAAATTCTGCAGATTAAATGTTCATGAAATAGCAAAAAAAACAACAAAAAAAAACTGATTTAAAGATTGATTGAAAGGTCCTTAATTGTAGATATGTTGACATTTAACTTTGCACAAGATGATCAGTTCAGAAATATAATTAATAAAATTAAAAACTGGTTTAAAAAGCTACCAGTGGAGGAAGGCCAGAAATGAGGTAATATGCTTTCTTATCTGGCAGAATTTTTACTACCTGAATTCAGAAAAGGAATTTATGGTTTATTATAAGTATTTACAGTAGTATAGCCATGATGGAAAGAAGACAAGACTTTCTCCTCTAAGGACCTAGATTCATTCATAAGTGTGTTCACAATTTAACAACAGATCAAATAACACTACGGTGTCCAGCAATCAGTTTCAGGTTTGGGATAAGGAAGCCTAAATTAAATTTTCTTGGGACCAATAATCAAAACTTAAGTAAACATTAAAAAAGGCTGGTAGGCTAATTAGCCGACAAAAAGACAAGAAAGGCAAAACTCCGTAAACTGGTATAGGGCTAATGCTTGCTGAAGTTTCAGAATCCACTAGCCTATTAAAAAATACTTGAGCATCGCTCACACTAAGTGTCTAGAAAGCTAAAAAGATGGCTCATGTGTGTCAAAGTAAATAATTGGGCTACTTTAATCAGCACTAGGCCTATGATTCATAGGCTATTCATTTTAACTATAGCCTAGGCTACGCAGTATAGACTTTTTTTTAAAATCCAAGAGTTCAGTATAACGTGTGTCAGGATTAAGAAGTTAACTGCAAAATAAGTTAACTATAGACGTATACTGTAATGTAGAAAGCGCTTCAACACGCCGTCAGCGGAATCGAGACCACCAGAAGCACAAAAATCCACCAGCGGTGGTGGGGGTGTGGATTTCGCAGTTGAGAAATATGCAGCTCTCAACAATGTCACTTTACAGCTGATTGTATTATCTTATGCAGTATCCATAAAATATGTTGCATTTGGTTAAAGAGCACAGCAAAATATAAGCAATTCGAAACGCAACTATTTTAAGTTTAATAATGTATAATTAAGATAAATGCATGCATTTACCAGAGGGAAGAGAATCCGAGTACCCCAACGAATCATCCAGTGTGCCAGCATCCTCGTGAAATTCATATGCACAGGAATTGATGTCTGCCCACGAAGAGCTACCATCAATCCGAGGATAAAATGTTGCCTGTAATTCGATTTCCATATTTGACGATTCTAGCGATTCCTAAATCCTTTTAAAAATGGCAACGCCAAGGGCTGTTTAAAGTTTAGTTGAATCCAAGTTACACAGCGTTAATGATAAGTAATAGGCTATCGCACATGGAATCACACATTGGTAAGAACGGCACTGTCAGTGGTAGGCTATTTCGTTGTTTTTTACAAAAGTCTCCAAAAGCGTTTCTCTGGGCAAGCCCAAACAGCAATTAAATACAGTTAAAAACATCTGATGATCGACTTCAGGGGTCAGTGCCGAAGTAGCCTATGCAGTCCTCTAAATGTAAACCATGATGAACGCTCAATAAGCAGAATGGGTGTGGTTTAACTTTAAATTATTTAAACTCCTGTTATCAGAAAAAGCATCTTAAGACACTGAATTCTATAGGTTACCAACACGTGTTTTTTCGTTCGTTTGTTTTTTGTTCATTTTGCAGTATAAAATCGTATAAAAATGTATATAATATTACGGAAGCTTATTGCTGCCAACAGAAAAAAAGAGTATTTTTTTTAACAAAAATATTTTGCTGCCAGAAAAAAAAAAACCCTCTGGAACAGTGGCATCTAAACCTGATCTAAGAGCTACTGGATCATATGGCCATCCTTGTTGCTTACATGTTATGGAATTACTTTATGTAATTATTGTTATGGAAGACAACCAAACACGAGTGATCCTATAATGAAACTTGTCCTTACTGCCAAACCCTCAGTTAGTAATGGATTCATTTATGGAGCACCCAGCTACAGGAAACCAGCACACTCAGTAGCTATTCCGTACCATGAGCTAAGGGCTGCCTTTAACAGTATCAGCAGAGCACACAATCAGTGATCTGCTGCAGATATTCTTTGATGAAATAAAAAATAATTGGGATGGCAGGTATGCCATCTGCCAAGTTACGGCTTGGTGGGGCATGCCCCATACCTATACAGCACAGAGAATTTGGCACTTTCCAGGGTTTCCTACAGAAATTACTACAATGACCACATACACTCATCCCTTAGAAACATTAACTTCTTCACATTCTGACCTCATGTAACCGCACACAATTCAGATACAACTTCACACATCCACACAATAAAGCCCCAAACTTGGGTTATTTTAGCCATTTTTTTCTCCTTCTTCTTCTGTTTCTTCCAATTCTCATTTTTCCTGCAGAATTCGTCATCACTAATGCTGCTTGCCCACAAATAATATTTATCCTCATTGGATAACAACATCTCATCAACCAATAACGACATCTCATCAACCAATAACAAAGTGTTATCAAAGTAGTCTTAGACAACTGCATGATACACAGCCAAGACGAACGATGTGCATTACGTAATGCTTTTTTATATCCACGTAAGAATGTGAATATGTCATGGTTTTGGATTTATAAGGAAGTGTCCATTGCGGAGGGCAGTCCTTTACTCTCTCCTCATTAGGTTCAATTTGAGATGGGTTTTTGAGTTGAAGAATTCTCAAGATGAAGATGAAGGAAATAGCAGAGTCTTCTATTAAATTTAATCTTTTATTAAAACGTTGATTCAACGGGAAGTCCTTTAGCCTACGCAGAAGATTAGGAATTTCCCAAACAAAAACAAACATTAGTTTATATAATATCATAACTCCTCCTCTACCTAACTAATACACCAATAATGTGCGGTGACACCCTTTCGTCATATCTTATTTTATCCAATAACAAATTAGGTGAAAAATAAACACGTTATATGACCAGTTCCTACCCTATGCGCTTGGGGGCACTCTTGATCTACAAAATAAAATAGTCTGTGACTTCTCCTCATGTGCCTTTTAATCAGACCATGTAATTTTCCTTAATTTCCCTTATTTTTTATTATTCTCCCGCCTGTTCGGTCAGCATGATCTATCTTATCTATTGTTATAGGTACAACTGCTGCTTAGTTATGGAACACAGGAGGGAAACATTCCTGTTTTGACTGGTGTGCTAGATACCCTCGTCCTTGTTGATAGGGAACTATCCTGCATCCTCTCGCCACCCCCCATCTTCAGTACTTTTCCACTACATCTTGACTGTATTATTTAATTATTTATATAGAAGCTTGCATATGGGGCTTTCTTGGGCCTACAGAACAGTTTCACAAAACAGCTTACTTCCACACCATGTGATGCTACTTCAGCCAATAGAACATGCCATCTCTGATGCCACAGAATATTTTTCAAAAACTGTCGTCGTCGCCATCTTTGTTTCCTGCAGCAGCTAGCTTGTTTTAATTTTAAAAATTAAAACTATTCCTTTTACAACTGAATAATCTTTGTGGGAAGCTATTTTTAAAAATATTTCTGAGATGCGTTCTCTATCATTTCACATAAAAATCCCACATAATATAATTTAATTACTCAGATAGCTCCATTAATACAAGATAGGCTATAAAGCCTCAGACTGAATTTATCGGGTTCCGTCTGTGGGAAAGCGCGAGGGCGCTTGGAGGTAACGTTAGTTTGCCCACTTTGAAAATGTTGTGGCTATGTAGCTTACTGCTGCTCTGCTAGATATATTTTTTATATTTCTGAGATGTGTTCTCCATCATTTCACATAAAATGGGACCGTGTTACAGTTTAGCTTGAAGTAAAGTTAGCTGCGCCGTTTGAACTCTGTTTATTTACTAGATAAAAGTGAATACATTATATTCCTTTTTCGTCGATCTGAAGAGGATTTCCCTACGGAGCTTATTCACCGTCGTCGGATCACAGCGGGACACGGAATGCACCAGGGAAGTAGCCGCTAGCTAAGCTGCTGGATAATACAGACCGAAATCATAGTAAAAACTGCACCACGCCGCGGTGGTGCAGCGGGCTAAGGCGCAGACTGGATCTGCATTTGAATGGATCTCTATGGGAATTGGGGGGTGGGACTATGGCTGTAAGTTATCAAGGGTCTGAGGTATCAAATCAGCCTCAAACCATCACTCTGCTGCCAGATATGTTTCTTGATATGATCACTTTAAAGGGATAGTTCGGAATTTTGGACATAATGTCTCAATTACAACTTACCCATGATGTAGTTGATTGATGGAAACAATTTCCAGCGAATTCCATGCTGTCCCTTCTTTTGGACATACACACATTGCTAATGCTAGCGCAACTCTAAGGTAACCGGTAGCATCCACTACCAAACGCACTTAAACACTCCACAGTGCACCCAAAGCAAATAAAATACGACGACAGTCTATCTGGGGAGCGATACTTTACATTACCTACGAATGTATTGCCGGCACTGGTTGACTACAGCAACAAGGAAGAGCAACAAGTTGCAATGGCCACGTTCACTCCGCCACCGTACTTCCACAGAGAATATAGGTCAGCACAAAGTAAAGGATTCAACGATAGTTTGACTTCAAAAATTATGGTATAAACACTCAAAATAACCCCGATAGACTGTCGTCGTATTTTATTTTATTTGGGTGCACTGTGGAGTGTTTAAGTGCGTTTGAGTTGCGCTAGCATTAGCAACGTGTATGTCCAAAAGAAGGGACAGCATGGAATTAGCTGAAAATGGTTTCCATCAATCAACTACATCATGGGTAAGTCTTAATTGATACATTATGTCCAAAATTCCGAACTATCCCTTTAAGGGTTGTTTCTCCTGACAAATTTTCCTATTGAACTCTATATCAGGAGAAGAAACCCTCGAAGTTATGCATCCATATCTGACGTACCAAACAAGCCATAAACCATCATTCTTCTTCTTCTTCCCATTTTTCCTGCCGTACCCTCAAAGAATAATTCTCCCCATTGGACAACCGCCCTTAATCCGCCTATCAGAAGCTCTGTTTAAAATTGCCTCGTCGCATTTACATGTTTCAGAGGCTGTCTACCTACTACACAAACTGTGAAAGTGTCTGTAGCTTAGTGGTTACAGTGCTGCTCTAGCATGTAGCAGATTGTTGGTTTGATTCTCACCTAATCCTAGCATTTCGTTTTGGTACACAATTTCTGGTACCGCAAGACAAAAGTCTTATTTGGTCTGCTGATTTCTGTTAAATTGCTTTGGCTTAGCGTTCAAGATCTTGCTTTTCCATGTGTGAGGTCAGTGGTTCGATCCCCCGCCAGGTACCAATGTCTAATTTTGTTTTCAACTCAAAATGTGTGCGCATGTATACTTTTTCTCATACAAGAATGTTTTTTTCACATTGAAGAACATAGTTTTCTTGCACATGCTAAGAGATTGAACAGTATTAACTGTTCACTATTTCACTTGTACTTGTACTTAAAAAGAGGTGAATGTCACCTGACACCCGGTCTGGTAGCCTAACATTAGTCTAGTTCGCTACCAACAAAACGTTCACCGCAGGTTCGTATTTACACAGTAGGGTACAGGAATACATATCCCATTTCTCAGACACAGACAATACAGTTATAATGCAAAATATCGCCTGGTTAACATCACATTGTTGCATTCATGTAAAAAAAAAATATATATAAATAACTGTGTCATTGGCTGCATGTTTTAATCTCAAATTTAATCTCACAAATGCCAACAAAAAAATTTGTCTGTGTGGAGCCTTATGCTGTGCTCTTGCTGTCATGTCTGACTCTCTGTGGAAACCGAAGCTTCAACTCTCGCCTAGGCCAAGATTTATTTATTATGTCTTCATTCTTTTCTTCACTTCAGCTCTGTTCAGTTTATCCTTTTCACACATCACACATAGGCCTAACACAATATTACCATAAAATGAATTACTACGAAAATTAAGAATTTACGATAATATAACCTACAAAACCCTAACGGGTTCAGGTTTATATACCATTAGTCTCACGAAGGCCAGACTTTGTGATGAACACAAAGGGCCCAATGTTACACCCGGCGCAAAGCGGCGCTAACCCAAACGCAAGTGTCTTTGCTATCTTACACCCAGCGGTAGGTTCATTATAACGCTCACGCCGTTTAACTAGCATGTACTCTTGCGCCGTTTGGGCGTGTTGGTCTTAAGATGAGGAGTGGCCAGGATTCTTTTTGGCGTATTGCTATCTTGAGCCAGCAGAAAGCGCTTGCGCTAGAACCACCACTAACCTGGTCTAAAGTCATGTCGCAGTTGTATACATGTTATTTTAACGGCGCATATAAGTGCGTCTACAAAGGCGTGTGCACAATGCGCGTACCCTCCTGTCTGTTACACACAGGGGCGCGCACAAGCATGATTAAAATATCAAGATTACAATGTGAAATAGTATTATTGTGTAGCCTATATCAAAAAATACATAATAATAAAAGGGTTCATAGCCTACCTTTCCCTCGGCGAAGGGGAATGCCATGGACATTAAATTGCTTTCAGCCCACTCCATCAACATCCAGGCGATGTGCGATGGTACGGGACAATGGCTATCCATTAAAAAGCAGCTGATAACACCTATATCAAGCCTAATGCGCGAATTGTCATTTACACCTAATGCGTGAATTGTCATTCAATGGGAAACTCGCGCACGGCAATAGATGGACATTTAAGTTCTGAAAATGCGCTTCAGATGTCATTACAATACAGCTCTATGAATACAGCCTGTAAGTAAATAGAATGGTCTGTGACTGAAAAAAGTTCAAAACCTTGTCCAGTGAATATTGCATTTATTGTTTTTCAAATAGCCTAGGCTACAGCGGATTCGCTGTGCATAAGGTTTTTTTTGATAGCCTATGGTTAAAAAACGGAGATGTCACCATTTTAACTAAATTGTAACCTTAGCTATTCTTCGTCCTTCATATTTTTTAAATTACAGTGACCAGGTTTCCATACTCTCACCGTTTAAAACCCAGCTGATTTCACCCGTTATTCCATAACGAACAAAACGATTTTAAAGAGAACTAAGCGTCTAATTAGAAACTAAAACAAATTTGCAGCACGTTACACAATTAATTCACAATTAATTTTAATGCCATTCTCTGCACGTGCGCTGCATGTTCTCTGTTTCCCCTGCTGTAAGTCGCACGTTTCACGGTCTTCCTGGGAAAGTGGATTGTTTTAAAGGATTACGCTACGAGTAAAACAGGTTGGTCACATTTCCATAAACAGGACATTATTAAACAAGGGGAAATATGCGTGAACATATGGGTTGCGAACCTGGCAGCTTTATTGTAGGCTATTTAGTGTCATCATTAAGGCAAATAAATGCCGGAAGGTGGCGCAGGAGACAGTTCTGGAGGCCGCCGGCGGCGCGGGCAGGACGGCTCTGGAGGGCGGCGGCGCAGCAGGCAGGACCGCGGCGCAGGCAGGACCGCTCAGGAGGACGGCGGCGCAGCAGGCAGGACCGCTCAGGAGGGCGGCGGCGCAAGCAGGACCGCTCAGGAGGGCGGCGGCGCAGGCAGGACCGCTCAGGAGGGCGCCGGCGCAGGCAGGACCGCTCAGGAGGACGGCGGCGCAGGCAGGACCGCTCAGGAGGACGGCGGCGCAGGCAGGACCGCTCAGGAGGGCGGCGGCGCAGGCAGGACCGCTCAGGAGGGCGGCGGCGCAGGCAGGACCGCTCAGGAGGGCGGCGGCGCAGGCAGGACCGCTCAGGAGGGCGGCGGCGCAGGCAGGACCGCTCAGGAGTTAGGCGGCGCAGCAGGCAGGACCGCTCAGGAGGGCGGCGGGGCAGGCAAGACCGCTCAGGAGGGCGGCGGCGCAGGCAGGACCGCTCAGGAGGGCGGCGGCGCAGGCAGGACCGCTCAGGAGGACGGCGGTGCAGGCAGGACCGCTCAGGAGGACGGCGGCGCAGGCAGGACCGCTCAGGAGGGCGGCGGCTTAGCAGGCAAGACCGCTCAGGACGGCAGCGGCGCAGCAGGCAGGACCGCTCAGGAGGGCGGCGGGGCAGGCAAGACCGCTCAGGAGGGCGGCGGCGCAGGCAGGACCGCTCAGGAGGGCGGCGGCGCAGGCAGGACCGCTCAGGAGGGCGGCGGCGCAGGCAGGACCGCTCAGGAGGGCGGCGGCGCAGGCAGGACCGCTCAGGAGTTAGGCGGCGCAGCAGGCAGGACCGCTCAGGAGGGCGGCGGCGCAGGCAGGACTGCTCAGGAGGGCGGCGGCGCAGGCAGGACCGCTCAGGAGTTAGGCGGCGCAGCAGGCAGGACCGCTCAGGAGGGCGGCGGTGCAGCAGGCAGGACCGCTCAGGAGGGCGGCGGGCCGGCGGCGCAGGCAGGACCGCTCAGGAGGACGGCGGCTCAGCAGGCAAGACCGCTCAGGACGGCAGCGGCGCAGCAGGCAGGACCGCTCAGGAGGGCTGCGGCGCAGGCAGGACCGCTCAGGAGGACGGCGGCGCAGGCAGGACCGCTCAGGAGGGCGGCGGCTCAGCAGGCAAGACCGCTCAGGATGGCAGCGGCGCAGCAGGCAGGACCGCTCAGGAGGGCGGCGGCGCAGGCAGGACCGCTCAGGAGGACGGCGGCGCAGGCAGGACCGCTCAGGAGGGCGGCGGCTCAGCAGGCAAGACCGCTCAGGATGGCAGCGGCGCAGCAGGCAGGACCGCTCAGGAGGGCGGCGGCGCAGGCAGGACCGCTCAGGAGGGCGGCGGCGCAGGCAGGACCGCTCAGGAGTTAGGCGGCGCAGCAGGCAGGACCGCTCAGGAGGGCGGCGGCGCAGGCAGGACCGCTCAGGAGTTAGGCGGCGCAGCAGGCAGGACCGCTCAGGACGGCGGCGGTGCAGCAGGCAGGACCGCTCAGGAGGGCGGCGGGCCGGCGGCGCAGGCAGGACCGCTCAGGAGGACGGCGGCTCAGCAGGCAAGACCGCTCAGGACGGCAGCGGCGCAGCAGGCAGGACCGCTCAGGAGGGCGGCGGCGCAGGCAGGACCGCTCAGGAGGACGGCGGCGCAGGCAGGACCGCTCAGGAGGGCGGCGGCTCAGCAGGCAAGACCGCTCAGGACGGCAGCGGCGCAGCAGGCAGGACCTCTCAGGAGGGCGGCGGCGCAGGCAGGACCGCTCAGGAGGGCGGCGGCGCAGGCAGGACCGCTCAGGAGGACGGCGGCGCAGGCAGGCAAGACCGCTCAGGACGGCAGCGGCGCAGCAGGCAGGACCGCTCAGGAGGGCGGCGGGGCAGGCAAGACCGCTCAGGAGGGCGGCGGCGCAGGCAGGACCGCTCAGGAGGGCGGCGGCGCAGGCAGGACCGCTCAGGAGGGCGGCGGCGCAGGCAGGACTGCTCAGGAGGGCGGCGCCGCAGGCAGGACCGCTCAGGAGTTAGGCGGCGCAGCAGGCAGGACCGCTCAGGAGGGCGGCGGTGCAGCAGGCAGGACCGCTCAGGAGGGCGGCGGGCCGGCAGGACCGCTCAGGAGGACGGCGGCACAGGCAGGACCGCTCAGGAGGGCGGTGGCTCAGCAGGCAAGACCGCTCAGGACGGCAGCGGCGCAGCAGGCAGGACCGCTCAGGAGGGCGGCGGGCCGGCGGCGCAGGCAGGACCGCTCAGGAGGACGGCGGCTCAGCAGGCAAGACCGCTCAGGACGGCAGCGGCGCAGCAGGCAGGACCGCTCAGGAGGACGGCGGCGCAGGCAGGACCGCTCAGGAGGGCGGTGGCGCAGGCAGGACCGCTCAGGAGGACGGCGGCGCAGGCAGGACCGCTCAGGAGGGCGGCGGCTCAGCAGGCAAGACCGCTCAGGACGGCAGCGGCGCAGCAGGCAGGACCGCTCAGGAGGGCGGCGGCGCAGGCAGGACCGCTCAGGAGGACGGCGGCGCAGGCAGGACCGCTCAGGAGGGCGGCGGCGCAGGCAGGACCGCTCAGGAGGACGGCGGCGCAGGCAGGACCGCTCAGGAGGGCGGCGGCTCAGCAGGCAAGACCGCTAAGGACGGCAGCGGCGCAGCAGGCAGGACCGCTCAGGAGGGCGGCGGCGCAGGCAGGACCGCTCAGGAGGGCGGCGGCGCAGGCAGGACCGCTCAGGAGGACGGCGGCGCAGGCAGGACCGCTCAGGAGGGCGGCGGGGCAGGCAAGACCGCTCAGGAGGGCGGCGGCGCAGGCAGGACCGCTCAGGAGGGCGGCGGCACAGGCAGGACCGCTCAGGAGGGCGGCGGCGCAGGCAGGACTGCTCAGGAGGGCGGCGCCGCAGGCAGGACCGCTCAGGAGGACGGCGGCGCAGGCAGGACCGCTCAGGAGGGCGGCGGCTCAGCAGGCAAGACCGCTCAGGACGGCAGCGGCGCAGCAGGCAGGACCGCTCAGGAGGGCGGCGGCGCAGGCAGGACCGCTCAGGAGGACGGTGGCGCAGGCAGGACCGCTCAGGAGGACGGCGGCGCAGGCAGAACCGCTCAGGAGGGCGGCGGGTCAGCAGGCAAGACCGCTCAGGACGGCAGCGGCGCAGCAGGCAGGACCGCTCAGGAGGGCGGCGGGGCAGGCAAGACCGCCCCCAGATACCCATGAGGTATTCCTCATAGGAGGTGTTAAAGGGGTCAAAAAAAAACCCTGAGTCGCCATGAGCCCGCTGGGTCCAAACTGGCAAGTTCCTTCTGTTAGGTGTCGGAGGGGGAAGGACCCAAACGCAGGCAGGAATATGAAAAACCGAAGTTTTAATATGGGCAAGGCAGCAATCCGTGGTATAACAGGCAAGGTCAAAAACCGGGGAGACAGGCAAAGAAACAAAACAGTCCAAAGAGTGGGCAAGGAACAGGCAAGGGTCAAACCGGGAAGGCACAGCAAAGGTACAAAAAAAGGATCCAAAACCAGGGTCGCGAGAACACAGGCAGGGGTCAAAACCGGTGAGGCGTAAGAGGAACAAAAAGAGAACAAAACAGACTAAATACAAAACAAAACAACAACAGGCAAAAACTAGGGAAACAAACTAGAAAACAGAATAAACAGCTCGGGCAGAATCTCGGAAAAACAGGTAACACAGAAGCAAAATATATAGTACAAGGAACTTGCGAAGAACACTGAAATGACAAGGTATATATACACAGAGGGAGACAGACATAATGGGAATCAGGTGTGTAGAAGCAGGGAGGGGAGATTGCTCACAGGTGAGAACAGTGAGGGTTAACAGGGACCAATAAAACAATGACAGGGGAAACGTAAGACACGGACTGGAATACACATAGACACAATGATAACAAACGGCCTGGAGTTAGCAGGTAAACAAGTGCACAGCTCAGAGGGGAGGAACACGAAAGTGGACACGTGCAGAGAATGCGAAATCACAGATCGATGCAGGGATAGGATAACGAGGAGGGAAATGACAGCTGCAGGTAGAAACTCAAGATGAATTAGTAATGTTAGTAGTGAACTCTAGAACCCTAATGTTAGTAGGTTAGTATTATATACATGTTAGTCTGTTAGCAGGTTAGTATTAAATCTAATCTAACAGTTAGTATGATTAGTACATTAGTATTATATACAAATATAAATAAAGCCAGAAGGAAGAAAACGAGATATACGAAATACAGAAGAAACCTGAATGTTCCCAAAATCACCCGAATAGTGCAATGACAAAGACGGGGTGGAATCTCAGAAACATGGAACGCGGACTGACAATCGCGAGGGAAAGAAAACAGGAAAAATAATAACAAATAAAGAATAAACAGACAGAATTACAGGATCCTAACTATTTTGATTGGTTTATTGCATGTCACGCCCAAAACACACCTATAATTAATGAAGCGACTAGGTTCAGCCCAGTTGCACCTTGCGCCGTGCTTAGCGCCAAAAAAACACGCCGTTAAAATAGCAAAAGTGAACTTGGACACGCCCAAAATGGACTTTACGCCATGCGCTTAGACTAAGCGCCAAGATCGCCAAGATAGGGCCCAAAGTCTGGTCCATAGACTTGCTTAACGTGGTAAAGAGCCGCCCACTTTGACAAGATGGCGCATTTGATTGACATGCAAGATAACCAACCACACACCGTCTATGTTCCGTGACGTTTTGAGGTGCTACAGAGGGCGGTCGATTCAGAAACAGCGCTACAAGAACAACAGACCGGCATGAAACAAATGTGATGTACTAAAATGGCACGGCAATCTCCATTAAAACAGTCTATCACACCAAAGAAAGATACAGAACCTGACCGGACCTTCTTAGACATCTTTGTAAACATTACTGTAAACTAATATTAAAACCAAATGTTCACACTAGCAAGCCTACATGCAGAGCACAGAACCAGTCGTTTTATCCGTTTGCCTGTAATTAACAATTCAGGCTAACGAGTAACGTTAGCTGGCTAGCTGACTAAAACATTGTAACATATTCGAGACTGTTTCCATTGTAGTTGAAATAAGAAAATTATATCTTACCATTGCACTACGGTGTGCACTTCACCAACTGGATAGCTGCTACATTATGGGAAGGATGTGCATTGTCTTGTCTGTTCTGTAGTGATTTCGATGACGTTTCTGTATGCACTGATTGTATGTTGCTTTGGATAAATGCATCTGCTAAATGACTGTAATGTTATGTAACTGCCATTCCGATGAGGCGTTCCAGATAAACTTCTGTTTGTAGCACGTCTCTCCATTTCTTGGTGCCCACAAGTAATTTGGGTGATCCAAATACTATGTTGAATCGCCCTGCTGCGATTTCTACATTGGTGGCCTCACTCTCCCCAACACATGCCACAGACAACCCTTTGCCTGTCAGGTACTTAACCTGATCTTCCATTATCGATGTAAGGGGACAGACGACTAACAAAATAGGTTGAGTTGGGAAGCCTGGTATGTGTTTGCAGAGGGTCGGCCATGCTTGAAATATAAGGCTTTTCATGTAACCTGTCGGCAAACATGCGAGTATATCTTGTTTATTAATTATCTGCCTCAAAACAAACTCTTGAATATCTTTCAGAGATGGAATGTCGTGAACTTCTAAAACTTTATTCAATCCAGCGTTAAGCTCTTGGTCCGAAGCACTCATTGTTCTTGATGGATTCGCAGCATTCACTAGCTACCGATTAGTTAGAAGAACTTAACGTGTTTCCCGGCGGACTGATAAAACCAAATGTACTGCGTCATACCGGAAATATGCAGGCACTCCTGTGATTGACAGTGCTACTAGCTAATGAGTGCTAACTGTGAGTTTTCCCACAGCTCTGTCCAGCTTATGCAAGCCTATGCATCAGACGCTGCGTACGAAGTGCGTCAAAGCGGCTGAGGCTGAGACTAATATACCATCAATTCAGCAAAGACATCGGTTTTATGGTTAGTCAAATTTTTTTTTTACAATAGCCTCCGAACATGTCATAATCTACTTCTGCAGACAATGTCTTTATAAATAATATAACATAAATAATGATTATCTGTGGTAAGCTACCTTCTTTGACAGTAGTATTGTCTTTTTTTCTCATGCAAAAATCTCTGGGAAATAGCTTTGCCAGAGAAATTTGAACGTCAGTCAGCTGGTCAGGAAAACTAACCTACTAGAGAGTGTAAAGGAAACTACTACTACCAAGTGAGTCAAAATGCCTTATTATACATCCATTGCAGTACAGAAAACTAAACTACACCTGCATGGTAGCCTACGGTTGGTAACACGAAGACCAAATGATTTACCCCAGGTAACACGACCGGAAAAAATATAGCCTACACTGAAGCTGTAGGCCTACTGGACATGTGCAGCTACATTATGGCCTTCTGTTTACTGTGCCTGGCTTTGATACAGGAGTTCCCTGGTTACAGCCTCAGTAAAGATTTATTTATTTTTCTTCATGTTACTTTTACTAGGCTATTGTAGCTATGCAAAACCAATTATTTTGTTAGCTAAAAAATAGTGCTTTGTAGGCTATGCGTGCGTGACTAGGCTGCGTCTACCGAGTAGGCGATACAACCTTTTAACCTTATTTACTTTGACCCTCCAGAGGCAATTTCCATGTAGTTTGTAGGCTAGGCTACTAGTTTTATTTAAATGTCAATATCTCAAAAAATATTCCATGCACATCCATGGTTTACAGTTCGAATTGAAGAAGAAGCTGTATTCAGAAATTTGTTTTAAAAATACATGTAGTAAAAATAGTCACGAGTAGCTATATACATAATAACCATAACATAAGTAGCCTAATATATTTAAAAACGTACAAAAGCGCGTGTGTTTCTACACAATAACAGCAACGTATTTTAGCCCTAAGTGCGATAGATGGTCGTTGTGGAAATGTCGACTGTAGGCTACGGGACTTTGGCGAAATGTAACAAGATAAACTCTTCAGGGTTAAGCAGAAAACAGCTGTAGCTGAATATACTGGTAAGTACTTGCTTTCCTAAACATATTTATACGAGATTTTGGAGAAAAAAATTTTGCTGTCTTTTAAACCGAAAGTGCATCAGGTACTGTATATAGTACAGTAAGCAAGGGAAAATGCTTTTACTACAACCTTTTTTACAAATATTATTGTTTACGTGAACATGATATTCTTAGCGTGTATAAACGGTGTATTTCATGCATTTTACAGGCAGTGGCTGTGGCGAGAGGATCGTCGTAAGTCAAAATTCACGGGGTTTTCTTAAAGCTGTAGTTCATAATTTTAGACTAACATGAATACTGTAATTGGGACGGATACTTCTCAACCACTAGGGGCAAAGTCTATACAGTTCAAATAGGCTATGTAGCGTCATGCAGTTTAAATTACTGAAAACACTTTAATTTAGTTGTAGTTCATGGTAGGCTAAAGCCAGAGTTTGAATTGTGAAAGGTTAACAAGGGGGACGTTTGTTGATGGGGGGGGGCTTAAACTAAAATGTGTAAGTGATTGCTATTACATTTGCCACAGTCAGGCACACACAATCCAATCTTACCATTCCTTTTCATTTATTATAAAGAACTTTAATCCATATAACAACACTCATTCTTTAGGACGAACAAAAGCCACGTTTATTCATGAAAAAAAGAGGCTGAAACACATTACAGTTAGTAAGTAAGTAAAGTTTATTTATAAAGCACATTTAAACACAGCTTGAGCTGACCAAAGTGCTGTACAAAAGAACATTAAAATACAAAGTAAAAGTAAAACCCAAGGAGAAATATAGCAATGACAGCAATAGCAACAACAAGGGACAGAGTACAGAGTTATAGACGTGACAACAGATTAAACGACTAAAAGACTAGTGGGCTAAAAAGGCCAGAGAATAAAAATGTGTTTTTAGCCTAGATTTAAAAACAGAGATGGAGGGACCACATCTAATGTCTAACGGCAGCTGGTTCCACAATCGTGGAGCAGCAGCTGCAAAGGCTCTGTCACCTTTAAGTTTTAGCCGTGACCGTGGGACATGCAAAATAAATTTATAATTGGATCTAAGAGACCTAGGAGCTGAGTGCCAGTGAATAAGGTCTGTGATATAGGTTGGGGCCTGACCATTAAGAGCTTTGAAAGCAATCAGCAAGGTCTTGAATTGGATTCTAAGGTGAACAGGGAGCCAATGAAGAGAGGCTAAGACTGGGGTAATCTGCTCACACTTTTTAGTACCAGTAAACATCCTTGCAGCTGCATTTTGGACCATCTGCAGGCGAGTTAATGAAGACTGGGGGAGGCCTAAATAAAGGGAATTGCAGTAGTCCAGTCGTGATGTAATGAAGGCGTGAATTACTTTTTCCATATCATGGAAAGACAGAATTTGCTTGAGTTTGGAAATGGTTCTTAGCTGATAGTAACTATTTTTACAACAGAACTGATTTGTTTCTCGAGACAGAGCTCAGAGTCAAAAATAACACCCATGTGTTTTGCATGTGGCTTCACAGTGAGGTGGCCTAGCCTACTGGCGAGATGGACTGAGAGGGACCAAAGATGATTACTAAAGTTTTATTACTGTTTAACTGAAGGAAATTATTTGCCATCCATCCTTTAATGTCCTCGAAACAGTCCAGGAGAGGCTGTAGAGAATCCCTAGATTTTAGAGGGAGGTACAGCTGTGTATCATCAGCATAGAAGTGACAAGAGATGTTATACTTCCTAATAATGTTACCAAGAGGGAGCATGTACACACAGAATAGAGCTGGCCCGAGGATGGATCCCTGAGGGATCCCATAGGTGACAGGGGCAGAGGAAGAGGAAAACTGACCTAAAGCCACTGAGAATGTCCCAAGTTTAAGATAGGATTTAAACCAGTTTAGAGCTGTACCCTTGATGCCGACCCACTGTTTGAGACGTGATAAAAGGATGTCATGGTCTACGGTATCGAAGGCAGCACTAAGATCGAGTAAAACCAGGATGGCATTTTCTCCAGAGTCAACAGAGAGTAACAGATCGTTAGTCACCTTTAACAGAGCTGTTTCAGTGCTATGGAGGATTCTGAACCCAGATTGAAAAGGATCCAGAATCTCGTTGGTATACAAGAATGGTTGGAGTTGTGACAGAACAATTTTCTCCAATATTTTTGAAATAAATGGCAAGTTAGAGATAGGCCGATAGTTATTTAGACATTTCACGTCAAGTTTATGATTTTTGAGCAGAGGCTGGACAACTGCGTGTTTAAAACAGACAGTGCCAGAGGCTAAGCAGGAATTAATAATAACTTGGATGCTAGGTCCAATTATATCAAAAGTATCTTTTATGATATGGGAGGGCACAACATCATGAGGGGAGGTAGTGGGTTTCATATGCATGACTATATTCCTCAACTCAGATAAGGAAGCCGGTTGAAAATGATTAAAGATAGGCGAGCCCCCTACGTTTTGGGGCGGGGTGATCGAATGTTTTTAATTTTTTCAGTAAAAAACCTCAAGAAATTTTCACAGATGTCCATAGATGCTTCAACATCGTGTGAGATATGGGGATTGAGGACAGAATTAATAGTGTTGAACAGAATTTTAGGTCTGTGAGAATATTTGCTGATTATTTTAGAGAAATATTTAGCCCTGGCTTTTTTGGCTGCTGTTTGGAAATTAGCCAGGCAGTTTTTAAGTATTTCAAATGAAACTGAGAGGTGATCTTTTTTCCATCTCCGCTCAGCTTTCCAACAGGCCTGCCTAAGAGAACGGGTTAAATCGTCCAACCATTGGTAGGATTTAAATTTAGGGTGTCTGCGTTTAAGGGGGGCTACAGAGTCCAGGATATCTGAGCAAGAGGAATGGAAGAGGGAAATTAATTTATCTGGGCTCGAAAGAAGCTCAGCAGCAGAAGAAATAGAGGTTGCAATGGCAGTTCTTTGATAGGCTTCAGCAAACTGATTTATAGTTAGAGAATGTATGTAACGGGAATAGTAACCGGAGGTTTTGACAGTGCACAGGGGACTAGTTAAGGTGGCATCGAATACAATAGGCAGATGGTCAGAAAAATATGCATCTTCAATATTAATGTTGTCAATGGAAAGCCCGTAAGACATAATAAGGTCAAGAGTATGCCCTAGTACAGTGGTTCTCAAACTTTTTCCAGTAATGTACCCCCTTTGAAATATTTTTTCAGCCAAGTACCCCCTGACCAGCGTAAAACATTTTTGGTAGAAAAAAAGCCTATAAAGAGGTACAATACAGCGCCAACAACCTTGTAACTGAAAAACACTTCAATTGTTATGTTCAATTGTTGGACCCAGACACAGGAGTTAAGCTTAATAATCAAATTTATTTGAATACATTTATAAATGAGAACGATTTATATATTTATAAACGAGAAACGCATCGTTTCTTGGGATGCTTTGAACTCAGAAAGTTTTCTCTTGAAAAAATCCTCTGGCTTACCGACATAGCATTGATGTTCTGTGGAGAGATGTCGTTGGAGGTGCGCTGGCTTCATGGAACTGTTAAATAATTTCTCCCCGCAAAAAAAGAACAACGCCTTGGGAGGGTTGCAGCTCGTTGAGGTGAAACCCAGAAAAACATACTCTTCCTGATACTGACGGTATTTAGTTGTCTCTGTTTTCGCCTTCTTTTTCCCTACTTTGTCCTTGTTTTCTGCTGCATCACTGCTACGTTTTAACCACTTATCCATTTTCTCGATTCATTCAAAACGGAACAGCCTTCCTGCTCACCGTTAACATGCGTCATCGTGAACGTGATTGCGTTTGTTGCTTTGGGAAACAATACATTGAAAATAGGAATATTTAATATAAAATGTGGTTTTATCTAACTTATATTTACATTTTTCTATATAGTATAATTATTTTAGGAATTATGCATGACTGATATTTTTTAAATGAACATTTTCTTAAAATCTCACGGACCCCCTGCAGTACTCAAACATACCCCTAGGGGTCCGCGGACCCCCATTTGAGAACCACTGCCCTAGTACATGGGTAGCCTTATTTATATGTTGACGAAGGCTAAAGGAATCCAAGACATGTATGAAATCATTTGCCATGGGTTTACCTGGACAGCATACGTGAATATTAAAATCACCCAAGATCAACAGTCTATCATGCAAAGGAACAATATGAGATAGGAAGTCAGATAATTCTGTTATAAAGTCCTTAACCGGCTTGGGAGGCCTATAGACTAATACACAAACTAGTGGGTTAGTTACATGTAGAGGCCTGCAGAATATGGGAATATGGGAATATGGAAATGTGTATATGTTCTTTATTCTGCACGGTTTTGCATATGTTTAGATTTGGGGAAAGCCAACGAAATACTACATCTCCCATGATCCTTTATTACTTTTGTGAATTTATATATTCGGTTTTACTTACGCCAATCAGAGATCACTTAGGGGGAGACAAGGGCTGTGTTCGGAATCGCTCCCTATTCACTATATAGTGCATTATTTAGGGTATCGGCCATTTTGTAGGGTGTCCAAAATGTCAATTTGACACCCTAAATAGTCCACTCAATATCCCCCACAATGCACCACAAAATGTAGGGTACAAACGATGTACACTACATGACCGGAGTTTTTTTTTTGTCAAGATGGCGATGGCTGAGCCTCCGCTCGTCTACAAATGTAAATATAAATGCAAGTTTCATCTTGTAGCCTATATTAAATCAGTTTAATCGGCTTTATAACCGAAATATAAATAAACGCGGTAGATTAAATATATTACAAAGTGTTAGCTATTTTTTTAATTTAACAATTATTACTGTTTAATGGAAAATGCAACTTAATTAGCTAGCTAGCTACCTAGTTACCTAACTTACCTATCTACCTACAACGAGACAACAAAACCCTTGTTCAAAATGTAAAAAGAGAACTTTTTTACCGTTTCTTGCATGCTTTCTCACCAAGCCGGTGACCGCTGTCACGCAAGCGTTGCGCGTTGCTAAGTAACCTATTCAGACTATGTAGTGTCCGAAATCACCTCCTTCTTTTCCACCTGTGAATCCCTATCTAGTGCCCTATGTAGATTCCCTAAGTAGTGTATAGGGAGGGAGTGAATAGGGAGCGATTCCGAACACAGCCAAGGTTTTGTTTTTGGCTCGCTCTCTGCAAAAAAAGGGGAGGTGCCGAGGTGGTGAAAAAAGGAAGGTTCGAGAACACCACAACGAGGAGTAGCTGAGTTATTGTTTTCCGGGAGAAAACAAGTTTTATTTTCGAAGCGAGTAATATTTGTAGACTAAAATACTTCTAAGTATTGGCACAAATATTACTGAGCAACGTCAAGTTCTGTGCATCTCGCAGTTTAGCAACTCATTAAACTACAGTTGTGTTGTGGAAGTGCGGTCAGGTAGCCACGATTTGCTATTTGTTTTTCTAGCTTTGTAAAAGTGTAACGTCTTAGAATATCGGATCGCGGACATTTTGCCTGATTCATCGGGAGGACAGTTAGAAATAAAACACCGGCTGGCTGCAGGGAAACGGGAGAAGAAGATACTTCGTCGAGTCTAGGTAGCTATTGGAGAAGAGTCTTCCTGCAGACATCCACCGTTAAGCCCCACGTCCACCGCCAGGCCCCTCGGGGCCTGAGCATGGACCTGGAAGTGCGTCATGTGCCCTGGCGTCACTTCCGACCACGTGCATGGACCTTTTCGTTACTTCCCCATTCTGTTTGCAGAACACACTAAACGAGTCGGACGTATCTTCATTTGTTCAAGCAAGTTTGTTCTTTTTTCTAATAAGTGGATTTCAACGAGCCGACATCTGCCAACAAGGTAAATGATGCCAATGTACTGTTGGAACCAATAACGTTAACGTTAAGCAGCAGACAACAACTTAATACTAGGAGTGAGTGGCGGCCGGCCTATAGAGGGCGCTAGGGCGCCGCCCCCACTCCCCCACATACAAAAATAAATAAATAAATAAAAAAGTAAAATAAAAAGAATACAAATGTAGCTCAAACATGTTACAACATATAAATATGTTGGTCTTGTGTTGTCTAAAGTTGCCCTGCAATCGGCACATTAACCCCTGAAAATGTATTGTATAATACGCAGGGCGCCGGTAACGTTAACTGAATCAGAACACTCATACTTTTTCAGGCGAGCCCGCTGATTCTGTTGTCTGATTCGCTGCCAAGAAAGAAGCCCCCGGGACGCAGGCCTGTGCGCCCCGGACCCTCCTACCGTTTTCTGATTAGTTCTCATGGTTTAGGATAGTATTTAATTGGACGCAGCAGCACGTGTATCACTCCGCGAGCACTAGGGCACGGAATTCGAGTGGAATAATGGCGTCTTCGAGTAGAACACAAAACGAAGAAAATTCGGTTGTTTCTTTGCAAAAAGAGCCTTTTTCAAGGCGTTCATTTAAAGAAAAGAAAAGAGTGAAGGAGCTTGGACCACAGCGACTTTATTTGGACATTCACCAGCAAGCAAGTGATCGCGGTCGGGTTTATACACGGAGCTTCTCTCGCTCGTGTTACGACAAACGGAGTTGGCTAGCTGGATGTGTTGTAAAACCCAGGACAGACCCAATGCATTGGCCATGCTGTCAATGGAAAAGAGACTGGTGACTGAAATGACTGACTTTAACCAGAAAGTCATTGAGAAATTTGCAGGACTGAAAGAAAGAAGGGCAAAATTTATGTTCAAGTAGTGGTTTTAGGCTACATTAGTGTGTTGTAATGGGCCAATTAATCTTTAGTGTTGGTGTCATAAGTGCTGCCAGGATGTTTAGATATGTAGCCTAATTAACATGTCTTTGTCCCAAAATGTTAATGTGAAATGTGAATTAAACTGTCTTATGCAACTGAGACACAAGATTGCTTATTTTTTTCCTGTTTAAAGTCAAAAGTCAGATTTCCCTTTTTTATTTATAAACAAATGCCCAAAATTTTTCTGACACTAAGACCATGCTAGCGCCCCAACCTATATTTTGATCACCAGCCGCCACTAACTTGTATGTTATTTTTGCTATGTCCATTGCTATGTTTATTTGTAGCGCAGCAAACGTTTGCAATCGTGATAAGTCATGAATCATAATGTTTGTGTAACGTAACTAGCTAACGTAAGCTAACGTTAAGTAGTAGCTAGCTTTCTAGCCATTAATGTTTGTCTAATGGCAGTTAAGTAACGACATACTTTATATATTGTTTTACAAACATTGGCACTAAAATTAATATCAGTTTTATGTGTGTTGCTAATGTAATGTTAACGTTATGTATGTAACGTTAGCCGCCTACTGTAGTTAGATGCCAGCTCTCTGTTCTCAAGTCGGTCTTTTAACGTTTGCTTACTCGCTACAATTGTTTTTTGTGGGGGAGGGGGTGATAAATGGATCCTTTTGGCCTGGTCAGTAAATAGTCCCCCAAGCTATTGTAGAGCAATGGCAACCTTGGCTCTCCAAAGCTATCTATAAAGAATATAAACGTGACTGGGAGTGAGCCAGTTCATGCTTTTATAGCCACAATCAGAATCAACTCATGAAATTAAAAATATAAGTACACATAGCCAACATGTAATGTTATTATTGGCAATCATTATTTGTACGAACATATTAAGTTATTGTACTGTATTAAATAGAGCCATTTTAAATGTTATTGTACTTATTCTGTTATGTTTTTTTTTTTCTTTCTTTTTTTTTTTTTTTACAGATGCATCATTCCATTCTCCAGGGCAATTCAAATTTAGAACCTGACAGATGCACAACCTGCTGCAATTTATATCACTGTCCACTTTGCCTGACCTTCAAACCCACAAAACTTAATCGATTAAAGTCTTATGTATATTTCCATCTAAAACATGCACTGACTTTCAAAGGTATGTTTGTTTAAACAATTGTTAGACTTTAGTAATTTCAAAGTGTGTTTAGCAACATGTTTCAGTTTAAAGTAGAATCTGTATGCCCCAACATATTAGAGACTTTGGTGCTGAACGGCCTGGGAAATGAGCTATGTTAATCCCCCCCCGCATTGTTAAGTACTCATTGTCACCTGCATGAATGCCCTCCCGAGTTTCCTGGGAATCCTAGCCTGGTAGAATAACGTGTGAAATAAAGTTATTGATCTAAGCCGAGACAGGAAACTAGGAAGAAGAACCAGAGATAGGAGTGAAGTAACATAGCCACAAGACTTCCCTGTCTAGCCTACGTTTTGTTATCACCTACATGACATTTCCTGTTTTCTGTGTATAAACGCTGGGCCGGTTTGGAGTGTAAGTAATGTTAGACTAGAAGTTGACATAAACATCATGCTAATAAAGAAGTTATAGCTATTGTCTCATCACAGAACCGATTCAAGACCCACTTATTTCTCGAACGTAATTGCAAGTAACGGCAACGAACAGAAGTGTCATTGAGAAATACGAAGCAATTCTTCACCATTTAAACAATTAGATGGTGTAAGATATTCGTACTGTCAACAAGATGCATTATGGTTCATTTGTAGGTTAGTGGACACTCATGCAAGACAGTCCAAAAGTGTTTTCCTGCAGAGCTCAATCACCAGGCCCCCCTCGACCACCAGGATGTTTTGGGTCCTGAGTGCTGAGCTGGAAGTTGCGTGACATTGAAAAGGTCCTGGCGGTTGAGGTGGGGCCTGGTGATTGAGCTCTGTAGTTCAATTGGTCTCTGCTGAACCCAGAGTGTATTTCGTATACTTTGTATATTTCCTACCTCTGTTATTGCTGTTGTTTTGGAATAAATAATTTTTCATTACATCTGAGAACAAGATCTGATTACTAATTTTTGTGTACATAAATATATAGTTTTAGATTGCATGGGTGTTCAGTGTGTCATGTAAGTTCTTATTGGTTGTCCTTTTTTCCCTTTGTTATTTTCTTATTAGACTATTTGATATTCCAAAATTTTTTTTTTAGTATTTTACAAATTATTAATTTGTGTGGTTGCTAAAGTCTATGGCTGCCTAATCTGTTCTTCTGTCATTCCATCATTTTGGGTTATTTGTACTTTTAAAGTTCCCTGGTAGACTATCATATAAAGTGATGAAGAAAATGTTAGCCATATTCCCTATTCCTATATCACACCTACACCTCAGCACAAATAAACCTTGCATAAGGTCATGGAATCTGTCCATGGTTCTGCAATGCTTAAAACATGCCTTCTGCCAGAAATTGTACAGTGCTGCACAATCATTTGTATTAAGTGTTGCACAGTGTTTAATGGTATGGACAAAGAGTTCAACATTGGGAACAGTCTGCTGGCTTGTATTGAGATGCCTATTATACCTCAAAATAACATTTTCAAAAATCTAGCAAGGTTCATAATATGCATATAAACCCTTAGATCACTACTGAGTTTGTAAATTAAGTTTGGAACTGTGACGGCTCCATAGTTGGATACATCAATAATGTCGATGAAGCTGTAGTGTAGACTTGCAGCGACTGCTAGTAGGTGTGGTTGAATTGTGTTGAAAGCACTGGGGATGTAGTAGTACTTTATTGATCCCACAATGGGAAATTTCTTCTTCAATCGTTACACTCCAGTAATACACAGTAAATATAACACGTGTACATTATTACAGGGAAGCCAGACCAGAGAAGGGATCAGCTATTCTTTTGTTAAAGTGGGCAGTGATACAATTTGCAGCAGGTTGTGCATCTGTCAAGTTGTAAATTTGCTAATTTCCCTGTAGAATGGAATGATGCATCTGTAAAAAAAAAAAACATAACAGAATAAGTACAATAACTTAACACGTTCGTACAAATAATGATTGCCAATAATAACATTACATGTTGGCTATCTGTTACATACATAACGTTAACGTTACATTAGCAACACACATAAAACTGACGTTAATTTTAGTGCTAATGTTTGTAAAACAAACAATATATAAAGTATGTCGTTACTTAACTGCCATTGGACAAACACTAATGGTTAGAAAGCTAGTTACTACTTAACGTTAGCTTACGTTAGCTAGTTACGTTACACAAACATTATGATTCATGACTTATCACGATTGCAAACGTTTGCTGCGCTACAAATAAACAGCAATGGAAAAAACAACATACAAGTTGGTCACATTAGTGTTCATTTGCTAACGTGAGTTAGCTAGCCAACTCCTAGTATTAAGTTGTTGGTTTCAAAATAACATTGGCATCATTTACCTTGGTGGGAGTTGTCGGCTCGTTGAAATCCACTTATTACGAACAGAACAAATTTGCATCGACAAAAGGTGATGTGTCCGGCTCATTTGTTGTGTTCGCAAACAGAATGGGGAAGTAACAAAAAGGTCCATGCACGTGGTCGGAAGTGACGCCAGGGCACATGACGCAACTTCCAGGTCCATGCTCAGGCCCTGAGGGGCCTGGCGGTGGACGTGGGGCTTAACGGTGGATGTCTGCAGGAAGACTCTATTGGAGCTAGTTAGCGCTGCCTGAGAGGAAGGTTTCATTCAGCCCACTGGATCTGTGTGATCAGTAGTCATCAACGCTATTCTTTTGCATCACCCACCAGCCAGCCTCGGGATTTCGTTGTGAACCGTATTGCGCGGTCACGTGAGTAAAACAAAGAGACTCCATTCAAACACTGACTATATCGACGCCACTAAAGGGATTTTATTCTTATGTGCACCAACGTATGGGCCCCATCGTTTAAAAATCCAAGCGCTTGGTCACATAGTTCCACATTGCTCTGAGTTGAACGGTTTATTTGGGAATTCTTTACTCAGGACAGTGTCTGTTATTAGGGAACTGTGTGTTATTGATATATGTGAAGGTTGTATCCAATCACGTAGTTACTTTCGTTAGTACACACACACACACACACACACACACACACACACACACAACACACACTGTTTATTTCTGCATTTTGCCTGTGAAAAAAAGGGAATTGTTATTTTGGGTTTTATAATTGTGATTGCCCTACACTCTGGTCTGTTTACCCCATATAAGGTAATTATTAGGTCACTTGATAAGGTGGTCATGTCATATACTTGAAGACTTCTATTTTATATCCTGGTATTTAGTTTATAATCCTGGAAGTACATTCCTTCCTGATTATATGTTGTTGTGATAACAAAAGAGAAAACAAGAATTGGTTCGGGATGTAAGTAATAACTATTCTGATACACTACAAGAAAAGAAAAGACGATATACCAGAGAATAAATATATTTTTGTTATTCCCTTTCATATTGTTGTCCTGAACATTTTTCTATTATTTTAAGGTTTACAGTCATACTGACGTTACATATATTTAAAATTTGTTTCAGGGGAACACAAGTATAACTCATAGTGTCTGAGTTTAGTAGTTCCACAGTGGAGACACCGTGCTATTATTAATTTGTTATTCACTTTTACTGTAATTGCAATTTTATACATTCTTTTGTCATTACTGGGATAGTCACTACTGTAGGTTTACCTATGTTTCTAATTTACGTTCAAGCCTGCACTGATGACAATATCATCTACTGGTAAATAGGATATTCAGCCAGTTCAACACCAACTGCTGAGAACACAGGATCCTGTTTTTTCTTAAACTGAAATAGTAGCCCATAGCTGTCAACAAAGGGTTACATACAGATTCTATTTTTACAGCTTGTGATTCAAATGCAGAATAGCTCCCGACAGAAAGTGACTGTAATTTAAAACAATTTTTGAAAACCATAGCCACTCCGCCCCCTCTACCAACACACCTAGGGGTACTAATAAAGGAGCAATTTGCTGGACACAGTTCACCAAAAATGTTTGACTCACCAACAGCAGTCCATGTCTCTGTTAAAAATAGAAAATCCAGATCACGGGAGGTAAAAAAAGTTATTTAAAATTAATGTCTTATTAGATACAGACCTTGCGTTAATGAGGGCCATTTTCACCTTAAAGCAAGCGGCCGGTTTCCGAGATTGTAGACCATATTCCAGTGGGCAAATGTTTAGCAGATTAGCTCCTCCGCTACTATGTACATACGGCTGTCTATTTCTAATCCTGACAGGGATGTTGAAAATGTCATTAGATGGTCCGAGCCCAATAGAAAATGTACTAGTGTACGAGGTGGAACCATTGCGATAGGGACAAGGACCGGGGGAACATCAATCTCTGCCGGACCGGTCAGCACTGGACCGAGGGATGGGCACATTGTGATGACGTGGTGGGCAGGCGGACATGAGAGCACGAGGATGGTAAATGCTGTAAGCTAGGTTAGCAGAAAGCGCCCGTGCGCCAGCTTTATTCAAATGGAGACTATCTGCACCAAAAAAATGACCACGTTGCCATAAGAGATTAAAATTGTCAATAAAGTGCACGCTGTGGGTGTCGCATGCAGACGAGAGCCAGGTGTTGAGGCTGAGCAGTCGACTGAAGCGCCCATTCCGCGACCGAAAGTGGGGGTTGGGCCGGAGATGTACACACTACTATGGGACTGTTTGAGGACGTTAAAGAGATGGACGAAGTCTCGTTTTAACAGTTCTGACTGCTGTTTTGGAGTGTCGTTTGTTCCAACGTGCAATAAGATCCTGTCCACCTCGGGGTAGGATTTTATTATGTCTGGGACTTTTCCAGCGATGTCATGTACTGTAGCACCTGGGAAAAAGAGAGTATGAGCTCTATTGACTCTCATATTTCTGATTATCGAGTCACCAATAATGAGCATTGATGGAGGAGTCGGCTCCGGCTGATTGAGACGGCGGGAGCAGAGAGCTGCTCCGCGGGCCACCGGCGGCCCGGTGGGGCGGCGGTGGGATGGAGCCTGACGCTGAGTCCCCCGACGCTGGACATCAGCCGCTCCTGGAACGGTAGATGATCGAAGGAGACCAGGCTGTGGATCTTGATGAGAAGGAGAGGAAGGTTTATCCGGCTCATCCAGAACCCGGAAGCGATTATCAAGCTGGAGAGGCTCCGGTGGAGAGGTGCGGGGAGAATCCCTCTCTCGCTGTTTTTTCCCCGGGACAAGAGTCCAGGGGTTTGGAGCACAGGGTGTTGAGCAGGCGATGGATTTGGGTTTAGCTCCCATCCTCGGCCAGGGATCCTCCACCGGGGCTGTCAGGACGTTGGTGGCATTAGTGCCGGACCACGGGATGGTGGTGTTTTCGGCAGCCCGGGACGCCGCAGCCAGCAGGAGGGAATCGAAGAGTTGCTCGTCTTCTCTTATTTCATGGAGCGTTGATATTCTTCCTTCAAGTTCTGTGATCTTTTGGCTGAGACGGTGACAGCCGGAGCAGTCGGGAGGGGAGGTGAGTGGAGCCATGATGTTGTAGTCCCCAGCCTTACAATTACAATGTTCAGATTCCAAGAGTTCAAAAGGAGAACCTAGCTGCGGCTCTCAGGTAGCAAGCCAGCAGCGGCCTCGATTTGCGCAGGTGACGGCTTCACCCACCGCTATCCTGGGGTCTCCGCAACTAGAGTCTGCTGCTGCTTTTTTTCAGCAGTAATACTCCTTAATTATTAAAATTGCTTTGGAATAATAAAAAAAAACATTTAAAAGTTAAAATAGGTAAAACAATAGAAATAAGTAAAACAATAGAAATAAGTAAAACAATTAAAATAAGTAAAACAATAAAATGAATGAATCGGCTGAGAGCGCTGTATCCGTGCCGTGTTCAGCTGATGACTGAACTGATTCCAGTTATGCGCGTAAGTCTATTACTGACGTTTTTGTTTCCCATATCATTCAGTGTGTTTTTGACTAGGAAACGCAACGTTCAATGCTTAACGTTAACCCATGTCCTTTCAAAAATAGAGCCTATTCATTTTGCCGTATGTAGCCTATGCAATATGTTACGTTTGGACTATAATTATAATTATGTTCATACAGTTGAATGCATCCAGCAAATAACTCCAGTTCATACAGTTGAATGCATCCGGCAAAAAATTAATAATGAAAATGGTTGGTTCTACTATGAGGTGGTAAACCCCTGCCCCCCCTGGATACATTTTTGTACATTTTAACAGTTAAATGCATCAATCTGGTGCACTTTCAGAGGAAAATTAAGACATTAGATCCATGAAGAATTATGTGCTCTTGTAAACAATTCAAAACCCATCAACTTGTAAGACGCTTGATCCTACACTCGAGCCATTAAATAAATAAATTACATAAAAGCTGTCACGTTTGTTGTACTGGTTTATTTAAAGTGTTTGGAATCACAGTCCAAGGTTGCAGTAAAAATCTGGCACCGCATGTTACATCAGCTTTAGAGATCACATTCAACTTCACAGTCGGGATACAGCTTTGCTAACTTGATGCTGGAAATAATGTTTTAAAATATTGTAACCACATTCACATCAATGTAGCTAGCAAAAAGATAATTACTGCAAACGATGTTGTCTCCTCAAAATGCGTTCTGGATCGATGGCTTTGCTGAAGTGACGCTGCAAAGTAGGAGCGATCTTTTATGTTAAAAAAAATAAATAAATAAATCTGCCTTGTGATCTGCCCATTAAACGAGCCCCCAATTTGGCCAGATTTCAGAATAAGCTTTATCAGAATATATCTAGATATAAATAAGTCAATTTTATTTTATTTCCAAATGTTAATATACGTCCAAAAATATTGTAAGATGACTGTATATTCCCTCAAAACTATTCTCCAAACAGGATATTGTTTATGGAAGCATATTCGCGCCAAAATTCAAATGAAAATGCAAATCGGCGATTGCATTTCGTTTACATACGATGTGCGCAAAAACCTTGACATAATTCAAATGAAAATGCAAAAGGTGCACTTTGCATTTTCATTTGCAAGTTAATGTACGCACTTTCTGACAATTTGAAAATGTTAGTGCAAATCCATTTCACATTAAATTTTTCTCGCCCTCTACGACACAACCCTGCCATAATTCTAATGAAAATGAAAAACCACATTTGCATTTGCAGTTTCTTGTTGCAATCGCATGATCCATGACAAAAAGGAAATGATAATTCAATTCGCCATTTAACATATCGTTTTCATGCTTTTGCGGCACAAGAGTGACATAATTCAAATGCAATGGCATTGCATCCGTTTGCATTATCATTTCCGTGTGGTCACGCAAAAAACCCTGCCAAAAATCAGAACTGAACATGCAAGCTGTCAAAGCTGCCCATCAAGGCGGGGCTTCAAAGAAAGGGGCGTTACAGGGGACTGTTCAAACCACTGAACATAATGGTTGTCTGTGATTTCGATCATCAGGCAGTGACCAGGCTAGATAGCAACATTTCCTAGTCCTCTGTGTTTGGGGATTATAGGCTAAATGCTAAAAACTATAAAGTCAACGAGGTAGCCTAAACGTTACAATGATCCTAGCCAGCCCGTTGTTCCTACTAACTTAACCTTAACAGCAGGGAGGACTTGCGTAGCCTAAGGGGCAATAGATTTCCGTTCACCGGGTTGCCTTAGACAGGGCTGTGTGATAAACCAACATTGGGCTATTGCTTAGCCTATATTCCATGTCACTAAAATAAAATAAGCAGACTATCAATAAAATAAGTGCTTATGTCTCTAATCGTGTCTAAGAGGTAGACCTATTTAAATGAAAATTATTATGTAGCCTATGTTCTTAAAAGACTGAGCATAATGGCACTGTGCCAATACTGACGGATTATTTTATTTTTTACAGCTGTGTGGATAGGCTAGGCTACTGTCGGAACTCACTGTATTCGCACACCCTCTAAAAAGACAAATTTGTACGTTCTCTCAATAATTAAGTGCCTATTTAAATTGAACAAATTAAAATGTTTTGTGTAGGCTACAACAGGAAAATCAGTGTCATAGAGGCTAACCGGCTCATCTTACAGCATTGAGATATGGAAAGCTCCAGAGACTGTGCGAATAACCTACCTAGTAGCCTACCAAAGATGGTGGAATTTTGTTGTAGGATAGCCTATATGGTGTAACGTTATAATTAAATAAAAATATAATTAAAAAAATATATTTAATCATCTGTAGGCTATGTTGCTTCATGACTAGGCTAAATATAGATTATTACAATAGCCGAGGCTACAGGTAAAATTCCCAAGGTTGATGGGCCTTGTGAGTAGGGAGATCAAAATCGGTTGTGTCATATATCTAAAATCTTTGGTTGTGCCCGCCGCGGTCGTTCCCCCGGTGTTTTCACCACAGAAATACGAACGTGGTTTTCACCAAATAAAAAAAGAAGCTGTCATTCAGTTTTTACAAGTCCTTCATTGCCATCTGCTGGGTAAAGACATGAATGACAGTCCATACTAGGGGTGTTAAAGATTAATCGATCGACCATTTCAAATTTAACGATCAAATTTAACTATTTGCGGTCTCATCTTAATTGTGTCAATGGGAGCTGTTGGTGAAATGCAATCATTAAGTTAAACACAAGGGGGCGCGCGCACTGCAATTAGGAAACATGTTATTAATTTTACACAGAAGAAGACTCATGACTCGACCATGAAGCACGCTACTTATGCGTGCCTGGGACATCGGTCCCATCGGAACGCGTATTTTCAGCAGCTGGTCTCGCTGTAAACCGACTGCGCACACGACTCACCCCTGATAACGTAAACATGCTTATATTCTTAAATAAAAATCAGCAGGCCTAGGTATTTACTGCACTTATGCAGTTTAAATTTTAAACTGAGGCCTGAGCTGTCGTAGTTTGTCGTAGCTTTCTCATTTCAAGAGGGAACCTATTATAGCGCTGTTTTCAAAAACGTTATTTATCTTTATCTATTTCATAATCATTTTGCAAATTTAAGTTTTTAATTAAGGCTCATCTTATTTTTGTATATGTCATAGACGTACGTGTTAGTCACTGATTCGCCTCGGAAGAGTGAGCGCAATTTCCCGTGCCTTATTAAAATATCATACTTAAACAAAACAGCGTTCATAATTATATTTGTGTTATGCTAACAGGCGCATTTCTCAAATGTTTCAATAAAGCTTTGATTGAGGAAAAAAACATGCATTTTGTATTTTCTATGTCATAAGCTATTTTTAGCTGTTTTGTTATCGATTGATTGTTCATTAACGTTGACGACTATCGATCAAGGAAATTCCTTAGAATTTGCAACCCTAGTCCATACTACACAACATAGCCTATGCGGAATATGCCTAATTACACAATTTTATATTTTTATTTAATTAGCCTAGATTCTATACGTTACACCATACAAAATACACCATTTTTGGTAGCTAGGCTGTAGGCTCAAGCTGTGTCTCGTACGGATCGCTGTCTCAGGCTTTCTGTGGACTACGTTACCTTTGCTCTGCACATATCCTAAGGGTAAGGCTATCTAAAAAAAAACAATAATTAATAGAAATTGTGATGGAAATGCCCACGGTGAAAAGGGTAGCACATTTTTCAGGCATAGCCTGCCATGAATAGCCGGCTGGTTTTGGCCACAGAAACCCGTAACATTAGGCTATCGGCTAGTTTCCACACCAGATTAATAAAAGCAGGCTAAATTGTGAAATTTATTTAGTTAACATTGGGCTGGCTATGGCTAGTCGTAGCTTTTAGGCGACATCGTTTCCTTTTTAATTCCTATCATTTCGATAATCCCGAACACAGAGGACTAGGAAATGTCGCTATCTAGCCTGGTAACTGCCTGACAACCGAAATCACAACCATTGAATCATATGTTCAGTGGTTTGAACCGAACAGTCCCCTGTAACGCCCCCTTCTTTAAGGCCCTGCCTTGATGGGCAGCTTTGACAGTTTGCATGTTCAGTTCTGATTTTTAGCAGGGTTTTTGCGTGACCACACGGAAATGATAATGCAAACGGATGCAATGCCATTGCATTTGAATTATGTCACTCTTGTGCCGCAAAAGCATGAAAACGATATGTTAAATGGCGAATTGAATTATCATTTCCTTTTTGTCATGGATCATGCGACTGCAACAAGAAACTGCAAATGCAAATGTGGTTTTTCATTTTCATTAAAATTATGGCAGGGTTGTGTCGTAGAGGGCGAGAAAAATTAAATGTGAAATGGATTTGCATGAACATTTTCAAATTGTCAGATAAAGTGCGTAGCCTACATTAACTTGCAAATGAAAACGCAAAGTGCAACTTTTGCATTTTCATTTGAATTATGTCATGGTTTTTGCGCACATCGTATGTAAACGAAATAGGCTACAATCGCCGATTTGCATTTTCATTAGAATTTTGGCAGGGATATGCTTCCATAATTGTTATCAAATCCTATCATTATTCCTCTGTGCCCCCTCAGTTTTTTAGGTGCAAGTCGCCCTTGTTCTGAAACAGTAACGGAACAAATTACAGTTTACAGGCCACCACAGTTTTATTTACCTGTAGGCCTATGTAATTTATGCCCCGCCAAACCAAAAATAAAACTTCAACAATTACATTTCAGCCATAATTTTACAAACAGACATATGATTTATCCTGCGCTATTAACGAGCAGAAGTGGAAACCGCGGTATTAAAACTGTATGATTGAGAAAGAATAATGTAATTTAGCTCACATCTATTTATGTGAATTGGCTGTCTTTTACCGATGCAATTCATGTCATACAAACACATTCACACACACGCATGGTACAGCGGGCAAAAAACACACACACCGCCAACTTTACATGACCAATCAATATATGACCAAGCCACAAATTAATAGAATATGAAAATAAAATAAAAAATCCTACCTCTCTCCATCTCTCTCTCGCAACAAGGCAGTCGGACTAGTGTAGCGTGCAATTCTTCCCAGTGTATAACTTTTTCCCACTTCCAGGTCCGTTGCTTGACTGTACATCTCGCTAGCTACTAGCACCTAGCACTGATCTGATCATTTTCAATGTATTTGTTCAGTTGGCCTGTAAATAAACATTTTAGCGAGTTCTAACACTCGCATTACGTAGCACGAATGCTAGCTACTGGCCACAGATGGGTTCAAAAAGATAGCTCGTCTTTTCATAAATGTCAGTGTGACAGGGACTCAGGTACGGAGCCCCAGAGCTGCACAGAAGAAGAAGAAAAAAAAATGGGGGTTAATTCGTTCGCTCGATATAATTAATTTGTTCCTTTGTTCCCTCAATATAATTAATTTGTTCCCTCAAATTAGCAAACCCTCATTCCGCAAGCACCTTCACTCTGAATCAAACATATAGTGCTATAAGAGCACTCCTGCACTTATTTTTAATAGTAAATTGCTCTTTTTAAAATGATCAACACATCGTCAATGCTCTAGTGATTAATCCCGGTATTTCCCATCACAATTCCTGCCCGTTCCCAACTGGGAGTGACGTCGGGAAACCGGGAAATTTACCATGGGCAATGCAGATAAATAACTCTTGCATTATATTTGGCCTAAGGAAGTACAATAAAAGAATCAATATATGAAGTTTATTTCCAAAATGCAGTATCCACCATTTGAAAAAACTCACGCCTACTCATGACTGCTTATTGACAAGCGAAAACTGGGTAACTGATTGCACTTTAGAGCACTTGAACGTTGCTAGCGCACAAACAGGAAATAGAAGTTCAGTATACCTGCTCCAAACGTGGAGAGCAAAATCATGTCAAGCAACGTGTGGAAGAATTTTGAGAAACTTAATACTAACGAGGCAAAATGTCGGGGTTTGTAAATTAATTAAGTTGTAAATTAATTTCAGAGAAAATAATAGGCTACTATATACGGGGACGTCAATGACTAGGCTACCACTAGGGGGCAACCGTGGATAGGGACAAGGGGTAGCCTAATAATGAAAGCAAACCCATAGTTTTGTTATTCCAGGGCATCGGATTCTGCAGAAATATAGCCCAGCTATAATTACAAAACGAGCTGTAATTTTTTACATTTAACATTTATTTATGCCATAACATTTACTTAGGCTATATAATGTAGGCCTATTACTCACATTCTCAGTTCTTGCAGCAAAAACCTAGATTTCTCATTTAGGTTTTATTTTTTTATTGGCTTGTTAGAAAGGTGAGAAATTTCTATAGCCTAACACACGTTATTTCCAGATTTCTCAGTTTTGGGCATTCACCGCTGAAACCCTCGACATTTCAATGAAGAGGGTCAAAATGTGTAGGCATTATTTTTTTTGAGGGGGGGGGGGTATAGTCCTTTCCCTTAAATACTGCCATTTGCCTGTAGACCTAAAGCCTTTTTGTCATGAACAGTTATAGCCAGCGTTAATAAGCTACTCTTCACGGTTCAGGTAGGCCTATAGCCCTATAGCCTTTGTTTAGATGTCCGAAGTTCCAAAGCAGCCATCATTTTGTACAGAAAATATGTTGCTTTCATTAATAAAACGTCTTTGAAAAACAGTTTGTTGTTTTTGATATTCAAGAATTTCAGCCAATAGTATGCTAGTTGAAAGTGCCATGGTGCTGAAAGATAGTTTTATATGACATATGGATGCCGGTAGCCCGTAAACCAAGTAGGGTCGTTTGATAATAGCCTACTACGTCCCTGGTTTTTTAGACGGGATTTCCCGGGAAACCCGGGAGCGAGATGTTATAATGTTATAAAGTTTAAAAATAGGTAATTTTCGGGAAAATATTAAACACTACAATGCACCAACTAAAACGAATAGCTAAATGATATTAGGCTTATATCCCTCGACTAATAAATTGTCTTATGGATGATTTTATAGGGAATTTTATTCATGTTAACCCCCACAGACATACACCCACGCCGTGCACGATTTGACAGCTATTGCAAGACATTTGACAGCTAACTGCATGATGATCAGGTTGGACCACGCCCCCCTCCCAACATTGCCTATTTGGTTTTATAGCGCTCAGATTACATCGCCACATTCTTCTCCAATCCTGCCATCCTGTCTTCTTGACTCATCTGTGACTAACTACATGCGATCAAATGCCTATCACCGTCCGTGTGACTTCTCGTTAGCCATCACATCAAAAGCGTTTCTGCTTTTGGTATTTAGCTAAGGTATATAGCTTTTTGTGATAAACCCGGGAGATAGGTGGAATAAAGAGGAAACTGTTTAGGTTTTTAAGATGTTTATTCTCATGAGCCACACGTTGCCATGATGTTACTTAGCCAGTGCATGCCAAGTTCACCCCCGTGTTCTATGCATGAAAGGTAATTATATATGAGGGCCTAGGGCTCCACCTAGTGGACACAAATAGCCTATGCGACACTTTTAAAAACTTGTTTATTTTAAAATGTAAAATGTTTAAAATTTTAAATAGGCTACTGGCGATAATTATCGTTATCATTTCTAATGTGCCGCTGGCATGTTTTGAGATTTTGGTATTTAGCTAATTGCATTTGCTCAGGATAACCTTTTTTAAAAACTTGTCCTTGTTTTAAAATGCTCAATTTCACGTTCTTATATTTAACAATGTGCCATGGTGTGCTTGTATTTACGGTTGAGCCTAATAAAACAGGCACGTTATAAAGACACGTGTCCGTCCCATCTTTTTACTTATTTGTTGCACGGTATAAGTTTAAAATGTGTAAAATGTGTAGCCTAATGCATGAAGAGAGAAGGCTACATCCGACCAGTAGTGTCCTTCCACCAGCCCACTTCTAACACCGTAGGCTACTATGGGGGGTGATGCCTTCGATAGGAAGACAACCTGCTTGCAGAATGAGGGTTTGCTAATTTGAGGGAACTAATTAATTATATCGAGCGAACGAATTAACACCCAGTTTTCTTCTGTGCACTTCCGGGGCTCCGTACTCAGGCGCAGACAACACGTAAAAATAAACCAAAGTTTATTTTGGGTCGAAACCCAGGGATAAGGCAAAGACGTAGTCGAAAAAACAGGCAGATGTCAAAAACCAGGAAGTCACAGCGAAAGTACAAAAACACAATCCAAACGTAGTCCGGAAACAGGCAGAGATCATTAACCAAGAAGTCACGGTAAAAGTACAAAATCAAAATCCAAAAACGGAGAACAGAAACACGAGAAAAACAGACAGAAAACACCGCTCAAGAAAGGCTTGTAGCGAAACAGGGCAAAGGTGGCAACTGTGATGAACTCGCAACAAGAACAGAGTGGAGTATAAATACACAGGACTAACAAGCAAACGAGACACAAGTGAGTCGTGAAGCAGGTGAAACACATAGGTAATCAGGGCAGAGACGAGAGGCGGGGCTGACACAATGAGGAAATGAAACATGAGTACATGGAAGGAAAAAGGAGGCTGTGGCCGTGTCCGAATCAGCACTCTTCCACACTGTTGAGTAGCCTTAGTGAGTAGATTGGGCGTGAAAGTCGTAGAGTACGCGAAAATTTTTCGAATTACAGTATACTTCAAACACCCGGATGACACACTTACTTCCGGGCTTTCGCTGAGTACATTCGGGAGCACACTTTCCAAAAGGTAAGCGACCTTTTTTGTCCCAGAAATATGACGCGCAGCTTGGTCCCATAAAGTGGCGCAGCTCCGTTGACGTTTTTCTAAAGACAAACATTAAACACGTGGGCATGGCTGCGCCAAATTGGAATATTGGCGGAGCTGGATCTGCTTTCAGATGTATGTGGTTTTTTACTGTTTATGTTCCATTGCTAAAAATGATCTTACACTGTTCACCGAATAATCTTGTTTAGTAGCGATGCTAATGTAGGCTATATATAGCTAAGTTTATTGGGTATCTCCACTTGCATCCCATATGCAAAAGGTCTGTAAAATCATATATGATAATATTTGCAAAGTGTTATAAAAACAAAAATGTTGATTAGTATTAGGCTATATTATGTATTATTTGTATACAAACAATCTGTCAATGTAATTGTATAGTCAGTCCCATGTATGTTAGGGAACTCTTTAATTTTAGTCTGAAATGTATAGTTCTGTACCACATTTTCATGTTGTAAGGTTTCTACATGGAATATGTGTTTTTGATAGGATTGTCACAGACCTTTAGCATATCGGATGTAACATTGTGTTCTGGATAACTTCTTCACAATAGCCTAACACGAGTAATGCAATGTGCCACAACACACCAGCTAGTATAGCTGGTTTAATAAGGATTACATTTTATGTGACTTTACAGCCTGTGTGGAGGCTATAGTGAAGTGCTACTAGCTACAATACATCAGTATATTACTTGATCTTAGCTACATCAGCTTGCTTTGACAGGACATGAACACAACAGGCTGAGAACACATGATATGATGTGCAGTGGTGCAGTACAGTGTGGGCAGGATATTGTGTTGCTACATGCTAACATGCTGTGTTATTAGATGGCTTTGTAACATTGTTGTTGTTGCTGATGCTGCTGCTGCAGGGACGGATGTCCAATACTTTGTCCAATTCAACCACCATCTGTACCATTGAAAGTGATAAGCTAGTCTCCACACTACATTTGCAGTACATGTACATCTACTATGTATGTCATTTGCTGTAGAAGTTCATAGCATGTTCGTGCTTGATGCTTCCTGGGATTATTGTCAAATTGTGAATATGTCTTCACAGGGTGTTCATGAAAGAGATGGGATTGGAGGGGAAGGTCACCATGGCCTTCGTAAAGAAGAAGTGGGAAAACCTCAAACAAAAATACAAGGCATGTCTGTATTATCTCTACCTGTATCTATCTGTTAGGGATAACCTCATTCAAGGTTGTTATCCCAATGGCTTGTGATGAAACTGCTGTAGAAATGTTCTTCAGTGCACACAGCACAATAATCCTTCTCATGTGTTCTACAATGGATGTGACATATTACAAGACAATGGATGGATATGTATTTGCTAATCCCATGAGAGAGGGGGAACTGTTAAACTTATGTGGAATACTTTAACAGCATTCCAAGCTCACTTTGTGCTGTTTGATTAATGCTCAGATGATGTATTGGCATTACATTTACATGAATTGCTATACAATGACTAATGACCAAGTCATGTCAAATAGTGTATTAGCTAAGTACAGCTGAAGTGTGAAGCGTTTACATGTACTCCAATTAGACCAGAGCAGTAAGTGCTATATCTGTCACAATGAAATTATGAACATTATCTAAGCATTGAGAATTTATTTGTAAAAACATTTGTTAGATTCCAGCCAATATGTGTATTCTGAACCTCATGTTTAAACATCTGGAGGAGGGAAACGCCCATGGCCGTTTATTATTTGAAGACTTTTCTGTTGCTTTTGTATTACTGAGACTGTTTTCTTATTTAGAGTTGGGCTTAGTGTGGTGACTCATGCTCTCAGAGGTTTAAAGTCAATGGTGTTCTGTGATAAGCAGTTCTCTACTACTGGGTCGACTTCAGGGTTATATCATCTCCCCACTACTCTACATCATACAGCTGTAGGAGTCAGCTGCCCAACAAGCACATCAGAAAATACACTGGTGCCTCTGTAGTCTTCAGTCTGCTGCATGATCTTGTACTACATTGCACCTCAGGAACATCAAATATCTACTAGTACTACTCTGTATAACACACAAACGGTGGCCTGTCTTTTTTTTCAGGAGTTAAAGAACCCCCCCACTGGGAGGAGCAGAGGGAGGGGAGATGACCGCTGCCACCTGGAAGTGGTATGAGGCCATGGACAAGGCCCTGGGGTCCAGCCACAGCATTACCCCGGTGGCAATAGGCTCATCATCAGCTCCAGGTGGCAGGGTCCTCTCCTTTCCCTCTGAGGAGAGAGAAATGAGCTCCACCTCCTGCTCCTTTTGTGGCTCCACCGCTGCCTCCACCACCTGCACCTGCACTGCCTCCACCTCCACCACTCCTGAGCCCCCATCCACCAGCCCAGCTCCCAAGAGGGCCAAAAAAGAGCCTGTATGGCTCCTGGCCATAAAGGAGCTGGAGAGGAGGGAGGAGGCCAGGGATGTTAGGGATGCAGAGTGGGAGAGGGCCTTAATGGAGAGAGAGGATAGGCGGGACAGAGAGGACAGGGAGATGAGGGAAATGAGGGAGAGGGAGGAGAGGAGGGACAGGGAGGTGAGAGAGAGAGAGGAGAGGAGGGACTGGGAGTTGAGGGAGAGGGACAATGCCCAGACCGCCCGGGAAGAGAGGCATGCAAGGGAGACAGCTGGGAGGGAGGAGCATTTTTTGGCTTTGATGGACTATTTAGTTAAGTAGTAATTTTTTGCCTTATTTTATTTTTATTTATTGATTTGTATTATTCATTTGTTCAAAACAATTTACAAGCTGAATGCTGAGCCTAATTTCCTTAAAATAAATAATTTCTGAAAACAATGTTCCAATGTGACAATTATTTAATCTGTTTGTTTGCCATTCTTCTACTGCTATTCATAAACTATTGCTTGCTTACCAAAATACTGCAGCAGTCCTAAGTCGTTTTTACTAAAACTGAATATTATCTATTATGAATACTCTTTGAAAGTATTGCCTGTCAAAATGACAAGAGCATAAGAGCATTGCTGACTATTATGTACTTGTGTGAACACCTATGTGGTTTATTACTTTATCCATGAAATAAACATTAAGGAAAAGTTAATCACATGTACATTTAGAACAGGGGCCTCCAGTTTTCCCTGAATGAATGTGGCTAAGAGCTCGTCATATCATTTACGTATTCCTTCACATAATGAGCAATAAGTTTCTTATTTACCCCTTTACTTGAAAGCAGACTGAGCTATGGCTTGGAGCCAGCTCATGTACAATATAAAGCACTGCATCACAGTTTATAGATGTCACTGAAATGGCAGTGTGCTCACTATTTGGTTTGAATAAAGCACGCTGACAAGAATACAATTGTTTTTTATTTAATGAACTGGCAGCAAATTACTGTGTAGCATCAGTTTAACACCACTTTGTACTCAAACCATTTAATCGCAATGTAAATGTAATGCAGGTACGATGGAATGTAACTACTGCATTTGTCACAGTAAACAAGGCACCATATGATACGTGGAATAATAACAACATGCTGTTGGATTATTAGCTTCCCTGTTGACGCTAACCGGTACTGACAGGAGGCGCGACGAGAACGCTGATCCAGAGCCTCCCAAAATGTGAGGGGTGAATTGTGTGTGTGCTGAGGGGTGAATGGTGTGTGTGGTGTGGGGTGACAGATCATTTTGTGTAATCGTGGTCCCCCAGTGCTGGGATGCAGGCAATGGGTGCTGAGGCTGCAGCTGCCACCTGCGCCCTCAGTCCATCAGCAGATGTGCGGTTGCCAGGATCCTGCTCCTCATCAGAATGAGATTCTGCATCGTCATCATCATCAGCAGCAGGGTCCAGCAGGTCATTGGTCTTCATACACAGGTTGTGTAGCACAGCACAGCAGTCAATGACATCGACGGCGAAGGGGATCTGGACCTCCAGAGCTTTCAGGAAGATCGAGCGCCACCTCGTCTTCATGACCCCGAAGGCCTGCTCAACTACACCCCTGGCCTTTGACAGCTGTGCATTGTAACGTGCCTGCACAGCGCCTTGGACTGGCTCCCGGTAGGGGGTGATGAGGGTGATGTGGTCCTGGATACAGGGATATCCACCATCCCCGATCAGGAACCAGCCCCGTGGTGGGTACTGCCGATGGACGTACACATCCAACAGCCTCAGGACCCGTGCGTCCTGAACAGACCCAGGGTAGCCGGTGAACAAATTAAGAAATGTCCCCCTGTGGTCGCAGATGGCCTGCATCTGCACAGAGTAGAACAGCTTCCTGTTCAGGTAGTCCTGGCTCTCCGCTGCAGGGGGGACTACCCTGATGTGGCAGCCGTCAATGCTCCCAGCAGTGCGGCGGAATGCTGGGCTCCTTGCCAGGGAGCAAAGCCAGCACCCACCATCTCCAAGTCCTGGCCAGTAGGGAAACAGATCACCTGCGCCATGATCCCATGGATTCCCTTACTGACCCTGTGGACTATGTCGCAGATGGTTTGCCTGGGGATGGCAAATGCCTCTGAGACGACCCGGTAGGATGTGGCACTGGCCAGCCAGTAGAGGAACACCAGCACCTCCAAGGTCTTGCCCCAGCCTAGGGTGTTGTCCTCCTCCAGGGTCTGAATAAGGAGGTTGAGTGTCACCCTGGCCAGACGGAAGTCCCTCTTCGTGTCCCCACCATCAAAATACATCCTCAGGAGAGGCATGTGGACGTTAAGATGGCAGTAGCCACCTCTGGGTCCTCTGGCATTATAGGGGAATCAAGAAATAATGTTTCAGTCTTAACAGCACAGATGCTTATCATAGGTAATGTGTACAGCATACTAAACTATTTACCAGGCTATATCTGTGTGTGTGTGTGTGTGTGTGTATACCAATTAGCTATGAGAGGGAAATGGAGGGACACATAACACATCCAGGTGCTAGCTACATGACATGCCAAAGATGATGAACAGATTACAGCTTTCAAATGGTGGCTTATCCTTATACTGACAGGAAAGTATAGTTTAAGCACCATCTTATCATGTTTTATGTCAAGTCACATCCCATATGCACAACTGATGGCATTTGGGTTAACGTTAGCTTGCATATATAGGCAGAGTGGCTAAGGTGTTTTCTCTACTTTTGCTAACGTTATATAGCTACGTTTACTCAATGGCTACTGTACGTTAAGTAACGTCACATACCAGTGCGAACACAGCCAGAAGGAAACTCCTTCTGGCCCTCTCCCTGCGTCGGCGAATTATCAGCGTTGTCGCAAACATTGTTGTCTCGTCAGTAGACAACGTTCTCCTCTCCACAAAAATTGGGTCAGCTGGGGTTATATTTATTTACATCAGCGAACTACTTCCGTATTGACATTTTTATTTATTTATTTGTTTATTTGTTTATTTCGGCATGTGTATGGTCACATTGCATCACATTTCTGAAATATGCATTTAACAAATACATTTCCTGCCGAAAAGGGATACGGGAAAAAAGCAGCCTGCTTATCAAGTCCCGCCCCAATTCCCTCACGATTTTAAATGTTCATATTATACATTTGATTAAAACAGATATTTTTAGTATCACAACAGCATAGCTGAATTTTCTTTATAGCGAAACTGATCAAGAAGGAAAGAAAAAAATAAAATAAAATACTCTAAAGTAAAACAAACCAGATTATTGAAGTCCAAATAAGTAGGTTTAAATGTACATGTCATACATTTGTCAAAACAATTTGTTTCAGTTCAACGTCAAACATTCCCAAATATTGTTCAGCTAATGTCCAAATTAAAAGTGTCCATTTCTACGTTTTTATGATGTTCTGTTGTCCCCTGTAAATTCCATGCATTATGCCTGAGTAGGTATGATTGCCAGATCTCGGAGTTCATTACCCCTCACTATTTTCTGCACTGTCCTCCGGAGGCTTGGTGGTTTCTGCCTGCATTATGGCTATTTTTCCCTTGATTTTGTTGATGTCCGATCTCAAATTTCTCAGTATGATCAGTAATTCCCTGTTTCCAGAGACGCCAAACCCCTTTTTTCTCAGCTGTCGGTACATCAAGTACTGGCCAAATCCTAGGCCGATTAGTCCAACCATCATGAATCCAAACAGGTACACATCTTCCACATCTTCTATATCTAGTACTGCCAGACACACTACACGCCATTTGTCCCACCCATCCATGATGTACCCTGCCAGAAAGGTCCCATCTGGACATGACGGCTCTCCAGTGCCCTCACGCCTTGTCGAGAATATTTTGTCAATAGCGTTAAATGACCAGTTTAGAAGCTCCATCCTGAGAGTTTGTGCGACCAATGTCTGTTGTCTTTTGTTGCAAGGTCCAGGATCCTTTGTAAACCGCTTGCTATGGTTTTTTAAATATTTTTTATTTTTTTATTTTTTGTAAAAAGTAAAGTAAAGTACATCATGACATTGTTTTCATTTCATGATAACCCCCTATTTTTTAAACTTGATAATTTTCTACCATCTTGCATCTTATCTTACACTTGAAGGTCTTTAAATTTGTAGACATTTTAATCTCATCATGTAAACTGTTCCAAAGCTTAACCCCCACAATGGATAATGAATGACCTCTGAGTGTTGACTTTATAGATTTTTGTTTATAAATCATATTTCCTCTTAGGTTATGTATGTCATCTCTCTTTAGAAACAGTTTCTGTATATTTACGGGTAAGAGATTTTTGGAGGCTAAGAATAATATTTGTACAGTATTATATTTAATTATATCCTGCCACTTGAGAAACTTTGCCTTAATAAACAAATCATTTGTGTGGTCTTTATATGGGACACCATATACAACTCTCATTGCCCTTTTTTGGAGTTTGAACAGTGGCTCTATAGTGTCTTTATAGGTGTGTCCCCACACTTCAACACAGTAGTTTAGGTGAGGTGTTATGAGTGCCGAATAAATTGTCTTAAGTGAATGTTGATTGAGTAGTTTCTGCATTTTCCACAAAATAGACACGCTTTTGGCCAATTTACATTGAACTAGCTTCACATGTGGTTTCCATGTCAGGAGGCTATCTACCGTAACCCCCAGAATCTTGTGTTCGTTCACTCGTTCAATGTTGATACCATTGACTTTTAAGTTTATGTTTTCTTTCTGGCCTCTTTTCCCAAATAATATAAATTTTGTCTTTGAAAGGTTTAATGATAGTTTATTAATATTAAACCACGTGTGAAGCTTTGACATTTCATTGTTAACTGATGTGACCATTTGATTAAGATCAATTCCAGAACATAGGATGTTTGTGTCGTCCGCGAATAAAATTAATTTTAAAACGTCAGATACTTTGACTATGTCATTAATATATAGTAAAAATAATTTTGGTCCTAGGACTGAACCCTGTGTGACCCCACAGGTGATATCCAGGCATGATGATATGTTGTCCCCTATCTGAACAAATTGAACTCTATTTGATAGGTAACTCTTTATCCATTGTAATTTTTTTGCCTTTTCTCGAATTTTTGACTACCGGGCAGTGCTTGTCATATATTGAATTTATTGTGTTTAAGAAGGCCTCATACGCTTTGTTTGTGTCTCTTTCATTCAATACATCATTCCACTTTTGCTTTATCATATCTTGTTCAAAATCTTTGAGTCTCTTTTCGTTTCTAATTCTTTTTAAGATTTTTGTCACTGGATTCTGATCCAAAGTGTGTTTCCAGTCACAGATAGCGAAGACTGGAAGGTGATCAGAGATATCATTTATCAAAATACCACTTGTTATTACTGTGTCCAGTATATTTGTATAGATGTTGTCAATTAGTGTGGCACTATGTTTGGTGATTCTGCTTGGCTGGGTAATTAGTGGTCGCATTCCCCACGCATACATTGTGTTAACGAAGTCCTCAATCAACTTATTATCGTTGGGACATTCATAAAACGTCTCATTATCGCCCCTGAGTGAACGGAGTTTAAACTACATGGGCGGGTCATATTACGACACTTCCACAGTACGGTTTGGAAATAGTATGTCAAATATTTTTTGCGTCCTGCTAAACAGTGCACATTAAACAGCACACTTCTGCCAGTGCACTCTTCGCAGGAGATAGGGTGCAGTAGATAGCCACAGGCTGTGTCCGAATCAGCACTCTGTGTCCGAATCAGAGCCCTACACCCTTTTGAGTACGCATATTTGAGTCCACTTTGTCAAAAAGCTTTTGAGTGGGTGACGTTTTCTCACAAATGGGGGCACTTAAAATACCAGGATGAACCCCTTATTTCCGGGTTTTGTTGAGGGAATTCAGGAGCACACTCATCTGCAGACTCACCCGACAATTTCAGTAAGTAACTGGGAAGTAAAAACGTAAAAGACGTAGAGCGTATATGCATATCTATGTTACAAGAGCGGGTCATATTACGAAATACTCTTTTTTATTTTTGTTAATTCTATCTTCATTCAGTCTACACTTTGTAACAATTGTCATATGTTAACTGATTGATATTCTCAATAAAAAATAAAAAAAATTTTAAAAGATATTACGAACTACTTCCTCACTAGTTTTGCGGGATTTCTTTCGCACACTGCTTGCAATGTGAGGGGACAGGGCACATAGTAGACAGGGGTCTGAGTGGACAGGGGACAGTGGACAGGGAACAGGGCTCTGATTCGGACACAGCCTGTGTCTGAATCAGAGCCCTATACCCTTTTGAGTACGCATTTTTGAGTCCACCTCTTCAAAAAGCTTTTGAGTGGGCGATTTTCTCTCACAAATGGGGTCACTTAAAATACCAGGATGAATCACTTATTTCCGGGGTTTTGTTGAGGGAATTCAGGAGCACACTCACTGCAGAACTGTGCACTCACCCGACAATTTCAGTAAGTAACTAGGAAGTAAAAACGTAAAAAAGATGTAGAGCGTAAATGCATATCTATGGTACAAGAGTGGGTCATATTACGAAATACTCTTTTTTCGCAAACACACAAATAACACTGAACAAGACCGATAACGGATTAACAGAAATACCAAACAGGCTCAGATACTGACAATAAACGTGCACACAAAAGTGTTATCTGATTGGACATTGCTCAACTTCCCGCTCGTAGTCGAGCAGTGATTGGTTATTTGTCCTGTTCAAGTGACGGACCCGGAAAAATTATACATTGTAGCCAAGGTCTCTGGCTGTAGCACTGAACTCTTATGATATGGAATGGACGTAACCGCTTGCTTCTATCGCCGAAGTTGCAGCAACCGATATGGCGTGCTGTGCACCGCACCTCTCCGTTTTCCCATAGGCTATAATGGAGAAACTCCTGCCTTTTTTATATCAAACTAAGCGGTTTACAGTCATATTTTCAACCCAGTTATACCCATAATACATATAAGAACACAAATCAATGCGTGATTTTACTTGACGCGACTCGCTAACGAAGTTATAGCCTCCGTTGTTTCACTCTTCGCGAGTCAACACTAGACTCTCTGGTTGGTCGTACTGAACACGTGATGATGAAGAGCCTACAAAGACCATCTGCCATCATGAAAAAGTTGAACGAAATGTAATTACGACACCGCGTAGTCGGTGCGAGCAGTGTGCCCATGGAGTTCAGTGATTCAGTTAATTAGCTAGTTCAATCAATGTTTTTTGTCTGAGGCCGCTGCAATAAAGTTTATACAAAAATATTTTGAGGGCAGTGTATTGTTTGAAATATGATTAACAGTATGTCTTTTGTATACTTGTCAGTGGGTTTAGAATGAGGTAGCAGATATAATAACGGTTGTAAACCTCAAAAAACGATCCAACTCCTTATTTCTGTGAGCTAACATTGCCGTTAGTTGGATTTAAAAAAACTGACAGCAAATGAATCCCCTCCCCCCACATATTTCCTTTTGAGAATAGAAGAGTAAAAAGTCAAATATATAATACTGCTTGCCAGCTAGCTCTCAAAATGCCTTTGTGTGCAGCTTACAATTGCAGTAACCATTCTGACGATGCTAGTAGGAAAAGCGTGACCTTTCACAGGTAACTTTATGGTATCATTGTCAATGATATTTTCAGTATAATCAATGATTTGATGCTAAGCTAAGTTATAGGCCTAACTTACTACCAATAGCTAACGTTAGCTTTCGTTCGGTAACGAGCTATATGGCTTCATAATAAAGGCTAAACATTAGGTCACGTTATCACGCAAAATCACACCAGAGCTTGTTAACTTGTTAGAGTTAGACTAACTCATTGTTAACGGCATTGAGTGTTGAAATAGAGCTAGCAAGCTGGCTAAATAACTTGTAACGTTAAATTAGATGCCAGATATGCAGGACATCTAGCTAACTCCATATATATACATGTTTTATATAACGTTAGCCTATAATTTTCCCGATTCCCGGGGACCGAGTGGCATTAGCGGCATTTGTCAAACGCAGAAACTACAAAATGGTAGACAACTCGAGACAGGGTTGACCCAAAATACAAATATTTGTTTCTAATCAGGGCTTTTGCCATTGTTGATGGTATCTTAACCCGATCCAGTAAGGGCTTGCGTATTAAGTCTTTTAAGTACAAGTGAAACAGTGAACAGTTGATACTGTTAAATTTCTTAACTTTTGCAATAAAAGGTGTTTCTTAATGTGAAAACAACATTAAAAGAAGAATAGCATTTGCACAATAGTTTTGCAAAACATATCATTCATTGAAGGGCAACATGCAGGTTAAATTTCTTAATGGATTTACAATTTTGGGCTCATGGAGTAGGTGATTTGAAAAAAATGTCTTTTTTTTTTTTAGAGGCCACAAGGGCAGAAATAGAGAAAAATTGGCATTATAAGCCACGCCCCCTAAAAACGTTCCTTTTTTACATATCGCCCAGTGACGTCACAGCAGGTATATAGGGGGTGCGTCCCAATATTCTTCACTCCCCAACTACGGGTGCATCCCAATAGTCGAAAAATGCCACCTTTCCTCCTCCACTACCACTCCTCTACTAGGAAAGGTGGCATTTTTCGACTATTGGGACACACCCAGTCTTTGTCTGCGATTTAGGATGGTGAACTTTTGTGTTTATAGACTGACAGGGCAGAGTTCACGTTTTTCCCCTCATTTTCATGCGCGGGTGCGATTTGTGCAGGTGAGGATCGGGACTTGACTGCGGCATCTGTGTCCAAAAACGTGGTCTTGTGCGGTGCACATTTTAGGGAGGAGGATTATGTCCCCGGAGATATGACGGAGTTCAGGATGGGATTTCTAAAACAGCACCGCGTGAGACTGATATGCCCAGCTGGTGCTGTCCTATCCATGCACTCTCCTTCAGTTCCATCGACATTAGCAGCCTCTGCCACTGGCCTTGGCGGAAACACTTCCCACAGAGCCAGCACAGATTCAACTAGAGACTGAAATGTGAAATATTTATGGTAGCTAAGTGATTGCTACTAGCTATCAATTAATGAAATAACGTTGCTTGCTGTGAGGCTATGTAGCTAGTTAGCTAAACCGACCTATCGATCTGGCATCATACCTACTGTTAGCATCAAGCAATATTTCCATTTACGTTTAATATGCAATATTTCCCCATATGTTTAATGTGGCGGCATGACGTGTTGTATACATCTTATTAGGCAGCTCGGGTAACGTAACGTTAATTTAAATGGCGATCATGGACCGGGGAGGGGGAGATAAAATGTGTTACTTTATCATTTATAAAATGTCATATGGCATATATATATATATGTCTATGTTTTTCATTATACGTGTCTAAGTTGTGTCTAAGTGTAGACCGGATTTCGCTTGTCAAAGCAATGACTTCTAGTGAAATAGATCCATTATCAACACACTGTTTCTCTTTGAACTTACAAATTAATCACGTATGAAAATGGTTAAATAAAATGTGTCATATGGCACGTCTATGTTGTAGCCTAGACGCCTTTTAGCCGGGCTAAAAAAGAGCTAAAAGAGATCTTAGATGCTTAGATCTGATTTAGTGGCTCTTTAGATGATCTAATAGATGTCTAGTGGTGCTCAGTGGGAGTATTGAGCTATTTTAACAATAGCTAGCTACATGAGTACTGTGTATTCTGCGCTTTCTGCACATTCCATAGGCTATAATGGTAACAATTGCAGCTCAATACAGGCTACCGATTAATTCAAAGTGTAGGCTAACTACCAGCCGATCTTGACCGAAACAATTGATGAACTTAGAAAGAAAAATATTGTTAAATGTCAAACGATGTCTTCTAACTCAACCCTAAATCACGATTAAAAAGTGATCAAAACAACATAGTACACAGGTGACCAACACAGCCGATGTCGCCCAACATTATTAGGAACGGCGAATGGACGCGATTTTGCTCAGTGGGATTGGACAGTCTCTACTGGGTTAGTTTGCCCGATGTCACGTTAGATAGCTAACGCGGATTTTCCCGCTCATCTGTCTCAACGATGCCGACATTACGATCCATTTTGCTCCTAATGTTGCTTACTTTACCATTTACTGTAACGCCTGCTCTGTTCTCACTGCCTGATGTGACGTCACCGTTCGATTTGCCAGATTTGAGGTGCGCGTGGCCGATTTCATTACTAAAACAAGCATAGATAGAATTCTAAGTGTATTTTAAAAAAAAAAAACATTTTAAATGCCATTGCTACATCATTTTCCCACATATTAATTCACTGTTAATGTTAACCTAAAAGTTGCCCTTTAAAGTGTAAATGAAGCATGCTCAAGTTATATAGGCTAGCTACTGCAGCTTTAATGTTGAAGCTGAATTAATTAGTTGTTGTCACTGCACAGTTCAATGAACACCCCTATACAGTTATTTAAAAATAAAGAATGTGTTCAGAAGAAGCAAGCTTTGCCTTACCATTTTTGAAGACAGTTTAATCTTTGGTCCAGGACGTCTTGAATTTTGGCATCAAGATGACTGCTAGTAGTTCTGGGTCTCCAAGGAGCTGATGCGGTTCTTCAAACCCTGTTGAATGGCATCGGCAGTGACTTGGAAAACTTTTTGAACTTTGGAGACCGCAAGCTAGCTATCTATCTAACGTGCATGATTCCAATTCGGACCAGCAAATTGGCTAAAGCTCACGCCGTTTGACTAATTGGGTGAACTTTTTAGCCGATTTGAAATCACGCACTCTTGGGGTTAGCTAACGTTTACAGGGAAACTTTGCTAGCAATAACGTTAACTTACCTTGTCATGTTTTCTCAAATTTGAAGGCGTTTTTGAATTCTGAAATGCCACCGACAGTAGAATTGCCGAACGGGACCGGTGCATCTGGCGCCCTTTTCTTTTCAAAATAATTATTTTCTTCTTTGTTTTTTATTGGCGGTTTACAAATCAGCTTTTGGTGCATTACCGCCACCTACTGGGCAGGAGTGTGGTCCTAAGATTTTATCTTCTTTCCCCGAAATGTACTAGCTACTATTAATATTGTAAGAGAAATAATAAATATTATATACACATGTATATACATAATGCACATAAAACCTAATAATAATAATAAATAAATAAGTAAAACTCTAAATTAACTTAGAGCTAGTACTAAATGTATGTTGTTGTGCAATTATAATATTGATAAAATACCAGTTAAATTGTTGAATTTTGATAGATTATTCTCGCTTGGTCTTTGGCTTACAAGCACAATTTCTCACCCCACAAATATTTGGAATAATATGGATATTTTGTACAAAATTAAGTAATTGTTTATTAAGACGTGGTATGATGAGAATATTATTTTGGTATGTCAATTACTGGATAACAAAGGTTAAATATCCATGTTACTCCAAAAGTATTTGCAACAGTATTTGATACTATTCCTTCTGGTGCGCTTGTGCTTTTAAGAAGTGTCACAAGTGACAACTTATGTCTCTTTTTGATAGCCTGTTGGTAGGAAAAATCTTTCTCCTCTTTACATTATAATAATAACATACAAATCAGAGCCCTGTTTAAAAAAGATTTGGTTTCAATGACTTCTGTTACCTGTTAATGGAACTGTGGTTTTGACAGTATCAATTGGAGATAATTATGGTTATCAAGACTCTTGATATCTTATTTTCTGGTACTCTAACAAGCGATACTATAACGTCTCTGCATTTGAATGGATCTCTATGGGAATTGGGGGGTGGGACTAGATTTAGCTGTAAATGACACTGGAACAGTATGGAACACATGGTTGGCTAAATGGCTCTAAGTTATCAAGGGTCTGATGTATAAAACAAGCCTTAAACCATCACTCTGCTGCCAGAAATACAGTAGATATGGATGGATAACTTTAAGGGACCCAGATGTCATAGACATCTGGAAGTCATGGCATGCAAAGGATATGTGACCAAATATTAACAATGATTACTTTATTCTACATTATGTTAAGCTGTCCCATTTGTTTTGAACTTCCCAGTCAAATTTCTAAAAGGTCCATCCGATATGGATGAAAACACCCTCAAATTAAAGCTGACAGTCTGCATTTCAACCTCATTGTGTATCCTTTCAAACTCAAAGTGCTGGAATACAAAACCAAAATAACAAAAACATGTGTCACTGTCCAATGAATTATGGTGCTCACTGTATATGGTTCATATAGTGAGATAAGTCCAAGGTGGAAATGCCACTGAGATTTGTATGTGATAAAGTGAGACATGTTTGAGGTAGATGATATAATTGTTTGTCTCATTTTGAGTCCGTTGTGATCTTGTACTACTCTCACTTTCTGTTAGCTGAGACTCCAGAAAATAGACACATGTGAGAGAGTTTAGAGAACTCATACAGTGATCACTGTGAGACAGATCCATGTCTATTTCTCAGGAGTGACAATTGAGATGTATGAGAAAATGCACAAAATCTCACTTTAGCGTTGACTAGTGCTCTTTTTTGTCTAGGAGATTGACAGAGGTTATAAACGAGATCTCATCTTGGATTTTGCTTTCCTATGGGATGGATTGCTAGCTAGCTAGCTTTTTTATTTTTTGATTGCTAGCTAGCTAACTAACATTAGCTGGATACGGTAGCTCAACACAGCGTGACTGCAGAAGCACGGATTCAAAATAATAGCCAAGTAAAAATATTTTAGTGTTTAGTGCTAGAGTATAGTTAGGTATTTACTGATTTTCTGGAAGTCCCGATGGGTAAGTAGGCAGGACAATCGAAAAATTTATTTCCGGAAATCAACATAAATTTTGTGATTAAAATATCAATTTAACCTTCAATAAACGTATTATGGACAATAACTGTCCTTATATGAAATTTTAATGTGATATACGGACTGTTTTTGCGCCTTTTAAAAGCACATTTTCCCAACATTCGATCAATGATAAGAGTAGGACTCTGACGGCACCAAACACAGATCAGCGCAGCCAGTATTCTGTTCTATTCAGTGTCTCGCGATCATTCTGGCCGTTGACTTGATCAACTGTTAGAATTCTGAAAGACTGCCAGGTCAATATTTTCGCTGGCCACTCTGTATATCCCGCCTTATAACTTAAAAGTCCCAGCTTATTGGTGAAAGGTTTAAACGTATTCTGAAGATTGACATTTCAGGCTCCCAATCATGCTAACGTTGACGAGCGGACTAAGAAGTTTAGGTAGCCAATAACACGGCTGAATGTTTCTGACGTAATTTACATAGGCACTCTATGCCCAGATCATAATGTACACTCGACAGTGACCAAGGGAAGTTGATAACGATTCAGAAAATATATAACTTTTAACGATTTAATTCCATCTTCTACTGGGACTTTTGCCGTTTATCGAGGATGAGACAGAAATATTCGGTGCCACTGACCACAATCGAACGATTTCACTTTTAAGATTCGATTGAACAAGTAACGTTAGAAGTCAATTTTTTATGGATTAGTGCTATTGGTTTCTGTTAGCTTCACCATTCTAGCCTCATATGGCGAACAATAAAGGCTAACAATAAACTAGCATTTACTTCTTGTAAGTTTTATCACCACAGCAGTGAAGTAAAAAGTCAATAAATTACGTTTTCTGTCAGAAATGTATTGTCAAGCTCACGTGAATTCACTGCTGTCTACGTTCTAAATCTCCGGTTTGCCCTCCCTAGGGTAAGTTGTGGCTGCTCCGGGTAACGTTTGCTAGCTCCACACCGACAGCCACTCCTCTCCCACGTCGCAAAAACTCCCTAGGATCAAGGCTTCAAATGCAATCGGATCAATCGCATGTCTCTGCTAACGTTAACGTTAGCTACTTTTAAAACAGACCGCCTGGTCAGTTAGCGCTAGCTATATCACTGAATTAGCTAGCTAGCTGTAGCTGAATGTGGATGCTTCCCTCAAAGAAAAAACTAATTTTCAAAAGTTTTCCCTCTCTCCGCCAGCACTAATGGAAGTAATAGAAATCAAAACCCTGACAACGCATACACACAGGCAAACTTGCACGCTTACACAAAAAACCCACAAGCACAGATACTGAAAACTGACTGAAATTGAAAAGTAGAAGAGCTTTTCTGTCGCTGGTTGATTCGGAACTGCAGGTGCAGAACTGTCTTGGCGCACAGGCCGCTGTGCGATGACGTCACTGGCAAATTCAAATTCAAGTCCGTTAAATTCTACAGCTCCTCATTGTTACAATAGGATTGTGGTTTGTTGGTTCCTAGTTTATATGGTTCCTAGTCGGACCAATAAGAGTGTGGTACCAGACACCAACCTGAAGAGTACAGCTACTAGAGCACGTCTCATGTTTATTTGTTTTATAATTAAAGTTCTACGAGTGAGCAAGATCTACGACTCTAATCGTCTATTCTGTATAGTCCGAGTGAAGACAGAGCAGAATATAACATGGTGGCAGCGGAGTAGAACCGTACCATTGTTGAAAGACGAGTGCTGCTAGTTAGCTAGCTGTCGAATTAGCTGTGAGCTAACGTTACGGGCGCGAAGGAAAAGCACGTCAAAATGGAAGGATTAAAGCCTCCCTCGATATTGGTTTTGGACAATGCCAACCTGGCGAAGACGTGGAAGAGTTGGAAGGAGGAATTCACTCTTTACACAGACCTCACCATGGCAGAAGATGCGGCAGAAACGACCAAAGTCAAGCTTTTCTACTACCTGATAGGAGAGAGTGGAAGGGAGCTATTGGACACTCTGGCGAGTGGCAACGCGTCAGCAAGGAAGACAGTGAGTTCCATGATGAAACTATTTGATGAACACTGCAATCCTAAAGTGAACGAGACAGTGGAAAGGTACCGTTTCTTTATGAGGAACCAGGGACTGGATGAGAACGTTGACAAGTATGTCACAGACTTGAAGATGTTAGCAAGTACATGTAATTTTGGGGACATCAGAGACTCCCTAATAAGAGATCGAATTGTGTGTGGCACAAACAGCTCTTCAATGAGGGAGAGATTGCTCAGAGAAGATAATCTGACACTTGACAAATGCATTAAAATATGTAGGGCCACAGAGCTGTCAAGGGAGAACAGCAGGGCACTGCAAGGACAGACAGTGGAAGAGGTCCACGCGCTGACGCATGCCACAAAGACCAAAGGTAACGAGATCTGCTGTAAATTTTGTGGAAAAACACATGAGAGAAGCAAAACTAAATGCCCAGCTTTTGGCAAAACATGTAAAAAGTGTGGGAAGGAGAATCATTTTGCTGCAATGTGCAAAACAAGAACAGATGACAGTAGAAAATACAGACCAGTACATGCTGTCACAGAACAGGATGACGAGAAATATGAGGATATAATGACAATAACAGAAGTGAACGGGGACAATGAAACAGTGAACCAGGTTGAACAGAGCCACAGTCAAAGCCAGCAGCTCTTTGCAGGAATGATGATTGACAAATCACTGGTTAACTTCCAGATAGACTGTGGTGCATCGTGCAACATCATCCCCATACAACACCTGAACCCAGACACAAAACTGGAACATACAGAAAAGGTACTTGTCATGTACAACATGACCAAGTTGTGTCCGGTGGGTAAATGTAAGATCAAAATAAGAAACCCCAGAAACAGTAAATTGTATAGACTGGAGTTTCAAGTAGTGGATCAAGATGGCAGGGTTCCTATACTGGGCAGGAAGGCCAGTGAAGCCATGAAGTTGATAAGAGTGCAGTACGAGAATATCCTGGCCATAGACAACATAGTGAGCACAGAACTGAAGCCTGTGATAAATGAGAAAGAAAGAGACAAACACATGACGATGGAGAACATCAAAAGGGAATACGGAGATGTGTTCACCGGAGATGGATGTTTGGAGGGTGAATACACAATAGAAATAAACAAAGAAGTACCACCGGTGAAACTGCCGAAGCGCAGAGTGCCAGTTGCTATGATGGCACCTCTAAAAGAGGAACTGAAAGATCTAGAAAGAAGGGGGATCATAGCACAAGTGGAAAAAAGCACAGACTGGATAAGCAGCATGGTTACAGTGAGAAAACCAAATGGAAAGCTGAGGATCTGTATAGACCCAAAACCACTGAATCAGGCACTCAAAAGGAGTCATTTCCCCCTCCCTACAATTGATGACATTCTCCCAGAGTTGTCAAGAGCTAAAATATTCACAGTCTGTGATGTGAAGCACGGCTTCTGGCATGTCAAGTTGCAGGAGAAGTCAAGCTACCTCACCACGTTCTCCACCCCATTTGGCCGGTTCCATTGGCTGAGAATGCCGATGGGAATTAGCCCAGCACCAGAAATCTTCCAAAGGAAGCTCATGCAAGCGCTAGAGGGCCTACCAGGAATATACATAATAGCAGATGATGTGTTGGTCACAGGGGAAGGAGCGACACAGGAAGAGGCGAGTAAGGACCACGACGAGAAGCTCAAGTGCTTCCTAAACAGGTGCAAAGAGCAAAATATAAAACTAAATGTGGACAAGATGAGACTAAGACAAGAGACAGTACCCTACATTGGTCACCTGCTGACAGCTGAGGGACTGCGGATCGACCCGGGGAAGGTGCGGGCGATCAGGGAGATGCCGAGACCGACAGATGTTAAGGGAGTACAGAGACTGGTGGGAATGGTGAACTATCTGTCAAAGTTCTATGTTCACCTGACAGATGATTGTGAGATCTTAAGACAACTCACACACAAAGACAACATATGGGAATGGACAGACATACAAGAGCAAGCATTTCAGAGACTGAAAGACAAAATAGCCGATACGCCAGTACTACAATACTACAAACAGGAAGACGAGTTGACGCTACAATGCGATGCATCGGAAACAGGCCTGGGAGCTGCCCTCACTCAGGGGGGTAAACCGGTAGCATTTGGCAGCAGGGCGCTTACACCTACTGAGAGGGGCTACGCCCAAATAGAGAAAGAATGCTTGGCGATAGTGTATGGGATGCAAAAGTTCCACCAATACACCTATGGCAGACAAGTAACAGTGCAATCCGACCATAAGCCGCTGGAGAATATTCACAAAAAGCCACTCCTCAGTGCACCAAAGAGACTGCAGAGGATGCTACTCCGACTGCAGGAATATAATATCCGCATAGTCTACGTACCGGGCCGAGATATGCTATTGGCAGACACTCTGAGTCGGGCATATTTGCCAGAGAGCACTAAGGGAGACACAGAGGCGGAGATAGAGACCGTGAACATGATTGACTATCTGCCTATTACTGATAAGAGGCTGCACGCAATACGGTCTGCCACAAAAGAGGACACAAAACTACAGAGACTGACAGAGATGATTTTGACAGGGTGGCCAAAGAACAAATATGACATTCCAACAGACATACGACACTACCACTCATTCCAGGATGAACTAAGCTTCCAGGATGGCATAGTGTTCAGAGGGGAGAGAGCAGTGATACCTGATGATCTCAGAGCTGACATCACTGAACGTGTCCACTCCTCTCATCTGGGAGTAGAGGGATGTATCAGGAGAGCGAAGGAATGTGTATATTGGCAAGGGATGTATGACTATATCAAAACATACATCACCAAATGTGACATATGCAGGGCGGTGGACCCAAAACAACAGAGAGAGACACTGCACCCACATGACATGGCAGGCAGAGCCTGGGCCAAGGTGGGAACAGATCTGTTCACTTTTCACGACAAAGACTACTTGATAACGGTAGACTATTACTCTAACTTTTGGGAGATCGATTATCTACCCGACACTAAAAGTACCACTGTAATCAGAAAGCTAAAGGCCCACTTTGCACGACAAGGGATACCAGACGTTGTCATTTCAGACAACGGGCCTCAATACGCGTCTCAGGAGTTCCAACGCTTCAGCAGAGCATGGGAATTCGAACACAGGACATCGTCACCAGGGCTGGCGCAGAGCAATGGCAAGGCTGAATCGGCGGTGAAGACAGCCAAGCGTCTCATGCTGAAAGCTGCAGCTGCGGGACAGGATCCGTACTTGGCCATGCTGGACCATCGCAATACGCCAAGCCAAGGCCTTGACACAAGCCCAGCTCAGAGACTTCTGTGTAGGAGGACGAGGACTCTTCTTCCTACTAAAGACACTCTATTGGAGCCGGAGATAACAGACAACACACAAGGACTGATGCACAATAGAAGCAGACAGGAAAAATACAGCAAGGGACATGGACACTCTGAAAATAGGAGATAGTGTGAGGGTTCAGCCCTATGAGCCACATAAGGTCTGGAGAGCGGCGGAGGTGATCAAACCTGTGAGCCATAGATCTTATGAGGTGAAGCTGGAGTCAGGAGGTGTGCTGAGGAGAAATCGCCGTCACCTCAGACACAACCATGGCACAGTTGCCACACCTATGACGACAGGGACTGTGGTACACACACCGAGGGTGGAAGTGACAGAGCGGGGTCAAGCAGGGGAACGACGAGCTGTCACTACTACTACAAGGTCGGGTCGTCAGGTTATCCGACCTCACTATCTGACTGACTTTACTCAGTAATGGGTTTGACTGCACTATTGAGGATGAGTCTCGTCCTAAGAAAAAAAAAGAAGAAAAAAAAAGAAAGAGACATGTGTAATGTGAACAATGTAATGCACAATTTGTTTTGACCAGTGAATGTATTGTATTGGTTTGTGGATACAAAAGTTTATTTTTCTTGTTGGAATATTAAGTTATGGTTATGGAATATGGTATTGATAAATACACAGTACTCCAGAGAGGATAATTGGATGTGTTCATAAATTAGAGTGAAATTAATATCCTTACTGATACCAGTTTAAGTTTGGTTTAAGAATAATATACTGGAAATATAAGTTTGTCTAGGGATAGGGTTGGCTAAAAAGATTAAGTGATATGTTGACAGTATTCAGAGTAAGGGTCTCCACTTAAAGATTTAAAAAAGAAAAGATGTTACAATAGGATTGTGGTTTGTTGGTTCCTAGTTTATATGGTTCCTAGTCGGACCAATAAGAGTGTGGTACCAGACACCAACCTGAAGAGTACAGCTACTAGAGCACGTCTCATGTTTATTTGTTTTATAATTAAAGTTCTACGAGTGAGCAAGATCTACGACTCTAATCGTCTATTCTGTATAGTCCGAGTGAAGACAGAGCAGAATATAACACTCATCACAAGCTCGAAGGACTTTGTAGGGAATGAGCCATAATCAGGGGTGTAGTGGAGTGTAAACACAAGTAAACTCAGTTTACCTCTTGTTCAGTTTACTCACCTATTTTCTCATCAACTGTATTAATCAATGAGGGGAAACAAAGTGGGTAAACTGTGCACTCGACAAGCATGGACGGCGCTACACCGGGGCAAGGGTGGGCTATAGCCCCGTCACAAATTTGCTTAGCCCCAGTTTAGCCCCCCCAGGCATTTTAATAACATTTTTATAATTATAATAAAAAAATATATAAAAGTAATTCAACAATTCTAATCCCTTCCTGATATTCACCCTGGCTACGCAGCGTATGTAGCCTATGCTATGACGTAGGCTACGGATGTGGGGGTGTGTGGAGCTCACGCAAATGACACAATAACGTAAACTGATTTCTAACGTTAGCAAACCAGTGTTTACCATAGCCTACAATACATCAGGCCTACAGAGTTCGCCACCACGTTAAAAAATATTAAATGGAAACGTCATTGTTTGAAAACTAATTTACTATCATTTTAAAATCAATAGAAAATGTGTTCGCGTAAGCTCTCCATGTGATCCGTCTTCAGAAATGATCAACTACTCAACAGATATGGAGTGTGTGGACCTCCCTAGGTAGCAACTCCCAAGTGTAAACTACAGTGTTTTGATTGGCGGTAGACTAATCTCACAACATTGGCTGCTTGGCCATGCACAGATGAGTAGATTTGGAAAGCGAATAACTAACCTAAATTAGCTAAAGGATCATTTTCAATCTTCGTCATCTCGACTTCAGCTAATAAGAAGAGCTTGCCTCCAAAAAATGGTCAGGTAACGTTAAAGATCTCATATTAATTCCATGTAGCTAAATGTATAAGCTAAGCCTAAATTAAATGGGGGAGGGTGGTGACAGTGGAAGCTGTTCTGATAATACAGAAACCAACGCAAACGTTACGGTGCAGTTTATGAAACACGCCAGGAGCGTAACTAACTCATAAGTAAAGTTTGCGATCTTTGTTAGATAATGAAACTCCTAAATGTCCCAATCACAGAGCAGCGGTTAAACAACAACATTTTAGCCATCTTTTTTGACATAACGTTACACTGATAATTTATCCTGTCTTCTCACATCCTTTTTCATTATTTTCCGGTGTATTATTTTCTTTGATGTCTGATATTTTTAAGTACTCGTATTGATGAAGCCAAATGACAATTAACCTTAGCACCCCCATGTATTGACCTAGCCCACCCTAAGCCCAGGGAGAGAAAAGTTCCTGGCGCCGTCACTGTCGACAAGAGTTTACCCACCTCTGTATTTACCACTATACACCCCTGGCCATAATTGACAGTCAAACAGGGCAGTCAAAGACAATTTATACAGTCGTGGGATTATTACTGTGATTTTCTACAGTAGTGTGTTTACTACTGTGATTTCTACAGTGTCATGTTGATTACTGTTTTTTAGGCATATTACACAGTACTATACCAGGGCTGCCAACTTTCAGATTTCAGCAAGAATGAGAAATCAGATTTTCAATGTCGCAGACCCACGCCGCCATACTCGCGCCATCGTGCCTGTGTGCACTACCTCACAAATTCTTCAATTTCAGACCGAATAGGCCTATTTATTACAGTTAGCAATAATGACATCTATGAATTACCAAATTTGACTATTGCATGGCTATCACAACAAATGTAATTTCTTTCCAATACTGCCAAATGTTCATTTTTTTAAAATTACCTTGTAACAATCTCTTGACAGTAATAAAACCAATTAAAATATTAATATCACACACAGAGATAGAGGATAGAGAGACACTATATACAGAGAGGGAGTGATAGATGACATGTAGAGAAAAAGAGGAGAGAGTATATAGAGGATAGAGGTCAGGATAAACAAGTCAGACAGAGGGTAAATAGAGGGAATACAGGAGAGAGAAAAAATATAGGATACAGAGGGAAAAGGAAGCAGAGATACAGAGGGAGAGGACGGGATAAACAGAGGGAAAGGACGAGAAAAAGGAAAGGGAAAGGAGAGAGAGGGAGAAAGAGGGACAAATACAGGGAGAGGGAGGGAGAAAGAGGGAAAGGGAGGGACAAATAGATAGGGGAGATGGAGGGAGAAATAGAAGGAGGGGGAACAAATAGAGAGGGGAGATAGAGGGAGAAATAGATACAGAGTGATGGAGAGGGGGGAGGGAGGGATACATACAAAGGGGGAGATACAGAGGGAGACAGACTGATCATATAGCAATCACACTAAATACGTATATTGCAGAACCCCCTCCACAATCTCCCTACGGCTCTCAAATAATTGCTAACTTCAACTCTATGGTGTTGCACTTCCTATATGCTGCAAGGGCGGTTCAGTTCCGTTTTTTGTTTGTTTTTCGTCAAGCCTCCCTTGCAGAGCTCCTTTTAAGTTTGCTTGCTGCACGAAGCAAATTGCATCACAAGATGGCTCCCTCGAGGGACGTGAGCAAGGGAAGGGAGTGTGTTAAATTGGATTCAAATGCAGCCTGTGAGTCAACAGATGCATATTATTGACACACTGCTTAATCCAGGAAGCTTGTTAACCAAATTTCCATATTTGCAATTTGGAGTGGAGCTAATGAATCAGTTGATTGAGCTCACCTACTCTGAATCAGTAATCTCAGCTAGGGTATATAAGTTACTTGCAAAACTTGATTTGTGTGGTATGTTTGGAGTTGTTGATGAAATGTTGTTTGTGCACTGAGCTGTTTAGAATCCTTTTTGTCTGAGAATTTGTCCTGGCTACTGACCCCTGCTTGTAAACTGGCACCTGTGAGATCAAAGATTGTACATTATTCTATCATTATTCAGAACCGCTTAGCATGTTACTGCCTAATACGTAACCAGGAGAACTGAGAACTGCCCAGAACGTTACCAAGGGAATATAATCTGTCCTGGATCTACTCTTCAAGCTGGCATGGTGTAATACCACCGAGAGGACTGCCCTCAGAGCACAAATCAACAGCATTTCCGAAAACTTCACTAGCAATGAGGACAAAGCATCCAGTGTTTCATCCAATGAGCCTTCTGGAAGCCCTCTGGAAAAACATTTTGGCTACATGGATCAACCTATAAGAGCCCAACAGATTCTTCTACCATCAACAAGGAGGTTGAGGAGTACAACTCCATATCTGGTCTCCCAACATCTGCTGACCCACTGTTCTGGAAGATGCATGCTGGGCAGTATCCAACCCTCAATAGAACTGCTGCTAAATGCATGCATGTGCCAGCATCCTCTGCTGCTGTAGAGCGTGTATTCAGCATAGATGTAACCAGGCAACTTTTCCACTGCATTGATGGATCAATCTAAATGGTTGTCTGAATAGTCTTATTAAAACACGATGAAGCCTATTCTGTTTTTGTATTATTGCTAATTTGCTCATTTTAACGTGCAGTGTGAGTGACCCCTGCAGTCTCTTAGAGGTGCCAAAAAATTATTCAATGTCTTAAATTTTGATTTCTTTCCCATATAATTTAACAGTGTTCTGTAAAAGCCATTGAAAAAAGCACCTGACTCTCTGATTGTCACAGCTGGTCTGAAGGCCTTTATTGATATAGTATGTGTATAGGGTTCAGAGATGGGGTATCTGTACGCACTTACTGTACGTCGCTTTGGATAAAAGCGTCTGCTAAATAAATGTAATGTAATGTATTCACGCAAAAATTATTTAAATTCTTATATAACTGTCACGGTTTTTACTGGTTGCCGCCCCTTCTCCGCTTTGTTCTCTCTCACTCCAGGACGGCGGCCGGTCCGGGTTTTCTCAGCTAATCAGCTTTCAGTTGGCACACCTGTTCAGGTGATTTCGTCGGCTTTATTAACGCTGCGCCTTCCTCTTCCGGTGCTTGGTTGTTTTCGCTCAGTGACACTAAGCCGGTAAGGTATAGGTAGGCACTCTAAGAAGACCTCTTTCCTCCATCGCCTTGCTTTGGAGTTACGAGGGACTTGCCTTCTTGTGCTTTACATTACATTACATTACATTCATTTAGCAGACGCTTTTATCCAAAGCGACGTACAGTAAGTGCATACAGAGACATCATCAAGATCATTACAGAACAGACAAGGCAAAGCACATCCTTCGCATAATGTAGCAGCTATCCGTAGCAATGAACGTCGACTGTAGTTCACAGTAAGCTGTGGGCAAATCAGCAACACCACACTACCATTCCAAATAGACACACTTAGGATACACGCTCTCTTTTGCATTTTCTGTCCCTCACTCCAGTTACCTTCATAGTCTCTCGGAGACAGCTTTCTTTACAGTTTCTCTCTACCTCTCTTTATTCTTTGTTTTCTCTGTAATCGAGAGTGAGAGGTATTTTCCTTTTATTTTTATTTCTCGAGCCTACGAGCCTTGTTCCCTTTTTTCAGTCTCCTCGGTATTGCTCTCGGGTTTTAAGAGTAGGAACTGTTTTTTGTTCTCCGTATTCTTCCCTATTCGCGGATATTTTTCCGCTCTATTGGTGTTCACTGTTGGACACTTTGAATATCGCTTTTGTCACATCTGGTCCTCCGAACCATTAGCCTCCCCCTTACAGAACTACCAAGCCATTATGGAGGTACCAGCGACACACGTAGCCGCTGACCCGACCGGGGCTACCCCGCAAACTGTACTGAGTGCTCATGAGGAGGGGCTTTGGGCCCTCCAGACTCAGCAGCATAACCTGTCAGTAATGTAATCTAAGGTCTCATGCTCTCTCTCACGCCCACCCTCGGGTCTGTTACGCCCCTTACCTATCCCTAGACGTCCTTGGAGCAACATCGCACTGGATTTTATCACCGGGTTGCCTGCTTCCCAAAGCAACATGGTGATCCTAGTGGTTGTGGACAGGTTCTCGAAGGCGGCACACTTCATCGCCCTACCTAAACTACCATCAGCACCGGAAACCGCTCAGTTGATGGTAGACCATTCAATTTTCCGCCCGGTTTTGGCGCTCTTTTTGCACCCAACTAGGGGCATCTGTTAGTCTCCGGGTGGAACCCAGAGGATAAACTAACGGACAGATGGAGCATACCAACCAAACGTTGGAGAACACTCTCTGGTGCCTGGCCACTGCCAACCCCACCTCTTGGAGTCGGCACCTCGCCTGGGCGGAATATGCACATAACACCCTTCGCAATGCCTCCACTGGCTTCTCTCCTTTCGAGGCGCAGTTGGGGTATTTGCCCCCTCTCTCTCCTGAACTGGAGAGGAATGTGGAAGTACCGTCCGCAGGCGCTTTCATCCGGAAGTGCCGAGCTGTTTGGAGGCGTGTCCGTTCATCGCTTCTGTGCGCCACGGCTAGGCAGAAGGTCTCTACCGACAGGCATCGCTGTCTGGCTCCGTCCTACCGAGTTGGACAACGAGTTTGGCTCTCCACACGAGACCTTCCGTTGAGGGTGGAGTCTCGCAAACTCGCCCCACGCTACATCGGTCCCTTTAAGATCGTCCAGAAAATTAACCCGGTCTGCAATTGCCGCGCTCCATGCGCATACATGCGATGTTTCATGTCTCCCAACTAAAACTGGTGCTCATCAGCGCTCTTGCTCCGGTGGACAAGCCGCCGCCCCCTCCCCAGCTCGTGGGGGGAGGTCCGGTGAATTTTGGCAGAAAGACATGTGGGCAGAGGGTTCCAGTTTTTAGTTGATTGGCAGGGCTATGGCCCTATGGAACATTTTGGACCCTGAATTGATTAGGGCATTCCGCCGTGAGGGCCCTGAGGGATCGTCACTTGATGTCCTGTCACGGTTTTCACTAGTTGCCGCCCCTTCTCCGCTTTATATTCTCTCTCACTCCGCCCTATTGGTGTTCACTGTTGGACACTTTAAAAATCCCTTTTGTCACATCTGGTCCTCCGAACCATTCTCCTCCCCCTTCCAATAACTTGTGCATATAAAATGGATGCAATGCATCATTCTGCTAAGAAAAGTTTAGCTGTGCTGTAACAAACCATTAATTTAAATACAAATAATTGAAAGTACTTTTCAAATACTAGCAAAAATAAAAAATTCTCAAACAGGATACGATTTGTAATTGTTAAAATTTTTGAAATAGTGTATGAAGTAATTGAAAATACAGAAAATCTGTTGACCCAGGTCTGATATTGATTGTGTAATACAACCCCTGGCAAAAATTATGGAATCATCACACTGAGAGGATGTTCACCCAGCTTTTTTACTTTGTAGCAAATAAACAAATCACAGATATGACACAAAACTATTTTTGTTTGATAGCTCAACATTCTGGCTTCGTGAAACATACCTCAAACAAATTCAATTAAATTATTTTAATTAATTGCATATTTTTTTCCAGATCAAGTAGAGGAAAAATTATGGAATCACTCAATGTTGAGGAAAAAATGATGGAATCATCAACAAAAAAAAATCACAATTAGTACTTTGTTGTTGTTCCTCTGACTTTTATGACGGCCTGAATTCTTTGAGGCGTGGATTTCACTAATGCAAAACAATATTCTCCATCAAGCTGGTTCCAACTTTCTCGAATAGCGGTTGACAGATCAGCTTTGCAGGATGGAGCCTTGTCATGGATCAATTTTTCAAATTTCCACCATAAATTTTCGGATTGAGATCCGGACTGTTTGCTGGCCATGTCATTGAGTTGATATGCCTTTCCTGAAGAAAAGCTTTAACACTCTTTGCTCTGTGGCAAGATGCATTATCAACCTGAAAAATTACTTCATCATCACCAAATCTATTTTCTATTGATGGAATGAGAAAAGTGTCCAAAATTTCGATGTACACCTGTGCATTGACTGTTGAGGTAATGATTGCCATCTCCCTTTACCTGACATGCAACCCCATATCATAAATGACTGGGGAAATTTGATTGTTTTCTTTAGGCAGTCATCTTTATATGTTTCATTAGAATGGCACCAGACAAAAGTTCCAGCATCATCTCCTTGGCCAATGCAGATTTGTGATGCATCACTGAATATCACTTTCAACCAATCATCCACACTCCATGATTGTTTCTCTTTAGCCCACTGTAACCTTGTTTTCTTCTGTTTAGGTGTTAGTGCTGGTTTTCGTTTGGCTTTTCTATATGTAAATCCCATTTCATTCAGTCAATTTATTACAGTTCTGTCACAAACATTGACTCCTGTTTGCCCATTTGTTTTTCATTTGTTTTGTTGTGCATTTTCTATTTTCAAGGAATATTGCTTTGAGTTTTCTATCCTCACGCTTTGACATCTTCCTTCGTCTACCCGTATGTTTTCCTTTTATAACCTTTATATTTTGTTTATACGTGCACCAAATTTTAGACACAGCTGACTGGGAACAACCAACATCTTTTGCCACGCTCCGTGTTGGATTTCCTTCTTGAAGGAATTTTATAATCATTTCCATTGTTTCAATTGCCAAGTCCAACAGCTCGTTAAGGTCTGTAAGCACTCTTTTAACTGCAGACTAATTTGCATTTTTAGACTTGTGCCGGTATTTGTATTAGAAATGCAAATTACAAGGTGATTCCATAATTTATTCCTCAACATTGAGTGATTCCATATTTTTTTCCTCTGCTTGATCTGGAAAAAAATATGCCATTAATTAAAATAATTTAATTTAATTTGTTTGAGGTATGTTTCACGAAGCCAGAATGTTCAGCTATTAAACAAAAATTGTTTTGTCTCATATCTGTGATTTGTTTATTTGCTACAAAGTAAAAAAGTGTGGTGATTACATAATTTCTGCCAGGGGTTGTATCATTTCTGTCAGGACAACTCACATATTTAAATTATAAATGATAAAATGTTTTAATGAATGTGCTGTACAATTATTTCGGTTTGGTAATGAATGGATCGGCTTTAGGTACTACTCTGGAGCACAGGCATCTGCTTGCTAAACAGGAGATGACCAGAAACCCCCCGTACCAAAAGCAGATCCGAAAAACAGGTGGAAGCTGGGGTGGTGGAGGGTGATCGCAGATTTTTTAAAGCAGAGCAGTAATGAGCAGTACAGGGAGGTCTGATGGTTTTAAAGGGGCGCTCCATTAGAGGTGTGTGCATGTGATTGGTGGAGTATGAGAAGTGTGGTTGCTAGCCAACCAATTGTCGGCTGCAGCAAGAGTTTCCTGACAGAACTTGCTATGCGTACTTTGCAATGCTTATTGGTTTGACACTCGTTTTCCATTTTTTCCATAGCTTCATTGCTCTTATGGAATGATGTAAGGTTTGGAAATATATGTTTATACTTCCTAAGAGGGAGAAGGTCTGTTCTGTTCTGGGATTATTATACTACAGCTTTCATACTACAGCTATTCATTCAGTAGCTCAATATCCTTTTCTACATGTTTCTTTCTTTCTCTTTACACATAGTACACATAGTATGCTTTGGGATTGAGGGATAAAACTAAGCACTGGACTTTATTTCTTCAGAATAGACTTTATACAGCAATTACACTCTGGATCAAATTATAGTAACTTATGGACATCTCAGTGGGAGAGGACTTATTTTTTGTTCTCACATGGAAATTGAATGGTGGTACTCTACTAGCAAAGAGCATTCACAGTGTTAACCTAGTACCATAAGGTTACGTACGTGACAGGTGTGGCTCCTGTTGAGTTTAACGAGAGTGTTGAGCCGCGCACCCTTATCAGACTTTAGTTGTATTTTCACAGCAAGGTTTGTTTGTGTCACTGGATTGGGATGGGCCTGCCTCATGGACTCTTCCTCCAAGTAATTTTGCCAGCCACAAGATATCAGACCAGGCACCAGCTACAGCAAAACTGCTATTGTCTTCACATGGATATACTGGCTAGCTCTAAATATCCCATTATATTCATTATCATACTTATTTAACTGATGTTCTTTTCCAGAGCCACTTGTAAAGCAAAACATATTTACCTTTTACCACCCTATTGTGTAAGTGTGTGTTTCCTCCCTTCAGTTCAGTGTACTGGGGTATGACAGAAAAATCTGTACTGACACAAGTTGATATGATCACTCCTGCCCATGCAGCTCAAGCACTGGCTCATATCCTAGGTTGTTCAGTTTTCACTACAGCAGTTTTCCCAATGAAATACCGACTGACTCTATAAAATACACAGCAGTTTCTTGGCCAAATCCCAGTGTTAAAAATGCCTTTTTTTTTTCTCTGGATGAATTTCTCACTTTGTGTGTGCCAGTCCAACTGCTGTCAGCAGCCGAGAACTTTCTTGCTGCAATTATGCATTTGGACAGCAGAGGCCACCATAATACCAGAAACAGTTCCCAAGCTTTGTATATCGCTGCAGCTAAATTCATTGCTGAGTGCTTCTTCACCACCCAGTAAGTTTCACACCACAACATAAAAGCCTACCACGGTGCCTAATGCAGTAAAATCATTTTACTGGATTTTACGGCTCTTAAATTGCATTGTGTGAGTGAATTTTCAATACCATGCAATTGACTCTGTCTATAAGAGGCCACCATGAGAAATAATAGTAAAATCAGTCCACTGTATAGCACTTCTAAATTTTTCTGCTGCTAAATTAATGTTAACAGCATTGCAATCACTTTGTGAGAGAATACTGTATATAACCTTGGTGTGCACAAGAGCTGCTGGTTGCAACAGGTGTGAATATAATCATGGACATTGGTGAATTCCCCTTAAATCCATTTTCTTGTTAATGGAAAACATTGTTAATTTTTTTATTATTCATGGGTAATATATTTTTTTATTGATGTGTAATATGATTGTGCACCCTATTAGGCAGAGCTCTTGTCTGATGACACACATCTGCCTGTAGCATGCCAAGGACACCCAGAAAGAGAACAGCTGTTGCATTCTCACATTGGAAAAGGGGTGCCAGCCTTGATTCCCAGATGTAAAGGATTTGAAAATTTCATGGTGGAGGTTTCCAAGTAAAAAATCTATGGCAGTCAGTGCTACATGAAATATGGAATTTTCAAAGAAGGTTTTGGGGGAAAGTATCGGAAACTTTGTATGGGAGTCAATTGATGATGCAGAACTTGAATTAATTAATTTGAGGGAATTAAATACCAGGCATCTGGCTACACTGAGTGGCAGTCAAGTGCCTGCTTCTAATCATGGCTTATCACAGGCTCCACTGTAGCAAGATCATGAACCTATATTCCACGGGAAAACCGTGAGGAATGGGCACCCAGCGTATAGCTGAAGGCACAGTGGAGCCTAATATCCAAGATGCGTTCTAGTACCTGTCTTGTGGGAGGGGGAATCTGTCACTGAGTCCTGTATTCAATCCACATTTGTCCTTAAATTGTCCTTCAATTTAATGGAAGTATTTTTTATTTTCTTCACAAAAACAGTTTGGCAAGTTCAGAAATCGCCAACATTAGACTGCCAAACATCTTTGTCTGTGAAGAGAAAATGCTAATATTGCAAAAGTTAAGGAGAAATGTTGATTGAATCCGTGCTTCCATGAGTGAAAGGTTCTCGGTCATCATTTTATGTTTAATTATGAGCTCCATTATGCAGATTCAGGTCACAATGCAAAATAAAATCTAGGCTCTCATTGTGAGGGTTCCAATGTTCCAACGCAAATTATAAGATAATGTGAACAGTACAGTCCCGTTAATTCCATAACATGTCCAGTCCTATTCCTCATTATCTACATGAACATTATACTCAGAACATCAGAACAATACTGTCATGACCATAGTTCTTTGGAGAAGAAAGGAAAAGTAGGAGAAATGAGAGTAAGAGATGAAAAGCAAAGAAATGATGAAAGATCAAGGTCAAAACTGAATTCTAATTCTATGCTGGCAGCTATTCATTCTGGGTGCTAACCTACTTGATAATCGTTGAAACAGAACTGCTTTCTTGTACTGCCTGAGAGACTGAATTCAGTCTGGGGAGAAAATTTGCCACATTTTAAAACCGATTTTATAGAATTGTAAAGCAACTATTTGCTTTTAACATTTAGTTCCTTCAGATTGTTAATTTGACTGATAGTGTGTGCCATTGATTTAATTTGGTCCTAACTGTTCTATACTGAAGAAATAGTCGGTAATCATTGTCGATCATTTTAAAAAGTATTTAACAGTGTCATGGTTAGATATGCTACAGATCTCCTGTTTTACGGAACTTTCTGAAGGAAAAACGACATGAAAAGGAAGTTCCATAAGTCAAGAGATCAGTAGCATATCTAAGCATGCCACTGAAAAATAAGCAAAAGCTCAAAACTTACGTCTACTCAATCCTGTAGTTAAAGATGGGTGGGAAGGGTGGATTAAGATCACAGAGCTGTCTGGTGAGCTGAGCTGATGGCCTTGTCACCCTGTCACTGCATGTGAACACTCTGGTTTGCTGTTCTGTGCTGCGTTGGGGTACTGTCTGTCCAGGATCACTCATGGTTGTGTACACCCCCCTTTCTACAAATGATTTATATATGCACCCAAGAGTTTTTCCTTATTAAACTCAGAGCTCTACTTGTGCATTGCTTAACATCATAATTATCTAGTTCCTAATCCATTTGCATTTCTGTTCTTTTCCCTGGGGCATCTGCCCATTCCCCCACATGAGTTTACAGACTGGATCCAACTCCAGCACTGTCATGGTTCAAGCCAATGCCATGATGCCACCTGGAGGCATCACCTCACCCCTTCTGATCTGCATATGAATATCTGAACAAAAAAACGTTTTCAACATACAAAAATTCCAAGTTACTCACACATAGCCTACAAAGCACTGTCTGTAAGTTGTTAATTAAAACTTGCAGAAACGAGGCCTGAATGAATAAATACAGATAAAAATTAGAAATATGTATGCTACACCTTTTTCCCAAAGTGGTGAACCTCGACCCATCTTTGCTCATAAACGCCTGAGCCTTCGTGGATGCTCCTTTTATGAGTCATGATAGCATCACCTGTTACCTATTCAGGTGTTTTTGTTACGATCCAGATACGAGACGAACCCAAGTGCAACGACCAGGAGGCAGATTCAAATGAAAGGAATATTTATTAAGCTTTGGGGTAGTCCCAAAGCTGTACAGGAAAGACAAAACACAGTATTACACAGGTAGTCACTGAAAGTCCGGTACGGACTGCTCCAAGCCAGAGCTGGACTTGAAACTCCGGAGTGGGTTCCAAGCCGGAACTGGACTGGAACAGGCGATGTACTTCGCCCCGAGACAGGACTGGAACTGGACCTGGAGGTCCACTCAGGAAACGGGTTTACTGGAACGGCAAACTTGTTCCAAGCCGGAACTGGATTCCACAGGTGGAGAACTCAAAACTGGAACTGGACTGGAACTGGACCGGGTGGTCCAAACAGGAACTGGTTGCTGGAACGACACTATTGTTCCAAGCCGGAACTGGACTCTTACGGATGGTGAACTTCACACCGGGACTGGACTGGAACTGGACCGGGTGATCCACTCAGGAACTGGTTACTGGAACGGCACTATTGTTCCAAGCCGAAACTGGACTCTTACGGGTCGAGAACTTCACCCCGGGACTGGACAGGAACTGGACCGGGAGGTCAACTCGGGTACTGGACAGAAAGCAGAGGGTAGTTAACAATGGAATTTTAGACAGGAATTGGACCGGGAGGTTTTCACGGAGGTAATCCGACAACAAAGGTAGGTAGCCGGCGAAACTCGGCAGGGCTGGGTGGTGTGGCGTAGCTCAGGTAGGTCCGGTTGGAGCTGGCTGAATTCCAGAGAACCTGGAACTGCAACCGTAGTACAGGAGGTAGCTACGGCCGGACAGGAACAACTGAAGAGTAGCCAGGCTAGAACACAACAGCGGACCTTTCACGAGCTGGAGCTGGAGGTACCGTAACACACACACACACACACACACAGGGAACAGACGCTGCTACAGATGAGTAGAAGCCGGGGCAGCTGGTGGTTAGAAGGAGACAGGTTAGCGGCATGCAAACAGCAAACGTCAGGGGAGGATAACTACCAAACTGCAGGATAGGTGAACTGAAAGCTGTAAGGGGAATTAACCCACAACCAAGCGATCAGCAAACTCGGGACCAGAAACGAGAAGAATGCACAACGAGTGAGGTTAGTTAACGAACTGGCGCCGACTAGCAACCAGACGGGGGTTTAAATAGTGCAGGGAATCACGGAATAAATAAGGCACAGGTGTGGAAATTAACCGGGAGTGATTGCTAAACACAAAGGTGAGGAATGCATGCAACGAGGGGGGAGAGCGATAGGCGGAAACTAAAGTGGGAAACCAAACGAACGAGACAGAGGGGGAAACGCCCAGTCTGCAGCAGAGGGGAAAACACGGACAAAGGGATCCAACATGACACGGAGGGAAAAAGGGAAAACACGGAAAAAGGACAGGAAGGGAACGGACCGTTACAGTTTTTTGAACATTCCACAACCTTCCCATCTTTTTTTAGCCCCTGTCCCAACTTTTTTGGAACGTGTTGCAGGCATAAAATTCGGAATTACCGTATATTTACAAAAAAAGTTGATTGATAAAACATTTAATATCTTTTCTTTGTACTGTTTTCAGTTAAATATATGTAAAAGAGAATTGACAAATAACTGCTTTCTGCTTTTATTTGCATTTTACATACTGTCCCAACCTTTTTTGGAATTGGGGTTTGTAGTAAATACCCTAAATATTTAATTTTCCAAACCTATCCAAACATACACTGCCTGGCCAAAAAAAAAGTCGCACACTCAAATATTTCGTTGGACCGCTTTCAGCTTTGATTACGGCGTGCATTCGTCGTGGCATTGTTTCGACAACCTTATGCAACGTCACAACATTTATTTCCATCCCGAGTTGCATTCATTTTTGGCCGAGATCTTGTATTGACAACGGGAGAGTCGAACCACTCCGTAAAGTCTTCTCCAGCACATCACAAAGACCTTCAATAGGGTTACGGTCAGGACTCTGGTGGCTAATTCATGTGTGAAAATGATTCCTCATGATCCCTGAACCACTCTTTCACAATTTGAGCCTGATGAATCTTGGCATTGTCGTCCTGGAATATGTCCATTGATGGGATAACCTGGGCAATCAGTACATTCAGGTACTCAGCTGACTTGATTTTATTGCTGCATAACGTTGCTGAGCCTAGACCTGACTAATTGAAGCAAACCCAGATCATAACACTGCCTCCAGAGGTTTGTATAGTGAGCACTATGCATGACGGGTGCAACGGCGACTTTTCTTTTGGCCAGGCAGTGTATTTGCCCCATGAATGTAGCCTACAGCATGTTTGTGGATCAGGTGAAGCCAAATAACTAAAGTAGTACTAATTGTTATTATGTCAAGTAATAACAAATGTTATTTGTGAACATAATTTTGTGAACACAAGAATGTCTAGGCCAGGGGTCTCTAACCTTTTTCTAAGGGAGCTACTTTTGAAAAAAGAAAGTGGCCAAGAGCTACTCATATTTTTTTTTTTTATGTACGAACTTTAATGCACATATTCAAGAGCAGAAAAACATGAACTGTTCTCTGATAAGTGGATTCTGTATTTGCTCATGAAAAACATAAACATTAGATGAATGATTGGTCACCAAGAATGGAATATGCTGTGTTTTGCTTCAACATTCAGAAACATCCTATTTTATTTCAATTCAAACATATCAATTGCATTTCGCAAATTAATTTCAAACCTGAGGGGAATAGAAGCCTTCTCTGCTTTTCTCAACTTACATCAAATCAAACACAGTCAAAGAGTCTGTTCTTTTTTTTTTTGTTACACAAAATACATTCAGTCTCTGTCACTGTATTGGTGTCTTTTTCCTGACTCAGCTAATGAGACACCTGGCACTGCATAGCATCCACCAGAGCACTGTACTCAGGTGTGTAACCTGACAAGTTAAATCTGATTGAGTCATTGAGATGTTCATCAGTTAGTCTTGTCCTGAATTTAGATTTTGTATAGTTCATATCTGAGAATGCTGATTCACAGTGATATGTTGACCCAAATAAGCAGGACACTTTCATTGCAGCAGTTTGAATGTTTTTGAATTTCCACTAGTTTCCAGAAATGTTCATCCATTTCATGTGCTTTTAGCTGAATGTCATTCTGGAGATTGAGTATCTCCAGCTCCAGCTCCACAGCACTGAGATTGAACAGGCTGGCAAGTTTCTCAGACATGTCAGTGACATCCACCTCCATGAAAGGGTTAATAATGAAACTCGCACAGGGCTCAAGCTGCTCAAAGTCAAGAAACCTGTCATCAAATTCCTGCCCAAGCTTTGTTAAGCAGTTACAGTACTTTGATAAATCAAGAAGCCGGCCAGCTGTTTCATTCTCCTGCAGTATTCTTTGAACAGAGGGGAAATGCTGCAATTTATTTTCCTTCATTTGCTGGAGATATAGACCCAGTTTTGCTTTGAAGGCCTTTATAGCACTAATCGTGTCGCATACTGTTTTGCCATTACCTTGTAGCTGGAGGTTCAGTTGGTTTAGTTTTCCTGTCAGATCTGTCAAAAATGCCAGGTGAAGTACCCAACCAGTATCAGATAAGAGGGAGGTGTCGTCCCCTCTCTCTTCCAAGAAAATTTTTCAGCAAGGAGAGGAAGCGCTGTAGGATTCTTCCTCTACTCAGCCACCTCACCTCAGTGTGGAGAAGGAGATCTCCATATTCAGCTGACAGTTCGTCAAGAAAAGTTTGAAGCTCCTGTGTTGTTTTGCCTTTGCTCGAATAGACTTTTTATCACAGGTGTTATAAAGGCCTGATTGGTGGAGTGCTGCCTGGAGTGCTTCGGGTCGTTGTCATGTTGGAAGGTAACCCTTCGCCCCAGTCTGAAAGGGGTGTGCAGATAAGAGGTCGCCACTCCGGTTTTATTGCAAATTGTAAGTCAGATCCTGATTTCCCACGTTTCTTGAGCTATTATTGTATTATCCACCAACAAGCGATTTGTGCCAAGGTCATGGACTTCAATCATCACCTGGCTAATACCATCCCTACAGTGAAGCATGGCGGCATCATGATGTGGGGATGTTTTCAGCAGCGGGAACGGGGCCACTAGTCCTGATAGAGGGAAGGATGAATGCAGCTAAGTACACCGAGATCCTTGAAGAAAACCTGCTCCAGAGCGCTCTGGACCTCAGACTGGGGCGAAGGTTTACCTTCCAACATGACAATGACCCGAAGCACACAGCCAAGAGAACAAAGGAGTGGCTTCGGAGAAAGTCTGTGCATGTCCTTGAGTGGCCCAGCCAGAGCCCAGACCTGAATCCAATTGAACATCTGTGGAAAGAGCTGAAAATGGCTGTGTACCGACGCTCCCCATCCAACCTGACGGAGCTTGCAAGGATATGCCAAGAGGAATGGGCATAAATGTCCAGAAACAAGTGTGCCAAGCTCGTAGCTTCTTTCCCAAGACGCCTTGAAGCTGTAATCACTGCCAAAGGTGCAGCAACCAAGTATTAGGCTAAGGGTGTGTACATATATGTAACCCCTAAATAACCTATTTTTGTCAGTAAAATAAAATTGCATATTTTCTAAAAACCTGTTTTCACTTCGTCATTATTGGCTATTGTGTGTAGATGTTTGAGGCAAAAAATTAACTCAATCTATTGTAGTATAAGTCTGTAACGTAATAAAACGTGGAGAAGGTGAAAGGGGTGTGCAGACTTTCCGCTTGACTGTATAAGGCAGCCTATACAAATAAGAATGTAGAATAGGCTACGTTCAGGCAAACTGCCGAAAAATCAGGAAAGCACAAAAAATGGTCAAAGTTCCCTGACGAACACCCAGCCTTTATTAGGCTGGGACAAAGAAAACGGCACTGCAATGTCACTGAGCAAATTCGGAGATGGCTACAGATGAGGAAATCAATCCCAAACCTCACACGAAAGGCAACACGATAGGCTAGCTTACTTGCCTGTTGTAACCAACTGTTGATGCAGAAAGATGCATGTCTTCAAACAAAAAGTTTTCACCAAGCATCGTCAATCAATGACAGAAAAAACTGTTAAACTGACCTTGTTCAAATTTAATCACGTTTAGAACCTTGATTTTTCATCTGAACATTGTACATGACATTCACCACTTTTATGTCTTTTTTTTTTTTTTTAATAGGCGTATACCTCTGCTACAAACAATTTCATTCTTATTAATAGCTAGCCTACTATTTCTTTAACGATTTCTGTGCAAGTTAAATTTTAGATAACTGCGTGCTGTCATTCAGAATGTGACTATTCCCCACTGCTTATTTTCTGCCTTGGACCTATTTGTACGATATCCACCATGCTGATCGGTGCCTAATAATAATCACATCTTAATTTGTGGAGCTTTGGTTACCCCAAACATTTTTGTTCCAAACCTTAATAATAGGCTAATGTCATTTTTTTGCACTGTAGAAACACTTCAGTATACAGTGGTGTTCAAAAAAATTGCAGTACAACATCAGTAACCTGATGAACCACTGTTATTAGTAGTAGTGATATTTCTGCATTGCAAATAATTTACTTGTAGATGTGGCAGTGTAATAGAAAAACAACAGACCCAACTGTCATGACATGCACGCTGCTTGTTCTGAGTAATTGACTCATTCATTGAAAGGGGCATGTTCAAAATAATAGCAGTGTGGAGTTTAATTATTAGAGAATTCATTAATTCTGTGAAAAAAAACAGGTCAAACAGGTATTCCACAGGTAAACAGGTGATGCCATCATGATTCTGTATAAAAGGATATCAAAAGACTCCTGATATCTTATTTCCAGGTACTCTTAGAAGCAATACTATAACCTCTCTGCATTTGAATGGATCGCTATGGGAATTGGGGGGTGGGACTAGATTAAGCTGTAAATTACATGGGAATAGTATGGAACACATGGGGCCAAATCCACAAAAGGATTGCACAGCGTTTGCCCGGGCAAACCCTGTGCAAATGAGTCAAAAAAATTGCATCCAATCCACAAAGCACATGCAAAGGCTGAAAGGTATAGCAAACTACACCGACGAGCAAATAGCTCCACGGCTGCACCCGTCTCATTTAAATGTATGTAAATTAGGTACTTGCCTGCAAAATTGCCCCAAGGAAGCCTTGCGTGTAATCCACAAACACCATGAGCTAATTGCCACACACAGTTAGAGAGGTGCAAATACCACTTTTGAAAAGCAGGTATTAACCGGACGAATTGGATGATAAACCTCTTAAGGCCTATTTTGTCGCGAATTAGCGACAAACCGACTCTTTTCAGAAACGGCCTGATATGAATGTGCATTGAATAATATAACACAAAACCTCTATTTATTTTTTCTTTTGAAAGTAAATTCCGTCCATAAGGGGATTTAAGGGCAAGACATAACCAACTGATATTTCTGAAAAAAAAAGTGTGGTCTGTCATTTTCATTAAGAACCAATCTGTGTCCTGAAATATGGAGAAAAGCCTGAAACACTTTTTGCAACTGACTCCCAAATATGGTTTCTCTCACTTGGGGTGAGATTCCGCGACTGCAATTTAGCTGCATGTCTCTGCACCTCGTTGGTGAGGACATGCAACTCGGTTTCAGAGAAAATTTTAATTTGCGCTTTCTCTCTGCCATTGTCGTTGATATTGTGTTCTTGGCACAAGCCAATATGTAGGCTGCCACATGGCTAATTGCAATTATCGGTGCAAAGTGCAGACAGGTGGCAAATTTGTGGGCGTGTTTGCCCGGGCATATCATTGGAGCAAAATCTTTTGTGGATACCGTGGTAAACTGGTGAGGATTGCTTTTGCAATCTCTGTATTAACTTTGAGCTAATTGCCAGGAGCAATCCGTTCTTTGTGGATTTGGCCCATGGTTGGCTAAATGGCTGTAAGTCAACAAGCGTCTGAGGTATCAAACAAGCCTTAAACCATCACTCTGCTGCCAGAAATACAGTAGATATGGATGGATAACTTGAAGGGTTTCTTCTCCTGACTTATTTTTCCATAGAGTTCAATAGGACAGTGATTCATCCGGTTACTGATGTTGTACTGCTATTTTTTTGAACACCATTTTACTTGCACTGCGGTAGGCTGTATCAATGCAATAAAACTGAACATTATTGTTAATGTTTTGAGCAATAACGGCTCGCAGTTATCTCATTTGTATATGCTAATTGAGCTTTTATTTGGTGGAAAACCACATTTAGAAGGCATTTCGTTTGCATGGCCCATTGGACTGCATTGTAAAGCAGAGACGAGCGGTTCACTTGGTGGTCAAAGCTGGACAAAGAAAGATTTAAAAATTATTATTACCGATCAGCATGTTGAAAATAGCTTGTAAAAATAGGTCCAAGTCAAAAAAAAAAGAAGGTAATCCTTTAAGCGATTAAAAGCGATACATTAAAATAGCTGTTCTGAGAAAATTGGACACCAAGTAGCCTGAGTTATGTAGAAATTTCTCACGCTTATAACAAGCCAAACTGAATTAAAATTAGTTGATAATTTATCGAGTTATAGTAGATTTTTATTAGGGGAAGTGTGCATCTGTCAATACACTAGCTACCGTTTGTTTATACGCGGCCGTGCAGACAAATCTGAACAAGGCGAATAAGGTATCTAGGTTTTTACATCTATGGATTCTCCCATTAATATATTTTAATCTAAGCAATAACCACAATATTATACAACAGACAGTCTCAGAAGTCTCTTGGGTTGTGAAACGTCACGATAGATTGATGTTACGAATGTTTCAACTTTGTCTAGGAGAAATCATGTTTTTTTGTTACTTTCAAATACTACAGTATCCATGAGCCTGACCGTAGAAGAAGAAAAGAACTGCAATTTCATTAAACAGAAATACTTTATAACACGAGAGCACAAGTATTACATTATATTGCAACTTGTCATAACAGAGACTGATAAAGTATGATCTCCATCTTTGACCCTATTGACTTTTATTGCCCTCCAGAGGCAATTTCCACCTAGTTTCTACTAGTCTTATTTAAGTGTTAATATCTCAAAAGATATTCACTGCACATCCATGGTTTAAAGTTCAAATTGAAGAAGAGACTGTATCATTCAGAAATCTGTAGGGCTGCCCCCGACCAAAGATTTGCTTAGTCGACCTGTAATCGTCAGTTCAAACCCAGAGTCGACTAACCGTTGCACATTTATGATATTAATTTAATTATTTAAATATGTATTTTTGAGCATCAGAACATGATTTGACTTCCATCTGATCTATAGTAAATTTACTATATTACCGAGAAATACAAAAACATCATTATGAGCATTTAAAATATCAATTATAGCTAAGCACAGGCTGCGATTTGTTGGCCTGCGCTAACGGCATCGGTTTGCTTATGGCCAGCGCAGCCTATTAACGGTATCGACAAAGTGGTAGATGCAAGGCCGCCGCCATAACTATGGCCACTATGGCCGTGGCCAGAGTACTTCATATAACCCTGGCATGGCCACAGTACTTTCAGCCCAATGGGCAGCTTTTTAAATTTATGTTTTCGTACAATAACACACTACTTTCTCTTTTTCTCTTTTTATTTACTTGTTTTTTTCTTAAAAAACCTGCGGTTCTGTGCAAAGGCACTGTGCACCTTGTCACAGAAAAAAAAAGTTTGCTTTTGTTTACGTTGTGGCTTACGTTGAATGACTGTTTCTAGGGAACCCAGCGGGCAACTCCTCCCCCGCTCCTCAGTTGATTTTCAGTTCAGTCTGAGAAAGCCACAGAAATTTCTGTGGAGAAAGCCGACGTAACGTTATTGTAAGTAACGTTATATGAGCTAGCTTTTCTCGTAAATATACATAAATATATAACTTCCCTTTTTTTTCCTGATTAGGCTAAACTGTTTATCTGTATTTCACATTTTTGGTTGATGATGTTTGCCAAATTCAGTAAATCTGTGATCTGCCTGAATGTTAGCTAGGTTAGCTAGCTACCTGAGGTAAAAATGTAGCTAGTGTTAGTCTAACGTTAACTGTTATGACTAACTTACTTTAATTTATCCACAGTTTATCAGTTATATCAAATGTACGTCAATTTTACATAAACCTAACGGTTACTAGCGTTCGAGCACCTATTACCGACCACATTCGCGGAAAAAACAGCAAAGCGTACACATATTTGCAAATGTAGGTAAAAATGGGATACATATCGGTAACACCCTGTACCTAGTTTTGTAGAAAAAGGCTATTTTCTTCAGGACAGGACTTCCGCTATTTTCTTTCTTTAACGGCAAATATGCAGGACGCCCGCCCGCACGCATTCAACTCTATGGTATTTTATCTTCTCAAAAATACGTCAATGGTCCCATGTACTCGCCAATTTATGTAGTAAGACAACATCTTCACCTGTGCCTTGTGGAAACACCGTAAGCTGACAATATACATGACAAAAATTCCTTATGACAACACTCTGCGGCCTATTGTTTCTTCTCAAACACCTTAATTAAATGGGTTGAACAATTAAAGGTTGTATCAGCGATTTTGGGTGGAAACATAAATGATCACATTCATCTGATTTTTCCTCACGATCCGCTAGCTGCCCGCCCTATAAGCAGGCCGTCAAAAAACCGCGTCTCTGTAGGCAGCCTATGCTCCGAGATCGTACACAAAAACAAATGGTACTACCAACCACTCAAAACCAAAATAAACAGTATTCCAACCAATCACAATGATCTGCACAAACGCTAATACTCTTATCTCGCTGAAATCTTGACGGATTTACAAACGGTTTGGTTTCTTACAAACGTTATTAACGTGGTTATAATTCTGGATGCTTGAACACTATTTTTAAAAACATAACATAATTATTCATAAGTATGTTTGTTTGGGATTTCGCTTCAGAAGTGACGTCACCCAAAATCGCTGATACAACCTTTAATATACATGTTAAAATACATTGAAACATAATTCAATAATTGCATTAATTGCATTTCAGCATTATAATGGTAAACAGGTAGCATGGTAGATAGCACGATCATCAATGGGACGTTATTTTAGATCAAGTTGTAGAAGCGCCTTTCTACAAAAACGGCAGCATTCCTATAGTCACTTTTAGAACAAGAAAAATATCTCCTATTTTAAAAATGGTGACACATAATACATATCATTGCATTAATTCAAAATGTTCTTTTGTTAAAAAAAACGTGTCCTTTAGGTGCATTCGTTTGTTTACCATTAATATAAAAGTTAAACAAAATCACGTCCTATCATCGTGATTGGAGGTTTAGTGACACATTTTAAGTTGAAAATTGTATTTCTTCTTGTTTTAATGCGATTAAACTTAAGTATAGCAATTTTATCTGTTTATTTTTAATAGCTAAATATCCTATTCAAGTAGGCTAGATGTAAAAAGATGAAATCATATTTTATATTTTCATTTCAAACATTGCTTTTCAGTGTTGTTTTTGTTTGTGGAAAATCTGTCGGCTACGTTGCATTTCAGGAGAAGACATAAAACCTGCCAAGGCTACATTGTGTTATGTCCTGCATTGCAAATTTCACCAGAAGAGGGGACCGTTTACAAAAATATACCAGCGAGCAATACTTACACAGCTATGCCCTTTTTTCCTCTGAAGAGCATATTTTGTGACATTAAATACAGACCATGCCTTGTGTACACTCCTTAACTGGACAGCAAAAAGGCGTGACAAATATCCTATTTGTAAATACATCCAGCCAGTTATTTCTTCTAAACCACCCCCCCTTAATTAAATGTAGTTATCAGAACAAACGTTAAATGGTATGTGAAAAAAACTATTAGTAATTCAGCCATTGCATACCTTTATCATGTTAAAAAAGTTAAAACATAAGAATTGGCCATCCTCCTCACTGAACTTCAAGACATGAGGAGTGAAACCACTGCTTGCGGGATTCACAGAAAACCCATAATACCACCATGTCTTCTTCTTTGGGAGGGTCCACCTCGCCACATGCAGAGCATAGGCTGAGGCCTTCCCTCAAATGTCTGATGATGTGCCATCTATAGAGAAAAGGAAGGGAAATCTAAATTATTTTCAGTACTTAATTCGTAAAAACGACAACAAAAAAGTTGTGAAACCACTTAGGTGTTAAATAAAAATATTTATTTAGGGCTCTTCAATGTACAAAACGTATATATCTTGCCATTGAGCAAGGAAGGCTATCTGCACTGCTGTTTATGTACTGGCGACACATTTAGAAACCAGCCTCTCTTCCTCAGGCAGCATAATCAATGCTACCTGAGGAAGAGAGATTAGTTTTGAAACATGAGTTGGGCCTCTGTTAATGAAGAAAAAAAACAAAGAAAGCATACATCACTGAGCTAAGCTTTCTACTTTTGTTGATTGCACACGATAGCACATAAGAGGGCAATGGGATAAACAATGTAATAAACCAATGAGATAAACAATGGAGTGGTGGAGAGAAGAGGGGCTGTCGAGGGAGGAGGGGCTGCAGTTATATGTGCTACAAAGTAAAATCAGAAAGGTAAACGAATGAGTACTAAAATGTCAAAGCAAATACATTTGCTATGATGCATATTACTAACTTGTGCCTCATTTATGATACAGATCAAACACTGTTATTACCTTTTGCTGCTAGCAGGAGGGTGGCAATGGAGGCAGGCAGCCTAGTGGAGGGACGCCGGACTTGGGAAGTCATAGAGCACATGTGGCTAGGGGCTAAAGATTGGTTGGATGGACTGGTGATGACAGGGCCAGAGATGAGAGAAAAGATTCTTGTCAGGGGAGGTGGATGTCCAAAGCGTCTTACTCTTCAGCAAACTCTGCTTTGAGTGGTGCAAAGAACCCTCTGTCCAACAGCTGAAATATATGGGAGAGATGTAGTGGAAGACAGAGGAGCACGACACCTTCCCTAATTGGCCAGGTCTGTGGTCTCCCTGTCGATGTGGCTGTTGTGGCCATCGAACACCAGGAGCAGGGGGCGCTCCTTCATCGCGTACAGGAAGAAGTGTTTCTGGAACCACTTCAGGAAAAGGGTGGTGTCTATATAGCCAGATTTAACAGGGTGTTATCCAAAGCTCTCCCAGGGTAGTCACCTCCCAGGTACCTCTTCCCGTAGATTATCATTGGTGGGATGTCTTCCCCAGATGCTTTCAGGGCAGGCATGCCAGCACTGTGATGTGGTGCCTGGTGGCGGGTGCTTGAAGGTAGGGATGTTTGCACCCCTTGCTGACCAGCATCTTGCAGCAAAGTTTTCTCATCTGAAACCCTGACTCGTCACCGTTGTAGATTTGTCTGGGTTTCTCCATTAGCACATTCTCATCTACCATGGCCTTCAGCATGTTAAAGTAAAGGGCAATGTTCCTCTCCCTGGCACACCTGATTCTCCCTCTTGTTGCTAATGTTGTTTTCTACTTTGTAGAGCCTGACTGCCTGCCACATGGTCATCCCCTACTTGCATGCTTGTATTGCCCTCAGCATTGCCTCCTCCCTCCACAGACATCTCTTTTTGCCCTTGTTCATCTGTAAAAATGTTCATAAATAAAGGTCTGCACTCTTCCCTTCATTATTCCAATGATATTATTATGTAATCTATGTGTTCTATGAGAATGGCTAAATTATAAGTAGAAATGAAGTTTACTTAACATTTTAAATGTAACTATTTCTCATTTTGTCAAAAAAGGCAAACTTGAGGATTCCTACATTATTGATTGCAAGGAATAAAAATGTGAATAGCCTACTAATATCTTAATTATATCTAATTATTATCCATCAAATGGATCTGAGCATTAAAGTACATATTCATTCATTCTATTAAATTAAGTTGCTGCCTAATTATATGTATTTTATGTGTTTCACGAATGATTTCACATGGCACATCTTTTTTTTTTAGCAGACTCATGATCACAACATTAACTTTAGTCTTGTTAATCCAACATCAGCATGTCACTGATAATTTAAATATAAGATAAGGAACTAAGTAAATATCTATGCATTATCTCAAATTCAATAATGAAATGAATAGATAGCCCATTTCATTTAATGAGCGAGAAACTTTCATAAGCGAGTCAAAAACTGAATGTCACTGTCCACAATTGTAGCCATCGTGCACTGTCTGAACTGCTTTCTGTGCCATCTGCTGGGATACTCATTTTCTGAAGCGCATTTCTTCGTGTATTTAAGGTTAATATAGAAAATGGTGGTCCTTATAAGCATTTCTAGCAATCCGTACATATTCACTGCTGTTAGCCAAGTGGTTTCTAGCTGAATAGCCGTTGGAAAGCTAAGTTTGAAGCCGTAAAGCGATATCAGGACAGTTGAATTTAATCGTCGCGATTAAGGAATTCGAAGCCTGCTCGAAGTATAAAAGTTAGCGTTGTAAAATAGGTCGTATTAATATAACTAAATATATATGTATTAAGTTGAAAACTGTCAGTTAGACAGGTTATTATGTGTATTTTTACGGGACATACGTTTAATTGGTCACAGTGTTCAGTCCTCGCGAATAAATATGAAATAAATACGTTGGCACCTGAGGTGGTCGGAAATAAGGTGCCCTCCCCCCCGGTCGGTAATAGGTGCTCGAACGCTATATTAGCTATATATGGTTGACCTAATCGATACTCAAAGACAATGTTTCAGTAACGTTTGCCAGCCAATGTTGGCAGCTACCACATTAGCCTAGTTCACATTAGCTAAAGTTAGCTAATGTATTAAAGGAAAAGGCCGGTGCACTATGGAAGCATATCAACGCCAAAATTAACGTTAACGTTAACTAGACGTGTTGAAGTGTCACAAAACTGGCAAATGGAATAAAAATAAATGTAGGCTACTGCAACGCCTAATTTTTGTGCTTTTCTAACTTGGCTAACGTTAGCTAATGTTACATTTAAGGTTCTCCATCAATCAGCAGCTATAGCCGCGGACTTTATGTATTTATTTAACGTTATGTATTCATTTATTTTAGTTTTAAAACTAACCCAAAAACCTTCCATAGGCATAGTAATAGGTTGGGTTAGGCATAAGGTTTGCTCTGGCGAATAACTTCAGTTAAACGTGAACTATAATTAATGTTAGCTAACAATGACAATTAAAGCAGTAACATTAAGAGTAGCCTACAATCCTTTTCTGTGAGCTTGCAGAACGCAGCTCGCCCCTCGCAGCTCCCAGAATGGCTTCCAGCTAGAACTTTTTTTCTTAGGACTAACGTTACACCACTGATAAAAAAAACCTTGGTTGCTCTTCACAGGAGGGATGTGAAAGTTATGAGGCGAGCTAACGTTAGAGGAGCCAAAGGTCAAACGATATTGATGTCGTTCCTGAAAAGGTAGATTACGTGTTAAACAAGAAATCACAATCAGTCAGATATTTATTATTCGGATTTGTTAGTTATCTATTTAGACTACTTCACTGAACAATGTATACTATTATTTTGTCTAACAGAAAAAAGCCAGATCAAGCCACAGCAATTCAGGCAGAGACACAGGGCAGTTCATCTTCTCTGCCTCATCAGGAGGAGGACAGGGCAAGGTTAGTATTGGTTAGGCCAAGGTCAATGTGTTGGTATCATGTTACAGTCATCTTTAGGTAAATAAGTCGTTAAATATTTTTAAAGAAATCAGACGCAGGTGACACATGACCCGTATATGGGCAGTTGATGTTTAATATGGTGTGTCAAACAATGGCTATTTTATGCTATAGTATAAAAAATACATCATATGTTTACATTGCAATATAATTGCATGTTTTAATTGTATATTGCAATTGCAATTATGTTTTTTTGGTAAGCTATTGTATAAGTGGGATAATGACCTTGGGGCTGGGCATTAAGAAGTTTGAATGCCCTTTCACAACTATCTAGCTGCCACAAGTTCAATTCTGACTATGGTTGCTTAATTGTGACATAATTTAAAGAAAACATTTTAATAACAATAAACCAACAGAATAATAGCAACAAAAAAGTGAACGTCTAAAAGGTAATGTTAGGCTATGCCTAATAAGAGCAGGCTAAGCAATGCACATGCCCATGAGCATCCTAAATTTTAAACTATAGTCTAGATTTAATTGTGACACTCAGAAATAATGTATAAACTTTTATTTGTTGTTTGGGATTTATTTCACACGTTCAATTCAATTTTATTCAATTCAATTTTATTTGTATAGCGCTTTTTACAGAGAACTGTCATAAAGACGCTGCACAGGGAAACAGAAGGAAAATTGAGCAAAAAACCAGGCCTTAGCCCCCAACCAGCAAAATGAGGTTGAAAACTCAGTAGGGGAGAAAAAACACTGAACAGTGGCGAGAAAAAACTCCCAAGTGGGAAGAAATCTCGGAAGGAACCTGGCTAGAGAGGGGTGCCCATCCTTCGCTGGCCGGCCCGGTTTAAACTAAAGGTGGACTGAATGGTAATAGTCAATTCAATAATCAATTCAAAGGGGCGGGTGATGCATCTGGGACTCCGGTTGCGTGAAGTCGGGAGGATAAACCAAAGGAGGGACAGGTCCGAAGCAGTCTGCAAACTCAGGGTGAGGGGCATAACTGGAGCAGTCTGCAAACTCAGGGCGAGAGGGGACGGGGCGGAGTAATCTGCAGCTCAGGGTGAGAGAGGGAAAGAGAAGGTTAGCCCCCCCGACATCCTTAACTATAGGATTGACTAAAGAGGTACGTTTTTAGCCAACATTTAAAGACAGAAAGTGTGTCTGAAGCCCATACATACATGGGAAGATTATTCCATAAAAAAGGAGCTCTGTAAGAGAAAGCTCTGCCGCCCATTGTAATTTTAGATATAATAGGAATTTTCAAATAGCCAGCACTTTGAGAGCAAAGTAATCTAGGAGGACAGTAAGGAATGAGTAAGTCACTAAGATATTCAGGGGCCAAGCCATTTAAAGCTTTAAATGCTAGAAGTAAAATCTTGTAGTCAATTCTGAATTTGACAGGCAGTCAATGAAGTGTTTTGAGCACCAGGCTGATATGCTCCCATTTCTTGGTTCTAGTAAGAACCCTAGCAGCTGCATTCTGTACAAGTTGGAGACGATTCAGGGCTGAGCCAGTGCAACCAGACAATAAAGCATTACAGTAATTTAGTCAAGAGGTTACAAAGGCATGAACCATTTTTTCAGTATCCTCCAGGGACAACACCTTCCTTAATTTAGAGATATTCCTCAGGTGGAAGAAGGCCATTCTTGTGATATTGTTAATATGGGGCTAAAAGGAGAGATCTGAATCAATAGTTACACCAAGGTTTTTTAACAACCTTGTTGGCGGAGACAGAGAAGCAATCTAAATTTAAGGGAAGCTGTAAGAATTTATCTCGAAGGGATTTGAGACCTAATACTAATATCTCAGTCTTATCTGAGTTCAATAAGAGGAAATTTTGGGTCATCCAGGCCTTTATATCTTTGAGACAGGTCTCTAGTTTAGATAACTGGTCAACTTCACCTGGCTTAACTGATATATAAAGTTGGGTGTCATCTGTGTAGCAGTGGTAGTTAACACCATGTCTGCTTATAATGTTCCCAAGAGGGAGCATGTAAAGAGAAAAGAGCAGAGGACCCAAAACCGATCCTTGTGGTACTCCTAGAAAATTCAGAGGACTGATTGTTTACCCTAACACAGAGATAAGATTTAAACCACATAAGAGCATGCCCGGTAAGACTAACTACATTTTCTAGCCTACGGAGGAGAATATGATGGTCTATAGTATCAAAGGCAGCGCTCAGGTCAAGTAAAACAAGAATAGAAATACAGCCACAGCCAAGTCATTCATTACTAGGGTGGTCTCGGTGCTATGGTGCTTCCTAAACCCAGATTGAAACCTCTCATACACGTTATTAGTATGTACAAATGAAGAAAGCTGTTGCGCTACTCATTCCTCAAGAATCTTTGATAAAAATGGGAGGTTTGAAATGGGTCTATAATTAGCCAGGACAGTGGGATCCAAATTTGGTTTCTTAAGTAGTGGCTTGATTTCTGCCAATTTAAAGGATGTAGAAACATGGCCCGATAGCAATGATGAGTTCATTAAGTGAAGAATTGGTTTGATGAGCATAGGCAATATCTCCTTCAATAACTTTGTGAGTATGGGGTCTAGAAGACAGGTGGATGATTTTGAAGAAGAAACTAACTTAATTAGTTTGCTCTCAAGTATGGGAGTAAACGATTCAAGACGTTCAGTGTGTCTAGGAGGCAGTTCTATATCGTCAAAACAATGATCACTAACTTGTGTGATCTTTTTCTTAATTCCAATTATTTTACCACTAAAGAAATTCAAGAAATCATTACTACTACATGAGACTGGAATTTGAGGGTTAATTGCTGCATGATTATTAGTTCAGTCAGGACCACTGTTGTTCAAGTAAAAGCATTATTGACATTCTTAAAACAATACATTTTAGGTTTGGCGGTATGGTTCTGTTCAAAAAGCCCTCCCGCCAATCCACGTGAGCAAGCATGGGTATGGCGGTGAGGGCAGCAGCAACAACCCCCAAAAACAACCATACGCCAAAGTGCTACTAGTGTTGTGCTTACGTGATGACTATGTGTAACGACCTTTTGCTTCCGGAGGAAGCCATTCTGTCCGTCAGCTCAAGGTCCTTCTAACATTACATGGATCAGTGGCTATGTGTACCAACGCATGTTGGACGTCCCCTGGCGGTTAAATAGACCATCTTGTTATGTGAATGGACCGCGATAGGTGAATCGTCACTACTCAGCTGAGCTGTCAGCTGATTCACCTATGGCCGGGTTTCACTCTCGTGGCCTGCCTAACGCTTTGCTCGATTTAGTTCAGCAACTGTTCTGAATATAAATCTGGGATTGGTCCTATTTTCTTATATAAGCTTTGAAAAGTAAGAGGACTTGGCATTGGAGAGAGCATGCTTATAGGTACTGAGACTCTCTTTCCAGGCCAAGTGGAAAACCTGCAGTTTAGTGGAATGCCATTTGCGTTCAAGCTGTCGAGACTTTTGTTTAAGAGCCCGCGTGTGGTTGGTGTACCAAGGGGCAAGCCTCTTCTCAATTATTTTTTAGCTTTTTAACGGAGCTACTTCAAGGGTTTTGCGTAGAGCAGTAGCTAATTCCTCTGCCAGATCATTGGTTGACAGGGAGCTAGAGGAAGTGGCTAAATCAAAGTAATCAGGTAGCACATGAATAAAGTTTCTAGTAGTGGAGGTAGTGATAGTGCGACCTGTATACTTTCTGAATTCAGATGCTACAGAGTGGGCTAATTTTAACTGCAGCGTAATGAAGAAATGGTCAGATAGAATAGGATTATGTGAGTGAATTTTAACATTAACAATATCAATACCAAAACTTAAGACCAGGGGCCCTATCTTGGCGATCTTGGCGCTTAGTCTAAGTGCATGGCGCTAAGTCCATTTAGGGCGTGTCCAAGTCTACTTTTGCTATTTTAACGGCGTGTTTTTTGGGGGCTAAGCACGGCGCAAGGTGCAACTGGGCTGAACCTAGTCTCTTCATTAATTATAGGTGTGTCTTGGGCGTGACATGCAATAAACCAATCAAAATGTCATATCCCATTCCCTTTAAAAGCCTGCTTTTCCACCTTGGCGGATTGCTTATGACGGCGAAACAGACATGCTCGTGAGTGTTTAGTGCGATCAAGGAATCGGCTATATGGATCAGTAGCAGTAGTAGTATTATGAGTTCCCGGTAATTCCTGACAGTGCTGTTTACGAAATATATGCTGTTAAATTTCGTTAAAAGCACCTGCAACAGCTGAGAATAAGCGACTAATTGCTTCCTTCTCACCTTAGAAAACGCCAAATTAGCCTGCTTGTTTAACGAATTTCGTTTGATTATGCAATGAACTCATGTTCAAGCTTCATCCGAAGTTCATTAGGCTACCTGCATTCTAATTTTGATTAATAACATAACTAACGTTATTTTGCCTTAATGATGACACTAAATATAGCAGGTTGGCAACCCATAGGTTCAGCATATTTCCCCTTGTTTTATAATGTCCTGCTTATGGAAATGTAACTGGTAGCGTAATACTTTAAAACGATTCACTTTCCCAGGAAGACCGTGAAAAGTGCGATGTACAGCAGGGGAAACAGACCTGCTCATGTAAAGCGAACATGCAGATAATGGAATTAAAATTAATTGTAAATTAATTGTGTAACGTGCTGCAAATTTAGTTTCTAATTAGACGCTTAGTTCTCTTTAAAATCTTTTGTTCAAGTTATGGAATTACAGGTGAAATCAGCGGGGTTTTAATAAGCTGAGGGTATGGAAACCTTGTCACTGTAATTAAAAAAAATATGAAGGACGAAGAATAGCTAAGGTTAGCCTACAATTCAGTTAACATGATGACATTTATCTCCGTTTTTTAACCATAGTCTATCTAAAAAAACATTATGCACAGCGAGTCCGCTGTAGCCTAGGCTATTTGAAAAACAATAAAAGCAATATTCACTGGACAAGGTTTTGAACTTTTTTCAGTCATAAACCATTCTATTTACTTACAGGCTGTATTCCTAGATAAACAGAGCTGTATTGTAATGACATCTGAAGCGCATTTTCAGAACGCAAATGTCCGTCTATTGCAGTACGCGAGTTTTCCATTGAATGACAATTCACGCATTAGGTGCAAATGACAATTTGCGCATTAGGCTTGATATAGGTGTTATCAGCTCCTTTTTAATGGATAGCCATTGTCCCGTACCATCGCACATCGCCTGGATGTTGATGGAGTGGGCTGAGAGCAATGTAATGTGGCATCGTTTCCCTTCGCTGAGGGAAAGGAATGTGGACCTATGGAACCTTTTATTATTATGCATTTTTGATATAGCCTACACAATAATAATATTTCACATTGTGATCTAGATATTTTAGTCATGCTTGTGCACGCCCCTGTGTGTAACAGACAGGAGGGTATGCGCGTTGTGCACACGCCTATGTAGACGCACTTATATGTGTCGTTAAAATAACATGTAAACAACTGCGACATGACTTTAGACCAGGTTTGTGATGGTTCTAGCGCAAGCGCTTTCTGCTGGCTCAAGATAGCAATACGCCAAAAAAGAATCCTGGCCACTCGTCATCTTAAGACCAACACGCCCAGTTCACTTGTGATGGCGCAAGAATACATGCTAGTTAAAGGACGTAAGCGTTAGGCGTTATTATGGACCTAGCGCCGGGTGTAAGATAGCAAAGACACTTGCGTTTGGGTTAGCGCCGCTTTGCGCCGGGTGTAAGATAGGGCCCCAGGTCTGTATGACTACGATAATGTGTGGGGCCAACAACATTTTGAATGAAACCAATTGATTCCAAAATGGCCATAAATGCTGAGGTAAAAGGATCATCTGTATTTTCAAAATGCAGGTTAAAATCAGCCAATATTAACACTTGGTTATGACTTACAGCTAAATGAGAAAGAAAATCTGCAAATTCATGAATAAAGCCAGAATATGGGCCAGGAGGTCTACACTAATTTTGCAATTAGAGTAGACCTCCTACTCTATACTACTCTATACTGCATACTCTAATTTTGGAATTGACTGAAAGACAGATTTATAAATAACAGCAACCCCACCCCCCTCTTCGACAGAGACAGGGGTTTTGGCTATATATGAACCCAGGTGGAGAGGATTCATTTAATGTAAAGTTCTCATCCGCTTTCAGCCATGTTTCAGTTAAAGGTAGCATATCAAGAGAGCAGTCTGAGATTAGTTTGTTCACAAGAGCTGCCTTGGAATTAAGGGATCTTATATTTAATAAGCTAACTCTTATGGTAGTAATACCACTTGAGCTAATAGGATTGCGTTTTGTTTTAATCTTAATCAGATTATTAAAACAAACTTCACGGTTTTTGACAGCTTTGACATGGTTTTGTATACGGGGGACAGACACAGTTTCAATTTCTAAAGGGTGAACCCTAGCTGACGGTTTTGGGGAACAAGCAGACAAGTAGTTCTGCTTCCTGGCCTTGGCTCTAATTAGTCAGGGACTTGAATTTCTAAGACTATAGGCCAGATTTCTAGAGATAACAGCTGAACCCTCCCATGTGGTGTGAACACCATCTCTTTTTAAAAGATTAGGCCTCCCCCAAAAAGTGTGCCAATGATCTATATAGCCAACATTATTAGAGGAACTCCACTCAGATAGCCAACGATTTAGTGACGTTAGTCTACTATAAGTTTCGTCACCACGCCTAGAAGAAATGGGGCCAGAGCAAATAACAGTGTTAGACAACCGTTTTGCTACTTCACATGCTGATTCAAAATTACTTTTTGTTATTTCAGATTGCTTCAACCGGAAGCAGGTGTATTGCTCAGGGGAGAGAATTGGTGGTTGGTGGAGTACCGGGGGCTTACGACTACATTCGCGAACTGTAATCCACCTGCTGTTACCTTGCTGTGGAGGCATTTTCGGAGTTCTAACATTAGTTGTGGACGGGCTAGCTGGAGCACCCGAAACTGAAAAGGATTTTATGAACTTTTCGCTTTCTCGAATTTCATGTAGGGTACGGATGCGAGATTCCAAATCGGCTATCTTCTCAGTCAACCTAGCATTTAATTTACACTTATCACAAGTAAAGTTCCCACTAATGGCGGAGAAGGAATAGGTAAACATGTTACATACCGGGCAAGAGATAGCCCAATAGGGTGAGGAAGGAGAAACCGAGCGAGGAATGTGACAGACTGAGGGGTTAAACGAAGCCATAGCTTACCCTTGTATTAGAAGATATATAAAATTAATCGGAAGCAGGATCAACTCAGGATCAATACTGCTGGTTCCGTAGAGGCCGGCTCGGCAGCAACTTTGTTTTGCTTTACCTAACCTAACCTAACACTGCTGGCTCCTTAGCGGCTCGCTCAGCAGTGAATTCGTCTTACCTAACGTTAGTTTGTAGCCTAATATATTTTGTTTTGTTTTTAAGAACAATCACAAATTTGCTGATTTGCTAGCACAAAACGATCACCACCAAACTTTTCTACAGCACAGCTTAGTCGATAGCACAGCTCAGTCACTCACCAAACCGGAAACAGGAAACAGTTCAACTCTCGTCAACTGCAAATACAGCTGGGGCTTATGAGGTTAAAGAGCAGACTCCAATGGGCGCTGCGGTGGTACAACGGTAAGAGCGCCGACTTTCAGTCAGTGCAGTTGTGCTCCGAGGATCGGGGTTCGCGCCCCGGTCCTGCCAGATCCGAGCATGGCCGGCGCCCTGTGGGAGCAGCAATTGGCGGCTGCTTCCGGGTGGGGGGAGGGGCTCGGAGAGAATCGCTGCAGGCATAGTGGCCCTGGGCGGGCTGGAATCACGGTCAGGAGCTAGGAGGAGTCGCGCCCTGAAGAGGACGTGGCGCCCCTCCCGGGGTTGCGTTGCGGTGATTCTCTAGCGGTTGCTACACGGGGCAATTGAATTAGAATAGGGGTTCAATTGGCTACTAAATTGGGAGAAAATGGGGAAAAATCAGGAACAAAATAAAAAATTTAAAAAAAGAGCAGACTCCACATTCAGAATGGGAGACAAGTATCAGAGGGAGGGATAATAGTATCCCAGCTTGGGATGAAAATAGGGGACGATGTGAGCAGTGGCAGAGAAATTCCCCTGTCAATTAGCACACTGCGCACAACCCAGAAGATAATAGCATTCGGCTTCTGTCAAAATTCGATTGATGAGCATATTTGCACAATTTTAATGAATATTCATTAGGTTATGAAAAAATATATAATTATGCATAAATAATTGTAAAAAATATAATTTTTTTATTATGTATTATTATTCGGGTGTTGTGGGGGTTGTTTCAAGGGGGGAATGTTTCAATTGGCATGTTTTTATGGTGCGTCTTGATGCTTAGGGGGAAAACGTGTTGGTATTTTTTTATTAGAACAACATTGTGAAAAGGTAATGGTATATATAAATGTATAGGTTAGTAGCAATAGTTTTAAGTTTTTAAAAAAACAGTTTGTGTTAGCAGAAACATTTTTTTAAAATAAAAGAATTCAAACAGGTTAAAACGTGACAAATAGCGGTAGGCTATATCGAAAAAGCAAGTTAGTTGTCTGAAAGAAAGAAAGCATGCCATTTAAAAAAATGTTTGTTAGAGCCGAAGAAAAACTTAGACAAGTTTTGGAGAGGTCCGTGAATGGCTACATAGAGACAGTAGCCAAGGATTAGAATATTTTTTGAGGTCCGGGGGTTGCGTGAAGTCGTAAAACTGTGTAAAATAGCCAAGCGGTTTATCTAAAAAGCAAGTTAGTGTTCTAAAAGAAAGCCTAGGAGGACTCGAAAGAAAGACTAGAAAGAATCAAAAATAAAAGAATAAGCTATGTAACATTTTACAGAATTAAACGCAAAACCTAAAAATAACTTAATTTTTAAAAAGAATTATTCTTGGGTTCCGCGGAGGTCCGTGGATAGCCTATAGACTACAGCCTGCAGAGATGTTCCCAGCCTGACAGCGACAGCACAAATGGGCTATTTGGTTTCTGTATGGAGTATACCTAAAAAAGGGATACGCCCCGTAGTATCCGCTTCCTGTCCCCTATGAAATTGACGGGCGTTTACACGGTCCAATGAGAGCTGGATAGTTTGTGACAAACCGGGGTCGTAAAGTACTTTATGGTTTAGTAACTGCTGTGGAGAGAGAGAGGGGCGCGTGCTTGCGTGCGTGCGTGCTTGCGCGATGTTAGAGCAACCTTTGAGTGACACGAACAGCCGCCGGTTTTGGCGGGATGTCCAAGGACTTTTGAAAGAAAGAATGAAATGCATAGGCTAGAAAATAAACCAAAATGTCGTTGAAAAGCCCCACTGAAAAGGCGTCCAAGAAGCGTTTTCCAAAGCATTGTATAAAGCCAGACCCTATAATGTGTTTTTTCAACGGGGCAGCTTCAGACCCCCCACTACTTGGCCCCCCCCTCGTGGCCCACCAACATCTCTTCATGCCCCCCCAATCAAAGCAGTCTAGAAACGCCCCTGGCTGAAATTGGAGTATTCTGGCAAGTTCGGGCTTATCTCTCTCTTTTCTGGTAATTTTCAATTTAATTCAATTCAATCTAGTTCAACCCTATGGACTTTGGCCCCCTAGTGGTGGGACGCATGCGTCCCAATTTTTTATAGTGTTCATATTTCTCTTAAATTCTAAATTAAAACGTTAATAAAACAGAGAATTTTCGACGCAAAATTGTTAAAAACAGTCACAGCCTGCGACCACATTCGTTTATATGCTTATCAGCTCTCAGGTTACACTGCACGGCCATAAAGCAGCAAGGTGCTAATAGCCCAACCCACTGTTTACAGCCTTCACCTCGCCGCAGTCACAGGCAATAAAATGCATATCACAAAAACTCTTGGTACCGTTTGAACACGCTAAAAAATCAAGATCCGATTCAGGAACAATGGTATATTATTGAAAAGTTGTAGAAATAAACATTAGGTGTTTTTTTCCCGTGCTCACTTCAGTATGCATCCAACCGATGTACTTCCGGTTTTGTATAAATATATTTTATTTTCTACAAAATCTCTTGATAAACATGTGTAATCAACCAAATGTGATACCTGGTTATGCAGTTATAACTGTTTCCTGAAGAATCCTGAACGTTTTCTTCGTAATCCATTTATCCATTGTCCAGCAAAATCTCAATTTCCACAGTGCGTACCCATCGCATTTGCGTTTGTACTACGTTACTACCGTTGCGTAAAAACATTACTAGACTGCTTCATGAATGATCTAACATAAAACGCATAGATTATCTTCTACGGGGTTTCCTGCCTTTTAAAACTAAGTAAAATATGTCATGTTCGAGCGACTGGGAACGGCACTGTGTCCACGCGTAACGACAGCCCATAGGGCAATCATGGTGTTCGCACTTGACCACATGACACTGTAGACAGGATAAGATTGCGTTCGTGGCCATTTTTACTGAGCTTATCCTTGAAGGGATGGACTGGATTGCTGTACAAGTACGTTTTTAGCCTATCCAGATGATATATAGCCATTTGTAGCGCTTTTGTTAGCTGTATGTACGTCATAGGCTAGCTTTTCTTTTTACGCGTATGTGGTTTGCTGTATGGTGTAATTGCGCTGGTCATATGTCTTTGCTGCTTCAACGATTATGATTATTTTATACATTTATACCCGAACGTGGCAAGCAACAGTGGAAAGAAGAGCGTTTATTTCATGGTTGCTCAGCTTTTGGAGGTGCTGCACCGCAGAGATTCTGGAGGTGAAGAAGTCAGTCCTCAGGCATCATTGTGACTCTGTGGCATGGACCCGTGCCTGGACATGTAAGTGTTTTTAAAAATATATAATACAAATTATTATTATTGTTATTATTATCATCATCATCATCATAATCATCAACAGTATGGAGCGCTATTATCTAGAGTATTTTTAGTTTGGTGATAAATGGATTCTCGCAGAAGTTCGCTAGTTAGCTTCTATGCTTCTATGTCACAGGCTGGAGAGGAGCTCATGGCTGCTAAGGGGGTTTGTTTTGTAGCATTCATTCGCAGTTTTTTTTTGTGTAGCAACCAACACAAGGGCTAGTTGTTGAATTCATGCATGAAACTACATCCATTCTCAGTACTTTATTTCACGGTTCAGTCAAGACATTACAGTTTTATAATGATGTAATTTAGTTTGTGCAAGTTGACAAACTAATTCATAAATCCTAGTTAGCTACGATTGCTAATTATGTTGGAGCTAATATCAAACGCACTGTGGATGTAAGATTTTTTAATGTATATACTGTATATACGTGTGTGTGTGTGTGTGTATATACATATATTATATGTGTGTATCAGTGGCGGCTGCTGACCAAAATTTTTGGTGAAGCAAACCCCAAACACCCCCCCCCCCCCCCACTGTAAAATACACACTGTAAAGTAGTTCACTTTAAATTTACAGTAAATTTCTGGCTACTAATTGCATTACTTTCACAGTAATTTCCATATCGTATTATCAGTAAATCTTTATGAAATAACTGTGTGCTGCAATTTCAGTCAACCTGACCATGGAATTACTGTGATATGCTGCTGTAGAATTACAGTAATCACCTGTATTTTGACATATCAACTGTAATAATGCAACTCAGTAGTCAGCAATTTACTGTAGATTTACACTTCTGTAAAGTTGACATTTTAACTGTCATTTCACCACACCTATAAAAACAGACAATATTTGAATTGGGTAAACTTAAATGAAAACAAAGACAATATACATTTAACATATTTATTCAGCAGTTTTTCAAGAGTAAATATGCAGAGTATCTCAAGTGCAATTGCATATTTTAAGTGCAAATACTGGGCAAAAACATTTCATAGGCAGTTTAAATGTTATTTAATTAAAATTTAAATATCAACTTAAGTGTACAATTTGTACGGCTTGTGAGTGACACAAGATAGCTGAGCTGGACTTGATGAGGGCTGAGCTGGACCTGAAGAAGGCTGCTTGTGAGTGGCACAGGAGGGCTGAGCTGGACTTGAGGAGGGCTGCTGGTGAGTGACACAGGAGGGCTGAGCTGGACCAGAGGAGGGCTGAGCTGGACTTGAGGAGTGCTGCTTGTGAGTGGCACAGGAGGACTGAGCTGGACTTGAGAAGGGCTGCTTGTGAGTGACACAGAAGGGCTGAGCTGGACTTGAGCAGTGCTGCTTGTGAGTGACACAGGAGGGCTGAGCTAGACCTGAGGTGGGCTGCTGGTGAGTGACACAGGAGGGCTGAGCTGGACCAGAGGAGGGCTGAGTTCGACTTGAGGAGGGCTGCTTGTGAGTGACACAAGAGGGCTGAGCTAGACCTGAGGAGGGCTGAGCTGGACTTGAGGAGTGCTGCTTGTGAGTGGCACAGGAGGGCTGAGCTGGACTTGAGAAGGGCTGCTTGTGAGTGACACAGAAGGGCTGAGCTGGACTTGAGGAGTGCTGCTTGTGAGTGACACAGGAGGGCTGAGCTAGACCTGAGGAGGGCTGAGCTGGACTTGAGGAGGGCTGCTTGTGAGTGACACAGGAGGGCTGAGCTGGACTTGAGGAGGGCTGCTTGTGAGTGGCACAGAAGGGCTGAGCTAGACCTGAGGAGGGCTGAGCTGGACTTGAGGAGGGCTGCTTGTGAGTGACACAGGAGGGCTGAGCTGGACTTGAGGAGGGCTGCTTGTGAGTGACACAGGAGGGCTGAGCTAGACCTGAGGAGGGCTGAGTTGGACTTGAGGAAGGCTGCTTGTGAGTGACACAGGAGGGCTGAGCTAGACCTGAGGTGGGCTGAGCTGGACTTGAGGAGGGCTGAGCTAGACCTGAGGAGTGCTGAGCTGGACTTGAGGAGGGCTGCTTGTGAGTGACACAGGAGTGCTGAGCTGGACTTGAGGAGGGCTGCTTGTGAGTGACACAGGAGGGCTGAGCTGGACCAGAGGAGGGCTGAGTTCGACTTGAGGAGGGCTGCTTGTGAGTGACACAAGACGGCTGAGCTAGACCTGAGGAGGGCTGAGCTGGACTTGAGGAGTGCTGCTTGTGAGTGGCACAGGAGGGCTGAGCTGGACTTGAGAAGGGCTGCTTGTGAGTGACACAGAAGGGCTGAGCTGGACTTGAGGAGTGCTGCTTGTGAGTGACACAGGAGGGCTGAGCTAGACCTGAGGAGGGCTGAGCTGGACTTGAGGAGGGCTGCTTGTGAGTGACACAGGAGGGCTGAGCTGGACTTGAGGAGGGCTGCTTGTGAGTGGCACAGGAGGGCTGAGCTAGACCTGAGGAGGGCTGAACTGGACTTGAGGAGGGCTGCTTGTGAGTGACACAGGAGGGCTGAGCTAGACCTGAGGTGGGCTGAGCTGGACTTGAGGAGGGCTGAGCTAGACCTGAGGAGTGCTGAGCTGGACTTGAGGAGGGCTGCTTGTGAGTGACACAGGAGTGCTGAGCTGGACTTGAGGAGGGCTGCTTGTGAGTGACACAGGAGGGCTGAGCTGGACCAGAGGAGGGCTGAGTTTGACTTGAGCAGGGCTGCTTGTGAGTGACACAAGACGGCTGAGCTAGACCTGAGGAGGGCTGAGCTGGACTTGAGGAGTGCTGCTTGTGAGTGGCACAGGAGGGCTGAGCTGGACTTGAGAAGGGCTGAGCTGGACTTGAGGAGTGCTGCTTGTGAGTGACACAGGAGGGCTGAGCTAGACCTGAGGAGGGCTGAGCTGGACTTGAGGAGGGCTGCTTGTGAGTGACACAGGAGGGCTGAGCTGGACTTGAGGAGGGCTGTTTTTGAGTGACACAGGAGGGCTGACCTGGACTTGAGGAGGGCTGCTTGTGAGTGGCACAGGAGGGCTGAGCTAGACCTGAGGAGGGCTGAGCTGGACTTGAGGAGGGCTGCTTGTGAGTGACACAAGAGGGCTGAGCTGGACTTGATGAGGGCTGAGCTGGACCTGAGGAAGGCTGCTTGTGAGTGACACAGGAGGGCTGAGCTGGACTTGAGGAGGGCTGCTTGTGAGTGACACAGGAGGGCTGAGCTGGACTTGAGGAGGGCTGCTTGTGAGTGGCACAGGAGGGCTGAGCTAGACCTGAGGAGGGCTGAGCTGGACTTGAGGAAGGCTGCTTGTGAGTAACACAGGAGGGCTGAGCTAGACCTGAGGTGGGCTGAGCTGGACTTGAGGAGGGCTGAGCTAGACCTGAGGAGTGCTGAGCTGGACTTGAGGAGGGCTGCTTGTGAGTGACACAGGAGTGCTGAGCTGGACTTGAGGAGGGCTGCTTGTGAGTGACACAGGAGGGCTGAGCTGGACCAGAGGAGGGCTGAGTTCGACTTGAGGAGGGCTGCTTGTGAGTGACACAAGACGGCTGAGCTAGACCTGAGGAGGGCTGAGCTGGACTTGAGGAGTGCTGCTTGTGAGTGGCACAGGAGGGCTGAGCTGGACTTGAGAAGGGCTGCTTGTGAGTGACACAGAAGGGCTGAGCTGGACTTGAGGAGTGCTGCTTGTGAGTGACACAGGAGGGCTGAGCTAGACCTGAGGAGGGCTGAGCTGGACTTGAGGAGGGCTGCTTGTGAGTGACACAGGAGGGCTGAGCTGGACTTGAGGAGGGCTGCTTGTGAGTGGCACAGGAGGGCTGAGCTAGACCTGAGGAGGGCTGAGCTGGACTTGAGGAGGGCTGCTTGTGAGTGACACAGGAGGGCTGAGCTAGACCTGAGGTGGGCTGAGCTGGACTTGAGGAGGGCTGAGCTAGACCTGAGGAGTGCTGAGCTGGACTTGAGGAGGGCTGCTTGTGAGTGACACAGGAGTGCTGAGCTGGACTTGAGGAGGGCTGCTTGTGAGTGACACAGGAGGGCTGAGCTGGACCAGAGGAGGGCTGAGTTTGACTTGAGCAGGGCTGCTTGTGAGTGACACAAGACGGCTGAGCTAGACCTGAGGAGGGCTGAGCTGGACTTGAGGAGTGCTGCTTGTGAGTGGCACAGGAGGGCTGAGCTGGACTTGAGAAGGGCTGAGCTGGACTTGAGGAGTGCTGCTTGTGAGTGACACAGGAGGGCTGAGCTAGACCTGAGGAGGGCTGAGCTGGACTTGAGGAGGGCTGCTTGTGAGTGACACAGGAGGGCTGAGCTGGACTTGAGGAGGGCTGTTTGTGAGTGACACAGGAGGGCTGACCTGGACTTGAGGAGGGCTGCTTGTGAGTGGCACAGGAGGGCTGAGCTAGACCTGAGGAGGGCTGAGCTGGACTTGAGGAGGGCTGCTTGTGAGTGACACAAGAGGGCTGAGCTGGACTTGATGAGGGCTGAGCTGGACCTGAGGAAGGCTGCTTGTGAGTGACACAGGAGGGCTGAGCTGGACTTGAGGAGGGCTGCTTGTGAGTGACACAGGAGGGCTGAGCTGGACTTGAGGAGGGCTGCTTGTGAGTGGCACAGGAGGGCTGAGCTAGACCTGAGGAGGGCTGAGCTGGACTTGAGGAAGGCTGCTTGTGAGTAACACAGGAGGGCTGAGCTAGACCTGAGGTGGGCTGAGCTGGACTTGAGGAGGGCTGAGCTAGACCTGAGGAGTGCTGAGCTGGACTTGAGGAGGGCTGCTTGTGAGTGACACAGGAGTGCTGAGCTGGACTTGAGGAGGGCTGCTTGTGAGTGACACAGGAGGGCTGAGCTGGACCAGAGGAGGGCTGAGTTCGACTTGAGGAGGGCTGCTTGTGAGTGACACAAGACGGCTGAGCTAGACCTGAGGAGGGCTGAGCTGGACTTGAGGAGTGCTGCTTGTGAGTGGCACAGGAGGGCTGAGCTGGACTTGAGAAGGGCTGCTTGTGAGTGACACAGAAGGGCTGAGCTGGACTTGAGGAGTGCTGCTTGTGAGTGACACAGGAGGGCTGAGCTAGACCTGAGGAGGGCTGAGCTGGACTTGAGGAGGGCTGCTTGTGAGTGACACAGGAGGGCTGAGCTGGACTTGAGGAGGGCTGCTTGTGAGTGACACAGGAGGGCTGACCTGGACTTGAGGAGGGCTGCTTGTGAGTGGCACAGGAGGGCTGAGCTAGACCTGAGGAGGGCTGAGCTGGACTTGAGGAGGGCTGCTTGTGAGTGACACAGGAGGGCTGAGCTAGACCTGAGGTGGGCTGAGCTGGACTTGAGGAGGGCTGAGCTAGACCTGAGGAGTGCTGAGCTGGACTTGAGGAGGGCTGCTTGTGAGTGACACAGGAGTGCTGAGCTGGACTTGAGGAGGGCTGCTTGTGAGTGACACAGGAGGGCTGAGCTGGACCAGAGGAGGGCTGAGTTCGACTTGAGGAGGGCTGCTTGTGAGTGACACAAGACGGCTGAGCTAGACCTGAGGAGGGCTGAGCTGGACTTGAGGAGTGCTGCTTGTGAGTGGCACAGGAGGGCTGAGCTGGACTTGAGAAGGGCTGAGCTGGACTTGAGGAGTGCTGCTTGTGAGTGACACAGGAGGGCTGAGCTAGACCTGAGGAGGGCTGAGCTGGACTTGAGGAGGGCTGCTTGTGAGTGACACAGGAGGGCTGAGCTGGACTTGAGGAGGGCTGTTTGTGAGTGACACAGGAGGGCTGACCTGGACTTGAGGAGGGCTGCTTGTGAGTGGCACAGGAGGGCTGAGCTAGACCTGAGGAGGGCTGAGCTGGACTTGAGGAGGGCTGCTTGTGAGTGACACAAGAGGGCTGAGCTGGACTTGATGAGGGCTGAGCTGGACCTGAGGAAGGCTGCTTGTGAGTGACACAGGAGGGCTGAGCTGGACTTGAGGAGGGCTGCTTGTGAGTGGCACAGGAGGGCTGAGCTAGACCTGAGGATGGCTGAGCTGGACTTGAGGAAGGCTGCTTGTGAGTAACACAGGAGGGCTGAGCTGGACTTGAGGAGGGCTGCTTGTGAGTGACACAGGAGGGCTGAGCTGGACTTGAGGAGTGCTGCTTGTGAGTGACACAGGAGGGCTGAGCTAGACCTGAGGAGGGCTGAGCTGGACTTGAGGAGGGCTGCTTGTGAGTGACACAGGAGGGCTGAGCTGGACTTGATGAGGGCTGAGCTGGACCTGAGGAAGGCTGCTTGTGAGTGACACAGGAGGGCTGAGCTGGACTTGAGGAGGGCTGCTTGTGAGTGACACAGGAGGGCTGAGCTGGACTTGAGGAGGGCTGCTTGTGAGTGGCACAGGAGGGCTGAGCTAGACCTGAGGAGGGCTGAGCTGGACTTGAGGAAGGCTGCTTGTGAGTAACACAGGAGGGCTGAGCTGGACTTGAGGAGGGCTGCTTGTGAGTGACACAGGAGGGCTGAGCTAGACCTGAGGAGGGCTGAGCTGGACTTGAGGAGTGCTGCTTGTGAGTGGCACAGGAGGGCTGAGCTAGACCTGAGGCAGGCTGCTTGTGAGTGACACAGGAGGGCTGAGCTGGACTTGAGGAGGGCTGCTTGTGAGTGACACAGGAGGGCTGAACTAGACGTGAGGAGGGCTGAACTAGACGTGAGGAGGGCTGAGCTGGACTTGAGGAGGGCTGGGCTAGACCTGAGGAGGGCTGAGTTGGACTTGAGGAAGGCTGCTTGTGAGTGACACAGGAGGGCTGAGCTAGACCTGAGGTGGGCTGAGCTGGACTTGAGGAGGGCTGCTTGTGAGTGACACAGGAGGGCTGAGCTAGACCTGAGGAGTGCTGAGCTGGACTTGAGGAGGGCTGCTTGTGAGTGACACAGGAGGGCTGAGCTGGACCTGAGGAAGGCTGCTTGTGAGTGACACAGGAGGGCTGAGCTGAACTTGAGGAGGGCTGCTTGTGAGTGACACAGGAGGGCTGAGCTGGACTTGAGGAGGGCTGCTTGTGAGTGGCATAGGAGGGCTGAGCTGGACTTGAGGAGGGCTGAGCTAGACCTGAGGAGTGCTGAGCTGGACTTGAGGAGGGCTGCTTGTGAGTGACACAGGAGGACTGAGCTAGACCTGAGGAGGGCTGAGTTGGACTTGAGGAAGGCTGCTTGTGAGTGACACAGGAGGGCTGAGGTGGGCTGAGCTGGACTTGAGGAGGGCTGAGCTAGACCTGAGGAGTGCTGAGCTGGACTTGAGGAGGGCTGCTTGTGAGTGACACAGGAGGGCTGAGCTAGACCTGAGGAGGGCTGAGTTGGACTTGAGGAAGGCTGCTTGTGAGTGACACAGGAGGGCTGAGCTAGACCTGAGGTGGGCTGAGCTGGACTTGAGGAGGGCTGCTTGTGAGTGACACAGGAGGGCTGAGCTAGACCTGAGGAGTGCTGAGCTGGACTTGAGGAGGGCTGCTTGTGAGTGACACAGGAGGGCTGAGCTGGACCTGAGGAAGGCTGCTTGTGAGTGACACAGGAGGGCTGAGCTGAACTTGAGGAGGGCTGCTTGTGAGTGACACAGGAGGGCTGAGCTGGACTTGAGGAGGGCTGCTTGTGAGTGGCATAGGAGGGCTGAGCTGGACTTGAGGAGGGCTGAGCTAGACCTGAGGAGTGCTGAGCTGGACTTGAGGAGGGCTGCTTGTGAGTGACACAGGAGGACTGAGCTAGACCTGAGGAGGGCTGAGTTGGACTTGAGGAAGGCTGCTTGTGAGTGACACAGGAGGGCTGAGGTGGGCTGAGCTGGACTTGAGGAGGGCTGAGCTAGACCTGAGGAGTGCTGAGCTGGACTTGAGGAGGGCTGCTTGTGAGTGACACAGGAGGGCTGAGCTAGACCTGAGGAGGGCTGAGTTGGACTTGAGGAAGGCTGCTTGTGAGTGACACAGGAGGGCTGAGCTAGACCTGAGGAGGGCTGAGCTGGACCTGAGGAAGGCTGCTTGTGAGTGAGACCTGAGGAGGGCTGAGCTGGACTTGAGGAGGGCTGCTTGTGAGTGACACAGGAGGGCTGAGCTGGACTTGAGGAGGGCTGCTTGTGAGTGCCACAGGAGGGCTGAGCTGGACCTGAGGAAGGCTGCTTGTGAGTGACACAGGAGGGCTGAGCTGAACTTGAGGAGGGCTGCTTGTGAGTGACACAGGAGGGCTGAGCTGGACTTGAGGAGGGCTGCTTGTGAGTGACACAGGAGGGCTGAGCTAGACCTGAGGTGGGCTGAGCTGGACTTGAGGAGGGCTGAGCTAGACCTGAGGAGTGCTGAGCTGGACTTGAGGAGGGCTGCTTGTGAGTGACACAGGAGGGCTGAGCTAGACCTGAGGAGGGCTGAGTTGGACTTGAGGAAGGCTGCTTGTGAGTGACACAGGAGGGCTGAGCTAGACCTGAGGTGGGCTGAGCTGGACTTGAGGAGGGCTGCTTGTGAGTGACACAGGAGTGCTGAGCTGGACATGAGGAGGGCTGCTTGTGAGTGACACAGGAGGGCTGAGCTGGACCAGAGGAGGGCTGAGTTCGACTTGAGGAGGGCTGCTTGTGAGTGACACAAGAGGGCTGAGCTAGACCTGAGGAGGGCTGAGCTGGACTTGAGGAGTGCTGCTTGTGAGTGGCACAGGAGGGCTGAGCTGGACTTGAGGAGGGCTGCTTGTGAGTGACACAGGAGGGCTGAGCTGGACCTGAGGAAGGCTGCTTGTGAGTGACACAGGAGGACTGAGCTGAACTTGAGGAGGGCTGCTTGTGAGTGACACAGGAGGGCTGAGCTGGACTTGAGGAAGGCTGCTTGTGAGTGACACAGGAGGGCTGAGCTGAACTTGAGGAGGGCTGCTTGTGAGTGGCATAGGAGGGCTGAGCTGGACTTGAGGAGGGCTGAGCTGGACTTGAGGAGGGCTGCTTGTGAGTGACACAGGAGTGCTGAGCTGGACTTGAGGAGGGCTGCTTGTGAGTGACACAGGAGGGCTGAGTTGGACCTGAGGAAGGCTGCTTGTGAGTGACACAGGAGGGCTGAGCTGAACTTGAGGAGGGCTGCTTGTGAGTGGCATAGGAGGGCTGAGCTGGACTTGAGGAGGGCTGAGCTAGACCTGAGGAGTGCTGAGCTGGACTTGAGGAGGGCTGCTTGTGAGTGACACAGGAGTGCTGAGCTGGACGTGAGGAGGGCTGCTTGTGAGTGACACAGGAAGGCTGAGCTGGACCAGAGGAGGGCTGAGTTCGACTTGAGGAGGGCTGCTTGTGAGTAACACAAGAGGGCTGAGCTAGACCTGAGGAGGTCTGAGCTGGACTTGAGGAGTGCTGCTTGTGAGTGGCACAGGAGGGCTGAGCTGGACTTGAGAAGGGCTGCTTGTGAGTGACACAGAAGGGCTGAGCTGGACTTGAGGAGTGCTGCTTGTGAGTGACACAGGAGGGCTGAGCTAGACCTGAGGTGGGCTGAGTTGGACTTGAGGAAGGCTGCTTGTGAGTGACACAGGAGGGCTGAGCTAGACCTGAGGTGGGCTGAGCTGGACTTGAGGAGGGCTGAGCTAGACCTGAGGAGTGCTGGGCTGGACTTGAGGAGGGCTGCTTGTGAGTGACACAGGAGTGCTGAGCTGGACGTGAGGAGGGCTGCTTGTGAGTGACACAGGAGGGCTGAGATAGACCTGAGGAGGGCTGAGCTGGACCTGAGGAGGGCTGCTTGTGAGTGGCATAGGAGGGCTGAGCTGGACTTGAGGAGGGCTGCTTGTGAGTGACACAGGAGGGCTGAGCTGGACTTGAGGAGGGCTGCTTGTGAGTGACACAGGAGGGCTGAGCTGGACCTGAGGAAGGCTGCTTGTGAGTGACACAGGAGGGCTGAGCTGAACTTGAGGAGGGCTGCTTGTGAGTGACACAGGAGGGCTGAGCTGGACCTGAGGAGGGCTGAGCTAGACCTGAGGAGGGCTGAGCTAGACCTGAGGAGGGCTGAGCTAGACCTGAGGCGGGCTGCTTGTGAGTGACACAGGAGAGCTGAGCTGGACTTCTGAGCTTGCTCCACAAGATAGGAAGGCTAAGCTGACCTATCTAGGCTACACCGTTTTCCTTCCCTTTCCCCTTCATTTTAGTTCACTTTCCAAATCTGACACTTCTCATCTCCTGATGACATCCTTTCTTACTGACTGCTTTCCTCACCTCCTGACGATCATGCTATTTTACTACAAAATGCAAAATACAAACAATGATTAATATGGTTATTACTTGTTATGAAAACCTGCAAAATCTAATCCATATTTAAATTACATTTAAATCCTGTGTCCTCTACACTAAGAAAAACTAGTTACCACTGACCTGGTACATAGGTTATAGGAAAATAATGGTTTGGTTCAATTCTTATTAGATTTATTTTAGTTAACTGCACTTAGGCTATCACATTTCAACTAATTGTAGTTATACATTATTACTGCAATAGATGTTAAATCAATTAATTCTTAGTAATATATTTTAAAAATCTAATTTAAGATATAAGCAAAAATACTACATCTTCCTCTCACCTTGTAAATTAATTCTGCCCTCCTATTTTTCTTGGTGAAGTTGTCAATCACTCTGTCATACCAGCAAGGATTTTTTTCCAATGACTTGATTATTTTTCGCTCAATTGCAAGCACTGCCAAGTTCCTTAGTCGTTCTTGTCCCATGGTATTGCGTGTGTATGTTTTCAAGCGCTTCAGACATGAAAAGCTTCTCTCCACACCAGCTGAGGTAACTCCAATTGTCGCAGTTAAGCACATGAGTTGAAAAGCCTGTGGCATTGCCTTGTCCAGCTCAGTACTTTTAAAAAATGCAATGAGGTCACAGAGTTTTCCCTTGTTGGTATGAAGCCCACTGTCAGAGTAAAGAACTTGTAACTCTGCCTTCAGCCTGTCTGAATCAAAGAAATGCCCGTAGCCTTTCAACAGACAATCAAATGCCTCAAAGGGGAAGTTTATCGCCATGTCCTCAAACTTTGCTGGATTGAGCAGCTCAAGGAAGCGCATGTTTTCCATGTTAGCATAACGCTGAGTGATCTGCTCAATTAAGTTGTTCAAGACAGCCATGTACACATCCCTGTAGTGCTGCTTGGGATCCTGAGCCTGTGAGCCTGTTCCTAGGCGTCGTCTTTTCCTGGGATGATGTTCCGGGTCCTCTGTCATGCCAACAGCCTTTTCATAGATTATATGAAATGATGCATCAGACTTCTTCTCCATTGCAAAGGATAGAAGAGAGTCAATCCTTGCTTTGCAAAAGACAACATCTGTGGCCTTCTGTTGCACAACATCAAAAACCACATCTGTCTCAGACAAAATCTGCTCATAGGTCAGCAACATAAAAACAAAATTAAAATCCTCCAATGTTCTGATGAACCCATTTGCAGCATTGATTGTGTCCTCCTCTCTCACCATCTCAGATTCAAGCATCCTCTCAAAGGTCCTAAGCAGCTTCTCGTGGTTATTTGCTACTGTGCTGACAATCCGCGATGAAAAATTCCAGCGTGTTGGAGCATTTCTTGGCAGCCTAGAGCAACCACTTTCCTCCAAAAAAAGCATCCGCTTCGTTGACTTCGTGAAAAATGCGGAAAATCCCGACAAAGTAGCAAAAAAAATCTTGGCCTGGGGTATGCATTTTGCTCCTTGACTCAGCACCAGATTGAGCCGGTGAGCATAGCAATGAACAAACTCTGCGTGCGGTGCGACTGCTTTTACTTTCGCCTGAAGCCCATTTAATGAGGATGCCATGACAGCTGCGCCATCGTATGTTTGTCCAACCAGTTTCTGCTTGTAGTCATAACCAGCCATCTCTAAATCCACAAACTTAAAAACCGACTCTGCATCCCTGCCTGATGACACGTCGAAGAACCCAATGAAACGCTCTTGAATTATTCCCGCAGCATCGACATAACGCAGAATTATGGACAACTGAGCTTTGCAAGAGATGTCGGTCGTCTCATCTATTTGCCACGCAAAAAAAGGAGCAGCGGTTACTTCGCTCTTGATCTCCTGCTGCATCGTAGCTGCAATAGCTTCGATCAGATCATTTTGAATCGTCTTAGACATGCCAGAGAACACAGTGGACGATTTCAAGTGTGCAGCCAGAACGTCATCATAGCGAGAAAGCATTTCAGTCAACTCCCTGTAGTTTCCTCTGTTATCAGAATTTTCACTCTCGTCATGCCCCCTAAATGCCAGCTCCTGACGACCCAAGAATGCAATTGCATCAACCAACCTCCTGAGAATGTCACGATTTTTCTGCACCATTTCATTGTGCTTTGCTAATTGGATACGTGCACCTTCATCAATTAAATGCTCGATTCTCACATTTCCCAAAAGACTCAACTGCACGGTTGCACTGACATGCTCCTTCGATTTCCCATGAATCTTAACAGACCTGTCGAAATTACGTAAATCCTCAAAGCCATCTCTCGCAAACTTTGAACATACATCTCCTGCAGCAGCGCACTTGAACAAGACACATGGCCAGCAATACAGGCGGTTCGTTAGCAAGCTACCAGTTAGCCACTCCACCTTGTCATACCGTGGTACTTTAAAACTCCGACTCACCGAGCCCACTCGCTGGACCAAATTGATAGGAGGCTTCGGTCTTCCCTCGGCCTTCACTCGCAGTTTTTCTTCGTAATTTAACGACTGAAAAGAATCCCGCAGAATCCGATCCAGGATGTTTGACGTTACATTTGCATTCGCAGATTCCATTTTCTTCCAACTGGAGCCAAATTAAATTGAAAAAGCTACCTTTTCAAAAAAGTGAGCTAGTTTTGGCTAACGTCAGCTAGCTAAATCACGTTAGCAATTAGCTAGCTAGCTACCTAGCTGAGGTAAAAAAAAATATTGAGATCGCTTAATGACAAAAAAGATAACGCTACAACACCGATACAATTTTTTTACTATTTACAATATATACAAATCACCGCCGACAACGCCACAACCATAAAAATTGAATAAATTGAATAAATCTCTTTCTCTCTCTCTCTCTCCAATACAGTAACACACTAACGTCTCTACTACCAACAGGGAAAATTGGCGGGTAGGATGATTATATCTTGCTGGACAAATGAACTCCTGTTCTGTATGGTTAGACATTATGTCAATCATCAGGACGAGAACGCGCACAAGAACACGCATGATTGAAATACATTAGTGAGGCAGTGCTTCACGGGTGGGCTCAAAAAATGCGTCATAATCCACAATTATCCAATCATATTTTATAAAGTCCCCCATTGATTTCCAATGGTCTAGTAAGCAGTGCTTCACTGAAGTTCCTTTTAAAAGTCTAGGGGTGGCGCTGTTTTTCTCGATACAAGGCACATTTTTGAATCGAGGCACTTTTTTTTTTTGCTTCACAAGGGAAATGGTAGTTGTGATGATAATTCAATATTAAATAAAGATGTGTTGTGTGTGCTATGCATGTTCTTTTATTTATTTATTTATTTATTTTTTTGGGTGAAGCACTGCTTCACCTGTTGTCTTAGAGAAACCTCCTCTGGTGTGTATATATTTTATATATATATATATATGTGTGTGTATATATTTATATATTTTTCACTTCATTTTAATACTTGCCATATGTCCTTTTGAGATAATTAGTGTTCTCATTTTTTAGTGATTCTACTTAGTAATGTACTTGAATCTGTCTTTTTCAGGGAAGACAGTGAAGACACCCCTCCCCCACATGACACCTAGGAGTAGGAGGTGGTAACAGACAGGTTTGCCAAATAAAGTGATGTATAATTCATTACTTTTGCTGTAAAAAGTAATGCTGAAAGCTTGTTATAGATAAACCTGTTATTCTGCTGGCTTATGGGGCTCTGGTCAATCTAATTTTGAAGTACAGTGCCATTTTAAAAGTAAAGCAGATTGGTTGGATAACATTAGGGTAAGTAATCCTTTTCGGAGAGGTATTTGGGCACTTTTGGCCACGCTTTGTAAGAGAATACCCTCATACACATAAACACAAAACATGTGTAGGTTAATTTTCTTCACATTTTGTATTACCAAAACTGTTTTAAAAGAAAAATTAAGTTTTCTGATGATTAACATGCCAAGACAGAAGGATATGCACATGTTTTATATTTGGAGAGGTTTGGACAGCTTTTGGGACAACTGGGCCCCGTTTAGGGAAGAATACCAATGGATAAGGAAAGCCTGTAGATATCTTTACCAAATTCTAGACACAAGTGGACAACATATCAGTGCACTAGTATAAGCAATTATGGCTTGCTGCAGTACTTCAAAGTTGAGATATTCAGTGATAAACTATAAAAACACAAGGCATTTTGTACTTTTTATTTTATTCTTATGTGTATTTTGTATAAACTGTATGTGACCACTTTGACATAGATTTATTCTGTTGCAAATTTCGGAATGGTACAAGCCTCGTCTTTCATTCAAACTTTGAACCATGGATGTGGAGTGAATAGTTTTTGAGATATTGGCACTTAAATGATACTAGTAAAAACTAGACGAAAATTGGGTCAAATGGGCCAAAGTAAATAGGGTTAATGTCTTCCTTTTTTTGGAAATTATAAGCAGTGAGCCTTCGTTCATTAATGAATATATGATTCAAATTCATTATTCTAATTGACAGTTTTTCTTGTACTAAAATAATTTAATTTAAAGACCCGATTTAGACTTCGTTTTGACTTACAGGTTACAGTTTGACTGACCTATCAACGAATTAAGCGATTTAATTGATGATTGTCATTTTTAATAATAACTATTAAATTAAATCCATTGAATATAATTAAATGTAGGTTGAGTGAGGGGTTTTAGCATGTGATACCGCTTGTGTTCAGTATTCAGAGTGCTGGGCATTTTAACAAGGGCATTGAGTGTTAGAACTGCTGGATTCAGAAAATAAACAAATTTTTCCTTAAACCTCACTTCCCCGACAGTAGCCACATGAAAACTACCAACACTCACAAATTCCTGACATGATAAAAAAGGACCATCGTAGAGTATGTCATATTTCTGTCATTTTATTTTCACCAGTATTATACAATAAAAGCAAAACATAAAAACATAGATTTAAAACCAATGTGGAGCTGTCACCGGCATCCACTCCCATTCAATCTCCGGTGTTGGTCCTGTGGGTTCCTCAAACTCGCAAAGAATCATGGGTAGATGGAAGGGATGTTGACCAGTCCTCGTATTCTAGGTTCTAGGAACCAGCCATGCATATTTTTTTCAAGACCCTTTGTTGATCAGGCCAAAACTCTGGCATCCAAAGGTGTGTCTTGGAGAAAAAATGGAACTTGCATGAGTCCAAAAATTATCGGAAAATATATTGTTGCAACGACTCACAAGCAAGGCCAGCCATGCATAAGACAAAAGTCCTATATAGCATCGCTGTCCCTACGGAGCAGCTGTGGCTCAGCGCTTAAGGCGAGACACGGCAGGCAGAAATGACGTTTTTGCATCCACTCATCAATTTTGAGATTTTTGGTTATTTTGCTTCTATAACATGTCTTCTTTAACATGATATCATAAAAATGTCCAGACTGCACAGAAATATATTTATTTTACTGTATTTTGTCTACTTAGGTCCAGAAATTTTATCCTAACTTGATCGAATGTTAGCATTTTTGAGTGAGCTATAGTTCCGCGACGTTTGGTAAAACAATGTAGTGTTACCTATCGTTGGAAAGCTCATTTTCTGTAGCCGAACAGTAGCTGATCCAAATATGGTAATTTCCTTTGCAGTGACGACTATTTGTGTAAAGACGAAGGGTGCTTTAATACAAAATGCGAAATCCCATTGGCTGAAGGCCATTTCTGGCGTTCTGATTCGCTAAAACGCATCACGTGATGTGTTTGGCAACTTCCGTGTTATCTTAACGCGGTAAATAATGAAGTGGTGAAACAAAAGTTCGGCGAATGTAAAGTCGTGATCAAAATGGGCAAAACACCGAAAATCCGTGCAACAGCGACACAAAAGAGACGTGAGCAATTACTTACTGCCAGAAGAAGCAAGGGAACTACATGTGATCGTAAAGATGACAACGAGCTTGTCAGTAGCGAGTCACCAGCTGTCTGTGCGTCAAAACGCAAAATTCAGGAGATGGGGAAAGGTTATCCGAAAATAGATGACATGCCGGTCACACAACAGTGGCTTATAATGCACGTGTCGCATTTAAATGAGCTGCTGGATGAATTGCTATGTCCAAATTGCATGGGGAACGGTCTACATATAAACATAGATCCCCAAAACCAAGGGTTTTGTAGCAGTCTGTTGCTGGAGTGTAGCGAATGCAAATCGCAAGAAAATGGATACAGAAAAAGCGTGTTTTCATCCTCACGTTTAGGGCTTGGATATGCTGCGCTAAGGAAAATTAGTAAAGTGTTAGGTATTCTATCACTACACTTGAAGACATATCAGAGACACGACAGGAGAGTGACAGGTAAACAGGGTAGAGATAGAGAAGCCTATTAGAAAGTGTAAAACAATCTATTTACTGTAGGCTATATTTGTATTGTATAGTAAACAGGGTAGAGATGGAGAAGCCCATTAGAAAGTGTAAAACAATATGTATTTACTATAGGCTATATTTGTACTGTATAGTAAAATGTAGAGATAGAGAAGCCTATTAGAAAGTGTAAAACAATCTATTTATTTACTGTAGGCTATATTTGTATTGTATAGTAAACAGGGTAGAGACAGAGAAGCCCATTAGAAAGTGTAAAACAATCTATGTATTTACTATAGGCTATATTTGTACTGTATAGTAAAATGTAGAGATAGAGAGGCCTATTAGAAAGTGTAAAACAATTATTTATTTACTGTAGGCTATAATGGTATTGTATAGTAAACAGGGTAGAGATAGAGAAGCCTATTAGAAATTTTTTAAACAATCTATTTACTGTATTTGTACTGTATACGTCCCATAACACAGAATAATAAAGTGCAATTTCATGAATTCAGCATATTGTACTTCATTAATATTGCCACCAGTTTGTTTTATTGTTACAGTATACTTTTCCTTTTAGTGGCAGGGAGGGCAGACTGTAGGGTGGACTGTAGTCAAAAGATAAAATAATTATAATGAAACGTGCATCTTCATCCATTCTAAGAAGAGAAGACCTTCATCCACTTCTTGTCTTTTGTTTTATAGGTTCCATTGCCTTACTAGAACCAGAGTACTTTGTCACACAATCATTGCATGATTTCACAGTGTACAGTTTAACAGTGTGCACAGTTTGTCCGGTCATTCTGGCTAAGCTGCAAATCTGGTAACCCTAGCTGTAATCTCATTGGCTCTTACCTATGTATTTTGATTTAGATTTTTTTTAGTTTTTTAATAAATGGAGATAAAAAATTATCTTAATTGACAATTATGACGAAGACAATTATCACATTATGACAAAGACAAACAGGTGGCACAAAAGGGTTGCGCAGTAACTGGAAGGCCCTTTGACTATGCCTGTGCTTAGTTGTACTTATTAACAAGTATATCTAATCAAGTAAGTATATATACAGTTTAGATGTGTTCAGTAGTGTAATAGGGCATTGGGGGATGTGATTTAATGGGTTATTGTTGCTATAAAGAGTGATTTCTAGTCAGCAAATATTAAACTTAACAATAGATATCTTTAACGGCCATTTTCTCAAAATGAGTTTTTTTCAATACTCTGAACCAAAAATCTCAACTTCTAGATCACTTACATACACTAAACTTTCCATGTTCATTCTTAAGTATATTCTGAAGATTATTACAGAAGGATTTGTTAATATATTGCCAATTGCCTGATTTATTATACATTTTGTTCTTAAAAACATGGCGAAAATGCATTTTTTGTAACGTTCCGTTCCCGTCCTGTCCGTTTTCCATGTTTTCCTTGTTTCCTTCCGTGTCATGTTGGATCCCTTGTCCGTGTTTCCCTCCTGGCTGTGGACTGGGCGTCTCCCTCGGGTACTTTTGGTTTCATTTTCCACTTTAGCTTCCGCCTATCACTCGCCCCTCTCGTTACTCACATTCCTCACTGCTGTGCTTCGGCAATCACTCCTGATTTAACATCACACCTGTTTCTCGTTTTCTCCTTCACTTCCTGCACCATTTAAACCCCTGGCTGGCTGCTATTCAGCGCCAGTTCGTTGACTAACCTACCGTGTTTGTTTCGTATCCCGTTTCTGGTCCCGTGTTTGTGAGCCTGCTGGTTCATACCTGTTCGCCTGGTTTCCTGACTGGTAGCTATCTCTGCTAATCTTTCGCTGCTGCATGCATTTACCTGTTTCCCTTCAAAACCTCCAGACGCCGCAGTTCCAGTCTTCCCGCAGCTGTGTTTGTCCTCCCCGTGTTACGTACCTCCCGTACTCGTGTTGCGGTACCAGGACCTCTGCATGCCAGCCGGCTTACGCCAGTATTGCCCGAGCTACGCCGCACCTTCCAACTCGGCGGTGCATTCACCAGCTACAGTCCTGTCACAACACCCTGCCTTTAACCTCTGCTTTCTGCCCGGTTACTCAAGCTACCCGGTCCAGTTTCCAGTCCTGTTCCAGCCCAGTTCCGATCCAGTTTCCAGTCCAGCTCCAGTCCAGTTTCCAGTCCAGTTCCAGTCCAGTTCCGGTGTTTTAGACACCTCCGTTCAAGTCCAGTTCCGGCTTGGAACAAGTTCCGTGCCGTCCCCTGTGTTCCTGAGTGGACCTTCCGGTCCAGCTTCCAGTCCAGTTCCAGTCCAGTTCCGGTGTTTTAGACACCTCCGTTCAAGTCCAGTTCCGGCTCGGAACAAGTTCCGTGCCGTCCCCTGTGTTCCTGAGTGGACCTTCCGGTCCAGTTTCCAGTCCAGTTCCAGTCCAGGTCCGGTGTTTCATACACCTCCGTTCAAGTCCAGTTCCGGCTTGGAACAAGTTCCGTGCCGTTCCCGTTTCCTGAGTGGACCTCCCGGTCCAGTTTCCAGTCCAGTTCCCAGTCCAGTTCCAGTCCAGTTCCGGTGTTTTATACACCTCCGTTCAAGTCCAGTTCCGGCTTGGAACAAGTTCCGTGCCGTTCCCGTTTCCTGAGTGGACCTTCCGGTCCAGTTTCCAGTCCAGTTCCGATCCAGTTTCCAGTCCAGTTCCAGTCCAGTTCCAGTCCAGTTCCGGTGTTTTCGACACCTCCGTTCAAGTCCAGTTCCGGCTTGGAACAGTTCCGTGTTTCTTCAAGTCCAGCTCCGGCTTGGAGCAGTCCTCAGTTGGACGCTATCCTGTGTTAACTAACTAACCTGTTTTGCTCCCGTGTACAGCTTTGGGACCACCCCAACGCTTAATAAAGTTCCACTTTCTGTAATCTGTCTCCTGGTCGTTGCACTTGGGTTCGTCCCGTATCAGGATCGTAACAGAACGAACTGGCCAACAATATGGACCCAGCCGATCTGGAACAGATTCGCCACGCCTTCTCCTGCCAAACTGCGATCAGCGACCAACAGGGTCGCCGTTTGGATGATGTGCTGGAAGTAGTTAGGGGCATCACGGAGCAAGTATCCCAACTTTCGCTCCACCAACCGCTACTACGGATTCCAGCCAACCCTACTCCTTCCTCTCCCGAACCCCATCCGGAGGCACCGGCTCCCACTTCCAGCCGTGAGCCCCGTGTACAACACCCCGAGTTATATCGCGGGGGGTTGGGGAGATGTCGTGAATTTCTACTTAAATGTGACATAGTGTTTCGGATGCAGCCCTCCTCCTTCGCCTCTGACTCCAGCAAGATCGCGTTCATTATGAGCAGCCTGGGAGGGAGCGCCCTGGAGTGGGCTACATCCATCTGGGACAGCCAGGCTCCGTTATGCAGCAACTTCGCAGCCTTTACGGCAGAGATGCGACGTGTGTTTGAACACCCGACCTGTGGACGGGACGCTACCCAGCGTCTGCTTCAAGTTCGCCAAGGCAACCGCAGTGTCGCAGAAATGGCCATTCAGTTTCGTACCCTCGCCGCGGAGTCAGGATGGAATGACGCCTCCCTCCAGGGGGCTTTCCGCCAAGCTCTCAGCGAGGAACTCAAGGACCAGCTTGCCACTCGGGAGGAATCCAACTCCCTTAATAGCCTCATCAGCCTCGCTATAGCCATCGATAATCGTCTCCGCATCCGGGCCCGGGAGCGGGGAGGAAGTTCCGGGCGTCATTCGCCCTCCGTCGTCTCTAATGTTCATTCACACTCCTTCACTGGATCTCGGGCGCCTACGGGCGGGTCCGAGGAAGAGCCCATGCAACTGGGCAGAGTTGCGGTCAATCCCGAGGAGCGTCAGCGCCGTCAGCGCACCAGATCCTGTTTCTATTGCGGCAAGCCTGGCCATCAGATCGCCTCCTGTCCCATTCGCCCAAAAGAAGGGGCTCGCCAGTAAGACTGGGCGTACTGACGAGCCCCATCGTCCCCAACCATGCTGCCCAGGACCGCCTCATGTTCAAGGCTACTCTCCTTTGGAGGGACAAGACCCTATCTTCTTCGGCCCTAATTGACTCCGGAGCTGACGCCAGCTTCATGGATATCACCTTCGCCAGGAGGGCCGGCATTCCCACGGAACGTCTCACTTCACCCATTTCAGCTCTAGCTCTGGACGGTAGGAGGTTGGGGTTAGTTACCCACTCCACCGTTCCTATCCAATTAATTCTATCTGGCAATCATCGGGAGTCCATTCAGCTATTACTGATTAACTCCCAACAATCTGCTCTGGTTTTAGGTCAGACCTGGCTTCGCCTCCACAATCCCCATATTGACTGGAAAGCCGGTCGCATCCTGGCGTGGAGTGCCCACTGTCTAGCCAGCTGTCTCCGTTCTGCACTACCCCCTCCGGGGCCCAGTAAACCCTGTTCCATGCAACCTATACCGGATTTAACGAATGTTCCCAGCGAGTATCACGACCTCGCGCAAGTATTTTCTAAATCACGTGCTCTGTCCTTACCTCCTCACAGGCCGTATGACTGCGCCATTGACCTACTGGCTGGAGCTAAACTGCCATCGGGACGCCTCTACAGTCTGTCTGGACCGGAGAAACTAGCCATGGAGGAATACATCCACGACTCCCTCGCTTCGGGTATTATCCGTCCCTCTTCATCCCCAGTCGGTGCAGGGTTCTTCTTCGTTGGGAAGAAGGATGGCTCCCTGCGACCCTGCATCGACTACCGGGGCCTCAACCAGGTCACCATCCGTAACAAATACCCTCTTCCCCTCATTAACACCGCCTTTGAAGCCCTCTCTCCAGCTGTGACGTTCACCAAGCTCGACCTCCGGAATGCGTATCACTTGGTACGTATCCGTGAGGGGGACGAGTGGAAGACTGCTTTTAATACCCCGTTGGGCCACTACGAATACCTGGTGGTCCCTTTCGGCCTTACTAACGCCCCAGCAGTCTTCCAGAGCATGGTGAACGACGTCCTGCGGGACCTCCTAGGGAGGAGCGTTTTTGTTTATATCGATGATATTTTAATTTTTTCTCAATCCCCGCAGGAGCATGTCCGTCACGTTCGAGAGGTTCTCCAGCGGCTGTTGGAGAATCAGCTGTTTGTTAAGGCTGAGAAATGTGCCTTCCACGTTTCCACGGTCCCGTTCCTCGGCTTCATTATCGAGGAGGGCAGTATCCGGGCGGACCCTGTGAAAATCAAGGCGGTGACAGAATGGCCCCAACCCACCTCCCGCAAGCACCTTCAACAGTTCCTGGGGTTTGCAAATTTCTACCGCCGCTTTATTCGCAATTACAGTTCCATTGCTGCTCCCCTGACTAAACTCACTTCCGTTGCCCTGCCTTACTGTTGGAATTCCGATGCCCAGCGAGCTTTCGAGCTACTCAAGGCTCGGTTTTCCTCAGCACCTATCCTCCTTCACCCTGACACTTCTCGGCAGTTTGTCGTTGAGGTGGATGCCTCCGACACCGGCGTGGGGGCCATTCTGTCTCAACGGTCCGCCTCTGATAGCAAGCTCCATCCCTGCGCATTCTTCTCCCGGAGGCTGTCCTCCGCCGAGAGGAACTACGATGTCGGGGATCGGGAACTGCTGGCGATAAAACTGGCTCTTGAGGAGTGGCGCCACTGGCTGGAGGGGGCAGGTACCCCTTTTCTTGTTTTTACCGACCATCAAAACCTCATTTATTTAAGATCTGCCAAGAGGCTCAATTCTCGTCAGGCTAGATGGTCGTTATTTTTTGCACGCTTTAATTTCTCTGTTTCTTTCCGCCCTGGTTCCCGTAATATTAAAGCAGATGCCCTGTCCCGCATTTTTTCCCCTCCCTCCAGTCCTGCTGATCCGGAGCCCATTTTGCCGGCCTCCTGTGTGGTGGCTGCGGTCTCCTGGGAGATTGAGGGCATTGTGAAGGCCGCCCAGACTTCCCAACCGGACCCCCGCAATAACCCTAACTCCTGTCTTTTTGTCCCCGATTCCGTCCGCTCCCAGGTCCTCGAATGGGTTCACGCCTCGTGCCTGGCATGTCACCCAGGTGTCGCCAGAACTATCGCCCTCGTCAGGAGGAGTTTCTGGTGGCCTACCCTTAAAGGGGATACCCGTGCCTTCGTCCTGGCCTGCTCGGTGTGCGCCAGGAGCAAGGCTTCCCACCAGCCTCCCTCCGGTCTTCTCCTTTCCCTCCCCGTCCCTGGCCGTCCTTGGAGTCACATTGGTGTGGACTTCGTAACCGGTCTGCCGTTGTCAGAAGGTAACACCGTCATTCTGACAATAGTGGACCGGTTCTCCAAGGCGGTTCACTTTGTTCCCCTCCCCAAGCTCCCGTCCGCCCTTGAAACCGCTGAGCTCTTGGTGCTACACGTGGTCAGGCTGCACGGGATCCCCTCTGACATCGTGTCAGACCGTGGGCCCCAGTTCTCCTCCCGAGTTTGGAGGGCGTTCTGTGCAGCCCTGGGTGCCTCTCCTAGTCTTTCCTCGGGTTTCCATCCCCAGTCTAATGGTCAGGCAGAGAGGGCGAACCAGGACCTGGGGGCCGCCCTGCGGTGCGTTACAGTGCGCAATCCTGCCTCTTGGAGCCGTTTTCTCCCCTGGGTCGAGTACGCACATAACTCCCTTAAGAGTGCCTCTACTGGCCTATCCCCGTTTGAGTGTGCTTTAGGCTATCAACCCCCTCTTCTGTCGACCCAGGAGGCCGAGATAGCTGTCCCCTCTGTTAGGGCCCATGTCCTTCGTTGTAAAAACATTTGGAGACTCACACGCACCGCACTCCTTCACGCCAATTCCCGCTCCCAACGTCTGGCGGACCTTCACAGGACCGCAGCCCCACAGTATAGGGCCGGTCAGCAGGTCTGGCTCTCCACTGCAAACATCTCCCTTCCCTCTTCATCCAGAAAGCTTCAGCCCCGTTTTATTGGTCCCTTCCCCATCATTTGTCTAGTTAACCCGGTGTCTGTTAAACTTTCCCTCCCCGCCTCCCTCAAGGTTTACCCTGTGTTTCATGTGTCCCAGGTTAAGCCTGTCTCCTCCAGCCCCCTCAGTACCCCTACCATCCCGCCTCCTCCCGTCCGAGTTGTTGACAACGCCCCGGCCTACACGGTGAACCGTGTTATTGATATCCGCCGCAGGGGCCGGGGTTTCCAATACCTCGTCGACTGGGAGGGGTACGGTCCTGAGGAGAGGTCGTGGCTCCACAAGAGCCTGATCTTGGACCATTCTGTAATCCAAGACTTCCACGAACAGTTCCCTGACAAGACCAGGCCTCCGGGTACGCCAGGTGGCGTACATTGAGGGGGGGGTACTGTAACGTTCCGTTCCCGTCCTGTCCGTTTTCCATGTTTTCCTTGTTTCCTTCCGTGTCATGTTGGATCCCTTGTCCGTGTTTCCCTCCTGGCTGTGGACTGGGCGTCTCCCTCGGGTACTTTTGGTTTCATTTTCCACTTTAGCTTCCGCCTATCACTCGCCCCTCTCGTTACTCACATTCCTCACTGCTGTGCTTCGGCAATCACTCCTGATTTAACATCACACCTGTTTCTCGTTTTCTCCTTCACTTCCTGCACCATTTAAACCCCTGGCTGGCTGCTATTCAGCGCCAGTTCGTTGACTAACCTACCGTGTTTGTTTCGTATCCCGTTTCTGGTCCCGTGTTTGTGAGCCTGCTGGTTCATACCTGTTCGCCTGGTTTCCTGACTGGTAGCTATCTCTGCTAATCTTTCGCTGCTGCATGCATTTACCTGTTTCCCTTCAAAACCTCCAGACGCCGCAGTTCCAGTCTTCCCGCAGCTGTGTTTGTCCTCCCCGTGTTACGTACCTCCCGTACTCGTGTTGCGGTACCAGGACCTCTGCATGCCAGCCGGCTTACGCCAGTATTGCCCGAGCTACGCCGCACCTTCCAACTCGGCGGTGCATTCACCAGCTACAGTCCTGTCACAACACCCTGCCTTTAACCTCTGCTTTCTGCCCGGTTACTCAAGCTACCCGGTCCAGTTTCCAGTCCTGTTCCAGCCCAGTTCCGATCCAGTTTCCAGTCCAGCTCCAGTCCAGTTTCCAGTCCAGTTCCAGTCCAGTTCCGGTGTTTTAGACACCTCCGTTCAAGTCCAGTTCCGGCTTGGAACAAGTTCCGTGCCGTCCCCTGTGTTCCTGAGTGGACCTTCCGGTCCAGCTTCCAGTCCAGTTCCAGTCCAGTTCCGGTGTTTTAGACACCTCCGTTCAAGTCCAGTTCCGGCTCGGAACAAGTTCCGTGCCGTCCCCTGTGTTCCTGAGTGGACCTTCCGGTCCAGTTTCCAGTCCAGTTCCAGTCCAGGTCCGGTGTTTCATACACCTCCGTTCAAGTCCAGTTCCGGCTTGGAACAAGTTCCGTGCCGTTCCCGTTTCCTGAGTGGACCTCCCGGTCCAGTTTCCAGTCCAGTTCCCAGTCCAGTTCCAGTCCAGTTCCGGTGTTTTATACACCTCCGTTCAAGTCCAGTTCCGGCTTGGAACAAGTTCCGTGCCGTTCCCGTTTCCTGAGTGGACCTTCCGGTCCAGTTTCCAGTCCAGTTCCGATCCAGTTTCCAGTCCAGTTCCAGTCCAGTTCCAGTCCAGTTCCGGTGTTTTCGACACCTCCGTTCAAGTCCAGTTCCGGCTTGGAACAGTTCCGTGTTTCTTCAAGTCCAGCTCCGGCTTGGAGCAGTCCTCAGTTGGACGCTATCCTGTGTTAACTAACTAACCTGTTTTGCTCCCGTGTACAGCTTTGGGACCACCCCAACGCTTAATAAAGTTCCACTTTCTGTAATCTGTCTCCTGGTCGTTGCACTTGGGTTCGTCCCGTATCAGGATCGTAACATTTTTTATACCTGTATATAGCATTTTCTCATTTATAAAATGAAAAAAGCATGTATCCAAAATCTGTTCTGTAATTTCTTTAGTCTCTAATATGTTGTCAAAATGAAATAAAGATTTTAAGCCTGACTTTATCCAATTTTTCTATTTTTGGTTTTTAAATATATGCAAATGAGCGCATATTTAATGAGGCATTGCCTAATTTGCATATTTAAATGTAACTTTAAAAAGAACTTCCAATACAAAAAAGAATTGTAACAATGTAAGTAATCAACTGGTAAAGTTTCATGATTATATCTGTAACTTTTTTTCCCTATTCACCTGCAGTGTCTCGCCTTAAAGGGTAAGTTCGCTATTTTGGACCTTGGACCCTATTTGCGGTCCGTCTTCCATGAACCTGACCCATGAAGTCCATTTTTTCGCTGATCGGTCCAGTATTGAGTTCGCTACAGATTTCCTGTAGGCTCTCACTGGGCTACAATACAAGTCAACGGGGCAATTAGAAATGTTCGATAAATGTGCTTTCATGTACAATAAATGAGACGGGAAGCTCAGGGTGTATTGTTACCGGTCTCAGTATGCTCTCCTGTGAAATGTATCTCAATCCGAACATTTATACGTGCTTGGCATGGCTTGGAAGTAAGCATTTCTCTGTTGCTTGTTTTCGCTGCTCCCGCGGAGTACTATGTGTCGGGGGTAGGGGAGCGGGAAGGTGTGCCGGCCGTTTACGAAACTATCTAGTTGAGCAGTCTGCGTTTGTTTACCTGCAGCAACGTAGGCTACAATTTCCACAAAAAAAACTTGGATGATGGATGACTATAATGATTACGAAGACGAAGAATTCGATTTTGACTTTGACGTTACTGGCTACAGATTTGAGCCAGAATACACGGACACGGAACTACAAGAGATGGATGATAAGAGAGCAAGAGAAGAGAGAGAGGCTGAAGTTGCGCAGGTAATGTTATCAGAAGTCGCTGCCGAGGCTAGACCAAGAATTTCGGGGGACTTTTGGTGTTCTTGCAAGAGGTGCAAGCAGATGCCCAGAGAGGAGGAAAGTTTGTGTTGTAGGGAGTGGGATCTGTTGCTACCGAATGCCATTGAAAACCTGGATGTATCCGTGGATGACACTGGATCATCTCCATTGATTACCATTAGCCTACACTATGACTGCCAATGTAGTGGACATGAAAAAAAGTCATGGAAAAAATATATAACTCATGCGTGTACTTTATTTAATTTAAAATTTAACACGTTATATGATGCATACAATTGAAGTAAACAAAGGCTCGTGAAAATGTACAAGGAGATACATATTATTATTTCCATACGATTTATTTTCATTTATGCTGTTATCTATTACTTGGGTCCGAGAAGTGATCGATGAATAGATGGTCGATTATACTTACCTTGCAAGGAACTGCCTGTAGGGGGAACGTGCTGCCTGCTTCCTCATTCATTACACAGACGTAACCGAGAGCAGCAGCGTGTCCTGTGTTTTATTATTTACTTACCGTAATATCTTCCCCCTATGAAGGTAAGAATGTTGACAAGCAGATTTACGTTAGTTTATTTGTTCTGTACATGTTGCAGTGCTTGTGAAAATGCCAATGACATGCTAATTTCGATGTAAAAGAGAGTTGCATGGTTGGATAGCATATAAAAAGTTAGCCGGTCGATGTTAGCTAGCAGCATGCAGGCATCGCGTGATCAGTCCGTGCCGAGTAGTTTCTGGTGAATTGGCGCGCGGGGAGAGCGAGTTGCTTTCTTTTCTGTAGTTCCTGTAAGAAGAGAGATGTTGAAGTTAGTCTGTATAGTATGCATATTTCTGTTGTTTAAATATAATGTCTGTGTTGTAGCATCAGAATAACTGTTGTAAATACAAAATAGAGGAGCATAAATTACTATTTTCTTGTAAAAAATATGTTTGTTTCTATGGGTAAAAAATAACTATGTACAAACCAGTAAGGATAAAAACAGTACTTTTGAGTGTTTAAAGGGAAAATTCATATATTTCTGGTTATGTTGTGAATACTACTGTGGTAAAAGAAAACAACATATAGAGAATGTTATGTGACAGTGACATTGACTTTAATGATATATGATTTTGTGTAAATTCTGCCTTGACTGAACCGTTTTGTATTTGTATTTGATATTGGAAAATCATTCATTACTGAACAATTTTGTATTTGTATTTGATATTGGAAAATTGATTCATTACACAGACGTAACCGAGAGCAGCAGCGTGTCCTGTGTTTTATTATTTACTAATATCTTCCCCCTATGAAGGGGGTGCAACATTTTGGAGGCACCGCTGGGATTGAGTGCGACGAGGGTTAACTTCTACCAGCAGTAGACGTGTCCTGCCGTCATTCAGCCCCTCAACTTACCCAGGCAGACGACATCGAGTGGTGAAGCAGCGACGTGGAGTTCCGAGTGTCAGAGTGAAAGTAATCCGAGGTAAACACCCAACGTACCAGGAGCGCTGTTACTTTACCCAGAGCTGGAAGCTACCACTGTTACTGTCTATTACCCCCCCGGTCGCTGCAAAGAAAATGGAGTCATCCGAGTTAGAGACACTACAGTTGGAAGTAATAGGAGCATTATGCACATTGCCAAAGGACAAACTAGTAGATCTGTGTGACTTCCTTAACATTGCTGGTCCAGAGTTCGAGAATGTGACCGGGAAGAATAGGACATCACTAATATCACTGATAAGCAACTACCTGCAGAGAGAAGAGCTAGAGCAGTGTGAGGACAAGGGCATGGCAGAGCTACTCTACCTCAATGACAAAATATCTGAAATCCAGACGGAGAGAGCCACAGGTGAAAATGCAACCCCGCACCAAGTACAATCAAACGAAGTACAAGATGAACAGAACAAAGAACAGCATGAAGAGGAAGTTAAACTGTTAAAGGACATTGAGGCCCTACAGTTTCAATTGCTGTCAATTCAGAGCCGCAATGAAAAGGGAAAAATGGGGAATAAGGCTCAGATCGCTACCGCCATCAGTAGAGTGCCGGGCCAAGCTACAGCTCACTGCCAAGCCCCTCCCCCATGGCGCAAAGAATTCAAAATATCCGGTCAAATTGGCGAACCTGGACAGAAGGACCGTCTCACCTTTTCCAGTTTAGCACGACAGATTGAATATGGTCTTAAAAAGAGCTTCCCAGAGGTGGAGATAGTCGACGCCGTTATAAGAGCCATTGCTCCTGGAATGCAACTACGTAGTTACTTAGAGGGAAAAGGTAACCTTACACTGCCGACGCTGAGAAGAATACTCCGTTCTCACTATCAAGAAAAAAGTGCAACAGAGCTGTATAAACAGTTAACATCAGAAGTGCAGGGTTCAAAAGAGACTCCACAAAGCTTTCTCATCCGTGCTTTAGATTTAAGACAGAAAATTCTGTTTGCCTCACAGGAGTCTGAATCAGGCCTAAAATATGACCCTGGGCTAGTCCAAAATATGTTCCTGCACACAATTCTAACTGGCTTACAGAGTGATAATATAAAACGTGATCTCCAACCATATCTCGAGCAGGCAGATGTTTCTGATGAACTCTTACTTGAAAAGTTAAACACAGCATGTGCGTACGAAAGTGAGAGGCAAGATAAGAGGAAAACGGCAACACCACAGCGTCCGGTAGCCATTCATTCTGCCCAGTCCAATGATCCCCCTGCAGAAAAGAAAGAAAAAGCATCTTGTCAACAAAATCACAGTAAAATGCAACCTGACATTTTGTCTGAGCTCAAAGAGATGAGGTCTGACATGGCTCTTCTAAAAGATCTCAAAGCAGAAGTTTCTCAAATTAAAGAGTCTATGCAGCAGCCCCAGCACTCACCTATGCAGCACGCAAACCTCGCAGCAGGATGTGATAATGCATCGCCTCAACAGATGCCAGTACAGCCGATGCAGTTCCCGCCACAGAGATACTGGCCCGCTCCGGGTCCTGGACAGCGAGGTGACCCCGCCCAGTATCCCCAAAGGATTGCCAACCAGTCTGCCTCTTTCACACTGTCAACAGAACAATAGCGAAGAGTGCATGCACTGCTATAGGTGCGGCAGTGCCGAACACTTCCTGGCTGGTTGCAGATTGAGGGGGCAAAGACAGTTCCGAGGGAATACTTTAAACGAGCAAGGGTTGCTCCAGCGGGACGGGGAGTAACCAGGCCAGTAACAAGGTCCCAACACTGTGCACACTGTGGAGCAAAAGGAGATGACGCAAGACTGAGACAATGTGCGACATGCAAAAGAGTGCTGTACTGTTCTAAGGCATGTCAATCTGAACACTGGACTCTCCATAGAAACCAATGTTCATCCACGTCATGTGAAACAGTTCAGCTTAAGAGACCACAAAGAAAGAAACAAGTTAAAGTGGCCCCATTAGTCGGAAATAAATACCTGATTGACTGTTATATCCAGGGTCAGCTAGTCAGAGCTTTGTGGGATTCTGGATCTCAGGTGACTATAGTAAGTGAACAATGGAAAGCAGAACATTTACCAACTGTGAGACTCAGAGGCATCACTGAAATCTTAGAAAGTGAAGATAGTCTAAATATAACTGCAGCTAATGGAGAGAGTATGCCGTATACAGGCTGGGTCGAAGTACCTTTTAAATTAGTCTCAGATGGAGCCCCTACAACAGAGATAATTGTTCCTACTCTAGTATTAAGAGGTGTCAGCCTTGCCCGACCCATCATAGGCTCGAACGTGATTGGGCTCATTGTTGATACAGAGCTGAAACAGTCTAATGCCACTAACAAACAGCACCTGATTCAGACTGTTAGAGCAGCTTTTCCTGGCTTTGAGACAAGCAGTGCTGAGGTTTTTGTAGAGCAAGTTAGCGCTGAACAGTCATATGAGTACACAGTTAAGACAACTAAAGAGAGAGTGAATGTGCCCAAACATACATGTGTAAAAGTAGAGTGCCGCATGCAGACAGGCCTTTTAAAAGAGGATACCACTCTCATCTTTGAGCCTGATGTCAATCCGCAGTGGACGGAGGGTTTAGAATTCTCTGATACTCTTGTGAAGCTGAGAAAGGGAGCTAAGCCATTTGTTATTGTTGATGTACAGAACCCCACAGATCATGACATCATGTTAGCTGGGAGAACGGTAATTGGGACAGTGCAACAAATTCAAGCTGTCTATCCCGCTACAATATTTGAAAGGCCCCACTCAGTCCTTTTAGCCTCAGCCCCTCCAATGTCAGTCCCCTTAGCCTCAGTGAGTCATGTGACAGTAGAGAAAGACCCAACCACCAGTGATGGATGGGACCCTCCAGTTGATTTGAGCCATCTCAGCCAACCTGAAAAAGAAATAGTTCAGAAAATGTTGAGGGATGAATCAGATTCTTTCTCTAAAACAGACGACGACATAGGATGCATTGAAAAACTACAACTCACCATTTCATTGAGAGACACTGAACCCGTGGCCAAAACCTACCTGTCTGTGCCGAAGCCACTGTATAGAGAAGTGAAAGACTACTTACATGACCCCATTGCACAAGGCTGGGTAAACAAATCAAACTCACCTTATGCTTCCCCAGTAGTCTGTGTCCGCAAAAAAGATGGAAGCTTGCGCCTGTGTATTGACTACAGGGAGCTGAACCGAAAGACTGTTCCTGACCGCCAACCGATTCCCCGCGTCCAAGACATCATGGATGGCCTGGGAGGCAACTCTTGGTTTTCGCTTTTAGACCAAGGGAAAGCCTACCACCAAGGCTTCATGGCTGAAGAGAGCAGGCCGCTGACCGCTTTTGTGACCCCCTGGGGTTTGTATGAGTGGATTAGAATCCCCTTTGGTCTAATGAATGCCCCAGCTGCCTTCCAGCGATGCATGGAGGAATGTTTGGAGGGTCTGAGAGATGAAATCTGTATCCCATATCTCGACGACACAATAGTGTTCAGCAAGTTATTCATGAATCATGTTGAGGATGTCAGAATGGTGCTACAGCGACTCAGACAGCATGGCATCAAGCTAAAGCCCAGCAAGTGCGAGATATTCAGGCGTGAAGTTCGCTATCTGGGGCGGATTGTGTCTGCAGAGGGTAGTCAAATGGACCCTGCTGACACCATTGCTGTAAGAGCCTTGAAGGAGAAGAGACCACAAACTGTAGGAGAGCTGAGATCTATAATGGGTCTCCTGAGCTACTATAGAAGCTATATCAGAGACTTTTCTCGTATCGCCGGGCCCCTCTATAACCTCATGAAAGCTTCCCCAGATACACAAGAGCGTGTGAGTCACAGTGCAAAGGCAAGGAAGGGAAAACACAAAGGAGTTCCCTCCAACCAGCCAATCACGTGGACTGATAGACATCAACAGCTGCTGGAGGAACTTTTAGATCATCTGGTAAAGCCGCCGATCCTTGCATTCCCAGACTTCAGTAGATCCTTTATTTTACACACAGATGCCTCCAATCAGGGCCTTGGTGCCATTCTGTATCAGGAACAGGAAGAAAAGATGCGGGTGATAGCCTACGCCTCACGTACGCTTAGTGAGTCTGAGAAGAACTACCACTATCATTCCGGGAAACTCGAGTTCCTGGCCCTTAAATGGGCTGTGTGTGAAAAATTTCGGGACTATTTAATTGGCTCGTCATGCACTGTATACACAGACAACAATCCGCTCACTTATGTGCTGTCTTCAGCCAAGCTCAATGCTACTGGATACCGGTGGGTGGCTGAATTAGCGGATTTTCACCTGACTATCAAATATCGACCAGGCAGAGAGAACATTGACGCTGACAGCCTTTCCAGAATGCCTCTGAACATTGAGACCATGATAAAAGAATGTACAGAGGAACTGTCATCTTGCTCAGTACAAGCCACAGTACAGTCTCTTGAGGCCTCTAGTCCCAGCACAGTGTGGTCCATGTCTTTATCAGCTCGATGCACACAGATCAGGGCCAAATCAGAGCATCAGCCCCTTTCACTTGCAGAGATCTGTCAAGCCCAGAAAGAAGATAAATGTATTGGTCCAGTCATTGAATGCATGCAGTTAAATAACAGGCCTGGAAGTCAACAACTAAAGTCATTTAATGCAGAGAGTAAGCGCCTATTACGTGAATGGGAGAGACTCACTTTAGATGATGATGGTATCTTGCGTCGGAAGACAGCTGTAAGAGAACAATTAGTCCTACGACAGAAATACAAGAAGACAGTTCTGAAAGAGCTTCATGATGATATGGGGCATCAAGGAGTAGATAGAACCACATCACTAATAAGGGACAGATTCTTTTGGCCACAAATGCAAAGGGAGATTGAACATTATGTCGCTTTGAGCTGTTCCTGCTTGAAACAAAAGAAACCAAACAGAGAGACCAGAGCACCCCATAACAGTATCATCACAACCCAGCCATTTGAGTTAGTGTCTATTGACTTTTTACATTTGGACAGATGCACAGGCGGGTACGAATATATATTGGTCATCATCGACCATTTCACCCGATTCGCCCAGGCCTATGCCACAACCTCAAAATCAGGCAAGACAGTGGCTGATAAAATATTTAATGACTATGCCTTGAAGTTTGGGTTCCCCAGGCGCATACACCACGACCAGGGAGGCGAATTTGAAAATCAGTTATTTGCCCAACTGAAAAAGCACTCTGGTGTGGCCGGCTCACGGACAACACCATACCACCCAGAAGGTAATGGTCAAGTGGAACGCTTCAATCGGACACTCCTTCAAATGCTCAAAACGCTCACAGAAAAACAGAAGTCGAACTGGAAAGATTCATTGAACAAGCTCATCTTTTCATACAACAGCACAAGAAGCGAGGTCACTGGATTTTCCCCATTCTACCTCCTGTTCGGGAGGGCCCCAAGACTTCCTATCGACCTGCCTTTCCGTCTGCAACCAGAGACTGGCACTCCTGATCACCGAGAGTATATGAGAAAGTGGAAATGTGGGATGCAGGAGGCTTATGAGATAACAAGGGAGAACGCAAAGAAGTCTTCTGATAGAGGCAAAAGAAACCATGATAAAAAGATCAAGAGCTCTGTGCTGGAAGAAGGGGACCGTGTCCTGGTTAGAAACATGACCCCCAGGGGTGGAACAGGAAAACTCCGTAGTCACTGGGAGGAATGCATCCATAAAGTTGTTCGCCAGGTAAACAAAGATATCCCAATTTATGAAGTAGTGCCTGAACATGGAAAAGGGAGAAACAGCAGAATCTTGCATCGTAATCTCTTACTTCCCTGTGACCACCTACCACTTGATATTGTTTCCTGTTTCCTGTTTCCTGTTTGAACGACGTTTTTCCAAACAGCTGCTGAAAATTCCCTGCTGAATTGTCGCTTTATTTTAATTTTTTGAATCTCGTTATTATTCATCATCATCTGAAAGTAATTTTTGGACCACAGTACTACCAATAAAGCGCTTAAGTTCTCTCTACGTCCTATATCAACCACGAGCAAACGAACTCAATACAGCCAGATAAAAAACGTAAGTAATTTACGGGGCTTAATGGCTGCTTTCGGCTCGCCGGTTTCGTCCATCTCTCACTCTGTCTCTCCTTCCTGGGCTGTCTCTTGCTCTGTATGCGATATGTTTAGTTATTTATCTTCCGTCGTTAATGATAATTTTACCTGTGATAAGTGTAAGTTAAATGCTAGGTTGACGGAGAAGATTGCTGAATTGGAAGCTCGCATCCGCACCTTACACGAAATTCGAGATACTGAAATGTTTTTAGAATCTTTTACGGTTCCGGATGCACCAGTTAGCCTGTCTTTAAGTAGGACCCCGGCAGAGCCTTCGCAGCAAGGCGGGTGGATTACAGTTCGGGAACGTAGTCGAAAACCTAAGCCTCCACCAGTGCACAAACAACCCATTCACGTTTCCAACAGGTTCTCCCCCCTCAGTAACGCACCGGCTGTGAAACCTGTTAAAAAAACTCTGGTGATTGGCGACTCTATTTTAAGAAACGTGAATTTAGCGACACCAGAGACCATAGTCCAATGTATCCCAGGGGCCAGAGCGACCGACATCAAAGCGAACTTAAAAGTGCTGGCTAAACATAAGTTCTCTAAAATTGTTATTCATGTCGGCGCTAACGATGTCCGGTTGAAGCAATCGGAGATCACCAAAGATAATTTTAAATCGGTGTGTGATTTGGCGAAACGGATGTCTGCGTCAGTAATTTGCTCTGGTCCCATCCCCGCTCGACGTGGTGACGAAATCTACAGCAGATTGACATCACTAAATCACTGGTTGTCTGTTTGGTGCCCTGCAAACGGTGTTGGCTTTGTAGACAACTGGAGTACTTTCTGGGGGAGGCCTGGTCTTTTGAAAAGAGATGGTATTCACCCCTCGTGGGAGGGTGCCGCTCTTATTTCCAGGAATCTATCTTATAGTCTCAGTAAGTCTATAACCTGACACACCAGAGCCAAGACCAGGCAGCAGAACTACTGTCTTACACAGATTTCTGCATGTTCCCAAAAACTGCTGCCCAGGTTCCATGCTATTGAGACAGTCTCTGTCCCCCGACCTAGAGTAGGCTTTGCTAAAAAGCCCATTAAGGGTGTTTGTATGGCTAATTTAAAAAAAATCAGACCCTGTCATTCTACTAATGATGGGGCTGAACAGAGAGAGCCAAAAATTGGCTTGATTAATATCAGATCACTCGCCCCTAAGGCAACTCTTATAAATGAATTAATTACTGATCACCAAGTTGAGATCCTATGCTTAACTGAAACTTGGCTTAAAATTGATGAATATATTGCATTAAATGAATCCACTCCTCCTGGTTACAGTTATACACACATTCCCCGTTTGACGGGTCGTGGAGGTGGTGTTGCTGCTATATATAAATCTAATCTCTTTGCTACTCTGAAATCTGCCTACAAATTTAACTGTTTTGAAGTGCTTGTTCTCAGTTTTGCACATCCAGACAGAAAAGCAATCAGTTTTACCCTTGTCATTTTATATAGGCCACCAGGTCCATACAGTGGTTTCTTACTTGAGTTTGCTGATTTCCTCTCTAGCCTGGTTATTCATTCAGATAAAATAGTAATTGTAGGTGATTTTAATATACACATGGATAGTGAAGGTGATCCTCTCAGATCTGCATTCTTGTCAATTATTGAACCCATTGGCTTTAATCAACATATACATCAGTCCACCCATTCTCATAGCCATACTCTTGATCTGGTCTTAACGTATAATACAGAAATAGCAAACGTAACAGTCATGCCTAAAAATCCTGTGTTATCAGACCATTACTTAATTACCTTTCACCTTTCACAAGTCTGTCATGTGCCATCAGATACTACATTCTACTTTAGTCGTAAGCTCTCCTCCAGATCTGCAAATGATTTTATTAATGAGCTCCCAGGCTCATTTGTGCACTGTGGGGATTTTCTAGGCTCCAGCCAAAATGCGTATACAAATGCAGACATAAACTCAATTGATCAGCTGACTGACAACATTAATAACGTACTTAGTAGAACCCTGGATACTATCGCACCTCTTAAAAAGAGGAAAGTCTGCAATAAGAAATTAGCTCCCTGGTACAATGACCATACTCGTGCTCTCAAACAAGCTTCACGCCAACTTGAGCGCAAATGGCGTTCCTCTAAATTGCATGTTTTCTTCCATGCTTGGAAAGACAGCCTTCTCCATTATAAACATGCCCTTATCACAGCGCGTTCCTTATATTTCTCTATTTTGATAGATGAAAATAGAAACAATCCTAGGCACCTGTTTAACACTGTTGCCCGACTGACTAAGAATCATGCTGATCCCTGTGTTTCAATCCCATTTAATAGTAATGACTTTATGAATTTCTTTGATGACAAAATAATAAAAATCAGGGACAAGATTCAAAGTTCTTCTACCACCCCTCATACAGGGTCTGCCCCTCCGTCCACTCAACACCTGGGTACAGAATCGTCAGATGGACGGGTGGCCTATCTGAGCTCCTTTGCTCCAATAGATCTCACTGAATTTAATACTATAGTAAATTCTTCAAAATCTTCTACCTGTCTTCTAGACCCTATTCCAACGAAGTTACTGAAAGAGCTACTGCCAGTAATTGGAACACCACTGTTGCATATTGTTAATGCTTCTTTAGCCTCTGGACATATACCATCGACTCTCAAACTTGCAGTCATCAAACCCCTTCTTAAAAAGCCAAACTTGGATATAAACGACTTGTCTAACTATAGGCCTATCTCAAACCTTCCGTTCCTCTCTAAAATAATAGAAAAGGCCATTTCAAAACAACTCTGGTCATTTTTGCACCCTAATCAAATATTGGAAGTTTTTCAATCTGGTTTTCGACCCTCTCATAGCACTGAAACAGCCCTAGTCAAAGTATTCAATGACCTACTCCTTGCTTCTGATAGTGGCTATATCTCTGTACTCATGCTTCTGGATTTAAGTGCAGCATTTGACACAGTTGATCACCTCATCCTTCTGGATAGGCTCGAAAATATTGTTGGCCTCCGTGGACTGGCCCTTTCCTGGTTTAGATCATACTTATCTGACCGATATCAATTTGTGCATCTTAACAATGACTCCTCCTATAAATCTAGGGTTAGATATGGAGTACCACAAGGATCTGTCCTTGGGCCTTTGCTCTTCTCTCTATACATGCTTCCCCTGGGACAAATCATTCGTAAACATGGCATTAACTTCCACTGCTATGCAGACGACACCCAACTGTATCTATCAGTCAAGCCTGATGAAATTGTCCTGCTGTCAAAAATGGAAGCTTGTCTTATAGATATAAAGGAATGGATGACCCATAACTTTCTCTTACTAAACTCTGATAAAACAGAGGTAATGGTGGTGGGGCCCAAGTCCCTGAGATGCAAACTATCTGGCTATATGCCTAACATTGATGGAATTTCAATCACCTCAAGTGCTGTCATTAAAGATCTTGGTGTTACGTTTGATCCAGATCTAGTATTTGATACTCACATTAAAGACATCTCTAGGGTTGCTTTCTATCACTTGAGGAATATCTCAAAAATACGAAAAATACTGTCCCTACATGATGCTGAAAAGCTAGTCCATGCTTTTGTTACTTCTAGATTAGATTACTGTAATGCTCTTTTGTCTGGATGTGCACAGTCCTCTCTGAAAGGGCTTCAACTAATTCAAAATACAGCTGCTCGTATTCTCACGAGAACTAGAAGATTTGAACATATCAGCCCAGTGTTAGCTTCACTTCACTGGTTGCCAATCAAATTTCGAATAGACTATAAGATTCTATTACTTACCTTTAAAGCCTTGCATGGGCTTGCCCCCTTATATTTACGGGATTGACTTTTCCCTTATAATCCCTCACGAACGCTCCGTTCGCAGGGCGCAGGCCTCCTTGTTATTCCTAAAATAGCTAAAAGTACAATAGGTGGTAGAGCCTTTTCCTATCGTGCTCCTCTCCTATGGAACAAATTGCCTGCTCATGTTCGGGGTGCAGACACTGTCAGTCTATTTAAAGCTAGGCTTAAAACTCATCTTTTTAGTCTGTCCTATAGTTGAGGGGCAGGAGTGGGTGGCTGGCATTAGCTATAGAGTCGCTGGTGGACTGAGCGGTCTGTGCTGTCACTGGATCATTATTGGTAGTGTTGTGTTAAGCTCGACCGGTCATGGTCTAGTGGTGACTGTCTCAAGCCTGCCCTCATGGCTGTATTGGCCCCTGCCTCTGTTTAGCCCTTAGCTATGCTGCCATAGCCTTATTCTGCCGGGGTTTCCTTATCGCAGCAGACACCTCTGTCTCTCCTGCTGCGCTTGTTCTGCTACCATCTGAACCCCCTAACAATGTTTTTTCTTTTTTTTCCTCTTCCCTGCTCTGGGCACCTGCCCGGAGCTCTAGCCCAAGTTTCCAGAGTTTCCCGCGTCTTTCCCCCGCCCCCCCTCCTGGCCCGGAGCTCCAGCCCAAGACCAGCTAGGCGCCCCCCACCTGCCACTGCTGATCTCTACATGATGGAGTCATCTGTATCGAATACCTCCCTATGACATAATCAACCCATAGGCCAGTGGAGGATGGGCATCCCCCCAATAGCCGGGTTCCTCTCGAGATTTCTTCCCATCGGGGAGTTTTTTCTCGCCACAGTATGAGGGTTTTTCTCTCCTACTAGAGTTTTTACCTCTGCTATCTGGGGGCTTAGAGCTGGCTTAGAGCTGGCATTTCCCATTTCCCCTTTCCTCCCCTTTCTGTTCTGTAAAGCGTCTTTGTGACAGTCATCTGTGAAAAGCGCTATATAAATAAAATTGAATTGAATTGAATTGAATTGAGATTCCACTCAAAATCGCCAAGCCACAGAGGAGAAACAGGACACCGACAGCTGAAGAACAGAGAGACATTACACAAACCGAAAATGATAGTGATGATGAGGATGACTGGTATTACTTACCTTCACAACCGGTCCTGGAAACACAGCCTCAGACATGTGGGAACAGAAGTAGCACTGACACGGAGCATGTAGGTCATTCAGCAAACCTTGAACCTGCAGTGGCATGTGACAAGCAACTGGACAACCAGGAAGAAGTGTCACAGCTGGATGAAAGTCAAGATGGAACTGATTTGTTGGATATACAACAGACAACAGATGAAGTGGAAACTGTCGCCGTTCCTCTAGAGGACAACACACCCCCACCTTTGTCACCTGCCCCGAGTGAACACAATGGAACATATGAGAGACAAAGGAGAGGCGGGCACCAAAAGTCTTCACCTACAACGAGCTTGGTAATCCAGCCTGCTACAGCACAGGTGTCCCAGCCAGTCCAATGTACTGGTACCCAATGCCTCATGGGATTAAGCAAGCAGAGACGCCATGGACGACCCCTGTACAGTACTTCAACCATCAGCCTGTGTTTCTGTATGGGTAAGGAATAGAAAGACCCATGGTCTGTTTCACACACTCATGGACTCTTTGTTGAGCCGAGTATACGCACACACCCATGGACTGTTTTCTAAGCGGAATATACACCTATACAAACATACCCATTCATGGACTCTTGAAAATAAGCATGATACAGTACACTTATGTGGTTACACTACAAAAGAAGGTGCTATGTGGATTGTTGAAATGTTGAAATGGTTAAATGGTGTTGGATACAGAATTGGTTAAGAAATGCAGATGCTTCTGTGGTCATAATAGTAACCGTAATGATTAAGCTCATTGCTTCTGATGTCGGGACGACATCTATTTTTTGAAGGGGAGTGTGTAGTGGACATGAAAAAAAGTCATGGAAAAAATATATAACTCATGCGTGTACTTTATTTTATTTAAAATTTAACACGTTATATGATGCATACAATTGAAGTAAACAAAGGCTCGTGAAAATGTACAAGGAGATACATATTATTATTTCCATACGATTTATTTTCATTTATGCTGTTATCTATTACTTGGGTCCGAGAAGTGATCGATGAATAGATGGTCGATTATACTTACCTTGCAAGGAACTGCCTGTAGGGGGAACGTGCTGCCTGCTTCCTCATTCATTACACAGACGTAACCGAGAGCAGCAGCGTGTCCTGTGTTTTATTATTTACTTACCGTAATATCTTCCCCCTATGAAGGTAAGAATGTTGACAAGCAGATTTACGTTAGTTTATTTGTTCTGTACATGTTGCAGTGCTTGTGAAAATGCCAATGACATGCTAATTTCGATGTAAAAGAGAGTTGCATGGTTGGATAGCATATAAAAAGTTAGCCGGTCGATGTTAGCTAGCAGCATGCAGGCATCGCGTGATCAGTCCGTGCCGAGTAGTTTCTGGTGAATTGGCGCGCGGGGAGAGCGAGTTGCTTTCTTTTCTGTAGTTCCTGTAAGAAGAGAGATGTTGAAGTTAGTCTGTATAGTATGCATATTTCTGTTGTTTAAATATAATGTCTGTGTTGTTGCATCAGAATAACTGTTGTAAATACAAAATAGAGGAGCATAAGTTACTATTTTCTTGTAAAAAATATGTTTGTTTCTATGGGTAAAAAATAACTATGTACAAACCAGTAAGGATAAAAACAGTACTTTTGAGTGTTTAAAGGGAAAATTCATATATTTCTGGTTATGTTGTGAATACTACTGTGGTAAAAGAAAACAACATATAGAGAATGTTATGTGACAGTGACATTGACTTTAATGATATATGATTTTGTGTAAATTCTGCCTTGACTGAACCGTTTTGTATTTGTATTTGATATTGGAAAATCATTCATTACTGAACAATTTTGTATTTGTATTTGATATTGGAAAATTGATTCATTACACAGACGTAACCGAGAGCAGCAGCGTGTCCTGTGTTTTATTATTTACTTACCGTAATATCTTCCCCCTATGAAGGGGGTGCAACACCAACAGATATGTGATAGATGAGAACTTTGGACAGGACACCATGCGTCAAGCATTTGTAAATAAAACATAGAATTGTAAAAAGTTATAGTTGATGAACGTTTCCGACAGTTTTGTTACAAGAAACCAACTTATGTCAAGCTCGGATTTTGTTAGTTGGTATGAGTGCTGGGTCAGAGGACGCGCTCAAAAAAAAAAAAAATGTTAGTAACGTTATAGCTAAATATAACTCACCTCCGCTCCGGTGCTTGATAGTGCTGCAGGTCCGACACGAGGAACAGCTGTGTTCTTTAGCCACCAGTGTTTTGCTTCTGATTTGCGGTTACAGAAATCAGTATCGTCGAAATGCGCTCCACAAACTCGCGAGTCTGCCAAACGGAGTTGATTGACTGGAGTGTTTATGTCGATCCGTAAGACAACCAGCCAATAAGTCTCAATCTTTCTGGGTCAGAGAACGGAAGCCTGTGAAAACTGGTATTTGAGCGTCCAGACATTTTATTCCCACAACCGGGGAATGCACATTCGCACACCATTGCTGTGATAAATTATTACAAATGATGATTATAAAACTGCGTTACAAATATTTCTGCTGTAGGCTACTAGCTAGTAAACTCCAACGGGAGGTCAGGATTTGTGATCAACTGCTTTTCAAGCGGCCTCTCTACAACGTAGCTAGACTGCGGAAGTTTACAGTGCGAGGTAGTGCGGTCGGAGAAATAGTTATGTTTCAAATGGAACTGTTGTTTCAACGTTCGGTTTGCGTTTGCGATAGCCTACATTTCACAGGAGAGCATACTGAGACCGTAAGAATACACACTGAGCTATAAAAGCACATTTATCGTTGTTTTTCCATAACATTTCTAATTGCCCCGTTGACTTCTATTGTAGCCCAGTGAGAGCCTACAGGAAATCTGTACCGAACTCAATACTGGACCGATCAGCGAAAAAATGGACTTCATGGGTCAGGTTCATGGAAGACGGACCGCAAATAGGGTCCAAGGTCCAAAATAGCGAACTTACCCTTTAAGTTGTTGTCTTTGACGTGGATGACTCGGGTTCAACCAGGTACCGAAGGTTGCGTTTATTTTCGACAAAAACAATGTGCATACGTTATGCATTTTAACATATAAGAATGCTTTTTCACATTAACTCACTCACTGCCAACGTTCTAGACTGCCAGGGGCGAATATATGCGCCCAACACGCATCAAATGTTGAAGCTTAATTTTCTAGCCAATTACAATATTGTTGCTGGGTAAATATATCATGAAACATTGAATAAACGTGATGTGGTATGTCAACATGTGTTGTGATTGGTTGAAATTTCATATAATGATATTACGGAGCTACAAGTAAGTAAATTTGAAGAGAGCCTTAGCGGTCGTGCCTAGATAGGATAAAGGAGATTTCAAGAAGTGGTGCCCTAACCTATGACCACATTTGTTAGCCAAACTAAGGGTAAATCGTTTGGAACCTATAACCCAAGGTAACATTGAAGCTTAAAATCCCCTTTGATTTAACGTTACGTTATATGCTTAACTTCAACAAGCTATAACGTTAACGTTAGTCAACTTTAACGGAAGGCGTCTAACATTAGACAGCTAACTAACAAATGTTACCTCGAGTTTCCAGTTTCCCAACTTTTATTTGGACTTAACCCTTTCCAGCCTAAGCGAATATTGGGTCAACATTCTATTCTATTTTATTTCTTAATGTGCGTTGCAAAAATGTTTGTAGTGTGATCATATGACATCAGATACCTAAACTTGATATACCATTGTAAACAGGATAACTGGGGCTTTCAATTGATATAAAAAATTATAGGATTACTTGATGGCAATATCATCAATTATGGAAATACATTTAGCAACTAAATTTATAAAACATTCTAAATGGCTATTTTCTAATGAGAAACCTACTATTTTACCCATTTCATGTTCAAGATAGGGGGAAACTTACAGCGTATGATATCTTCACCATTGTGTGAGTCATATAGAATAGGAATCAGAATAGATTTATCTTCTACTGCTCAAAAGTTATAACCACTTCAGTGATGGGTAAGAAAAGGCTAAAATAAACGCTTTAGAATGTTAGGTTCATTGAAAATATGACATGTGTATGCAAAACTGTTTGTGGTGTGATCATATTATGTTACACCCCTAAAGATAATATACCATTTTAAACAGGATAACTGGAGCTTTCCATTTATATACAATAATATGCTTACTTTAACACAATATCATCAATTATTAAAACAAATCACAAAATAAATAATAATAAAAAAACTTTCTAAATGGCTATTCTCCATGAGAAACCTAGGTTTTTAAACATTTCATGTTCAAGATCGAGGGAGACAAACTGTGTGGTATCTTCACTGTTTTGTAAGTGATATAGAGTAGAAATCAGAACAGATTTATCATTTACTGCTAAAAAGTTATAACATCTTAGTGATGTATGGGAAAAGGCAAAAAAAATCTTTTAGTAGAATGTTAGGTTCATTGACATTTCACATTACCACTTATCCATACTCCTAATGGGTCACTGTTGAGAATCTGTTGATATAATGCAAAATTGAAAGACACATACACTGAAATATACAATTTATGTGTTCAATGAAACACACACTTTATTTAAAAAAAAAAGTATAACATAGTGAATGGATGAACTAAGTAAATGGATAACATTGTAAAACAAATGAAAACAAGATACAACCCATGGCAAATATCAGTTTAGATACCCGTACAATTAATGCATTGGATTTATTTACAGTAAAATCATTAATGTATTAGTACAGATACAGCAGACAAATCTATGGTCAAGCATAAATACCTTCAATATATTCAAAAATCAAGAAGATAACTAAGTGCATGCATGCCCTGATCGTCCTCCATGTCGTGCTCTGCAATGACCCTCCGCACCTTCCTTCTCTTCAGGGACTGTATCAGATGGCTAAATGTCCATCCTTTGCTGCAATACATAAATATGTAATCATTTACCATTTCATTAATCCATAACATATCATATAAAACCATTTTTGAGTAATTAAAGGGCTTGCAATAACATCATCTTACAGCAAACGCTTTATGCTTATGTCAGGAATAGATAAAATAGCTATTCTGGACACAAGCATAATGTCCATCCATCGCTGTAATAGATAAATATATTATCAATTGCCATTTCATTAATCCATAACATATAAAACAATTTCTGAGTCATTAAAGGGGTGTATAATGAGAATGACATTTTACAGAAAACACTTTATGCTCCAGAATAACGTTAGATAAAAAGCACAACAACACCACAATGTTAGACTACTTAACACAATGTTAGACTACTTAGCAAAATGTCCATTCATATAAGATATTGTTTTGAATGAACAGACCTAAATCATCAGTGACATTGGCTCAACTGAATGATGTCTTTTTGTCATATTTGTCTAAACAGGCTAATCTTGCTCAAGTCAAAGACGTGAGTCAGAAAATAAAACATGAAGCTGACGTTACGTTAGGAAATGTTTGCTGTTTAGTTCTCTACTCCATTCATTTTCGACAGGACTGATCAACAACAACCTTCATATTTATACATAACGTTATGTTAAAAAAACTAGCTAGTTAGTACTTGCTATTGCTAAGACTAATAGTTGAGTATAACATTTATAAAGCTAGCAAGACAGACAGCAGAGCTAACGTTTCAAATTAGGAAAACAAAAACGCAGAAAAGAAAATGGCTGTTCGCGCGGTTTAGGATGGCAGCGCACTGTTAGACTAACGTTATTTGTTTTAGCTTTAGTTCGCTATTATTTAGTTATCAAAGTCTACACTAAGATACGGAAAATATTCACATCTAACGTTATCACTTCACTTATTCATTGTATGACAGACTTTTTCACAATTTCATCTCAAAACGAGCTGGGGTAACAACAACACAGTGGCATCATTTGAAGCTAGAGCCGAACGTTAGCTACCTTAGCGAATTTCAAGTGAAAATATGAGAAAGTCTGCGGTACAAAAACAGGATTTTATTCAAAATAAAATCGTTTCTGAAGTAATATCTATGGTTAATTATTATCTGAAATATTTCTTACCTCAGGGGGTTTACTGGCTTTCCCTCAGTCGCAGTAAAGTCTTCAGACGATAGTCTTCTGTCCGGGGTGGTCCGCTCCGCCCGCGGTGAAGCAAATGGAGATTTACGTGGTTGACGTGCGGTTTTATTTAGCGGTCTACAAATAAATCCCCGCCCACTAAGCTCATGAACCAATTATATGCAATTGTAGCTTATTTTGTCATCTGTAACTAGCAGTTTTCAAAAAGAAAATCAGTGATTGGACGGCAGAGCTATTATACGTCAAACCATCAGCACAATTGTGCTGAAATTAGAACGGTCCGGCTGGAAAGGGTTAACTTTCTGTCCAAACTTAATGCGCTATAGCCAGTGCTTGACGTGAGCCAGAACGAACCACTACACTGGCAAATAAAATAAAAAAATTAACCTACCGGCAAATTTTCTCGCATTCGCTATGCTGCTACTTCTCATAAACTGTACATTCATTCGCCCGTGAGATTCTCTTTCTTTCATTCCCACAACAGTCACTGTACGTAAATCCATAACGATTAATTCAAGTGAGCCAATCCATTGACATGCCATTCAAACGGTACATGTTTTTTTTTTTTTCTCATCTTTCCTGTTTTTTCACTGCTTTTCGACAACATGACTTGTCTTTCCCACTTCAAACACTGGCTATAGCAAGCAAGATAGAAAGAGATGGGAGCAAGCGTTCAGTTTGAATTTGGATATTGTGAGTAGTTTTGGGGATTTGAAGATGAGGAAATAAATTAAGTGCTGAGAGAGGTGATCTGAAGAGGAGGGAGCGGACGATTAATTGATTGGGCCGTTGAGATATCTTATCAATCCTTATGCAATCCGTTCATGATCAGTGCTGACCTGTTCATTTTGAATATGCTTATATTTTCAAAAGTCTAACGTTATTTAGTGTTAATTATTACTATTATATTAGTTATTATATACCTAACCATATAAATATATATATATATAACCAATCTACACGTATATAATTTATATTTATTGTTCATCATTACCAATCTAAAAATGTCCAGATAGAGAGTTCAAATGCACATTGTAGCCTATCTTCACTAATATTCAATTTAGTCTCTCTGCTAATATGTTCATTTTATCAATTAATCATGTTTAATTGAATGGCATACATTTGACATTAAATAATGAATTTAACTGTTTACATTGTTATTGGACTTGATGTTGTCAATAGTTGTCCTTCACAAAAAAAAAAAAAAAACCTTATTGCTGGCATCTCTGTGATGACATTGACTGCTATCTGTAGCTATGAGGGCCAAGGAGTGGCAATGCATGTACTATTGTCTACTAATCAACTAATTCCTAATAAAAATAAACGTCTAAAGCTAAAACAAGGTCCATGTACAAGGTTTAAACATTTGTCATGTGAGTTTAATCATTTAGAATGTTGGGCGGCCATATTGGCTTGGCAGTCTGAGTGCCCAGTATTCCAGAATTCCATGGCAGTTAGTGAGTTAAAGAATGCATTTTTATTGCAAGGGCAAAGACATTTTTACAATATAAACTGTTCAGTTTCACTTGTAGGCTACTGAAACCGTGAAAGTCAGCCGACACCACCGCAGGTAACGTTATGCAGTATGGGAACAAATATCCAATTTGCCACAGAGAAAATAATGGCACGTAATGTTTTTATCATGTCATGAATTCAGAATGATTCAAGTCAAGTCAAGTCAGGTTTATTTATAGAGCACATTTCATACAAAAAGTAACACAATGTGCTTCACAAGGCAAAACATGTATAATAATAAAAAATAAATGATAAATAAAAAATGAATAAATAAATAAAATAAAAAAGGAATAAAATATATATAAATATGCCTATTAGTTTCGGTGGTGAAATTTCGCTAGTGTTGCAGTGAAATTTGAACGTCAGTCAGCTAGTTAGAAGAGACTGAATGGACTGGTTAGCTCTGGAGCTGAACTTGGAGATTCTTTTCACAATGCAAGGTTCGGATTTCCTCTAAATAAGGGAGCAAAGTGCCTTTTAGGCTATAGGCTATTAAAGGGAACTGGTGTGGAGTTGGACCTCCACCCCAGCATTAGCCTACTGTGCATATCAAAAATTGTGTTAGCAAAGCCGCCATTCTTAACAGTAAGCATTGATCATGTCATCATGATGCCCACATTATAGCAATCTTGTAGATTCAGTTATGCGTTTTTCATTTGTCGTAATTGCATTACCACCTGTAAATGAGCTTTTCACTGTTTCAGTACAGCAAAAGTATCAAGGCAGTAACATTGAGATTCTTTGCAAAAATTATGGTTAAACTTAATCTTAAGTTTTGACTCATGAAACTATAAATATTGTTAGAAACAATGACCCATCCAGATTACAAGGCGCATAGAACATATTATTTATTGACCTTGATCTATTAGTGAAGACTATGATGAGCAGGCTAAGAAAAGCAGAGAGCAGCCACAGCCCCCTCACCAACCAGAGCCCCTGTAACAACCACAGCCCCCTCATCCCCTGCAACAGCCACAGCCCCTCAGTAGCCACAGCCCCCTCAGCAACAGCCACAGCCCCTCCAGAGCACAGGGCAACAGCCAGAGCACAAAAGAGTAGAGTGTGAGAACCCCATCTGAATGGAAGGCAAATAAACGCAAGAAACTGTTTCAAGAAGGTAAAGTACACGTTTCTACTGCAGGAAAGGCAGTTCAGGCCAAACATGTGAAATGTGTAAAAAAAATGTGCCACATCTTGTAAATTTAATTGCATTAACAAAATTTCAAATACTGAAAGACAAATACATTTGGAGGAGTATTACATGGAGGAATATAGAGAACTCAGACATACAAATATTTCTTCAGAATCCAGGGTGAAAAGATTAGAGTATGCAAATCTCACTTTAGGCACACTAGCCATCAGCCAAAAGCCCATTTACAATGTGCACAAAAACAGGAACCAAGTGTCAGGAACACCAAAATCAGATAGACAGGGAAAACATATAAAGCAATATATAGAACAAGCCACAGAGAACATCCGGTCACACATTAAATCATTCCCTATCTTATTGCTGTTCCAGAACCCAGAGACATTACCTAGAGCCCACACTTAATGTATCCAAGATTACCTGTACAAGGATAAATGCACTGAACTTGGTGATACCCCTGTGAAGATTTACTACAGATATATTTTCAATAAAGAATATAATCTTAGTTCACGGCCCTAAGTCTGACAAGTGTGAGGTGTTTGTAGTTGCATCTAAACAAGGCTTGGTAAACCAGCAAGATGCAAAGCCCATGAGCAGCATATCCACAACAAGAATGCCATGCATGACAAGCTGAGACGGGTGCGTGAGGGTAGGACCCGAAATGCACGACTCAGAAACAGTGATAGCTGATAATAAAGCCCTGACGGGACTTTAAGGGAATGTCCAATGAGCGTAGTCCAAAAACAAGCAAAGTTCATACACAAATAATCCAGCCAAAACCAAAGTACAGTACTGAGGGAGAAGGCGGTCTCAGAATCGGTACACCATGCAATAGTCCAGTAACCAGAGTAGCTGTCAGCGGGGCAGAAGTACAGGCAGACGGTAGGCAGGCTCGGGGTCGAAGGCAATGCAAGAGTCAAGACCGAAGTCCGCTCCGCGGGGCAAAAGTACAAAAGACAGCAGGCAAAAACTCGTGGTACAGGCAGGCAGTGGTTAACAAAACAGAGGTCAAAAACAATGGTCAATAACAGGCTTGGATCGTAACAAAAGGCAGGCTTGAAAATAACGCTCAAAAGTGCACTGTAAACAGGAGACAACAATTTCACAAGGACAAGACATGAACACTGAGCTTAAATGCAGGTGTAGACAGGTGCAGACACTTAGCTTGAGAGCAGCATGCGAATGGAAATCAGGTGTGGAGGGCTGACAAGGTAACAAGATAATTAGTAATCGTTAGTAATAAACCTATCCTGACCTAGCGTTAGTAAATTAGTAAATGACATGCACGAGAAACGTAAGGTAAACATGAACACATGGTTAGAGAGTTAGTATTACCCAATCCTGATCTAACATTAGTAGATTAGTAAACTAGACACGGGAGAATGAAACAATTAGGGAAGCGTGAGCGACAGCAAGAGAGATAGAGAAAGCATGAACGCTACAGTGAACGGGAAACGTAACATGAATCAAATATAAAACGTGACATGACAAGACTAGAAAATAAATCGTAACAATAATCAAACATGAAACGTGACATGACATGAAAATGAAACATAACAAGAATTAAACATAAAACGTGGCGTGACTAGACTAAACATAATATGTGACATTAACAAGAAATCTAAGACAAGAAAATAAAATAAAACGTGACATGACAGCTGGAATCGTGACACAAGCGTATAAAAGACAGGGAAAACAAAGAGCTTTTGAGCTTACAATTAGCTTTGATTTGGAAAACGTGATCTCTTGTCCCCGTTCTGAAATCAGCTGTTTTTTTTACAAGCGAAAACTACATGTACAGGGCTTGACATTAAGCTTTCTCAGGTACTTGTCCATCAGGCAAGTGTAACTCAACTTTTTACTTGCCCAAGAGCTCAAGTCACTTGCCCGAACACAAAATGTCTTTGAACACACATATAGTTTTGTCAATGTAAATCGATGTAAATCGATTTGACAACAATATGAATTGACAAAGATGTCTCCTTTAATAGGTCATTAATCATAAAACAACAATTATTTCAGTGTGTGTGAGGTGAGTGACTGCAGGTTGGTGAGCTCAATTTTCGTGGAGAGACTTGTCCTCCAGTCCGTTTTAACCATGTTATCAGAAGCCCTTGATTCACTGGCAATTATTTAGGCAATATTGCCAGCAACATTTTTACTGATCGCTCCATAGATTCATCAGCAGGCACCAATAGAATCGATTTATTATTTATCATCAGACATTAGAATTAATTTAAGTAACCATTGATTGTTCTAATTTACTGGCTCTAGTCAGGCCTAACAATTTCCTCCAAAAAATTGCCAGTTTTTCATGTCTTTATCTGATACTGACAGGTAACGTTAAGTGACGTCATGTTTAGATTCACTCGGACGTTAGCTTAGCTAGCTAACGTTACGTAGCGTTACGTCAATAGTCATTCAACTAATAAGCCAAAAATAATTTAATGGTAAATGTCTGCTTTCTTCGGGAACTCCCGGCAGGTGAAGCAAAACATTTCATCCTTCTCCTGGTCATAGCGGACCCACGGAAATGCTTTGGTCCAACTCGGTAGAAATTTGCGTTTACGTTTGGCTTCATAGCCCTGTGGTACTGGTGTTTCTTCGTCATTGGTTAACGACTTTCGTTTCGTTGCTTTATTATTTGCTTTGCCTGGCACTTGGCCAGTTTTATGTGGGTGGAGGAACATAATGTTACCAGTAATTCAAACAAAAACCAAAAGACAGTCGCTCATCTGACTCGCAACATTGTAACGTTACTTGCACCTGAGGTAAACAGACGCTTATAGTCTCCTTGACAGCGCTTGGTAGTGAGAGACAGAGCGCATGTACAGTTGGAAGGAACAGACAGTTTCTGCACAAACAAAGCACCGCATGCAGTGATAACGTTGTACACCGTTTATTTTCAGATAACGTTACATTAGATTAGAGAAGATTTAACATTTATTTTTTTAGTTGTCCGATCGTACAACTACATGAGGAATTCCACTTGTCCGAACACAGTGTTTACTTGCCCGGGACAAGCGGGCAAGCGTTAATGTCGAGGCCTGCATGTATAATCAAACAGCGCACAGCTCACTAGAAAAGGTTATTGTGCTTTATGGACAGAAACAATATCTGGGAGAGGCGGCAATGACATTTCCAGCGCGCTCTGAAAGATTCTGAAAAGGGTGCTCGAGGATCATCTGAATGCAGGGGCGTGTCTAGAACATTTTGAATGGGGGGGCCAGGCTGGGGCACAGACCCAGAGGAGGGCGGCCAGCCATCAAGGCTTACCTTTTTTTTTTGTTGCCGCGTACAGCAGACACACGTGTATTTATACGACCAAACCTTAGCCCTAGCCTTAACCCTAGCATAACCTTTTTTTTTATACCTGCCCTTGATTCTAGGTAATCATATACAGTGCCTTCAGAAAATATGAACACCCTTTCAAATTTTGCTGTTTGACAGCTCAAATTAAGATATGTTTAAATGGGCTTTTTGTTACTCATCTACACAAAGTGCTCTATAATGTCAAAGTGGAGTAAAATGTTTAGATATTTCACTATTGGATACACCAGAGCTTATTTTTAAGCCTTTACAGCAAAGGGTGTATTTTTTTCTCTACTTTGACATTATAGAGCACTTCATGTGAATGAGTAACAAAAGACCATTACTTAATTACCTTTCACCTTTCACAAGTCTGTCATGTGCCATCAGATACTACATTCTACTTTAGTCGTAAGCTCTCCTCCAGATCTGCAAATGATTTTATTAATGAGCTCCCAGGCTCATTTGTGCACTGTGGGGATTTTCTAGGCTCCAGCCAAAATGCGTATACAAATGCAGACATAAACTCAATTGATCAGCTGACTGACAACATTAATAACGTACTTAGTAGAACCCTGGATACTATCGCACCTCTTAAAAAGACGAAAGTCTGCAATAAGAAATTAGCTCCCTGGTACAATGACCATACTCGTGCTCTCAAACAAGCTTCACGCCAACTTGAGCGCAAATGGCGTTCCTCTAAATTGCATGTTTTCCTCCATGCCTGGAAAGACAGCCTTCTCCATTATAAACATGCCCTTATCACAGCGCGTTCCTTATATTTCTCTATTTTGATAGATGAAAATAGAAACAATCCTAGGCACCTGTTTAACACTGTTGCCCGACTGACTAAGAATCATGCTGATCCCTGTGTTTCAATCCCATTTAATAGTAATGACTTTATGAATTTCTTTGATGACAAAATAATAAAAATCAGGGACAAGATTCAAAGTTCTTCTACCACCCCTCATACAGGGTCTGCCCCTCCGTCCACTCAACACCTGGGTGCAGAATCTTCAGATGGACGGGTGGCCTATCTGAACTCCTTTGCTCCAATAGATCTCACTGAATTTAATACTATAGTAAATTCTTCAAAATCTTCTACCTGTCTTCTAGACCCTATCCCAACGAAGCTACTGAAGGAGCTACTGCCAGTGATTGGAACACCACTGTTGCATATTGTTAATGCTTATTTAGCCTCTGGACATATACCACCGACTCTCAAACTTGCAGTCATCAAACCCCTTCTTAAAAAGCCAAACTTGGATATAAACGACTTGTCTAACTATAGGCCTATCTCAAACCTTCCGTTCCTCTCTAAAATAATAGAAAAGGCCATTTCAAAACAACTCTGGTCATTTTTGCACCCTAATCAAATATTGGAAGTTTTTCAATCTGGTTTTCGACCCTCTCATAGCACTGAAACAGCCCTAGTCAAAGTATTCAATGACCTACTCCTTGCTTCTGATAGTGGCTATATCTCTGTACTCATGCTTCTGGATTTAAGTGCAGCATTTGACACAGTTGATCACCTCATCCTTCTGGATAGGCTCGAAAATATTGTTGGCCTCCGTGGACTGGCTCTTTCCTGGTTTAGATCATACTTATCTGACCGATATCAATTTGTGCATCTTAACAATGACTCCTCCTATAAATCTAGGGTTAGATATGGAGTACCACAAGGATCTGTCCTTGGGCCTTTGCTCTTCTCTCTATACATGCTTCCCCTGGGACAAATCATTCGTAAACATGGCATTAACTTCCACTGCTATGCAGATGACACCCAGCTGTATCTATCAGTCAAGCCTGATGAAATTGTCCTGCTGTCAAAAATGGAAGCTTGTCTTATAGATATAAAGGAATGGATGACCCATAACTTTCTCCTGCTAAACTCTGATAAGACAGAGGTAATGGTGGTGGGGCCCAAGTCCCTGAGATGCAAACTATCTGGCTATATGCCTAACATTGATGGAATTTCAATCACCTCAAGTGCTGTCATTATAGATCTTGGTGTTACGTTTGATCCAGATCTAGTATTTGATACACACATTAAAGACATCTCTAGGGTTGCTTTCTATCACTTGAGGAATATCTCAAAAATTCGAAAAATACTGTCCCTACATGATGCTGAAAAGCTAGTCCATGCTTTTGTTACTTCTAGATTAGATTATTGTAATGCTCTTTTGTCTGGATGTACACATTCCTCTCTGAAAGGGCTTCAACTAATTCAAAATACAGCTGCTCGTATTCTCACGAGAACTAGAAGATTTGAACACATCAGCCCAGTGTTAGCTTCACTTCACTGGTTGCCAGTCAAATCTCGAATAGACTATAAGATTCTATTACTTACCTTCTATTACTTGCCCCCTTATATTTAAGGGATTTGCTTTTCCCTTATAATCCCTCACGAACGCTCCGTTCGCAGGGCGCAGGCCTCCTTGTTATTCCTAAAATAGCTAAAAGTACAATAGGTGGTAGAGCCTTTTCCTATCGTGCTCCTCTCCTATGGAACAAATTGCCTGCTCATGTTCGGGGTGCAGACACTGTCAGTCTATTTAAAGCTAGGCTTAAAACTCATCTTTTTAGTCTGTCCTATAGTTGAGGGGCAGGAGTGGGTGGCTGGCATTAGCTATAGAGTCGCTGGTGGACTGAGCGGTCAGTGCTGTCACTGGATCATTATTGGTAGTGTTGTGTTAAGCTCGACCGGTCATGGTCTAGTGGTGACTGTCTCAAGCCTGCCCTCATGGCTGTATTGGCCCCTGCCTCTGTTTAGCCCTTAGCTATGCTGCCATAGCCTTATTCTGCCGGGGTTTCCTTATCGCAGCAGACACCTCTGTCTCTCCTGCTGCGCTTGTTCTGCTACCATCTGAACCCCCTAACAATGTTTTTTTCTTTTTTTTCCTCTTCCCTGCTCTGGGCACCTGCCCGGAGCTCTAGCCCAAGTTTCCAGAGTTTCCCGCGTCCTTCCCCCAACCCCCCTCCTGGCCCGGAGCTCCAGCCCAAGACCAGCTAGGCGCCCCCCACCTGCCACTGCTGATCTCTACATGATGGAGTCATCTGAATAGAATACCTCCCTATGACATAATCAACCCATAGGCCAGTGGAGGATGGGCATCCCCCCAATAGCCGGGTTCCTCTCGAGATTTCTTCCCATCGGGGAGTTTTTTCTCGCCACAGTATGAGGGTTTTTCTCTCCTACTAGAGTTCTTACCTCTGCTATCTGGGGGCTTAGAGCTGGCTTAGAGCTGGCATTTCCCATTTCCCATTCCCTCCCCTTTCTGTTCTGTACAGCGTCTTTGTGACAGTCATCTGTGAAAAGCGCTATATAAATAAAATTGAATTGAATTGAAAAAAAGAAGTCAATTGAAATGTTTATTTGAGCTTTCAACATAGCACAATTTGAAAAAAATTCAATGGGTTTGGATACTTTCCAAAGGCACTGTACATATATTAAATGTTGCATTATACATTTCCAAACTGTATGGTTGAATATCCCCTCAAGATTGTAGCACTTGTTCCGATTTCCATTTCATTCTTCTGCTTCAATATTATTCTACTGTTCTATCATAACCAATATACTGAATGATAATGCCTTTTATTTACCTTTTATTGTATAGTGTCCCCTTACTGTGTACAGTTTTGCAGGTAGTTAAATAGTCATGCAAATCTTCAATACCCATGTAGTATAGAGAAAAGTAAGATTATAAATAAATGTGTTTGTACCCAAACAATAAAGTCAAAATAAATCTGTACACTATTATAGCTAACTGCCTGTAGCTACACTACATAAATGGCCATTAGGTGGCGACAACCAGTAATATTAAGAGCACCCCTAAAACAAAATAAAATAGCATGAGAATAAATGGATACATTCCAGGTCAGAATTAACGTTTTAACAGTTAAATTGTTTATTCAGAATATTAAAGATACAAACATAAATAAATAACTATTTTACATATTAACAGAATGAAAATGGATAAAAGGCCATAAAAGCAAAGTAAATAGAAAAGTGCTATGTACAATATTCCAATATTCACAGTAGTTTGTACAGTACACAGTACAATGAGGTTTTGAACCTAAAAATATATAAAATAAAATGAATACAAAAAACAAAACATAACCATTTAGCTCTTGACTGGTCACTTCTGTGACTGGTGGGCAAAAAAGGTATTTGTGTGGGGGGGATTGGCTCCATATATATGAAGATATTTTTTGCATTTTTATAAACTTGAGCCATAAGTTCCATGCAAATATGTAGATACTGTAATCAGACAATGCCAGGTAAGCAACATTACCTACACTTGAATAAACAGCGGAGCTGACATTTGTGACAAGGCCTTCTTATTCATTCTCAAACACAAACATAATTTTATTCAGAATGGCAGCAGCATGATTAATCCTTAAAAGGACCATACCACTCTTTTAGACATGTGGGCCCTGTACGATCCTTTAAATGGATTAAAACAGTTTTATTCTTCTGTTTTGGTGGTGGCTGGCAAAATGTTTGACAAAATCATCCAGGTTGAGTAACTTTGCTCTCCTGGCCTCAATGCTAAGTACTCCAATGTTACTAAGCCTTTCATCATTCATAGTAACGTTAATGTAATAGATTCTAGTTAGCTATCTTAAGCTAACGTTATGTCTTAGCCGAGCCCGTTGGCATTTGCTTAGCGCTAGCCGAGCCTGTGTTAGCGTTCACTTAGCTAGCTAGCTAACGCTATCTAGAAGTTACGTTATGCATTTACCTTTTAACTTCTATTATCTAGTCCATTAGCTACAGTCCACATAAAAAGAACACATTTGAACTTCAGTTTAGCTACCTAACGTTGCCTATATTAGGGAGGTCAAACCCGTTTTCGTGATTTTTCAGAAAACATATTTTGCCAGCATATTTTTCATGTAGGCTATATTGTCCTACATGATACAATATAATCAAATAACAATATATAAATCGCTAGCTTGTCAGAAAAAGGACGTTTGTTCGCTTTAAAATTATTTTTTAAATTAGCCCGTTTCACTTCCGTGTAATCACTCTCGTTGGACGGAAACACATCATCTGTGCTGCTTTTAGGATACCGTTATCCTTATTTTTTCAACAAGAACCGATATTTTGTGGTATTCGTACAGGAAAACTAATATACTCTACACATTTACTCACATATATTGTTATGGCGTGTTGTATTTAATTAAATATGTACTCCCAAAACGCCATACTTGCCAAACGTCTCAGTTTCAAACTTGGCGGGTCCCGCGGCTTCAGAATTCCACTGTATTCGCAACAGTAACATTGATTAGCCTACTTAATGCGTCTGGGTCTGACCCATGTTCCCTTTTCATGTTAATTAAAAAAAACACCCATTCGCAATATTAAAATGCTTTATACCATACTGTAGACGAGATTTTGATGAAGATCTACATGTAAAAATGTCGTTGTTCATATGGAGTTTACCGGCGATATAAAGGTCCAGAGAAAAGCATAGCAGCTAGCGACTTTAGCTGGCACTGGTTATCAGAATTCTCAGTTTTTGGATTCGGAATCTATAAGGTGCATGTTCCTTTTTCATGTTAATTTAAAAAAAACACCCATTCGCAATATTAAAATGCTTTATACCATACTGTAGACGAGATTTTGATGAAAAGTGGCTGTAGAAGTCCCGCAGGATGCGCGGCACATGTAACGTTTTCAGGACACCTAAATAGACGAAAGTATCGATACATACCGATCGATTAACACCTAAAACATTTCACAGTGAGTTTTTCTTGTAATAAAATGTGTATTAACGACTTCAATGTGGTTGGATGTTTTATAACGACCCCATTGATTTCGGTACAGCGTTAAGTAGGTATAGGCACAAATGTTATAGAGTCAAATTAGCATAATAATGTCTGGCTTCTAAAGTAAAAAAATAACATTGTTGAAGTGTAAGTACACTTCTGAAACAAATTAATAGCTCCATCTACTCTCGTTTAGTAGATTTCCTTGTTAAATGACATGTTGAAATGAGCCCAGACGTCAATTTTGTTTTTTTGTTTTGTGTGTGGAATGCCCATTGTGATTACATTGCGGGCAGAACGTTCGACCTCCCTACCTATATTCCACTTTTGTTCTTCAGCGACGAGCGTCAAATGATCTTGCATCTTCTCAGCGGCAGACGTTAAAATGTTGATTGCTGAATGCTGAAGTGAGGCGACTAGCTCTGTCATTGGAAGATGCAACTTTGGTTCCGCCTCATTTTATGTCCATTCCCATTGGGCTACAGAGGCTTCTTTCATCGATACTGACAAGACAATGGCCTATCATATTCCGGTTCTAATAGGGGGGGCACCAGGGGTGGCCAATCAGATTCCAGTGGGGGCCAGTGCCACCACTGGCCCCGCCCCTTTCTGAATGTAAGTGGAATCGTACACAGTGGCGTCCCGCAAAATAGAAACTGAATAATGGCTTTTGCCATGGCAGATTTCATTCGCAAGCATCCTCAGATAGCTCACAATGAAATACTCAACACCGGGACACTCAGCTGTGCAAGAAGTTGACAATATGCACAGTAATGTTGAAATAACTATGGCAGCAGCCAAGTTTTTTTCCCCAGTGTCATTCATGCGTATGCTCTTGAAGGCAAACCAAAAGCAACCGTATATTGTCATTCAGATGAGGTCAGATTAGGGCGACCAGACGTCCCCGTTTTCGATGCTTTGTCCCCGGCTTGACCTGTCTTCGGAAGTGTCCTAATTTTTTTCCTCCAAATGTAAAAAACAATGCACTGAAATAGCCAGACTACCAGACCACTCACCTGTATCCAGCCAGACCACTCATCTGACCTACACCTAGACACCTTATGCACCTTGTTGGACACCTTGTTCTCTGACTGATAGCCTACATCAGTACCAGTGGCAGATTTTTTTTAATGCCATAATGGAGCCCCCACACATACAAAATCTCAATTAATAAATGTTGACCATTTGGTCAGTCTTGAGTTTGGTGCTTCCCGGGTGTTTCCACATAATATTTCCAGAAAATATTTTGCCTAGGTCCTAATGAGTTAATTTAGTCAGTTCTGTGACATAGAAAATGTAAATGATTCAGTACCATACTATTTACTTATTAGGGGACCAGGCAGTGAAGCATTATATACGTTTGAAGCATTGTTCTATACGTTATGCTATTAAAATTAGTTATATTACTTGGGCAAGGATTAACATATTTATATAGGGTGGCGTTCGCCTTTAACAGTTCCCAGAGAGGCACACACACTTTTCCAGGCTGCCTACCTTAAAGCTGGGGACATATTACATGATTCTTTGTAATCGTTATGTGTGTGGGAGTGAAATACTGTAGTAGTGTTGTCTCCTACGATCCCAGTCGGGAACGCCACGATTTTATCAAACACGTTTGATTTTATCTGGGTTAGTTAGGGTTGTCACAATATCCCATTTTCATATAATCGATATGCCTTTAAGAAATATTGTGATATTCAACATTATCGCTCGTATATGGGTCAATGACAAATAAGGTTTTCAAAAAGAAAAATACTGACCAAAATGGATTTTAAATACATTCTTAATTCCACAAGAATTATATTTATATTTTTCCACATATTTTCCACATATATATATTTATATTTGTTTCATAGCTTTTAAGGTGATTTTAATACATTTTTAAACAAGATTTCAGATTTTACCACCCAGAAATGTCAGGTGGCGCGACCATATATGAATTTTGAATAATACACTTTTAATGTATTTACCACTACTGAAAACCTGCAAATATAAATCATTGTAGTGTGTAAAATACACATGACATGGTAAATTCCACTTTAATTTCTTTATTTATGGCAGTTTTATTCCATTTATAGAAACGGCCACTTCTTTTTGTTTTCAAACACCGTATTTTCCATAGAGAGAAAGAAAAAAAAATTTCTAATAGTAAAAACTTTTTGTATACATTATTTAAAGATTTTCAGTTGTATTTCTGATTTAATTTTGCAGACTGCAATGTGAATGGATACATTTACAGTCAAGCCGGAAAGTCTGCACACCCCTTTCACCTTCTCCACGTTTTATTACGTTACAGACATATTCTACAATAGATTGAGTTCATTTTTTTGTCTCAGAATTCTACACAAAATAGCCCATAATGACAAAGTGAAAACAGGTTTTTAGACATTTGTGCTAATTTATTAAAAATCTAAATGTAAAATATCATATGTACACAAGTGTGCACACCTTTTGATATGACACCCAAAAGTGAGCTGAGGTGCATTTTGTTTCCACTGATACTGCTGGAGATGTTTCTACAACTTAATTGGAGTCCACCTGTGATAAATTCAATTGATTGGACATGATTGGGGATTGCCAACACCTGCCTATATAAGGTCCCACAGTTGACAGTGCATGTCAGAGCAAACTCCAAGCCATAGGGTCAAAGGAATTATCTGCAGACCTCAGAAACAGGATTGTGTCAAGGCATAGATCTGGAGAAGGGTACGGAAAAATCTCTGCAGCTTTACAGGTCCCAAAGAGCACAGTGGCCACCATCATTCGTAAATGGAAGAAGTTTGGAACCACCAAGAATCTTCCTAGACCTGGCCGCCCGGCCAAACTGAGCAATCGGGGAAGACGGGCCTTGGCCAGGGAGGTGAGCATGAACCCGAGGGTCACTCTGACAGAGCTCCAGCGTATCCTTGTGGAGATGGGAGAACCTTTCAGAAGATCAACCATCCAGGCAGCACTCCACCAATCAGGCCTTTATGGTAGAGTGGCCAGACGGAAGCCCCTCCTTAGTAAAAGGCACATCACAGCCCGCTTGGAGTTTGCCAAAAGGCACCTAGAGGACTCTCAAACCATGAGAATCAAGATTCTCTGGTCTGATGAAACCAAAATGGAACTTTTTGGCCTGAATACCAAGCGTCACGTCTGGAGGAAACCAGGCACCGCTCATCACCTGGCTAATACCATCCCTACAGTGAAGCATGGCGGTGGCAGCATCATGATGTGGGGATTTTCAGCAGCGGGAACGGGGCGACTAGTCCTGATAGAGGGAAAGATGAATGCAGCTAAGTACACCGAGATCCTTGAAGAAAACCTGCTCCAGAGCGCTCTGGACCTTAGACTGGAGCGAAGGTTTATCTTCCAACATGACAACGACCCGAAGCACACAGCCAAGAGAACAAAGGAGTGGCTTCGGAGAAAGTCTGTGCATGTCCTTGAGTGGTCCAGCCAGAGCCCAGACCTGAATCCAATTGAACATCTGTGGAAAGAGCTGAAAATGGCTGTGTACCGACGCTCCCCATCCAACCTGATGGAGCTTGCAAGGATATGCCAAGAGGAATGGGCAAAAATGTCCAGAAACAAGTGTGCCAAGCTCGTAGCTTCTTTCCCAAGACGCCTTGAAGCTGTAATCGCTGCCAAAGGTGCAGCAACCAAGTATTAGGCTAAGGGTGTGTACTGATATGTAACCCCTAAATAACCTATTTTTGTCAGTAAAATAAAATATTTTCTAAAAACCTGTTTTCACTTCGTCATTATTGGCTATTGTGTGTAGATGTTTGAGGCAAAAATGAACTCAATCTATTGTAGTATAAGTCTGTAATGTAATAAAATGTGGAGAAGGTGAAAGGAGTGTGCAGACTTTCCGGCTTGACTGTACCAGATTGAACCATACTGTGGATCCCACACTCTCCTCCCTGAAACTGGATTGGGTCAGGGATCCAGTGTTGTTCTTGGTCTTGCAGAACAAGCTGAAGTACCTCAAGGATGTAAATTCACCCATGACAGCCTCTTTACCTCCTTGACACTTCTTGATCCAGGGCAGTGTGGTTAATCCACGTACGAGGGTGTTCAAAAAGCTCTATACAAAATAAATGAAATTGAAATTGAATTGAAAGTTTCCAGCCTAAACCATTGCAGATTTTGTTCTTTTATAGCTATATTTTCGTGGATAAATTTGCATATTTCTTTCGGTTAAAATCCATCAATTCGTATTCAGGACGACAGATAACTATTCAGTTAAAGATATAGACGATATGTGTGGCCGTTATTTTCTAAAACGAACCCGTTTTAGCCGTGAAAATGACCCAGAAACACGGAGGAATGGTTGACGTTAGCTAGGTTGTCTAAGAATCTTTATCTCCAGAGAACTTAACTACAACTAGCAGGCAGCTTCGATTAGCTTTTTAGAACGTTAATTACGTCACCCGGATCATTTCTGCAGCCTGGATAAAATTTCTTGACCAGAGGAATGATTAGCTCATCTTAGAATCTTCATATCCACACCTCCTAGCGAGCAGGCAGCGTCGTTATAGCAACAGACGCTGTTTTAGAACGTCAAGTACATCACAGAGGGTTTTAACAGCTGTTTCAGAACATTAATACGTCACCCGGATCATTTTTGCAGCCCGGATCAAATTTGTTGTGACAGTGCCAATAATTGTGGCATACGTGTTTTTGTTAAAAATAATAATTTCTTGATGAGGGATTTTTTTTCTCAGAATAAATTTACTTCAATTAAAGGTAGGATTTTTCCTCATTTTTTAGTGTGAGATTAAGCTAAATTTTTTATAACCCTTTTTACTTATCTTTACCAGGGGTGCCAATAATTGTGGAGGGCACTGTATATTCAAGATCAGGGCAATATAGGCAGTTTGTAGAATGACTGTCATCAACAGTTTTTATCCACAGTTTTTTGTGTGCTCACATTTCTGAATGTTGAAATATCTCTGGAAAATCAGCACACTGCAGCATTACTGTCAGTGTATGTACGTTTGTGTTTCCACTGGAGCATTGTCTTTCCAATATGTTTGATAACCCTATTGTTATTTTCGATTATTTAAAAGATTAAAAAAATACAGAAAAATGCAATCCCAGGACAAAAGTATACATAGGCTACTGTAGAGTACAGGGACAAGTAATGTTTTATTGAGGTACAAGAGTGAATGATTAGGCAAGATATTTAGGTGAATGTAACACTGTGATATCAATGGTTTTTATTTTAAGCCATCAGAAGGAGCAAATGTATTTGTTTTGTAATGGAAAAAACTAATTTATTCATTTTATGACATTTTTTGCATAGGGGTTTTGGACCCATAGATATCTACCCCCCTATACTGATGGAAATATAGTAATTCCTACTTGAAAATTATGCAAAAGTGAGTTTTATGAGCCAAAACTGTTGATTTGTAGTTAAATATATCTTTTTTTATTATTATTTAGAGCAGTGGACAATTTAGCCATTTGGATAGATTTGGAGACACTAATGGACAACAGGGTACACTGCTATATTTTGCATCATAGACCTTTAGTAGTTCTGCGTATCATCCTCAGATTTTGCAAAACCTGTGGACATGGAGTTTATGATCCAGGAAATGTATATATATTACCGATTTCACTTATGTAGCTCTTAGCAAAATAATTTTATTTTATTTTTTTCTCCAAAGTTTCTTTGCATTTGTGGCACTTTATTTTGACTCAAATTATGAAAATAAACAAATCTAAGTTTGTATTGTAAATGGTACACCTGTCTTGTTTCATTTCAGCCATTTACCAAGTTTATGTGATGCTCAGACCTGGAGTTATAAAGCCTTAAACAGAGCACCCCCTATATAGGTGAAATTTGCCATCTGCGCCAAGGGGTTAAAGACTGATTTGAATCAATAGGCTCCTAATTGGTGAAAGTGTGGACACATGGCCACTAAAACTAACCATTTGGTAGATAATGAAGAATTCAAACACAAAGCAAATGATAACGAGCCAAACCTGCATTGTGTTAATAAGCTTAAAGAAAAAATTATGAGTTAAACATGTGTTCAACAACCTAATTAGGAGCCTATTGATTCACTTCACTCTTTAATTTGAGTGAAAATACATGATTTTGTAACCTCTTTTTATGGAATTGTTGCCATATAGCACAATAAGCACATGGGGAGTTTATTCTACATGGCATGCATAGCTATTTCTGACATAATGTGGCTTAAGAGGGTGAATAATTCCTCCAAACATGAAAAGCACCTAATTAAAAAAAATTAACAGCTTGTTAAAATTCTCGGATTGCAACTGTGGTTGCAACGAAACCAGCATACACAGGGGGTCCCCAGGACCGGTTTGGGAACCCCTGCGTTAGATAGCTAGCTAGCTTGCGGTCTCCAAAGTTCAAAAAGTTTTCCAATGGTCGATGTCATTCAACAAGGTTTGAAGAACTGCTTCAGCTCCTTGGAGACCCAGAACTAGTTGCAGTCATCTTGATGCCAAAATTCAAGACGTCCTGGACCAAAGATTAAATTTACTGTCTTCAAAAATGGTAAGGCAAAGCTTGCTTTTTCTGAACGGATTCTTTATTTTTAAATAACTGTATAGGGGTGTTCATTGAACTGTGCAGTGACAACAACTAATTAATTCAACTTCACATTAAAGCTGCAGTAGCTAGCCTATATAACTTGAGTATGCTTCGTTTACACTTTAAAGGGCAACTTTTAGCTTAACATCAACAGTGAATTAATATGTGGGAAAATGATGTAGGCTAGCAATGGGATTTAAAATATATATATTTTTTAATACACTTAGAATTCTATCTATGCTTATTTTAGTAATGAAATCGGCCACGCGCACCTCAAATCTGGCAAATCGAACGGTGACGTCACATCAGGCAGTGAGAACAGAGCGGGCGTTACAGTGAATGGTAAAGTAAGCAACATTAGGAGCAAAATCGTAATGTCGGCATTGTTGAGACAGATGAGCTGGAAAATCCGCTTTCCAGTAATTGCGTTAGCTATCTAACGAGACAGCGGGCAAACTAACCCAGTAGAGACTGTCCAATCCCACTGAGCAAAATCGCGCCCATTCGTTGTCCCTAATAATGTCGGGCGACATCGTCTGTATTGGTCACCTGATGTTGTTTAGACAACCTGGTCTCACAGCCCATTCGTATCTATTCTACGAAATTCTAGTCCCCGAAAATTTGTACTTATTTTACTAATCAGAGATTACACACCACGTGACTTTACGATTTTCTCCGATGAATTACGAGACAAAACGGAGATCCACCATTTTTATTTCACGGTCAAATAAAGCGAATGGGTAAGCTGCCGGTATTGTAATTGTATTTTAATGCAATATGATGTATAATTCTCAAGCTTCTTCGTCTCTGCTTTATCTGTGTGGGTTGCTATTTATAGGCTAGTCTTGTAGGCTATTACTTGCGTTATACTAGCTGAAGTTAGCTAGGTCTGTTCAGATCAGTGCATACTGCATAGGCTGCAATATGATTATTAATTAATTTAGCTTGTGAGCTAGCCATCAGAGCGTGTCGTTTACGGTTATTTTGAAACGTATAACATGAGAAAACCGAGCATATCTGTAATGGAAACAACCGCGTCGCCCCGTTAACTTCTGTAATGAACTGCGATTCCCATGATTCTGTGCGCTGTCTGTGTGTATTGCCCATAGACTGCAGAGACGTGACGGGTTGACCACTGAACTGACTTTGTGCCCCAATGAGCAGCTCCCATAGGAATCCATGGAACCGGTAAGCGGAAGCTGCCTCCAGTTCTTTTTTTTATCTCTACGACCATTTCCACGGTCAAATGGAGTCACGTTGAAATTTAATAAATCACTACTTTGTCGTGATTTTTTACGTACGCCACACGTATGATCAAATTTGATCGAAAGTACTTTTTATAAATGAGGCCCCTGGTCTTGGCCCTTCTGCCCTTCTGACCATCTTCTGGCGTAGACTCAAGACTCGCCTGTTTAGTTTGCATCTTTGCTCCCGGAATTAATTGTTAGCATGCAAGTCTTGCTTTTTGAAATAGCATTTTAGGGGTATGTTAACAGTGATTTATACATCAACACTTGCCATGTTACTGACATTTTGGTTAATGTATTATTTAGACTTGTACAGTTTTTTTTTCAGTATACCATTGTTTTTTTATTGGACATTTCTCTTATATAGCACTATTTCTCATTCCCCCTCTACCTAACAGGTTAAGGAGAGGATATCAGCCTGCCTGGCTGACATTTCTATGTGGATGGCTACTCATCACCTGAAGCTCAACCTTCACAATACGGAACTGCCTTCATACCTCACAGGACCTCCCCACTGCAAGCCCTCTCCATCACCGTCGACGGTACTATGGTGGCTGTCTCCCGCTCTGCAAGGAACCTGGGGATGGTCCTGGATGACCAGCTGGACTTCATGGAGCACATCAGGGCAACAGCACGGTCCTGCAGGTTCCTCCTGTACAACATCAGGAGGATTCGACCATACCTGACCACCTACTCGACCCAGCTTCTCGTCCAGACCATGGTTATCTCACGCCTGGATTACTCCTCCCAAAGTTTTCACACATCACCCCCCTGCTGAGGTCAGTCCACTGGCTGCCGGTCGCTGCCAGGATCAGGTTCAAAGTTCTGACCCTGGCCTACGCTGCAGCCAAAAGGACAAGCCCTTCCTACCTGCAAGACATAATACAACACTAAACTCCAGCTCGACTACTTCGCTTTGCTCGTCCGGACTGCGGAGCTTCTCCACCCTAGCTCCCCAGTGGTGGAATGAACTGTTCACTCCTCTACGTTCTGATCAAACACTGCCTGCACACCTCTTCAGACTCCACCTTGACTGTTTTTCGCTTGTTTCCTGTTCCTTAATTCTTTGTTGATTTTATATTTTATAATGTCTTGTTTTAGCCATAGCTTACTGTGTACTATACTGTACTACTATAATGTTCATGACTATGGATAGCTGCTATGTTATGATGAGAAATTAGCTCTATCTGAACTGATGTCATTGACCTTCGGTATGCACTTATTGTGCGTCGCTTTGGATAAAAGCATCTGCCAAATGAATGTAATGTAAATAAAGTTTATTATTATTATTATTTTATGCAAACTTATGCACTTTTTGCCTTGTAAGTCGCTCTGTATAAGCGCATCTGCCAAATGAATAAATGTCTGTATTGATACACTTCTGTAATGTGATGGACCCTTTCTAGATTAAATAAGCTAAATGTCCAGCTAATAAAAGCTTGAAGATGCTGAAGTTCAATACGTCTCTGAGTGAATTAATACAAAATTTATTTTACAGTGCATTGTGTACACTATATATTGATGTATTGTAAATTATCTCTTCTCTTTCAAAACCTGATGACCAATATACAGCATATAGTAATAATAATGTTTATCATTTTAGTCATATAAAAGTTAAATATTGTATATACCACAACATCTGATATTTATTACAATGAAAACAATTTAAAATGGGTAGAAAATTATTTTTATATAATTACCAATAAAATCTCAGATCATGGGATAGACTACATTAACAATTTTCTTTTTTAAATATATATTTTACATACAGCTGACACCCTTGTCATTTTTATGTATTTAAAGGGAATGCTTTCATTCCTACAAAGCTTTCACACTAGGCTACTGCATGCTGTTCACTACTGTCTGCTTAATAATTATCAACCTGTTGGATTTGGAAAGCATTATAAATGTCTAGAAGTATCTAAGATAATTATCTAAGTATTAAAAGTTGGGTTCATGCGAGTAGCGTGATCCCATTCGCAATAAACGGAGGGCATCTTCGTGTGTGTTTACGGTTGTATCAAGCGGAACTACATTTCGGCGCCATTTTATTGATTAACGCTAAGGAAAGTATTACTGGGAACTGTAGTCTTTTTTTGCAAATATATTCCCTGTATACATAATTATCTAGGACTTGCTAATGTATTATCTACCTAGCAAGCCAGTTATGCTAGCTACGTTCAACCAGATCTAGGTACCTAGCTAGCTATGCGTGTTTTAGCTGCTGGTAGACAGTTAGGATATAAATTTTCAATATTAATAGCTTAATATTAATATTAATAGTCAAAAGTAGATGGCAGTCCTATATTGTCATTTTTACTGAAATGTTCTTATGACTGATGTTTTCTGACTCTCCTTGATCCTAAGAATCACCTCGGAAAGTGTTGTACATTAATTCTGAAATTTAAGTGGCGCCCCCTGTCGAAAGCATATACTGCACTTTTTTTTTTTAGCTAGAGATCTGGTTCTGATATTATTTGTAGTATGTCTAGAGGTGGTCTAGATTCCGACATTTCAGCATGATACATCATTCGGTGTACAAATGGCGAGTGCCCAAAATGTTCAAAAATCACATTTTCAAGGGGGTGCTACAGAGTCTGTGTTCGTGCTAGGGGTCTGGTTTTGCTAGAGGCCCTGATGAGACTCAGTTAGCAAAATTTCATGCTTCTACGATTTTGGGAAGCTGAGTGCAGTGTTCAGCAGTAACCCAAAATGACCTGTGAACATTCTAACAGCCTTCATAGACCTATTTTTCATCATTAGTCAAATTAATTAGTTTAATTTATGCTTACATGGAAATATATATGTCATAGGGGGTGCTGAGATGTCCTTGTATACTAAATTTGGGAGGCTTGGCTGCCTTTGTGCTTCAGGTAGGAGGAGTCAAAGTTTTAAAAAAATTGAAATTTGTAGGTGGTGCTATAGAGCTTCTATGTGTGCTAGGGGTCTGCTCTTTTTTTATGCAATATAGGCCATGGATATATTCATACGTCTGAATTTCAAGCCTCTAGATTTTAAGGAACCCATAACCCTAATCCTACTGTTGTGACCTTTGACCCTTCCATAGCTCTTGTATTTAATTTCATAGTTTCCAATTTGGGTTTATTTATATTCTAATGAATCCATGTCAGGGTGGTCAACATGCCAGAAAATTGCAGTTTAATGACATTACGGATAGAGAACTGCCATCTACTTTGGACTATCAATATTTAAATATATATAATTAACAGACTGTCTACCAACAGCTAAAGCACGCGTAGCTAGCTAGGTACCTAGATCTGGTTGAACGTAGCTAGCATAACTGGCTTGCTAGGTAGATAATACATTAGCAATTCCTAGATAATTACGTATACAGGGAATATATTTGCAAAATAAAACTACAATTCCCAGTAATACTTTCCTTAGTGTAAAGCAATAAAATGGCGCCGAAATGTAGTTCCGCTTGATACAACCATAAACACACGAAGATGCCCTCCGTTTATTGCGAATGGGATCACGCTACTCACATGAACCCAACTTTTAATACTTAGATAATTATCTTAGATACTTCTAGACATTTATCATGCTTTCCAAATCCAGCAGGTTGAAAATTAATAAGCAGACAGTAGTGAACAGCATGCAGTAGCCTAGTGTGAAAGCTTTGTAGGAATGAAAGCATTCCCTTTAAATACATAATGACAAGGGTGTCAGCTGTATGTAAAAAAATATATACATTAAAAAAAAAAAAATGTTAATGTAGTCTATCCCATGATCAGAGATTTTATTGGTAATTATTTAAAAATAATTTTCTACCCATTTTAAATTGGTGTTTTCATTGTAATCAATATCAGATGTTGTGGTATAAACAATTTCTAACTTTTATATGACTAAAATGATAAACATTATTACTATATGCTGTATATTGGCCATCAGGTTTTGAAAGAGAAGAGATAATTTACAATACATCAATATATAGCGTACACAATGCACTGTAAAATAAATTTTGTATTAATTCACTCAGAGACGTATTGAACTTCAGCGTCTTCAAGCTTTTATTAGCTGGACATTTAGCTTATTTAATCTAGAAAGGGTCCATCACATTACAGAAGTGTATCAACACAGACATTTATTTATTTGGCAGATGCGCTTATACAGAGCGACTTACAAGGCAAAAAGTGCATAAGTTTACATAAAATAATAATAATAATAATAATAATAATAATAAACTTTATTTACATTACATTCATTTGGCAGATGCTTTTATCCAAAGCGACGCACAATAAGTGCATACCGAAGGTCAATGACATCAGTTCAGATAGAGCTAATTTCTTATCATAACATAGCAGCTATCCATAGTCATGAACATTGAGTATAGTACACAGTAAGCTATGGCTAAGACAAAAAGACATTATAAAATATAAAATCAACAAAGAATTAAGGAACAGGAAACAAGCGAAAAACAGTCAAGGTGGAGTCTGAAGAGGTGTGCAGGCAGTGTTTGATCAGAACGTAGAGGAGTGAACAGTTCATTCCACCACTGGGGAGCTAGGGTGGAGAAGCTCCGCAGTCCGGACGAGCAGAGCGAAGTGGTCGAGCTGGAGTTTAGTGTTGTATTATGTCTTGCAGGTAGGATGGGCTTGTCCTTTTGGCTGCAGCGTAGGCCAGGGTCAGAACTTTGAACCTGATCCTGGCGGCGAGTGGACTGACCTCAGCAGGGGGGTGATGTGTGAACTTTGGGAGGAGTAATCCAGGCGTGAGATAACCATGGTCTGGACGAGAAGCTGGGTCGAGTAGGTGGTCAGGTATGGTTGAATCCTCCTGATGTTGTACAGGAGGAACCTGTACCGTGCTGTTTCCCTGATGTGCTCCATGAAGTCCAGCTGGTCATCCAGGACCATCCCCAGGTCCCTTGCAGGGCGGGAGACAGCCACCATAGTACCGTCGACGGTGATGGAGAGTGCTTGCAGTGGGGAGGTCCTGTGAGGTATGAAGCGCAGTTCCGTATTGTGAAGGTTGAGCTTCAGGTGATGAGTAGCCATCCACATAGAAATGTCAGCCAGGCAGGCTGATATCCTCTCCTTAACCTGTTAGGTAGAGGGGGAATGAGAAATAGTGCTATATAAGAGAAATGTCCAATAAAAAAACAATGGTATACTGAAAAAAAAAACTGTACAAGTCTAAATACATTAACCAAAATGTCAGTAACATGGCAAGTGTTGATGTATAAATCACTGTTAACATACCCCTAAAATGCTATTTCAAAAAGCAAGACTTGCATGCTAACAATTAATTCCGGGAGCAAAGATGCAAACTAAACAGGCGAGTCTTGAGTCTACGCCAGAAGATGGTCAGAAGGGCAGAAGGGCCAAGACCAGGAGCCTCATTTATAAAAAGTACTTTCGATCAAATTTCTTACGTGTGGCGTACGTAAAAAATCACTACAAAGTAGTGATTTATTAAATTTCAACGTGACTCCATTTGACCGTGGAAATGGTCGTAGCTCCACGTCAGGTCTTCACTTGACATACGCACATTACCTGGTGGTTATGCCGAAGTATTGTAGGCTTGAGAGCCGCGCGTGAACGCTTATTTGGCATGGAAAATTATCGTTGTTGTTATCAGCCTACAAAATTTGTTTAATTCTAAATTGAAAAGGAAACTGAGTCTAATTACTGAATTTTAAGTCTTCCTTACATTATATACCTGTAATGGGGCGTGACGTGTGACGTGGGAGGAGCCAAACGCAGCAAGGGGATTCATTAAGCCCTTAGGCCACTAAGGCGGGAAACCCCGCAGATAAGGGAAGGAGACAAGACAAGGAACAACAAACACCATTACAAACGCTACTAACCGGCTCACTGTCAAACGCCAAGTAGAGCGCAAGGACAGGTATCTGAACAGCCAGAAATAAATAAGCGCCCTGTCTCGGTAACGAGACAAAAGAACGGACGAGTAGCGTAAAGGCACAAACAAATAAACAGTAAATAAACACAGAAAACTAATACCTATTGATATAGGAGGAGGCGAAGGAACAGAGATAACGTTCCGTGGCTACTTCCATAAGCTAGCACTAACAGTCATATGCAGAACCTAAAGGGGGTAAACGCCCGATCTCCCAGGGGGAAGAAACATTTTACAGGCGAGCCAACGGAGAACCGCAGTCCCATAGCTTTACCAGCAAAATGACCAAGCTCAACAGAAAACCACGCCTCAGCCTCCCAGTAAGGGGAAATGTAACGAGGCGAACAGGAACAGAGATTTAACGTTCCATGGCTAGTTTAAGGCTCGCAGTCAAACGCAAACATGTCCAAAACATCGCCCGGTCTCCCTAAGAGACGAATTGCACCGAAGGGCGAACAGAACTACAGTTCCGAACAGAATAGCCCAAATCTCCATATACACGGAAAAAGAGCACAAAAGACGATGGGACAGCTGCACCGAAACTATCGGCTAACTGACTTACACAAGCACAAACACAAATACAAGCCCTGCCTCTCAGTAAGAGGAAATGTAACGAGGCGAACAGGAACAGAGATTTAACGTTCCATGGCTAAGATAGAGGCTCGCAGTCAAACGCAAACATGTCCAAAACATCGCCCGGTCTCCCTAAGAGACGAATTGCACCAAAGGGTGAACAGAACTACAGTTCCGAACAGAATAGCCCAAATCTCCATACACGGAGAAAGAGCACAAAAGACGATGGGACAGCTGCACCGAAACTATCGGCTAACTGACTTACACAAGCACAAACACAAATAAGCCCTGCCTCTCAGTAAGGGGAAATGTAACGAAAACCCCCGACTCACAACAAAGGGGGACGTAGTCCATGAGAAGGAGACAAAACAAGAAATAAACGCACCAAAGCTAGGCTACTCACTGGCTCACAGTAATCCGGAAATGAGTGGAAGCAAAACGCCAGGTCTCTCAGTAAGAAAACCAAATAACAGGCGAAAATGGACCAGAGAAACTACTACTCTATACTTCTACGAGCTAAGAACTAAGTAGAAGCGAAACGCCCGATCTCCCTATGGGAAGACATGTGCCGAAGGGCGAACAGAACTACTGTTCTGAACAGAATCGCCCAAAACTCCATACACGGAGAAAAGGCACAAAAAAAGGCAAAATAGAGCAGAGATTTACGGTCCCAAACTCCTACGAGATAACCAACCACCAAGCCAGCAAGAAATAAGCCCTGCCTCAACTAAGAGACGTTAACAATAGGCGAGTAGCCAAAATGGTACGAGAACTCACAGCCAACAAAAACACCACAGTACAAAACAATGACCAAACGATGAACAATTACAATGAACAATTAATGTCGAAGCACCGAACGAAGGAAACGGTAGGCTTATATAACTCTCAGGAGACTACGAACAGGTGAAAACGCTTAACAGAAGCTCCCCCAACTCAGCAGGGCGGAGCAAGCATCTACCAAAAGGGCAGCGCCCTCGCGTGGCCACCGAGGAAAACGACCGCATAGGGAAACAGGGTCAAAACCATGACAATACCATTATTATTGCATTGCTTCTCAAGCTTCTGGATTTGAGAATTTTTTTCCTGTTCATTTTAGTCAACAAGTCTTTTGTTTTATTTATCCATTGTTTTTATATTACATTACATTACATTACAGGCATTTAGCAGACGCTCTTATCCAGAGCGACTTACACAACTTTTTAGCATTTTTTTTACATATTATCCATTTATACAGCTGGATATATACTGAAGCGATTCAGGTTAAGTACCTTGCTGAAGGGTACAACGGCAGTGTCCTACATGGGAATCGAACCTGCAACCTTTCGGTTACAAGGCCAGTTCCTTAACCATTATACTACACTGCCGCCCTTATATATTTTACTTTAACTGTGTAATAGGATTTTGCTGTAAAAAAGGTTTTAAATAAAATTGCATTACTATTATTATTATTATTATTATTATAAATAACAACAGTGCATATTTTGTACATTCTATATCTGCTGTGTACCATGCTTGAGAGATTGTGTTGGCTTAAACTAACAACAATAAAAAAAGGTCTGCCAGTCTGCAAATATCAGGATTCCTAAATGCTTACGAAGGTAATCCCATATGCAAAAGTTCTGTAAAAATCATATATGATCATACTTGCAAAGTTTTTATAAAAAAGCATGTTGATTAGTAGCCTATTATATTATATATTTCTATACAATTCTTATACAATCTCTCAATGTTTTTTTTAATAAGGAGTACCATGTATTAGGGAACTATTTAATTTTAGCATGAAATGTATATGCTAGCTCTACCACATATTTATTTTATTTAAGTTTTGTAAACTCCTCAAAAAAAGTTTAGAAACGTTATTTCGGTCGATTATTCCTCCCCTTTAATAATACCAATTGGTATTGTATTTTATATTGTTGGAAAGCCTGATTAGTCACCTTTACAACGAGGTACAACTTGTAAGGATCATGCATTCGTGGAATGAGCAACACAGCTAACCGTGTGGGTAGCGGCCCAAAAAAATGTGCCAAAATCCCCTGCAATATTCTTCTGTTGGTATTCACTCTCCTTTTGAGCTTCAAGTGCTGGCAGGTGTATGCCAGTCACAGGTGTGTGACTGGCACCTGATTGGCACCTAATTGACAGCACTTGTGTGCATGGGTCCTGCAACTTTGTTGAGTTTGTGTGTGCTCCAAGCATAAACATGCCACGTTTGTCCCTTCAGGATAAGGCCCGTGCAATAGGGCAAGTGGAAGCTGGTGTTCCGGTACGCAGAGTGGCAGCATTATTTGGTGTCAGCCCTGGTACCATTTCCAAACTTAGGACCAAGTTCCGTGAGACTGGTGAAGTCAAAGACAGACCACGAAGTGGCCGTCCCAGGAAGACAACACCCCAAGAAGACCGGTTCCTCACCCTTGCTTCACTGAGGAACCGTAGGCTTTCATCCAGAGATTTACAGGCAAGATTTGCACAACGGTACCACAGACAGATCTCTGATCAGACGGTGAGGAACAGACTGCACATGGCCGGTCTTCGTGCTTATAAGGCTGCCAGGAAGCCTGCAATGACTGCCCTTCACCGTCAGGCCCGTTTGCGCTGGTGTTGACAGCACCGACAGTGGAACCTAAGAATGTGGGGCAACGTCATGTTCAGTGATGAATCAAGGTTCTGTCTGCGGAAGCTGGATGGCAGGATCAAAGTATGGAGACGGCGTGGAGAACGCTATGCAGATTGCTGCACAGATCGCGTGACACCTTTCAATGGGGGCAGTGTCATGGTGTGGGGCGGTATCTCTCACAGGCAAAACAGAACTTGTCATCATTTGAAGGCAATCTCAATGCAGTGAGATATCGGAATGAGATTCTGGAGCCAGTGGCGATCCCATATCTCCAGAATCTCTGACCTAACTCCATCCTCCAGGATGACAACGCTCGCCCCCACAGAGCCAGGATCATCACAGAGTACCTCCAGAATTTGGGAGTGGAGAGGATGGAATGGCCTGCCGTGAGTCCAGACCTCAACACAATTGAACACCTGTGGGATCAGCTTGGGCGTGCTGTACGTGCCAGAGTGACCAACGCAACCATGTTGGCTGACTTGCGGCAAATCCTGGTTGAGGAATGGGATGCCATCCCACAGCATTGTGTGACCAGGCTGGTGACCAGCATGAGGAGGAGGTGCCAAGCTGTTGTGACTGCGTATGGATCTTCCACATGCTACTGAGGTCCCTGACAGTGTAAAATGAATAAAGTGTAAAAAAATGGCCAATATGTGTTGCTTTTTCCTTATTACTGTGGGAGAGTGCAATCATCCAATCCACCAAGCAACTCAAAACGAGAGTGAATACCAACAGAAGAATATTGCAGGGGATTTTGGCACATTTTTTTGGGCCGCTACCCACACGGTTAGCTGTGTTGCTCATTCCACAAATGCATGATCCTTACAAGTTGTACCTCGTTGTAAAGGTGACTAATCAGGCTTTCCAGTGATATAAAATACAATACCAATTGGTATTATTAAAGGGGAGGAATAATCGACCGAAATAACCTTTCCGAACTTTTTTTGAGGAGTTTATATGGCATATGTGTTTTTTATAAGATTTTTACAGACCTTTTGCATATGGGATTTGCATATAGCATTTAGGAATCCTGTTATTTGCAGACTGGCAGACTTTTTTTTTGTTGGTTTTATGAATGAAGTTCAACCATCGAGATAAAAAAAAAGAACTGGAGGCAGCTTCCGCTTACCGGTTCCATGGATTCCTATGGGAGCTGCTCATTGGGGCACGAAGTCAATTCAGTGGTCAACCCGTCACGTCTCTGCAGTCTATGGGCAATACACACAGACAGCGCACAGAATCATGGGAATCGCAGTTCATTACAGAAGTTAACGGGGAGACGCGGTTGTTTCCATTACAGATATGCTTGGTTTTCTCATGTTATACGTCTCAAAAGAACCGAAAACGACACGCTCTGATGGCTAGCTCACAAGCTAAATTCATTAATAATCATATTGCAGCCTATGCAGTATGCACTGATCTGAACAGACCTAGCTAACTTCAGCTAGTATAACGCAAGTAATAGCCTACAAGACTAGCCTATAAATAGCAACCCACATAGATAAAGCAGAGACGAAGAAGCTCGAGAATTATACATCATATTGCATTAAAATACAATTACGAAATAGGAAAGGTATTCTATGAATGAACTATAAAGATAAGTATAAACTATAAGTACAATACCGGCAGCTAACCCATTCGCTTTATTTGACCGTGAAATAAAAATGGTGGATCTCCGTTTTGTCTCGTAATTCATCGGAGAAAATCGTAAAGTCACGTGGTGTGTAATCTCTGATTCGTAAAATAAGTACAAATTTTCGGGGACTGGAATTTCGTAGAATAGATACGAATGGGCTGTGAGACCAGGTTGGTTTAGATCACTTTTTAATCGTGATTTAGGGTTGAGTTAGACATTTAACAATATTTTTCTAAGTTCATCAATTGTTTCGGTCAAGATCGGCTGGTAGCTAGCGAGCCAATTAGCCTACACTTGAATTAATCAGTAGCCTGTATTGAGCTGCAATTGTGACATCATAGCCTATGAAATGTGCAGAAAGCGCAGAATACACAGTTCATGATCATGTAGCTATTGTTAAAATAGCTCAATACTCCCACTGAGCACTAGACGTCTATTTATCTGTCCAGTCACCTGTTTTAATCACTATAGCATTCTGTGTTTGCATCTGTTGTGTTGGTATCGTCTGTTGTGTGTTTTTATTGTGTTTTAATGTTGCTGCTATAACAATGCAATTTCCCTTCGGGGATTAATAAAGTTTTCTATCTATCTATCTATCTATCTATCTATCTATCTATCTATCTATCTATCTATCTATCTATCTATCTATCTATCTATCTATCTATCTATCTATCTATCTATCTATCTATCTATCTATCTATCTATCTATCTATCTATCTATCTATCTATCTATCTATCTATCTATCTATCTATCTATCTATCTATCTATCTCTATCTATATCTATCTATCTATCTATCTATCTATTAGAAGCATCTAAGCATTCTAAGCATCTAAGATCTCTTTTAGCTCTTTTTTTAGCCCATATGACAGATTTTATTTAACCATTTTCATACGTGATTAATTTGTAAGTTCAAAGAGAAACAGTGTGTTGATAATGGATCTATTTCACTAGAAGTCATTGCTTTGACAAGCGAAATCCGGTCTACACTTAGACACAATTTAGACATGTATACAAACTATGGACCATGACGATGACGGGATAGCTCAAAGCTTCTGCTCTTTTCTATCCATTGCTGAACTTTATTGGCCGAGGTGAGGTGGAGGACAAGGGAGGAGTAGCCTAACGTTACAGTTTTACTCGGGCCATTCTAGTTGTGCATGCAAGTGATGCCCATTCCCGTGCATTTGCCAGATTATTTCATTAAAGCAAACCTTTTTGATCTTTAGTAAGAATAAATAATTATAATCCAATAAATACATAAAATAAATAACTAAGAAAATAAAATGTATAGAAAGTAGAATTGATAAAAATATAAAATATAATACGTTAAAAAATTAACTATTAACTCAGTCGCTGCACTGTGGCAAGGTCAGGCAAAGACTGGGTGCGTCCCAATAGTCCAAAAATGCCACCTTTCCTCCTCCACTACCATTCCTCTACTCCATGCCCGGAAACGGATCTTTGTGTTTTTATCTAATGTCGCTGATTACATCTTAATTACGTATTAATGCTTACATATTAATTTATGTCTCGACGCAAACCGCAATGTCATGTACATTGGATACTGTACATGCAAATACTTGTAGCTACTCAAAACGTTCAGGCAGTTTTACATATTTCCAGGTAGGAGAGGAGTGGTAGTCGGGGGGTGGAGGAAGGGAGGTGGGGAGTGAAGAATATTCGGACGCAGCCCCCGTATGCTTCGCCGGAGGGGAGGAGACATTTTTTTCAAATCACCTTCTCCATGAGCCTAAAATTGTAAATCCGTTAAGAAATTTAACCTGCATATTGCCCTTCAATGAATGATAAATACCCACTACTTCTTGAAGAATATAACTTAAATACCTAATGAGCTTAGAACAACTGTCTTATCATATAGTAGACCGCAGTATAAGGGTATTTCACTTTTTTCAGGGGCAATTAGTCCTGACACCCAGAAGGTCAGACTATGAACATTTTTACAATTCCCCAAACCCATCTTCAGAGTAGTAAATCTGAGGATAGGTTTGGTTCTGTGGAATGGTAAAAATGCTTCCCTAATGACAAAGTTCATGGTCTGGCCTCCGGGTGCCAGGTCTGATTGCCGATGACTTTACCTGACTATTTTGAACATCTCTTGAATCTAATTATTATGATTTCAAATGTAAATAAAAACATTAACTACAGAATAAAATGCCTTTATATGGTGGTCTCGATCATGAGGCATTTAATTCATTTGAAATGTGTAAGCAAAGCATGCAGAAGTTATGTCCTGTAGCTTTAAGAGGGGGGTGTATGTCATCAATAAATGTATGTATTTTTTATTGTTCTATTGCCATATAAGCCCCACTCCATTCCTCTTATTGACTGAAAAATATGTATGTTGGTCATTGACTAATTGTGTTCAATTTCTGCATGTGTATGGGACATGCATTGTTTTTCAGGACTGGACTACATCAATGTGGAAATGGAGCCCTTGCAGCCCCTCAGGGATGTTCACACCAGCTCTTCTGATGATGGTGACTTTTTCTCATCCAAGTCTAATGCACAAAGTACCAAAGAACTTCAGGGACATTTGGCCTGCTCTGCTGTCCACACTGATCTGCTGAAGACCTTCTCCTCCATATGCAAGGTGTCCATCAAGTTAAACACACCCCCTTCCTGCCTCAGTTGCATCTGAAAGACTATTATTTAGCCCCAGAAGAACCAAGATGGACTCGTTTGTAAGAGTACCTGAAAATAAGATACAATTGATGTAGCCCAATCTGTACTGGGAATTAATAGATGCTTTGTTAATGCAACACTGTTGAATAAATTTGTTGAACTGTATCAGTTTGTATTCTTGTTTTTATACTAATCGCTACTGCAAATGAATGCTAACAAATTAAATTCTCAATTATTTCTCATAATTCTCAAATCAAGCTTGTGCAACCTTCTCATGTATAGCTTCTGTAGTAATCGAGGCATGAATGAGATCAGGGGTATACAATGATGAGACGACCTCTGTTGATCATACTTCTTGAATACTGCTGAAATGATCATCTCAATTCAACTTCATTTGTCCTATAGAGGTCTCATATAAGTCTCCAACCTCATCTCACTATTGCTCCTAAGGGGCCTTTAGGAGCAATAACCCAGACACTAGTGATCACGGTATTAGTCAAAAATGAGAAGCTCCAGTTAGTCTCAAAAGACGAAAAGGATATCTGAGTGAGCAACAGATTTTTTCCTGTGGGTGCCACCACTCCTTCCTTGTTAGCCAATTCCCTCCCCACGTCATATTCCAATGTCATCACCGAGTCCATAGTACCCCCGCCCCACCCTAAACCCACTCTGATAGTTAACAAAAAACCCTCTCCTCTCCAAGTAGTACACTAACCTATCTGTGACCATCCGTTCCATCACTTTACAAAGCACAGACGTGAGTGCTATAGGTCTATATGATTCCGGGCAGGCTGGATCCTTACCTGGCTTTAAAATTGGCACCACTACTGCGTGTTTCCATGAGGTTGGCAACACCCCCTCCCCCCAAACAGTGTTCATAAGTGCTAGCACTTCCTCCAACCCCATATCCCCCATGTGCTTTAGCATTTCATAACACATGTTGTCATGCCCTGGCGCTGTGCTGCCTCCCCCTCGTATAGCTCTACGCAAGTCTTCCAATTTAAAAAACAAATTTCCAGCTCCATCATTGTCACTACTCTTCATCAGCTTCTTAGTCATCTCCTCCACCATCCTTGCCCGAGCCCTGAGGCCTTCCTCCCCCACATTAGCCTCACTATGCACCACACGGAATGCCTCTACGCACATATCCGCCTTTTCCCTATCGCTTATAGCCACCCTACCACCTGATTGAAGCACAGGCATACCCACCCGCCTATAGACCCCCGTCATCTTCCTGACCACTCCCCATACTTCACCAACAGGTGTGTCCATACCCAGCGTCCCACAATACTTCCTCCAACACTCCCTCTTGCTGCCTTTATGACCCATCTCGCCACCGCCCTCAACCTTTTATATTCAACTATATTATTCATCACGGGATACCGCCTCAGTCTCTTATACATTTTATTCCTAGCCCTCATCGCCTCATCACACTCCCTGTTCCACCATGGCACTATGCGACGCACTTTAGCCGGCCCCTTCCTAGGAATACTGTGAGTCACTGCCTGGGTAATCACTCTACATTATGTCTCATTCCAAACATCCACAGACCCATCCTCAACCCTACCCATTCCTTCAGTACACCTTTCCTCAAACTCCTCCCACCTAGCCCTGCTCCAATCAAACGACCTAGGCCTTTCATCCTTCACCAGAGGCAACCGAACCCCAAACCTACACAGAATCGGACAGTGATCACTCCCCATTGAATACCTATCCAAAGTGTCCCAAACCCCCCTCCTCGCCAGCTCCCCTGAGACCAGCGTCAGGTCGATACATGAACCTGTCCCACTATTCAACTGAAATCTAGTCTGCCTCCCATCATTTAAACACACCAATCCATATAAATCCAATAATTCCTCAACCACCTCGCCATTTCGAATCCTGTGCTTGCTACCCCACAACGGGTTATGAGCATTAAAATCCCCCGCCCAAATCACCGCACCCCGCACTGCTTCCATAATGTCGTTCAAGTCCCTAATGTTTAATTGGAGGCACGGGTTATAAAAATTTATCACACTAATCCTCCCCTGCGAACCCCATACCTCCACTGCCACACACTCCAGCCTCGTCTGTAACCCTATCCTCTGATACTGTATGCCTTCCAAAACAAACAACACACACCCACCCCCAGCCTTCTCTAGCTGATCTTCCCTGAGAGCAACATACCCTGGAATTACAAAATCCAAAACCGGCTTCAACCATGTTTCTTGAACACAAATTATTTCTGGTTTGTGCCTAATAGTGCCTAAAAACCTTTTAAATTCCTGCCCATTTGCTATCAAACTTCTCGCGTTCCAGTGCAGTAAGTAAAAAGTCATGAACACTCCTCCAAAGCCTCTTCCCGTGATTTACGCTCCACCGATGCCACATATGAATGCTACTCTGAATCCCTGTTTTCCCAAAAAACTTATCTGCCTCTTTAACCACATTCAACATAATATCCGACTTACTAATATTTTCTTTCACCTTTTTAACCATGTGTAGTATTTGGATTAAGAACTCCAGAAACTCCTTCCTCTGAACCACTATTGACCCCGCCGGCACTGGGGCCGGCGCCGGTAACCCCGGCACCCTCACCGCTGTACTCCCCCTGGATCCCCCTTCTCCCGCTGCTACACGCCCTGTCACCGGCAACACAGGTACCCTCTTCACCGCTTCTGCAAATGTAATTTTCTCAGTCTGTTTTATTTTCTGCACTTGCAACGCCCGTATATGAAACTCACAACCCCTGTACGCCGCGACATGACTTCCACCACAGTTACAGCACTTTGGTACAGACCCTCGGCACTCCGAAAACTCATGATCCCCCCCGCACTTTCCACAACGCCTTTCACCTCTACACACCGCCGCCACATGCCCATATCGCTGACATTTATAGTACCTTAGTGGTAGTCGCTCATATTCCTTCACTGAGAAGCTTAAAAACTCTAAACTCACCCTTGCTGGCAACTCCTCCTCATCAAATGTTACTAGCACTTCCGTGCTATCGCTCTTCTGTCCATTCCTGAAGCTCCGAAACCTAGAGACTGTTAACACCTTAGCTCCTTTAAGATGTATTATCAATTCCGCCTCAGTTATCTCCACCGATACTCCATAAATCACCCCTTTTCTTCCTCTGGCACTGAGGTTCACATCTGGATCATACGCAATCACCTCCTTTCCCCCTAACGACCGCAGAGCCATAGCTTTGTCCTGCTGATCCGCATTTTTGCACATTATGATTAGATTCCCATTTGCTAAAATTTCAGCACTCTGGAGGTCACCCATCTCATCCTGCAAAGCCGCTGCTATTTTCAGCGGGTTGGGGCTTCCATTCCCTATTTTAAATTTGAACCCCATCTTGAGCCCTTCCACGCGAGTAGCCATTACTTTTTGCAGCTTGGGTCTAGCCGTCTGTTCCTGAGACATAGTTTGATCTCTTCCTGAACCATTCTCACTCCTATCCTTCCTCTTTCCCTGTTGCTTCCACCCACCCCCGCTCTCCCCCGGGTCCATGATGTTGGGGTAACCACCCGACCCTACCAAACACGTTTATTATTTTCAATTGTCTGTCCCGGTTTTAAATCCAATACAGCAATTTCAAGAGAGAAAAAATAAATAAATAAAATAATAACTTCCCGGTTTCGCTTTTGCGACCTTCCTTGAAAACGTTTGAAATTGCGCGCGAACTACGTCCATTCTAAATTAACTTAGAGCTAGTACTAAATTTATGTTGTTGTGCAATTATAATATTGATAAAATCCCAGTTAAATTGTTGAATTTTGACAAACAGATTATTCTCGCTTGGTCTTTGGCTTAAAAGCACAATTTCTCACCCCACAAATACTTCATTTGGAATAATATGGATATTTTGTACAAAATTAAGTAATTGTTTATTAAGACGTGGTATGATGAGAATATTATTTTGGTATGTCAATTATTGGATAACAAAGGTTAAATATCCATTTTACTCCAAAAGTATTTGCAACAGTATTTGATACTATTCCTTCTGGTGTGCTTGTGCTTTTAAGAAGTTAAGAAGAACTTATGTCTCTTTTTGGTAGCCTGTTGGTAGGAAAAATCTTTCTCCTATTTACATTATAATAATAACATACAAATCAGAGCCCTGTGTAAAAAAGATTTGGTTTCAATGATTTCTGTTACCTGTTAATGGAACTGTGGTTTTGCCGGTATCAATTGGAGAAAATGATGGTTATCAAGACTCTTGATATCTTATTTTCTGGTACTCTTACAAGCGATACTATAATGTCTCTGCATTTGAATGGATCTCTATGGGAATTGGGGGGTGGGACTAGATTTAGCTGTAAATGACACTGGAACAGTATGGAACACATGGTTGGCTAAATGGCTCTAAGTTATCAAGGGTCTGATGTATAAAACAAGCCTTAAACCATCACTCTGCTGCCAGAAATACAGTAGATATGGATGGATAACTTTAAGGGACCCAGATGTCACAGACATCAGGAAGTCATGGCATGCAAAGGATATGTGGCCAAATATTAAAAATATGTGTACTATGGGGCTATGTACAAAAGGTTCTATAATTTCTAAACGGTTCATCCGATATGGATGAAAATACCCTTAAATTAAAGCTGACAGTCTGCACTTCAACCTCATTGTGTATCCTTTCAAACTCAAAGTGCTGGAATACAAAACCAAAATAACAAATAAATGTGTCACTGTCTAATGAATTATGGTGCTCACTGTATATGGTTCATATAGTGAGATAGGTCCAAGATTACAAGGTGGAAATGCCACTGAGATTTGTATGTGATAAAGTGAGACATGTTTGAGGTAGATAATATAATTGTTTGTCTCATTTTGAGACTCCGTTGTGATCTTGTACTACTCTCACTTTCTATTAGCTGAGACTCTAGAAAATAGACACTTGTGAGAGAGTTTAGAGAATTCATACAGTGATCACTGTGAGACAGATCCATGTCCATTTCTCAGGAGTGACAATTGAGATGTATGAGAAAATGCACAAAATCTCACTTTAGCGTTGACTAGTGCTCTTTTTTGTCTAGGAGATTGACAGAGGTTATAAACGAGATCTCATCTTGGATTTTGCTTTCCTATGGGCAGTGTTTCTGGATATTGAAAGGGCATATGATATGTTGTGGAGGGAGGGCCTGCTGCTGAAGCTATATGATGCTGGGGTAAGAGGAAGGATGTTAAACTGGATCCAGGAATTTTTGAGGGGTCGTACTATTCAGGTGAGTGTGGGTGGGGCGCTCTCCTCAAAGGTCGCCATAGAAAATGGGACGCCGCAGGGCAGTGTTATCAGCCCAGTGTTATTCAATGTCATGGTGAATGATATGTTTCATTAGGTGGGGGAGGGTCTCGGGTTGTCCCTCTTTGCTGATGATGGGGCATTGTGGAAAAGGGGTAGGAATATGCCTTTTGTCCTAAAGAAGGTCCAGGAAGCAATGGGCAAGGTGGAGATGTGGGCTGGTAAGTGGGGCTTCCGGCTGTCGGTGGAAAAAACAAAATATGTGGTATTTGGCTGTAAGAGGAAAGGACTGGATGGGGGATTATTGTTGTATGGTGTGCCATTGGAGCGAGTTAGGGTATTAAAATTTTTGGGGGTCTGGTTCGATGAGCGGCTTACGTGGCGGGTGCATGTGGAAAAAATGGTGGGAAAATGTGGTGATGAAGTGATTAACGTGATGAGAAGCTTGGCAGGAAGCGCTTGGGGGGCATCAAGGGCAACACAGAAAATGATTTACCAGGCTATGGTGCGTTCAGTCCTGGACTATGGGTGTATGGCGTTTGGGTCAGAAGCGGAAACTACGCTGCGCAAGCTGGATGTTGTGCAGGCTAAGGCACTGAGGGTTTGCAGTAGGGCATTTCGCACCACCCCGGTCCCTGCAATGCAGGTAGACATGGGGGAGTCCCCGCTGAAGCTGCGGCGGGCCAAACTAGGCCTAAAATATTACATCAAGGTGCGTGGATGTCACCCATGGCATCCTGCGGGGAGGCTGTTGATGGAGGCGTGGGAGTGGGGAGGTAGGAGGGGAGGAGCGGGTAGGGGTAGCTATATAACTCAACTGGGTGGATGGGGGAGAGAAGTGGGGTTGGAGGGTGTGGTGGTGGGGCCCCCGGTATGCTGGCCAGGTGTGCCTCCGTGGCTATTACCCGAGCCGGAGGTAGATATGGATGTTATGGTAGCATTACAGGCTGGGGACATGGGTGGGCCTGCAGGGGTGGTGGATAGGTGCCTGCGGCGGAAATGGGGATCTCACCTGCACATCTATACAGATGGGTCAAAAGATCCGGCCAGTAGGAGGGCGGGGTTTGCCATTCATATTCCTAAATTGCAGATCATCCAGGGTAGGCGGTTAACAGACAGGGTTTCAATTTTCACTACTGAGATAGTGGCGCTCTTATGGGCATTAGAATGGGTGGGGGAGGTGGGAGTAGACAAGGCAGTCCTGTGTTCGGACTCTGCCGCTGCATTAGCGGCCCTGCAGGGTGGGGAGAGGGGGGCGAGGCCAGACCTGGTGGCGGAACTGCTAGTGGCTTTGTATAGGGTGGTTAAGGGGGGGTGTGAGGTGGGATTCTTGTGGGTACCGGCTCATGAGGGGGTGGGTGGGAATGAGACCGCTGATGCAGCTGCTAAGGCTGCACTGAGGAGGGAAAGCATAGATGTTGTGGTTTTCCTGGGGGTGTCTGAATGTAGAAGTATAATTAGAGAGGGGATTACCCAGATATGGCAGCGGGAATGGGACCAGGAAAGGAGGGGTAGATTTTATTATAATATCCAGCCGTCTGTGAGAGGGAGCACGGGATGTCACTGGTCTATGAGGAGGGATGAGGTCATTATGACCAGGTTGAGGATGGGGCATTGTGGGTTGGCAGGGGGCTTAGTGAGGGTAGGAAAGCATATGGATGGGTTGTGTGGTGATTGTGGGGTGGTGGAGGACGTCCAGCATGTGTTAATGGACTGTGGGAAATATAGGGAGGAACGGAGGGGATTGTTCAGGGAATTACAGGATGTTGGGGTAACCACCTACTCGATAAGAACAATGTTGGGTCCGGAGGCATGTTGCAGAGAGGTGGGGAGGAGTCTACTCAAATATGCATATTTAACTGGCCTGCACCTGAGGGTGTGAGGCGGGGAGTGAGACAACTGGTGGTGATGTTAATAAAGACCTGTGGAGGGCAGCAATACACCGGAAGGTGTCCAGTCTGCCAGAAAAAAGAAGAAGAAGAATAATTTTGAATTTGAAAAGAAAAGGGCGCCAGATTCACCGGTCCCGTTTGGCAATTCAACTGTCGGTGGTTTATCGCCTGTTTAACGTTACCCATGGCCATATAAAAGGGATATGTTCGATTATATTGGAGTAAGAGGACATTCTTATCGCCTGAAATGTCTGCTGCGGAAGAATGACATTTCGGAATTCAAAAACGCCTTCAAATTTGAGAACATTGCAAGGTAAGTTCACGTTATTGCTAGCAAAGTTTCCCTGTGAATGTTATCTAACCCCGAGAGTGTGTGATTTCAAATCGGCTAAAAAGTTCACGTTCATTTCAGCTGACACCCAATTAGTCAGGCGTGAGCTTTAGCCAATTTGCTGGTCCGAATTGGAATCATGCACGTTAGATCAGGGGTTCCCAAACCGGTCCTGGGGACCCCCTGTGTATGCTGCTTTTCATTGCAACCACAGTTGCAATCCCAGAATTTTAACAAGCTGTTAATTTTTCTTAATTAGGTGCTTGTCATGTTAAGAGGAATTATTTACCCTCTTAAACCAGATTATATCGAAATAGCTATGGATGCCATGTACAATAAACACCCCATGTTCACATTGTGCTTATTGTGCTATATTATTTAAAAAAGATAAGAAAATTATTTAACAGATCCATCGAAGGTGACGCCGGCGGAAGCTTTTTGCTCAACTGAGACATTCGTTGCTACTGCAGCCGAACTATTACTGGAAATCACAAACTGTGTTTTAAATTTATTGGTAGACGGTTCGTGACGATTTCTGCCGAACACGTAGTTTCTAAGTGTCACTATTCCCTGTAGCAAGTCCATTTATCAAGCAACCCCCCACCTAGTCTATACCTACCTATGCGTGACATAGTGGACAATAGCATCTATGTTTTAGTTCTTCATCATATAAAGTTAGAATAACGTCATAGCAACGAGATAAACCCAACAATAGCCTGATCGTATGCCAGAAAAGCCGTGAAAAGCCCTGCTCACTCAAATGCAAAATAAACTGTGGTACTCTCATTCTACCATGTATTCTACTAGCAATATATGAAATAAATATACAATCCTACCATTGGTTTTACAGATCGAGATGTTCCTTTCAAAATTCAGTTGTTATTTATTGTCTGGTACAATCGGTTTGAGAAATATACAACACTTTATACCGCTTTTACACTATGAAACGTCGCCGCGTAATACCCCCATGCCCGTCTCATGCATTACTGTTCATTCTGGTTTAATTGTCGGCTTTTTTATCCAATAGAGTACATTATAACCTTCGCAACGGTATATGCCAAATCTTTTTGGGTGCTTTGAGCAATTTACTACAGCCCAGTGTAACGGCAGCTTTCGTTTTATCTGTCTGGGAGTTTCCCTTTTGCGATATATGAGTATTTTTGCGTCTAAAATACCGTTGGTCTCGCTGGCTAAAAGGAAATACAGTACACCCTGTGGCTCCCCAGCACCAAAGTTGCAGACCCCTGCCAGAGGACTTGACCTAACTTTTTGGTTTACAGAAACTCACTGATAAAATTAAATATGAAAAGGACTACATAAAACAATACAGAACACAATCAAATAAAAAGGATTCTTCTCAACAAACCAGAAAAAATCAAGCGGAAATATTTATACAATGGCTTGGATGAAAGTGGTGTTAAGTTAATTAATCTTAAGACATTAAACCTGTCTTTAAAAGCATCATGGTCACAGAAAATATATTGGAATCCCAATTGGAGCTCTTCAAGACTCATTGGTGACACCCATCCAATATTTATGAATAAACTTTTTCCATTTGTACAGATTTCAGAAACCCATTTTCAGTGTATACAAAAGATCTTCACCAATTTGTCATTATTTTTTTAAGACATGGTAAAGGCATGGTTGCACTTCCAGTATTTTCCACCAGACTGTGTTGATGCCATTTTGCAACAAATTATATGGTTTAATTCCAATATATTAAGCAATAGATTACCTATCTTTTGGGAACAGTTTTTTCAAAAGGGCATTATTTTTTATAAATTATATAACCGATTTGAATGGTAATATCTATTCATATGAATTATTTTGTGAAACATTTGGAGTATTTTGTTCAGAATTGAGATATTATCAATTAGTAGCTGCAGTGCCTATGGCCTGGAAAAAAAAGGTGAAAAATGCTGGAAGAAAACTGATGGTGTGTAGACCTTCCATAAAAAATAGTCTTTGGCTTAAAAGAAAAAAGATAAATTCTTCTATGTACGCATTTTTCTTGAGGGCCTGTGATTTGAATGATAAGCCTGTCAAATTTCAATCGTACTGGGAGGGGATATTCAACATCCCATTGCCATGGAGACAGGTGTATAATTTAACTTATAACTCTATTTTAGATACTAAGTCACAATACTTTCAATTAAAAATTCGATACAAAATACTGCCTACAAGAAAAATGCTTTTTATTTGGGGTATGGAAATGGATGAAAACTGTCGCTTCTGTAAATGTGAAATTGAAGACGTTGCATTTATTTTGGTTTTGTCCTCATGTGGCAACTTTTTGGATGACTATTAAAAAATGGCTAGCATTACACTCAGTTTTGTTAACCATGTGCCCTCAAACAATAATACTTGGTGAATTAAGAAATGGATGTCCTAGCATTTTAAACACTGTTATATTATTGGGCAAGAGATTTTTTATTTTTTATTTTATTTTTGAAAGGAAGGGAAAATAACAATTGTCATTTCCCAGTTTTCTTTCCTTTTTAAAACATTACTTTATGTTAGAAGGCATTGTTGCAAATAGACAGGGAACAATGGATTATTATGGAAATGGAGACGTCTGTGGCTTGCCATGTTTCTGTTCTCACAGTTCAAATCAGGACCTGGCAGCCTGTTCCTTGCGTCCCATCTGGACTCTTGGTCATGCCAGTTCCACAGTGCACGTTCCCATTTATCAGGATGGGTTAAGAGCCTGAGGATTTCTGACAGCCGCAATTACAGACAATATCCGGTTTGAGTGGCATGGATCCAGGGCATGCACCCACCACCCCCGTCTCGCCGAGCCCGCTCAGCCGAAACTGACATATCAACTCCAATCACGACAACCGGATCTCGGCCCTATGCTGCACCACAGTGAGAGAATTGGCAACCTCCCTCACGCTTTCCCAAGATGTCCCTGCAGCAGAGTTTTACATCCCTCCTGCATACGAAAGTCAAACCCCCCTTTCACTCCTATCAGAATCTAGGGCTGTGAATCACAATCAGTAGCAGCATATTTAAAGCGCTTTCCAGGGGGTCACCCCTATTCATTGACTAACTATTCTGAAATGCTGGCCATCACTTTTCTATCCCCAGTGCTTTAACAATGAAGTTTTATCATTTATCCCAATCACTCCATCTGCCAACTCAACCAGGATTGCTGTCCAGAGCCAGGACCAGATTCTATTTCCAACTTACCAAAATGACACTATGACGAAGATCCTTTCTTTGTCAGTGCTTGGCTCTTTTCCTACCCTGAGGCTGATTTTAAATTAGTTCATCATTTACTGTTTCATATTCCACAGCATTCATACACCAATGAATGTTAGTAATCTGAAAAAGAGGACATTTCTATTTCAGCATAATCAGAATTAATCGGCCAATGAATTTTAAACAATTGTAAAATATTTGATGTAACAAACTCACAAAAGTCATTGTGAGAAAAAAGTAGAATATCCATTCATTCATAATTAAAGAGTAAGTGCACCTGTCTCAGCCTTTCTCCGCTTACAACACAATTTTGAAAAATACTTCGTGGAGTGAGTGAGGGAGAGGGGTGGGGGCGGAGGAGTCGTCCATTGTCATTTGCATATATGAACGTACAATGTACAAATCATTTAGTATAACTCATATCAAACTGTCACCCTAGACGTTGCAGATCAAATATGAATCAAGATTCAACAACTGCATGGCCTATTTCTCACCATATTTTCAGAACCATATTTTAGTACAATATTTAGGTGGAATAACAGTTGATGAACAGGACGCCATGTTGTTCCAGATTAAAAATGTGGAGCCGAAACCAAAGGACTGTAGTTCATGTAACCAATCAGGTGCCGGCTACTTCTGTTATGGGTGGCACAATTATCCATATGTGACGCGGTATGTCAAAAGCAGGCGGAATTGGGCAGAGCTACGAACAGAGGAAAAGCTGCAAAATGCCTTGGGGGTGAATTTTAGCGTTTTTGAGATTTTTGAACATTTATGATGCTACAAATATAAAAAATGTTCTGTAAAAGTTTCAAACTGAAATTTCATCGACAAAGTATTTTTTTAAGCACTTTTAGAGAGGCATGTCATTTCACAAAATGATGCCTTGTTCGAGATTTTGCTTGGAAATGACGCCAAATTTAGCGTAACTTCTAGCTCACTTGCTAACGTAAAATCGCATGATGATATTTTGCCAACATATTAGTTATTCAAACGGTATCTTTCTTGATGAAATAAACTATTAATTGATTATTAAAACAACAATAATCGTGAGCTTGTTTATGGATTACAACAGCCGCCCGATAATGGGCGCCCTTTCTTTGGCAGTCTCGTCTCATCTTAAAGACGTTAAAACGAAGAAAAAAAAACACGTTATTGGCTTAAAAGTTAACATCGTTTTTGTAAAGAAATAAATCCAATGCGATTGAGCCTATCTCTTTTAAGCCAATAAACGATAGTTGTCTCCCCTTTTTTGACATTACTGTCTCATCTAAAAGACGTTAAAACAAAAAACTACCGGTCACGTCTACATGTTTAATATTGTCTTAAAACTTAGTTTATCGTTTTGTGAAGAAATAAACCCAATATCGACATCTTTCGGACTGTCAGGTAAACTATACAGTTAGCCAGCTATTTTGCCAACATATTGGTTATTCAAACGGTATCTTTCTTGATGAAATAAACTATTAATTGATTATTAAAACAACAATAATCGTGAGCTTGTTTATGCACTACAAGAGCCGCCCGATAAAGGACGCCCCTTTTTTGACAGTACTTTCTAATCTAAAAGACGTTAAAACAAAAAAACTACCGGTCACATCTACATGGTTATTGGCTTAAAAGTTAGCTTATCGTTTTGTGAACCTAATAAATATAATATGTTCAATGGTATGTGCCAGAATAATATCAGTATCGTATGTTGATCACAAAAATGTCTGGTTTCCGCCGGATAACAGGGTTCGGTACGCTAACATTGTTAACCAACTTGTTTTGTTTAAACTCAAACTTTAAAGGGCTATTTCTCAGTTTTGATGTTTCAGACGGTCCAATTTAAAATCTTAATAACTTCGCTTTGGAATATCCGATTTGAAAAAAGAAAGCGGAGTTGTAAAGTGCAAGGTCTATGTTTTACTAATATACCAATAACTCAAAATTGACCTCTTGCCCAATTCCGCCTGGTTTTGACATACCGCATCACATATGATGTAGAGGTTGTCACGAACCTGAGGGGGGCTGGACCTAATCGCACGACAAGGAGGCAAGGAGGAGGTGCAAGAAAAGGGAGTTTATTTATGTGGCTTGGGGTAGTCCCAAGCCATACACAGATGAAACAACAAAAACAACAAGGTTAGGGATTTCTCCGGAACTTGAATCTGCTCCAAGCCGGAGCTGGACTTGACAGGAAACTGGAACGGATTACTGGAACTGGATCACCGGAACATGGAGTTGTTCCAAACTGGAACTGGACTTGGTACCGGAGACTGGAGTTCCAAACCGGAACTGGACTGGATCGTTAAACAGGAACTGGATCACAGGAACATGGAGTTGTTCCAAACCGGAACTGGACTGGACGGAAGGTACCGCAACACAAACAGGGAGAGGTAAACAGCTACAGACTGGCAGAAACAATATACAAACAGGAAGAACCGCAAACAAACAGGACTGGTTAGCAACAACAACAGCAGGCAGTGAGCATTTAAGCCCCGAGACAGAACCAAACTGAAGTTAGCAGCAAAGGACAGGGATTCAAGGATCAAGGATACAAAGAACACGTTACAGAGTAGCAACAAGGTTAACGCAACAAAGGTAATGAACCAGCACTGGAGGACAGACAGCAGGTGGGTTAAATAGGGGAGTGTAATTGGAACCAATTAGGAAAAGCATGAGAATGAAGGCGTGGGTAATTGAACAATAGAAGTGTGCGGAATGCATGCAGCAGCGGGGAAAGGAGATAGGTTGAAACCGGAGTGGGGAAAAGGAGTGAAAACAAACAGAAGGAACACGCCCAGTCTGCAGCAACAGGGAAAACACGGACAAGGGAATCAAACACGAAACGGAGGGACATGGCAAAACATGGAAAACGGACCGGATGGGAACGGGACGTTACAGTACCCCCCCCCTTAATGAACGCCTCTTGGCGTTCACCCAAGACAGAACAGGTGGATGAGGGCTGGAACGTTCAGGAGGTCGGCCACAGTGCGGGCTGGAACCCGCAGGTGGCCGATGATGGTGCGGACCGGACTACTCAGGAGGCCGGCCGCGGCGCGGGCGGAACCGCTCAGGACGCCGGCGGCGTGGCGGGACTGGAGGACTGGAACGTGGCGGGACTGGAGGACTGGAACGAGGCGGGACAAGGGGGCTGGAACGTGGCGGGACAGGGGGGGCTGGAACGTGGCGGGACAGGGGGGGCTGGAACGTGGCGGGACAGGGGGTGCTGGAACGTGGCGGGACAGGGGGGGCTGGAACGTGGCGGGACAGGGGGGGGCTGGAACGTGGCGGGACAGGGGGGCTGGAACGTGGCGGGACAGGGGGGCTGGAACGGGACCAGACAGGAATGGCGATGATCGTATCGCCCTGAAGGCAGGCGGCGGCGACTGTATCGCCCTGGAGGCAGGCGGCGGCGGCTGCATCGCCCTGGAGGCAGGCGGAGGCGGCTGCATCGCCCTGGAAGCCGGCGGCGACGGCTGCATCGCCCTGGAAGCCGGCGGCGATGGCTGCATCGCCCTGGAAGCCGGCGGCGACGGCTGCATCGCCCTGGAAGCCGGAAGCCGGCGGCGACGGCTGCATCGCCCTGGAGGCCGGCCGGAGGGGACGGTGACAGCGTCGCCTTGGAGACCGGCCTGTGGCGACGGCGAGTGCATCGCCCTGAAGGCCGGCGATGTTTGCATCGCCCGGGCCTTGGTTCCCACCCAGGCAATGGCTCAGGTGCTTGTCCAGAGCATCCTGGGAGGCAAGTTCGTATTGGAACTGCTTTGCAGCATAGCAGCCGAAGGCGGGGTGGAGCAGGGACAAGAAGTCGGCTAGGTCCTTTTGAGGCTGGTTCATTCTGTCACGAACCTGAGGGGGGCTGGACCTTATCGCACGACAAGGAGGCAAAGGTGCAAGAAAAGGGAGTTTATTTATGTGGCTTGGGGTAGTCCCAAGCCGTACACAGATGAAACACAACAAAAACAACAAGGTTAGGGATTTCTCCGGAACTTGAATCTGCTCCAAGCCGGAGCTGGACTTGACAGGAAACTGGAACGGATTACTGGAACTGGATCACGGGAACATGGAGTTGTTCCAAACCGGAACTGGACTTGGTACTGGACTGGATGGAAGGTACCGCAACACAAACAGGGAGAGGTAAACAGCTACAGACTGGCAGAAACAATAGAGGTGGTAAACGAGACACAATATACAAACAGGAAGAACCGCAAACAAACAGGACTGGTTAGCAACAACAACAGCAGGCAGTGAGCATTTAAGCCCCGAGACAGAACCAAACTGAAGTTAGCAGCAAAGGACAGGGATTCAAGGATCAAGGATACAAAGAACATGTTACAGAGTAGCAACAAGGTTAACGCAACAAAGGTAATGAACCAGCACTGGAGGACAGACAGCAGGTGGGTTAAATAGGGGAGTGTAATTGGAACCAATTAGGAAAAGCATGAGAATGAAGGCGTGGGTAATTGAACAATAGAAGTGTGCGGAATGCATGCAGCAGTGGGGAAAGGAGATAGGTTGAAACCGGAGTGGGGAAAAGGAGTGAAAACAAACAGAAGGAACACGCCCAGTCTGCAGCAACAGGGAAAACACGGACAAGGGAATCATACGTGAGTATGACATCTAACCAGAACCTAAGATCAAAAGACCCAAATGAAGAAGTTGATCCAGACAGACACTTTTATTATAATGGAATAAACAAATGTGGATATTACTTGGAAGACCAGTTCAACGAGAACATTAGCATGGATGGAAAGCTGTCAATAATCCACTTCAATAGCAGGAGTCTATACGCCAACTTTGAACAGATACAGGAGTATCTATGTACATTTGCTAAACCATTCAACATCATTGCAGTGTCGGAAACTTGGATTAACGTTGAGAAATGCATGGACTTCCACCTGGAAGGGTATAATTTTGTGTGTAAGAGCAGAATTAACAAATCTGGTGGAGGGGTTGCCCTGTTTATTGATGAGAGCATAAATTTTGAGATACTGGAAAGCATGTCAATTGTCGTTGAAAATGTAATGGAGTGTGTAACAATTGAATTTTCAATGCCGAAAGGTAAAAAAACTGTTATATGCAACGTTTACAGAGCTCCCAGTTCAAAAATAGACTTATTCAGCAATTGCCTGGGAGAAATATTAGCAAAAATGAATCAGAGAAATGTTTTCATATGTGGTGACTTTAACGTAGACATATTAAATCCTAACGATAACAAGTTGATTGAGGACTTTGTTAACACAATGTATGCGTGCGGAATGCGACCACTAATCACCCAGCCAAGCAGAATCACTAAACATAGTGCCACACTAATTGACAATATCTATACAAATATACTGGACACTGTAATAACAAGTGGTATTATGATAAATGATATCTCTGATCACCTTCCAGTCTTCGCTATCTGTGACTGGAAACACACTTTAGATCAGAAACCAGTGCCAAAAAACTTAAAAAGAATTAGAAACAAAAAGAGACTCAAAGATCTTGAACAAGATATGATGAAACAAAAGTGGAATGATGTATTGACTGAAAGGGACACAAACAAAGCGTATGAAGCCTTCTTAAACACAATAAATTCACTATATGACAAGCACTGCCCGGTAGTCAAAACTTCGAGCAAAGACAATAAAGCTAAAGAAAAAAGGCCTTGGTTTACTAAGACCACCGAGAACGCCTGCAGGAAAAAAAACAGCTTATATAAACAGTTTATAAAGGAAAGGAGTGTACAATCATATGCAAAGTACAAACGTTTCAGAAACAGAGTGAAATATTTGCTGAGGAAACATAAAAAAGATTATTATGACAAGTTACTAACAGAAAATAGAAACTACACCAGAAATCTCTGGAAAATAATAAATTCTGTCTCTGGGCGAAAGGCCAAGCGGACATTCTCGGATCATTTCAATATAAACAACAGGAGGGAAGAAGATAATAAGGTGATAGTAGATAGTTTCAACAAATACTTTGTTAGTGTTGGTCCGGAGCTAGCCAAGGCCATTCCATCCTCACTCCTGCAGTGGGATCACTTTGATAGGGGCGGTGAGATAAAAAAAGAGTCATTATTTTTAGATCCTGTCACACAAACTGAAATCAAAGCAATACTGAGAGATCGCACAGCTAAGACATCCACTGACGTAGACCAGATAGACATGACGTTGTTAAAAAGTATATCAAAAGTGATCATACCTCCGCTAACATATATACTGTATGTAACTTATCGTTCTGTAATGGCGTGTTTTCAAATTATCGTCCTGTTTCAATTTTACCACAGTGCTCAAAAATTATTGAAAAGCTCTTTAATGTCAGATTAGATAAGTTCATTGATAAGCACAAACTGCTATGTGACAGCCAATACGGGTTCAGAAAAAAACATTCAACAGCACTGGCCCTAACAGAATCCATAGAATTTATCAAGGACGCGTTAGACCGGAAATTATACACTATAGGCATCTTCATTGACCTGAAAAAAGCTTTTGACACGATAAACCACAGCATATTGATTGAACAATTGTACAGATATGGAGTTAGAGGAATCGCATTACAATGGATAAAGAGTTACCTATCAAATAGAGTTCAATTTGTTCAGATAGGGGACAGCATATCAACATGCCTGGACATCACCTGTGGGGTCACGCAGGGTTCAGTCTTAGGACCAAAATTATTTATACTATATATTAATGACATAGTCAAAGTATCTGACGTCCTAAAATTAATTTTATTCGCGGACGACACAAACATCCTCTGCTCTGGAATTGATCTTAATCAAATGGTCAAATTAGTTAACAATGAAATGTCAAAGCTTCACACGTGGTTTAATATTAATAAATTATCACTAAACCTTTCAAAGACAAAATTCATATTATTCGGGAAAAGAGGCCTGAAGGAAAACATAAACCTAAAGGTCAATGGTACCAACATTGAACGAGTGAACGAACACAAGATTCTGGGGGTTACGGTAGATTGCCTCCTGACATGGAAACCACATGTGAAGCTAGTTCAATGTAAGTTGGCCAAAAGCGTGTCTATTTTGTGGAAAATGCAGAAATTACTCAATCAACATTCACTTAAGACAATTTACTCGGCACTCATAACACCCCACCTTCATTACTGTGTCGAAGTGTGGGGTCACACTTATAAAGACACTACAGAGCCGCTGTTTAAACTCCAAAAAAGGGCACTGAGAGTTGTATATTGTGTCCCATATAGAGATCACACTAATGATTTGTTCATTAAGGCAAAGTTTCTCAAGTGGCATGATATAATTAAGTGTAATACCTTACAAATATTATTTTTAGCCTCCAAAAGTCTTTTACCAGTAAATATACAGGATTTGTTTTTAAAGAGAGATAACATACACAACTTGAGAGGAAACATGATTTATAAACAAAAATCGATAAAGTCTACACTGAGGTCATTCTGTATCTATTGTGGGGGTTAAGCTTTGGAACAGTTTACATGATGAGATTAAATCGTCTACGAATTTGAAGGTCTTCAAGAGTAGGATAAAATGTATGATGGTAGAAAACTACCAAATATCAACAATAGTGGGTTATCAAGAAATGAAAACAATGTCACGATGAGCAAAAAACATTGTAAGCGGTTTCATCATAAAAACGAAGAAACGGACACAATTATTTGGACATTATCTGAACAATATTCTGGACTGTTTGCTGTTGAAATGAAACAAATTGTTTTGACTAATGTATGACATTACATTTAAATCCGACTTATTTGGACTTTAATATTTGGTTTATTTTATTTTAGCTTATTTTTTCTTTCTCGGTCTGTTTTGTTATAAAGAAAATTCAGCTATGCTGTTGTGATACGAAAAAAATCTGTTTTAAACAAATGTATAATGTGAACATTTAAATTTGAGTTGGGAATTGGGGCGGGACGTTTGATAACCAGGCTGCTTTTTCCCGTATCCCTTTTCGGCAGGTACTGTGTTTGTTCAGGGTAATTACAGAAATTGTGATGAAGTGTGACTATATGCGTGCCGAAATAAATAAATAAATAAAAAACACGAAACGGAGGGACATGGCAAAACATGGAAAACGGACAGGATGGGAACGGGACGTTACAGAGGTACCTCCAAAGAGGTAAGAGAATTTTTTTTTAACCTTTAGAGGGCAGCACCAAGACGCTTTTCTACCAGTTTCTTATGATATACAATATTATTTCAGAATTGTTGAAATAACGGAATGGATGAATACGTTTAATTATAAGGTAGGCATACAAACACGTTTACAGCTATAAAAAAAGGGCCGGATTCAGAGATGGCTAACATAAGTCATGCGCTTAGATATGCCGTATTCTAACCTGTGCTATGCGGGTGCGTTTCTCAAAATGTGGGTGGCACAGGGCATGATATTCTAATGACCTGTTTCTTGTACCTGCCCCCTGGGTTACCAGCTTTCTACTAAAAAAGAGTGTGTGGGGATATACATTTTCAACGTGTCAGTGACATTGCCTTTAATAACCGCATTTGCCTTTGTAAAATTCTGCATCATAGTTGCTCTTGCGTGATGGGGAAGGCAGTGAACGTATTAATCCATCGCATTGATAAAATGATTATAGCTCCTATTGATGAATTGGATATACCCATCATTCAATCAAAAGAAATAATCGCTGGACAGTGGTTGCACGCAATATTATTAAGTAAAGAAATACATTGTTGGATTTACTGAAAAAAAAAAAGGATTTAAAAATGGAATCTTTTTTTAACAATCTACATAATAAAGTCATGTCGCCTACGGTGGTGTAACACAATAGCCTATATGCGACATCTTCAACTTAATTTCAACAATAATTTTGGTGAAGCGGTGCTGATACAAATCGTCTATCTGTCAAAGCGAATATGATCCAGACACTGTCTATCAATTAATCCATATAATATTGGTCTGGTATGATATATATACCAGACGGTCAATCATAACCTACTTATTTTTCTTTTTATGACAGCTCTTTGATAATTGTAAGTAGGCTATAGGCAAAGGAAAATAAGACCAATATTATTTTCAAACAACACGCACTCATTCTAAGGGCTGTTTCACACCTGCCTTGTTTGGTTCGATTGAATCGATCTCTGGTTCGTTTTCCCCCTCGTTTGGGCAGGTGTGAACACAGCAATCGTACTCGGGTGTGCACCAAATGCGGACAAAACAAGCGGACCGATACCTTGTTGAAGAGGTGGTCTCGATACACTTCCAACCGAACTCTGGTGCGGTTTGTCTGTGGTGAGAATGTGATCCGACCTCGGTCCGACCCAACAGCAGAAGCACTGCGCATTTTTGGACTAAACAAGCTCCCGTAGCCAGCTACGCTGTGCATTATGGGATGAGGAAGACGAGCATTTCCCCTTTGGCAACAACAACAACATGCAAGCATGACGAATCCAAGCAATTGTGGACAAACGCTTCTCCAGTGCATCAGGACATTATTTTCCAGCCGCAGCCGTGCCTCATTTTCAAACTGTAGCCTATCGTTTGCCTAAAGTGATAAATGCAAACAATGTACTAACCGATGACCAACGCTTAAATCAACCCGCGCAGTTGTCTCTCCATTGTGAAATCACAGCGAAATTACTTGTGATGTGTTGTCTGCTCTTCTACTTCCCGGAGTTTCTTTTGAGTTTTCCCGCATGGAAATTCTGACCAATTGGAGAGCAGTTCAGGAACTAAGCTATTGCTCCCGCCCCAGACACATCTGACCAATGAGTGAAATTAAGGCTTTTGCGGCTGCATTTTGGTTCGCTTCACCAACTCATCAACTGATTCGGACCAGAGCAAACGAATAGGTGTGAAAGGGAACCGAACCAGCTGAAAAACGAAACAATGTATCATTCTCGCATCTGGTGCGAACCAAGGAAGCGGACTATAAGGTGTGAAACGGCCCTAATATCCATTTTTGCAAAAGATGCTGGATTTTTCATAATCAACAAAGTTTCCGAACAAAGTTGTGTGGGAAAAAATGTTTAAGCGGAAACTCTGAATACGATTTGCAGACACGCCTCATTGCAGACACGCCTCATTTTCATCAAATCTGCACCCCGCGCGCATAATGCTGCGTATATACTGCAGTGACGCTTAAAACAGCGGATAAGTCAAATGTCTGAATCACAAATAACTTAAGCTACGCGGAATTTCGGGAGTAAGTCCCACTTGCGCGTGCTTATCTCAACTCTGAATCTGCCCCTTAGTGTCCACATATTTGGGTGCAAAATTATTATTATGAGTCATTAAATGAATGTTTTTTACATATATCATTGTTTTTAAATTAGTCATTAATACCAAAGAATTTCATTGCCACTTAGTCTTTTAGCAAAAATGTCAAACCAAGTAGAAAACAATGAAAACATTCATGAAACGTGAGCACGTAATTTGTTCGTATTAGCAATTGTGTCCGTATTTTGGCATTCATCAACGTGTTCGTATTCTTTCCTGTCCAATGTTTTCGGTGCCGTAGACTGCACACACGTATGCATCAAGGCTCCATCCGATGAGGCATCTGCGTATAGGCTATGAATAGAAAAACAAACCTGAGAAGGTTTTGTTACGTCCCCAGCCCTCTACCTGGTAGTATGTGGCTGGTGTCGTGCTCTTTTTGATTGCAGGACTGGCGCCAGCTGTTGGAACTCCTTTATAAGAAGTGATATTCAAGAAGGAGCTCACTCTGCGGCAACCACCAAGCTTCTGTGTTGTGTTTCTGTGTGTTTGTCTGTTTTGTTAAGATAATTTATAAATTTTTGTTAATAAATTTATGTATTTTTGTAAACTTCTGGTTTTCATTCTTTGTTGTGGCTTGCCAAGGGCTGGCCATAACAGGTGTGCAAAATTATATTGGCTGCTGTGTTCTCAATCCACCTGAACTAGGAATGCAGTCAGATGGACCACCACTCGACCTCAACCGCAATTGTGACCGCAATTAAAATGCGCCAGAAATTCAGATAGATTCTAAAATAAGTGATTACCCGATTTCAAACCACAACTCACACACACAGAACACCAACAAAATTAAGAAATGAAGCGTTGTTATGCGTTTCTTCGCCTATAATTGAATGTCAAATAAATTTTTTTTATTTTACTACTTTACAGTTTGTATGATGGGTGATCCTGCATTGATGGTAGGCTACATGTTATCTCCTGCTAGGCCTTTACTTTACCAGTTCATATGACACTGGAACTGACAATAAGCTGAGGGTAACCGGGCCTAAGCCCCCATAGAGCATGCCTAGGGCGACACCCCCCTGCTAAGGTCACTCCACTGGCTGCCAGTTGCAGCCAGGATCAGGTTCAAAGTTCTGAACCTGGCCTACACTGCAGCCAATAGGACAGGCTCCGCCTACCTGCAGGACTTAATCTAGAACTATGTTCCTGCTCGACCACTTCGCTCCTCTACAGCAGGGCAACTCCTCTGTGTCAGCGGCTCTCACTCATCCTGACTGTGGAGCTTTTCCACCCTAGCTCCTCAGTGGTGGAACGAATTCCCCATTCCCCTACGTTCTACTCCAACCTTGCCTGCGTTCTGTCGTGGTCTGAAGACACACCTCTTCAGACTCCACCTTGACTGATATACTAATCTAGGACCTCATGGTACTAGTTCCCTGTGTTTCCTTGTCTGTTTGTTATAGTTTATAATCGTATTTAGAATAGAATTGTAGTATAGCTGATTTACCCACAGCTTACTGCGAACTACATTCAATGTTCATTACTGTTACATTATGGGAAGGATGTGCTTTGCCTTATCTGATCTTATCTGTATGCACTTACAGATCCTTTCCAAAAAATTAGAATATCATGGAAAAGTTGTTTTTTTCCCATAATTCCATTCAAAAAGTGAAACTTTCATAGATTATAGATTCATTACACACAAAGTGAAATATTTCTAGCCTTTATTTGTTTCATTTTTCATAATTTTGGCTTACAGCTCCAGAAAACCCCCAAAACAGTATTTCAAGAAATTAGAATAGTGTGTAGAAAATCAGCATTTACTTCAGTTATTTCAGAGAATGAATGTTTTAGACTGAGTGTCACACTATCATCTAATTTACTCAAGTTCCTCGAGTCAAGCCACTCCACTCATTCTCTGAAATAACTGAAGTAAATGCTGATTTTCTACACACTATTCTAATTTCAGACCGTTAAAACGAAAACTGCCGTTACGCTGGGCTGTAGTAAATTGTTCAAAGCACCCAAAAAGACATGGCATATACCGTTGCTAAGGTTATTTTTTACTCTATTGGATAGAAAAGCCCACAATTAAACCAGAATGAACTGTAATGAATGAGACAGGCTTACAGGGCATGAGTCGACGTTTCAGATAGTGTAATAGCGGTATAAAGTGTTGTATATTTCTCAAACCGATTGTACCAGACAATAAATGACCACTGAATTTTGAAAGGAACATCTCGATGTGTAAAACCAATGGTAGGATTGTATATTTATTTCATATTTAGTAGCATATATAATTTATATATATATATATCAGGCCATTGTTGGGTTTATCTTGTTTCTATGACGGAATTATAATTTTATATGATGAATAAATATATTTATGAACTCAAACATAGACGCTATTGTCCACTATGTCATGCATGTGTAGGTATAGACTAGGTGTGGGTTGCTTGTTAAATAGACTTGCTGAAATAGTGACACTTAGAAACTCCGTATTCGGCAGAAATTGTCATAAATCGTCTACCAATAAAACTAAAACACAGAGTTTGTGATTTCCACTAATAGTTTGGTTGCAGTAGCAACGAATGTCTCAGTTGAGCAAACTTCTACGCAAAGGAGTTAATTGCCTTTTTGCCTGAGTGGATGGGGCAGAGAGAAAGGCTGGTCAGGTCAGCAGAGCAGGCCTCTTGATAACTAAGTACTATCGACTATGAGCAAGTTTGCCATATCACATTATACATTCTCTATCGAAGGCCGTAATCTCAAAGCTATATACCCGACAGTGGGCAGTACCGCTCATACCACTAGGGAGCTGGGGAGATAAGGTTTAAGTCAGGGGTGCACAAACCTTTTCAGCGATGAGATTATCAATCCATACTTTTTGTGACCCAAACTAATGTAATTTGTAATGGGACAATGTTACTGAAATTAGCAGGCAATTAATCACAAAAGGCATAGTGAAATTAACAGAATTGTATGCCCTATTCGGACTAGTATTACCTATATTATTACCATATGCAAAAGGTCTGTAAAAATCCTATAAAAATCACATATGCCATGTACATAACTTAAATACCCAGCTAACAAAATCATGTGCTAGGGACGTTCCCTGTATGTTATTAAGGTTGCTCTAAACGTTCCCTGGTTGATGCAATGTTGTGTTTTTCTCAGGTTCTATGAATTTTCACACAACGTTTCTGAGGTCCCTTTAACATTCCAGTAACATTCTAGGAGCATTCCTCTTAGGTTCTAGACACATTCTATGTAACATGAGGGTAACATTCTGGGAACCTTCATCTTGTGCTCCACGAAGATTTTCTGTAACATCAGGGGAACATTCTAGGAGCATTTCATGAAACATCATGGCAAGGTTCGATGTAAAATGAGGGTAACATTCTGGGAACCTTCCTCTTGCGCGCTACAAACATTGTATATAACATCAATGCAACATTCTAGGTGCATTCCATGGAATGTAGGGGGAATGTTCTGGGAACCTTCCTCTTGTGTTCTTCAAACATTGGATATGACATTCCAGGAACATGCCAGGAATATGCTATATAACATTATGGGGATGCTCATTTAAAAGGTTTACATGCCTAACACAAGGGCTCACCATCAGTATTTGGGAGAGTGTTTTTTTGCATTTTGGCTTTATTAGACAGTATTCAGTAATGACTGATAGGAAAGCAATGTTGGGGATTCAGAATCATAGCAGAGCAGATATAGGCTGAATGTAAATCCACAGCTTTCAGGTTATGGTAGACAGTGCAATGCAAAGAGGGTTTAAGGACACTCCGGGGGAGTTCTACAACAATTTCCATACAACATTTACACTTACTCAATTTAGATCCTGCCGATGCCGGGACTCGAACTTGTGATCCTTTCGTCAAGAGCTTGTGCTTCTCCCCATTACACCACAATCTTGTGATGATTGAGCCAAACTCCGAAAACAAACTACCAACCTATAACGCAGGACTTTGGTTGTACCCGACCTGTGCCAAAGAATACATGTATTTTCAATTGTATTCATAAATATTACATTACCAAATAGGACAACTAATGAGAAATGACATCTCAAACGTTTGTGACTATGTCATTTTCTGTAGCTAGTGGGTTACCTTAACACATTTTATTGGGTAGAAAATGTTCAATTCATAATGACATTTATCTGTGCAAAAGAAATATTGCAAGTATCTTATAAGTGGCTTTTTCAAGGATGTTGTAGCTGTCCCTTTCAATTATGTGCATTTTAGAGGAACTTTCAAAATTAGGTTTTTTTATCATGAGAATCTTTTGCTTTCACTTGAATTGGGTTTAATTGTGTTCAATTAACTAAAACTATATTTCTGGCCCGTTGCTAAAACCACATATCTTCAATCATATTAAAATCTTTTAATATACAATGGAAACACATTTCAACACCAGTGACCCAATTAAGTTACACCAGTGACCCTATTGAAAGAGTTGCATTCAATGCAACTTTTTTTAAATTTCTTAAACCAACATTACACTCACATACAGACGGGTGACAAATTAAAGTAAACACGGAGTAAATGAGGAATTCATAGTATGTGTTAAGGATCCGAGTAGGAACTGGACTCAAATGCACGACTCAGAGACAGAATACAATAATACTCACTAGGAGCCTTTATTACTAGGTCCAATACTCCAGAAGTATAGGGAGAAACAAGGAAAGGCACTGGATCCTGGGTTGGTGAGAACAGGGGCAGAGCAGGAGAGGGGTCCAGGCAAAGGTGCTGGATAGTGGCTGAATCCTGGGTTGGCGTAGCAGAGGGAGAGCGGGATGCGGGAGACAGGAATACGTGGCGTGGAACAAGGAGATGGCTGCAGGCTGGCGGGTAAGCAGAACAACAGACAAGGCGTTAGTTTCAGCAAAGAACAAACAAGACTATGAAGCATTAGTTAGCAAGACAAAGCAATATTATGTAATAAAAGTAATTTGTTTAGAAATGTCCCTCCATCTGTAGGTCACTGGCTATAAACTGAGGAGTGTAACTTGCATAAGGCTAAAAAGATGCTGCATGGAACGCTGCAGACATGAGTGTCTTGTTTTATACAACTAACAATTACTCAACAAAACAAAAACATCCTCCATTTTCTTAACTGTACACAAAATAATGCCTCTTAGTTGCCCTCCTCCTTCTCCCAACCCTCTCCTTATTGACCCTAGAATTTGCCCAACCCCTACAGCTTTATTGGCCCACAAAGGCTTTCCAATCGGCCATGCACTTTATATAAGATGGTGTGAGGTCTTGCTCGTGGATTTCATCCAAGAGGACCTCTGTTTGGATCACAGAAAGCAGAGTGGCTACACACTTGGGGTAAGTGAGGTGTAGGGCGTAATAGTAGGCCATAAGGTATAAGGCACCCTCGGTAACCTCGTCTTTTGGGAACGTAGTTATCGGCAGATCTCCTACAGCCAGGAGGCAGTTGGACGAACTCACGATCAGGACTGGACAGGAGAGAGGGCGCTTCTTCAAGTAGGCATTGGGGTCTTCTTTTTCCTGAAACACAACACAGTTCTATCAGGATAATGCACTTTTGTTTAATGATCATTTTGGTTGTTTGTAAACAAGCTAAGCTTAGGTTCAATCAAATATAACTTTGAAAGGTGCAGTTCTGAGGAAGTTATAGTTGAAGTTGTTGCTTTTAACTGTGCCCAATGCATTTCCTGTTCAAATACTGTACATTCAAAGCCTTCCAAAAACACTGAAAATGTAAACATTGAGAGCTATACATGTTACCAGTGACAAACCTGTAAATGTTTTGGGTGTCTTTGAAGGCTGAGAAAAATATGTGAATAGGAAATACATTGGGAGTAGTGAGAATTGTAACTTCAGCTAGTGGAACGACATCCATCACCGCCCCTGTCGAGGTGTCAACCGTCACATAATGTGTACTAAAAGTGTAAATGACTTAAAACTGGATTGCTAATTTTGACAATAGCGCTGCTCAAATGGAATCTTCTGTTGACATCTATTAAGACCCCTTTCATAGCAACATACAATAGGCCTACAGCAGAATGTTAGTACAGTAGAATGCTCACCTATATACATTTCAGATGTGATGCTTCACAACATTCACAATTTGGTCGTTTTCATACAGCTAAATATGCATATAAAAAAGCTAAACAATTTGACACCCGACTGTCTATTGTATGAGAGTGTCACTTTTTCATGGTGGTTGAAAATGTCATTAGCTGAAAGGTCTACATTGACGCTATAAATACTGCATCTTTTGTTACTTTGTTGCTTTGGACAGTCAAAATGATCCTGTAACATTTTACACAGCTCACCCCGAGGACATGCACCACAGCCTCACTTGCATCTCCTATCCTCTTCGGAGGAGCAGACGTAGAGGGGAACAGGGAAGGCAGCACATGTAGGATCCTGACAGCCTGTTCAACTGTTGAGGAAAAGATTAATTACTTTTACACTTACACAAAATTCAAAAGGTCAAATCTGATCAACGGTCTACAACTGATTTTAAAAAAACGCTGATCACTAACATCACTGCTTACCTTTGTCCATTCCCATTGGGGGTTTCAGCAGCTTTTTCCATACGCCAAGAAACTGCACCTTCTGGCAGAAGCCTTGCCATCTTTCCTTCACTTCATCAATGTAGTGGCTGTTATCCTTGTCCAAAATGCGTTGAAGCTCCCCCATCACCTATGAAATATCCAATATAACAATACAGATATACAGATATTTGAATGCATCACTTAGGAGGAGGAAATTGGTATATAAAACATTGTTCTGCACGGTACCATGTTTTGAATTATGGCCGGTCAGTGACTTACATGTTGAATGTCCTTGAGACAAGGATATGCCTCGAGAATCTTCACGTGTCTGTCCTCCTCGCGAATGCAATCGGAATCAATGAATGCTCTTCTGGCTGTAAATTCCAAATCGAGGAGCTGAGACACAGATTTGTGGTTTGGATTTTTCTTTTTACACAAAGCCTGTAGTGTCATATAGTGCTTGGCCATGGTTGCTGGACTGTCGGTGTCTGCAGGCTTGTTAAGCTGTAAGACACAAAAATACATAATTGAATACATGACAATACTTGATATGAATAAGTGATTACTGGAAGTAGAAAAGGTTGCCGCACACTATAGTTTGAATGCTTCAGGCCTCTATTTTGACCCAAGCCAAAACAGAATGCATGCCCCATGCATATGCCAATATTGACTGACACTTGGTACATCTTATTGAGTGCAAGGAAACTAAAATGTTAAAAGTTGGAACTCACCTCTTTCATTGTAAGAGAGAAAGGTAACACAAGCGCTGCTGGTGTCCCCCAAACCACTCTTGGAAGGGAATACTATACAAGGAGAGAGTAAGAGTTATGAAAAAAATCCAGGTATAGGCAATCAAGGTAGGTTTGAAAAATGTTAATTAATTCATTGGGCTAGAGTAATTAAAAATACACTAACATGTGTCGGCTTGAGCCTTCTTCAGGGTGTGGTGACACAAAGAAACAGAGTTATAGTTGCAGTCTAACCTCTTTCATTCCTGCTCGAGTTTGGGGTGCTTCTCCCTTCTGAGGTGCAATCTAGAATGATTGTCAAGTCACTTGAATCCAATTCATCTGAGTCACTTGGCTGACCAAGACGGCGCTTCTTTGCATGTTTCCCACCTGGAATGGTCTTCTGGGGGGATCTCACGTTTTGCAATCTTTTGTATAGCTGTGCGTACACAGTCACCTGTGACAAAACAAATGTAAATAAATCCTTCAAATCTCTACTAAAAATGCCAAACATGAAACACACTGGTCATCATCAACTGGATGCATTTCAACACTTACCCATGTATTCTTGTTGTTCGGGTCTCGGTCCTGCAGCATGGGGTAGTACAGTACTATTCTCTTTGCCATAGCTGTTATTTCTGGTTTTGACAGGTATCTGTCTGATTCTTCATTCCCCTTTGCCCTCAGGGTTGCGATCATACTGGTCATGGTGTTTCGGATGAGCCGGCATCTGAGGTCCTTTGACATTTGGCAGTTGCTCTCTTCACCTTTCTTCGCCAACTCAAAGTATTGTTTTCTGACTTGCTCAAGTTCGGTTTCGGTGTGCAGTACATATTCTTGGAAGGATAACTTCACAACCTTTCCAGGGTTTGTGTACTCAGCAGGACATCCTTTCACAGGAGTAGATGTCAGTGGCAGGGGTGACTCATTCACAGCAGTGGAACTGCCCATTGGTTTTGAGTCGTCTCGGGCAGATTCCTGTAAAATAGAAAGTAATGAACTACTGGTAAAAGCAACATTTCATTTTTAGTCAAGTCAAGTCAAGTTTATTTGTATAGCACATTTCATACGCAAGGCAACTCAAAGTGCTTTACATAAGACATAGAAAGACATTATATAAAAAGTAAATTAGAATTGAACAATGTTAATACGAAGTTAAAACAGTTATAATAATACGCAATACTGATTGGGCCCACAAAACAAATACCCCAACAAACACTCCTACCACAAACAGCCTGCTACCTGCCATCTGCTACGCACCGTACAGCCTCTCTCTCTCTGGGTGATATTATACCTGCCAGCTCCGCTGCAGGTGCCTGCCAGCTACGCTGCAGGACTTTTGTAAAAATATTAGCCCATGGGTGGGAGCAGCATACAGCCTCCACAGTTTGAATCACTCCACAGAGTGACGGACCCGTCGGTCACTAATCAAACTTTTAAGTTGAGCGCACTACGGACTCAAGTTGAGCGCACTACGGCCTCTTTTTACGTATTAGCCCATGGGTGGGAGCAGCATACAGCCTCCACAGTTTGAATCACTCCACAGAGTGACGGACCCGTCGGTCACTAATCAAACTTTTAATCAAATTTTTAAGTTGAGCGGACTCTTTATAGATGACTTTTCAAGTGCTCAACAGATAACAGGCAACAACTGAACATCAGATAACAGTATTTATCTAAGTATATGCGGTGCAGAAAAAGAAAGAATAAAAAATAATAATAAAAAGAGATAAAAAATAAATAAAAGATAAAACAGCTTTAAAGGATAAATAAGCTTAAAAATAAATAAATTAGAAAAGATTAAAAGAAAAGATAGAAGTGCCTCTGTCTTTTTAATTGACAGACAGGAGCTAATGGAACACTCTAAGATAAATAAAACAAGAAACAATAGAGTTAAAAATACCGGCTGGGCTTAATAAAAGTACAATAAAATGCAGTACAATGCAGCAAACGTTCAGTCAAAGACCCGTGAGAAGAGCAAAGTTTTCAGACCAGATTTAAAAGACATAATACAAGAGGCATGTCTAAGGTCGTAGGATAGTAGGTTCCAGCTATGGGTAGCGTAAAAACTAAAGGCTGCCTCCCCATTTTTTGTTTTAACCTTAGGCACAATGAGCTGATCCGATCCCAAAGATCTAAGAGATCTGTTTGGTTTATATGGCCTGAGCATTTCCAAGATGTATTTTGGTCCTAAGCCGTTGAGTGATTTATAAACTATTAGCATCACTTTGAAATCTATTCTATAGCGGACTGGAAGCCAGTGTAATGATCTAAGGATTGGAGTGATGTGTGCACTTCTTTTAGTCCTTGTAAGAAGCCTGGCAGCAGTGTTTTGAATAAGTTGGAGCCGTTTAATGGACTTTTTTGAGAGACCAGTGAAGAGAGCATTACAGTAATCAACCCTACTTGAAATGAAGGCATGAATGAGGGTTTCTAGGTCTTATTTAGACATAAACCCTTTGACTCTTGCTATATTCTTAAGATGATAAAAGGCGGATTTGGTTATTGACTTGACATGGTTATCAAAGTTCAGATCAGAGTCAATGAGTACACCTAGGTTTCTGGCCTGCATGGTTGTTCGTAAACCAAGAGTGTCAAGGTGGAGAGCTATTTTTTGTCTCGGTTCTTTGCTCCCGAAAACAATAATTTCGGTTTTGTCTTTGTTTAGCTGGAGAAAGTTTTGACACATCCAGCTGTTAACTTGCTTTAAGCATTGGTATAGAGAGTGTCATGGTTTTGGCCCTGTTTACCTGTGCGGTCGTTTTCCTCGGTGGCCACGCGGGGGCGTTGCCCTTTTGGTAGATGCTTGCTCCGCCCTGCTGGGTTTGCGTACCTTCTGTTAGCATTTACACCTGGGCGTGGTCACAGCTATTTAAGCCTTCCGTGTCATTCTATCGGGGCTTCTATATTGATTGTTTGTACTGTGGTGTATTGTGCTGTATTGTGTGTGGTATTATTTCAGCCCTTTGTATGTAAGTCAGTATTATTTTCGGTCTAGGTTTTTAAGGAGACCGTTTTGCTCCGTTGTGGTTAGTTGGAGTTATGCGGGACTCGCCTATGTGGAAGTAGCTATTTGGACTCGTCCCCCCTGGCGTATCTGCCTATGTGGACGTAGTTATTCGGACTCTTCCCCCCTGGCTCTTTTCAGTCCTCGCTTCCTGGTTTCTCCTTTTTAGTCCGTTTGCCTAGTGTTTGCCTTTCTATGTCTCTTTCTCCTCTCTCTGTTTTCTTCCGTGAAGGCGGGAGGAGTATTGTTTGTTTGTATGCATCTACGTGGTAGGTTTTTACAAAGAGACAGGGCATTATTATCTTACTGATTTTAGGGCTTTATTTATTGGTGTTAGTTATTCGTACCATTTGGGCTACTCGCCTATTTTATCGCCTCATTGCTGAGGCAGGGCTTATTTCCTGCTGGCTGTTTAGTTACCCATCTCGTGTGCCAGTTAGTAGTTTCGGTACGGTTGTTTCCCTGTTTTTGTCTCCTCGGGGACTACGTTCCCCTTTGTTGTGAGTCAGGGTTATTTATATTATATTGAGGCAGTGCTTGCTATTAAGTTTGCGTGGTCTTTTGTTGCAGCTGTCCTGTTCGCCTTTCTACCTGCGAGACGATTTTGTTGGGAACTTTTGTTCTGTTTCGTTCTCCGGGTGTTTGCCTCCTTATGTGGAGCTTGGGCGATGTTGTGGACGTGTTTGTGTGTGACTGCGTGTCTTCTTAATATAGCCTCGGAACGTTAGCTCTCTGTTCCATTTCGCCTCGTTCATATTTCGTTACTGAGAGGCTTGGGCTTTTGTGTTCTCAAGTAAGCTTGCGTTAGTCTTTGTGGAGAGTGGAGTTATGGGACGACGGTGTTCCGTCGGCTCGCCTGTAAAATGTTTCTTCCTCCTGGAAGATCGGGTGTTTACCCTCTTTATTTTCTCATTTGACTGCTAGCCTATGATACTAGTCCTGGAACGTTGGATCTGTTCCTTTCGCCTCCTCAGCTTCTTATTATTTTGCAGTGTTTGTGGACATGTTTGTGTTTGACTGCGTGGTTCTTAATATAGCCTCGGAACGTTGGCTCTCTGTTCCATTTTGTCTCGTTACATGTCTCTTTACTGAGAGGCTAGGGCGTGTGTTCTCGAGTAAGCTTGCGTTAGTCATTATGGATAGTGAAGTTATGGGACGACGGTGCTCCGTTCGGCTCGCCTGTAAAATGTTTCTTCCCCCTGGGAGATCGGGTGTTTACCCTCTTTATTTTCCTCATTTGACTGCTAGCCTATGTTACTAGCCCTGGAACATTGGATCTGTTCCTTTCGCCTCCTCAGCTTCTATCGATTATTTTGCAGTGTTTTCTGACTGTGTTTTATGTTTGTCTACGCTACTCGCCCGTTCTTATGTGTCTCGTTTCCGAGACAGGGCGCGTATTATTTCTGACTGTTCAGTATCCTGTCCTTGCGCTCTGTTGGCGTGTGACAGTGATCCAGTTAGTAGCGTCTGTAGTTGTGTTCGTTGTTCGTTTGTCTTGTCCCCTCCCTTATCTGCGGGCTATCCCGCCTTAGTGGCCTAAGGGCTTTAGGATTCCCCTTGCTGCGTTTGGCTCCTCCCACCTCACACGTCACGCCCCATTACAGAGAGTCAATAGGGTTGTAGTCGTCAGGAGTAAATGACAGGTAAATTTGTGTGTCATCCGCATAGCTGTGGTATTAAACAAGACCAGGAGACCTGCTCAATCCTGACAGACTCAGGTGTTTCTGATTACATGATTGTAGCCAAAAAATAACGCAAAAAATAACGTAGTGTGTTAACACAAACTGCAATGCAGCACTGACAGCTCTGCACAAGTATAACTATGCACACTAGGGTGTGAATTGCTGGGGAGGTTCCCCTCCTGATTTTGATCCCCCTCTGTAACAGACTTACTGTACATTCATTCTAGGACTGCATTAAATACATCAATTTCAATACGTGCTTATAGGTATCCATGTCATTGAGAAACTGACTGAGACACCATGACAGGTACGCCAGACCGCTTTTCTCCGTAAGAAGTTTTCAGGGCCTGGGAAAAGATCCCGCAAGTCTTCACGAGACAGGGTGCCCATCATTCCCTCGCTGATGTTTGCAGCTGTGAACACATGGTGGCGAGATTAATTAGTGGCCAGCCACCAAACTGCACCAAAGTTCCCGCTTCATTCAAAATAGCTAACTACAGTAGTACTAACTCTAACCAATGCAGTGCATTAACTAAGTTTTACAAATTATATTTGCATACATACCCCTTAAAATTGACACGGCAACGTCGTCCAAATCATCCATGCTGTTAGCTGACCAAGTCTAGCTAACTTAGCTAGCTAGCTAGTTAACGTGACTAGCTCAGCTCACGTTAGCTAACGTAGTGCTGTCTTTGTTCGCCTGCAAAAGTGCACACAATAAATATACATTGAAACATGGACCAAATCGTATGCGATGTCAACTAGGCTACAGGAAAAAATGAAATATTGGATGTACTTACTTGCAATGAAACGCGACTTCAAAAGTCTTCTGTCAAGGTAGCTAGCCTATGTGAAGTCTCTGAGCCCAAGAGGAGAAGGCAAGAAACGCGCATTTTCTTCGGCTACAGACGTTAGTGACGTAGGCACTTATGGGTATAGCTACCATTTCTAAAAGGAGGGTTATGGCATTATTTAATTCATAAATCAATTAAAAACTACTAGTTTCATAATTTATGAGGGATTTATAATACATTTATGTCTGGACCACTTGTTCTTTGTTCACTACATGATTGTGCATTGCAGCTCAATTATTCTGTAATATACAAGATACCCCCACCACATTTAAAAGTTATGAACTCCTTTCCAGTAGCTAGCTGGGTGTAGGGTGTTGCTTGTGGCAGTCGTTTGATTCAAATTTTAAGCTGGTAGGAACTTTGCTCTTCCAAAATGATTTGGTGTTGTTTTATATGCTACATTTTTGTGGCATTGACTCTTAAACAGCTAATGAGTCACGTTAATGTTATGCACAGTCGCAGCCCTGATTTTCGCATGGTGTGTGGCATTGATGGCTGTCCAAACGAGTACAGGGTGTATAACTCGTATTAGTATCACATAAAGCGAACACACGCGCATCATCTTCTCCAAGTCGGAAGGGTCGAGGAGGAAGCAACCACGAACAACCAAACTAATGTGAATAGCCCTGCGGATGAAATGGTCGGTGCAACGCAGGAACATTCTGCAGAGACTGAAGAGGGTTCAAGCATCGTCACTCGAACGGTAGGCCTACGTTATTTTTTGGCTACAATCATGTAATCAGAAACACCTGAGTCTGGCAGGATTGAGCAGGTCTCCCGGTCTTGTTTAATAGAGATGTTTGATGTTAATGTTTCAGAATGGATTTCAAGAAGGTGGAGAGGGTCGTAATGTTGACCTTTTCAAACATGCAGCATTTCTTCTTCAAGCCAGAGAAACCCATCGACTGACACAGGTAATTTATGCCATGGTATTTCAATGCTTAAAAGCAATACGCTTAAATGTAAAGAATGACTTAAAGTATGGTGTAGCAGTTGGAATTGGGCCTGTATCAAAAGCTATGTGGTTTTTGTGTATCATAGTGTTTTTTTCTGTATTGTGAGTTGCTGATAGGCTATCACACATGTGATTTGAGATTAGTTGTTGATTTCTGTATGAGGTTCATAATGTACTGTTTTTTGTTTGTTTGTTTCTCCCCAGAGAGCTGTTAACCAGATGGTGAATGGAGTCCAGCAATATCAGGCGTCATTATTGGAGCACCTAAAACATAAAATGAGTAACATGATTGAGAGACATTCTGGGGACCTGGGTCAACTGAAGAGTGATGCAATGGGGGTATTTGATCAGTTTATTGACCCTTTCAGTCAAATTGCTACAACCCATCTGCAGGATAGGACAATCAAAGAACTATTCCAACCAGTTGAACCAGAGATTATTATCTCAAAACATACAGTATGTTATGTGAATAGAGGACACTCCAGAGTCCTTACTATTAAGGACCATTGCTTTCATTATATACCATTGGCGAAAAGTTTGGAGCAGCTGCTATCGCATCCAAGAATTCTTGCAATGATTGAAGAGGGGCCACAGCCATGCAAGGATGGATTCTTTCGTGATTTAATTGATGGAGAGATTTTTAAGTCACACCAACTGTTTTTGAATGTTCCCACAGCATTGCAGTTAATTTTATATACAGATGAAATAGAATTATGCAATCCTCTTGGATCTCGGGCAACAAAAAACAAATTGTTATTGATTTATTACTCCTTAGGTAACATCAACCCTAAATACAGATCAAGACTTGCTGCCATTCGTCTCCTTGCCATGGTAAAATCAAAAGACCTTTCCCATTGTGGTATTGATAAGATATTTGAGAGAATTAACCGTGACTTAATTGAGCTGTATGATGGTGTTAAAGTTGTCACTGCAAATGGTGAGAAGACAATTTATGGGGCACTGATGTGTGTATGTGGAGACACTCTAGCTCAACATGAAGTGGCTGGATTTAAGGAAGGAGTAGGGTTTGCTTACAGTAAATGCAGGCCCTGCGAATGCAACTTCGAAGACATGCAGGAACAATTTAATGAAGATTTGTTTGTTAAAAGGACCATGGCAGGTCATATGAGGCAATGTAGTGATATTGAAAGGGCAAGCACTGACTTTCTGAAAGAAAATCTAAGGAGAAGCAAATTAACAGAATTTCCTCACTTTGATATAATCAATCAAACCCCACAAGACATCATGCACATTATTCTCGAAGGTGTTGCCCCATATGAAATCAAATGTGTTTTAAAGCATCTTGTGCTTTCAGGGCATATGGACTTAGACACATTCAACAGTGCAATTATTAGTTTCCCTTATTCTCCAGTGGATGCGAGGGATAAGCCTTGCCCCATATCTGTAAATACACTGTCATCAAATGACAATAAATTGAAACAGTCCTCTGGGCAGATGCTGGTTTTGTTAAAGATCCTGCCATTTCTCATTGACACAGTTGGAGAAAATGATTACACAAAAATGCTTCTTAAGTTGTTAGAGATAGTGAAAATCCTGTTTTCACCTATTGTAGCTCTCTCAACTCTTTCTAGGCTCTATTAAGTTTTTAATAGAGCAACATTTGAAAGATTTCAAACAACTGTTTCCAGATACAAATATCATACCTAAACAGCATTACCTTCTGCATCTTCCTTCTCAGATTAAGGCACTTGGTCCTGCAGTGAGGCATATGTGTATGCGCTTTGAGTCCAAGCATTGTTTTTTCAAGCAGTGGGCTTTGAAAAGTAGTTTTAAAAATATTTGTAAATCTCTTGTGAAGCACAACCAGCTATATGAATGCAGTCAGAATGTGCATGAGAAACATCCTATTGTTTCAAGTGAAGTTGAAATGGGCCCAGTCTCTGAGGTGAAATGTTAACTATGTAGAAGGAAAGATGAAAGACTTCTTTGGAATAGAGCAAGTTGAATATGTAGTTTCTGTACCATGGATTATGCAATATGGAAATAAGTATACATGTGGAAAATCTTTGGTTATTTCTAATGTCATCAATAGTACTCCAGAGTTTGGACTTGTGAAAAACATCTACTGTATATTGTAAATGCTTCACTGTATTGTTTTGAATGCCAACCTCTCTCTACAATTGAATGGAATGATCATTATTTAGCTTATGAGGTAGAGGTTCCCGACCTAGCTCAAGCCAATATTTTTGTGAATGCTGAAAATCTTATTGATTATACATCATACTACTATTTGACCTTCAATAATAGCAAGTACATCCCAGTGAAGTATGATCTCACAGACATCATTGCACATCACTCTACTTGAGTCTGTATATAAATCATTGAGTCTGTATGTAATGCACTCTTTTTTTATGTACAGTATGAGTTGGACAATATTGTTTTCCAATAAAGTACATGTATTTTCTTAAATCAAGTAAGTCTATTTCTTGAAACAAGATGATCTATCTTTTACAAGCAACACAGCAGCTTAAATACCTTATGACATGTCGAAAAAGCTTGTTTCATCTGAGATATGACTCAGAACAAGATGTTTTCAAGACTTTTTCACTTAACGAGATATTTAAGATTTTCTAAAAACAAGTCTCTATATCTCACTGAAATGTTACCTGTTAGGGAATTATGTCTTCTATTAAGTGTAGTGAGATATTTTGACTAGAAATTAGACAAATATACTAGGTAAGATTTTGATGTTTTGCGGTGTATGTATGTATGGAGTCCAATGTGGGGAGTTTACAGCCTGTGATCTTTGCTGCTCTGGAGATGATTATGTCCATGTCCTTTATTGTGTGCTGTGGTGTATTTGGTGATTGATAGGATGTTAGTTCGGATGCTTTGAATGATGGCTTTGTAGAATTGAACGAGAAGACCTTTCTTAACTCTAAGTTTTTCAGTTGGCGGAGGAAGTGGAGACTTCTTTATTAGGTGGTTGGAGTTTAGGTTGCTACTGATGTGTGTTCCAAAGAACTTGGAGTCGGTTATGGGGATTGGTTCATTGTCAATGAGAATAAATGTATTTGTTGACTTTTTTGTTTTGAAATTAATGATGATCTTGTTTGTCTTTTTTGCATTCAAGACCAGGTAATTTTCCTTGCGCCATGGGACTGTCCTCTCCACCTCTTGCTGTTAGGCTGCCTCATTGTCCCTTGATATCAGTCCTACAATGGTGGTGTCATCTGCATATGTCAGAATCCTGATGGAGTTGGATGTGGATCTGAAGTCATTGGTGAAGATGAAACCCTTATTTCCGGGGTTTTGTTGAGGGGATTCAGGAGCACACTCAGGAAGTAAATCGGAAATAAAAAACTAGGGCTGTGAACGAATATGATCCCTGTTCCCTGCCCCGGACCCCGGTCCACTTTTAATTTTATTGAGAATATCAATCAGTTTACATATGACAATGGTCACAAAGTGTTTATCATGAATGAAGATAGAATTAACAAAAATAAAAAGAGAGTCGTTTGTAATATGTCCCGCTCTTGTCAGTGCCCCCATTTGTGAGAAAAAGTCGCCCACTCAAAAATGTTTTGACGAAGTTGACTCAAATATGCGCCCTTGCGACTCAAATATGCAACTTGTAGTACAAGAGCGGCACATATTCTGGACTACTTCCTATTAATCAAAGAATACCCTTAGCAGATCGCTGGCTGTGTGCTCTGCTGATACTGATACTAAGGATGGCGATATGATCCAGTAGCTCTTAAAGATCAGGTTTAGAGGCCACTGTTTGAGAGGGTTTTTTTTTCTGGCAGCAAAATATTCTTGTCAAAAAACATACATGTAACTTTTTTTTCTGTTAGCAGCAATAAGCATCTGTACTTAAGTTAAGAATATGTATGAGATAAAAAAGGCTTTATTGAAACACCAACAGTAGCCTAAGCCTGTAGCCTATTTTTTTAGGCTACTTTGCACCATGCAGGCAATATACCCGCTGGGGATGCTAAATATGTGTCCGTCATTTGGGAAAGACATGGAAGTGTGACAGAACTGTACTTCCAGAAGCGAAGGATTCTATAATTTTACTTTGTTTTAGGCTATAAATTAAACTAAACCAAGTCTAAGTCTATGAAATAGAACTGTCCACAATAACGAGAATCACCGTGTTGCCCTGGGACACAGGCAAACCGGTGATAAAATCTAACGCGACATGGCTCCAAGGACAACTAGGAATAGGTAAAGGACGTAAAAAACCAGAGGGTGGGAGTTGTGAACCCTTGTTGCAGGCACATACCAAACATGCCGAGACAAACTCCCGCACATCTTTCTCCATTCTGGGCCACCAAAAGCGCAGAGACAGAAAGTCTCTAGTCCGATGTACGCCAGGATGGGCATCCAGCTGGGAGGAATGACCCCATAGGAGAACCCGGGACCTAAGCCGCAGAGGAACAAAGAAGCAATGGGGAGGACCCCCACAGGACTTGGTTTACTTGTGTGTTGTAGTGTTTAATGAATGATATCACAAACGAGCATGGACAGGCAAGTTGTTGACTCTAATGTACACTCTAAAGTCCACACACATGCGCATAGCAGAAATTCGTGCAACATTATTTTTGGGTAAAAACTGTTTGCCTAGGATAGACACTTTTGCCATGTTGTTTGCCCAAGCTTCTTGTGGCAATAAATTGGCTAAATGTTTTGACATTTTAAGTGATACACTTCATGTGGTGAAACTGAATCACATATGAAAATTATGACATAAAATGTGCATGTTTATATTGTAGATTTTAGCCAGCCTAAAAAAGGGCCAAATGAGAGCTTGGATGGTATTCCATATTTCACCAACATTTTAACGTTTATATCTGCGTTTGTGCTCAGTGGGTAATAATTGTTCGGGGTTTTTTTTACATGCAAGTTAATAGTATGTTTTTGGGCTTTCTGCTTTATGTGACATATATTGAATGACAGGAACATCTGATGGGAAACCAACATCCATAAGAACAGACTTGAGTCTTATGACAGGCCTACAACATGTACCAGTTGAGCTATAGACTAGGCCACCACCAGCTTCCCGTGATCTAACATTCTAATAATTTAGATTAGAAATCATCAATTCAAACGAGGTGAGTTTCCCCCTCATCATTGTAAAGCGCTTTGAGTATCTAGAAAGGCGCTATATAAATGCCATGCATTATTATTATTATTATCATTAAACCTGTCCTAAATTAGGCCAGTGACACAGACCATCACCGAATATCATCCCTGTTCCCTGCCCCCTGTCCACTCAGACCCATTTGCTATATGCCCCCTCCCCTCACTTTGCAAACAGTGTGCAAAAGAAATCCTGCAAAACTCTTTCCAAACTAGTGAGGAAGTAGTTTGTAATATGTAACGCTTTTATACTACAAGTTGTAGGCTGTGACCGAATATTGAGGGCGCATATTTGAGTGAACTTCGTCAAAACGTTTTCATATTACAAACGTCTCTCTTTTTATTTTTGTTAATTCTATCTTCATTCATGATCAACACTTTGTGACCATTGTCATATGTAAACCGATTTATATTCTCAATAAAAAATTAGTTTAGTCCTTACTAGTTTGGAAAGAGTGTTGCAGGATTTCTTTTGCAAACTGCTTGTAAATTGAAGGGACAGGGCACATAGTAGACATGTGGTCTGAGTGGACTAGGAACAGGGATCATATTCGGTGAAGGCCCTAGTTTTTTTATTTCCAATTTACTTCTGTCAGGGGGGGTCGGGTAGGAGGACCAGACACGACCGGAAAAAGATTCAAGAAATTATCCACGAAAAGTGAATAACCACTAAATAAGAAAAATAAAGAAAAGCGGGATGAAAAAACTCCGGTAGAAAACAAACTAAATGAAACGTCCCTTATTAAAACAGGATGATACTCGTAAACTCAAGTAGAGAGATAAACTGAGAGGGATAGTAAGAGATAGATTTGGAGACACGGATGGACAACAGGGTACACTGCCTATATTTTGCACCATAGACCTTTAGTAGTTATATCATCCTCAGATTTTGCAAAACATGTGGACATGGAATTTATGATCCAGGAAATGTACAGATCCTTTCCAAAAAATTTGAATATCATGGAAAAGTTTTTTTTTTTCCATAATTCCATTCAAAAAGTGAAACTTTCATAGATTATAGATTCATTACACACAAAGTGAAATATTTCTAGCCTTTATTTGTTTCATTTTTCATAATTTTGGCTTACAGCTCCAGAAACCCCCCAAAACAGTATTTCAAGAAATTAGAATAGTGTGTCGAAAATCAGCATTTACTTCAGTTATTTCAGAGAATGAGTGGAGTGGCTTGACTCGAGGAATCCGACAGTTGTAGCCCATGTCCCGGATACGTCTGTACGTGGTGGTTTTTGAAGCACTGACTCCAGCCTCAGTCCACTCCCTCTGCATCTCCGCCAAATTTTGGAATCGTCTTTGCTTGACAATCCGCTGAAGCCTACGGTCATCTCTTTTGCTTGTGCACCTTCTCCTGCCACATTTTTCCCTTCCACTAAACTTTCTATTGATATGCTTGGACACTGCACTCTGTGAACAGCCAGCCTCCTTAGCGATGACCTTTTGTGGCTTACCCATCTTCTGGAGGGTGTCAATGATGGTCTTCTGGCCAATTGTCAAGTCTGCAGTCTTCCCCATACTGAACCAAACTGAGATAAACTTTGCAGGTGTTTTGAGTGAATTAGATGATAGTGTGACACTCAGTCTAAAACATTAATTCTCTGAAATAACTGAAGTAAACACTATTCTAATTTCTTGAAATACTGTTTTGGGGGTTTTCTGGAGCTGTAAGCCAAAATTATGAAAAATGAAACAAATAAAGGCTAGAAATATTTCACTTTGTGTGTAATGAATCTATAATTATGAAAGTTTCACTTTTTGAATGGAATTATGGAAAGAAAACAACTTTTCCATGATATTCAAATTTTTTGAAAATACTTAAATACTTATTTCACTCAATCAAATGCAAATCAATTTATATCTTTTATATAATGTGATTTTCTGGATTTTTTTGTTGATATTCTGTCTCTCACAGAATAAACCTGTTAAAATAAACCTACCATTAAAATTATAGACCGTTCATTTCTTTGTCAGTGGGCAAACTTACAAAATCGGCAGGGGATCAAATAATTATTTCCTCCACTGTATGTTTTATTGGCTACGACTATGAATATGTGAATAATAGAAACAATAATTGATATAACATTCTATGACTTAATCTTAATCAGAGGAAATGATAATTATGTGGCGGCTAAATATAGAAGCTAACAGTCCTACCATTAACAAAGGTTAGTTTGTGTTATGGGTTAATGACACGCTAAACTATATTTTGTGGTTAGCTCGTTTTATCAGTCTCATACATATAAGGTTTTAACGGTGTAAAACTATAAGGTCAGGGAAATTGTTTATTCCCGACCGAAATGCGCGTAGCAAAACAAAATACAAACAACAGTAGGAACCAGCAGTAAAATAACCTCAACTGGGTAGTACAGGTTTTATGCTAGCCTATCAATTGTTGTCAGTGCTAAATAAAATGCGTTTCAATACTTAATGGTAACAAAGGGAGGCCAGTCCCGATTCCGTAAGTGATGTCAGCTCGTCAGCTGATCCAAGGTCCCGACAGGTGCGTGGACTCCTGGAGACTTCTTCTCCGAAGTCGGGTTGCGACAGGTTTCCAGTCAGGTCGACGTGGACGTGCACAGAGCTCCACTTGGGTCCGGCTGCAAGGGAGACAGTAGAGGAACAGTTTGAAGAAACATGTCCTCAAAACAGCTGTTGATAATAAACCAGCTTGGTTTATTCTGTGGACGGTGGCAGGCTAACTCTGTCTTGGTGATCAGGCGAGATGCGAGTTGGGAAACACAGAAGTCCGTCAGGGTTTCAGTGGTGCGGCTGGTAGGCGTAAGACGGCGTCTTTACCATCAGAGCCGTCCAGGTTCAGTGGTGCATCTGGTAAGGGTAAGTCTGCGTCTTTCCTGTCAGAGCCGTCCGGGCTGCGCCTTTCCCATCAGAGCCAAGTTGGGAAAGTTTCATGGGTTTTTATGGTCAAAATTCCTTTGATCCCAATTGGTAGATGGCTTTAGGGCACCCATACAATAGATTGGCTCATTTCCTTGGAACCAACAATAAACACAGATGGATCAGCCATTTTGTGCGTGTGTTAAATTGGGTGTTCGTGCGTGTGTTAAATTGGGGTCCCCCCTCTCCTGCCCAACCCGGTGCCTGATCGATCAAGCAGCCTGTGTTCATCTCAGAGTCACATGAAGAATTTGGACAGACCCTCCATTGTGCCTCAGTTGATCAGGAGTGTTAATTGTGAATGACTCCGCAGGAGACCCAGTATCATGCTCAGAAAGCCAGAGTCCCAAAATGTCCCTGTGTAACCATTACATTCCATTACATGTTGAACGATGTGTGAAGCATTCTGAGCAAAAACAGACGTTACAATAATGTTTCGATGTGTATGCTTTGTAAAAGGCACAAACATATTGACTGCCTAAGAACCCTTTCAATGACTTGATGCCATAATAGTGGTAGAGGTACAGCGTTTTTGAGTGTGGTGTGTTGCTTGTTTTGGTGAAGACGCCGTTATTTGAGCTGTGTTCTGGATGTTTAACAACCTCTCAAACATTTGAATGTCTGAAAAACAAACCTTATCCTGAACACCCAAGCCTAAGGAACATTGTAAATGTTCAGCCTCTCTTTCAGCTTCACATGTTATGAATGTCGGGTTTAAAAGATGTGCCAAAGAAATGGCAAAGCAGAGGTTGTTGCCGTGGTTGTGGCTAACAATTAAAGTTTTAGCTTTTTGCGAATGATTTCGCCGTTGAGACATGTGGCTAATTTTCATCGGCCTCCTGTACTGCCATTATGGTTCTGAATAATGTGAGCCAAAAGCATCAGAGATTCATCAGACAGAATATGAAAATGGCTTTGAACCAACTTTTCAATCATACTCAAAAAACCTATTTCATCACCGGTTAGCTGTACAGTTACACCCTGAGACAGAGAATCACCCCTTAATTCTAACAGTATGGCATCGCCGGGGTTTGACAGCTCACAAACTTTAACCAGTAGATGTTCTAACGTGTTTAAGATGTATGCATAAAATTCTGCGTAGTTGTCATCACCGTAGAAAGATGTAAAGTTAAACCAGAGCCGAATTTCTGTACTGTTGAATGATGGCCTGCGTATCACCTGGATGTTTGTGCAATTAATCACCCCACCATTTTGGTTGACTTCTGGAAGTCTATGCAGGTTATTTTCTACAGTATTTTGGGGCCTCTCTAGTTCTGTAAGTCCATGCGTGTTATTTTCTGCGGTGTTTGGGGTCATATCTGTTTCAACACAACAAGCGAGTTCACGGTTTACAGCATCCATCACTCTTAATAAACCTGTGACGGGGATGGGTCGGAGGACCAGACGCAACCGTGAGGGGATCAATAAGTTACCCACGAAACGTGGAATAACCACTAGTAAATAGGGAGGAAGAGTATTCCGCGAACGGAACGGAGAAAATAAACAAATGGGAGAAAAAAACTCCCAGCAAGAAAAGAGCAAAATAAAAGGAAAGACGGATCTAATCCTAAACTCTGTAAACTAAGAAGGTTCCTGCGTTTCTTTCAAACACAAAAGAAATGCAGTCCTCCGTCTAACCGTTTACTTGGCTTAACGTGGCAAAGTATGACACAAAACCCAGGAGTAAAGACAGGGCAGGGCTTAAATAGCCGGCCCGCACCTGCAACTCATAATCCTGATGACCCAGGAAAGTGAAAGAAAAAGACAGGAGTACCCTCTAGCGGCCCCGAGCGGCAACATCCACAGAAAGGCAAAGCAGGCAGTAAAACCATGACAGCCCCCCCCCCCCCCCCTCTAAGGAACGACCCCAGATGGTCCTTCCGAACCATGCCTGTGAAAATCCGAAATAAGTTCCGGAAAGTATACGCCGGCTGGCCCTCTATGAGTCGAGGTGGAGGTGGAGGGTCCTCAGATGGGGCCAACGGGCTACGGAGTACTGGCTTAAGGCGAGAGATGTGAAACGTGGGATAAACCCTCATGGACCGGGGTAGCTGAAGGCGGACTGTGACTGGGATTTTCCGGACTATTTTGAACGGGGGGCGAGTTTAGGAAAATTGTGGGGCGAGCTTAGGAAACTCAAACCGTAATGGGAGATCCTGTGTAGAAAGCCACACCCGCTGACCTACACAATATGAAGGGGCCGGACGGCGACGCCTATCCGCAAGTCTCTTTTGATTGGCCACGGCGCGCAGAAGGGCAGCCTAAACTCTCCTCCAGGTGGCACGACACCGATGAATGAGGAGTTTGGCAGATGGTACCCATATGTCCTCTTCCTGTTCAGGAAATAAGGGAGGCTGGTGGCCAACTTGAGCCTCGAACGGGGAGAGACCCGTGGATGCATTACACAAGGTGTTGTGCGTGTATTCCGCCCTTGCTAGATGCCTACTCCAAGTAGTGGGGTTCGCAGAAGCCAGACAGCAGAGGGTGCTCTCCATAGACTGGTTGGTGCGCTCAGTCTGCCCATTAGTCTCTGGGTGAAACCCATAGGAGAGACTCACAGACGTCCCCAAAAGCGAGCAAAACGCAGCTTAAATTTGGATATAAATTGGGGTCTGCGATCTGATACTATGTCCTGGGAAAGACCATGAACCGCATTAATCATGCGGTCTCCGGGGCCGAAGGAAGTTTAATTAGAGGAACAAAATGGGCCACTTTAGAGAATCGATCCACCGCCACTAGGATAGCAGTGTGACCGTCAGATGGGGGTAGGTCACGAAGTCTAAGGCGATATGGCTCCAAGGGCGACTCGGGACGGGCAATGGAGATGGATGGCAAGAGCTGTGACCCTTTATTGCTGGCACAAACCAAACAAGCAGAAACAAAATCTCGCACATTTTTCTCCATCCCGGTTCACCAAAATCGCCTCGCCAAAACATCTTTGGTGCGGTGGACACCGGGATGAACCACCAGACAGGAGGAATGCCCCCATTGCAATACCTGGGCCCGTACACTAGAGGGCACATACAGGCAATGAGGGGGTCCACCTGGATCTGGCTCCAGTCGCTGGGCCCCCCACACAAGGGACTCAATGTTCCACGTGACCGGGGCCAAAATCTGAGCCATGGGAACAATAGGCTCGGGAGGATGCTCGTCTTCGGACCGGTCAAAGATAAAAGCGCATCCGGTTTCACATTCTTCGAACCCGGCCGATAAGTTAATATAAAATTGAAGCGTGAGAAGAACAGCGACCAGCGGACTTGCCTCGAATTGTGGCGTTTGACGCCCTGAATGTACTCAAGGTTCTTATGATCTGTCCACACAGTGAAGGGATGCTCGGCCCCCTCAAGCTAATCTCGCCACTCCTCAAGCGCTAATTTCACTGCCAAGAGCTCCCGGTCCCCTACGTCATAGTTTTTCTCTCGGCCGGTGTCAGGCCACAGGAAAAGTAGGCACACGGGTGCAACTTTTGGTCTTGGGGCGAGCGCTGGGACAAGATAGCCCCTGCTCCCAACTCAGAGACATCAACCTCTACCACAAGGGGAAGTAAATGGTTGGGAGTGATGAGGATATGCTTGGAGCTTTTAATTCCGTGAAAGCGGCTTCAGCCTTCGAAGTCCACTGAAACCGTGACGGTGCCGCTTTCTTAGTCAGTGCTGTAATGGGGGCGACCCCTGCGCTAAAAATCAGAATAAAGCAGCGGTAAATATTAGCAAATCCCAAAAAGCGCTGTACCTGTTTCACTGATTCAAGGGTAGGCCAGTTCCTGACCGCCGAGACCTTCTCCATTACAATAAATCCCAGGAAGGAAACTGAATCCGAATGGAAGGCGCACTTCTCAGCCTTGGCGTATAATTGTGCTTTGAGAAGAGCTTTTAACACCTGTCTGACATGGCCAATGTGCTCAGCGAGATTAGCGGAGAAAATTTAATTGTTGTCCAAATAGACGAATACAAATTTCTCCAACACCTCCCTGAGCACATCATTCACTAGAGCCCCTTCAGGCGCTAGTGAGCCTGAACGGCTTGACCAGATACTCATAGTGTCTGCTATGGGGGTTAAAAGCTGTTTTCCACTCATCTCCCTCACGCACACACACTAAATTATATGCATTGCGGCGGTCGAGTTTAGTGAACAGGCACCCCCTGGAGAAGATCATGAGTGGTAGCGGGTAACGGGTCTTAACCATGATATTATTTAGCCCCCTATAGTCTATACTGGGTCTCAGCCCTCCATCCTTCTTTTCAATAAAAAAGAACCCAGCGCCAGCCAGTGAGGTAGAGGGTTTGATGAAGCCATTCGCCAAAGCCTCCTCTATGTACTTTTTCATAGCGGCGCTTTCGGGAGCCGACAGAGAACAAAGAGAACCCCTAGGAGGTACAGTGCCAGGATATAGGTCAATAGCAGAGTCATAGGGTCGATGGGGTGGCAAGGTGGTGGCTCTCTGTTTGCTAAATACCTCTGCTAAGTCAGAGTAATCAGAAGGTATGTTCATTGGCAAGGGAAAGTCGAGCACTCCAATCACTCCAGTATTATCTAAACCAGAGGGGGAATGAGGCATGGAGTCAAAAAATGAATTCAGAATCAGAGAATTCCTCCATGGACAGATTGTCCAGCGGAGAATTCCAGTCAGCTAGCGAATCCCAGGCCAAACTCTCCTCACTGTCCTCTGAGGAAGGAGAAGACCCAATCTAATTGGCCGGGAAACTTGCTTCCTCATCATCGTTGACCAAACCAGTTTCAGGCGAACCCGCACCCGTCCGGAGTGGGCGATGACCTCAGCGCACTGGGGACCCCATTGGAGGATGGTGTTTTTACTCTCGCCCCAGTTGACCTGCGGATTGTATCGGACCAACCAGGAGTGCCCCAAGATGAGAGGATAAGCTGGGGAGTCGATAAAGAAAAATTTGATGCGTTCAGAATGACCACAAAAAGAAACACGCATACAGAGCAGACCCGTGGACTCTTTAACTACTCTGGTACCCAACGGGCGACTATCAAGGGCAGTAATGTAATGGGGTTGTGCAAGGGGGCGAATGGGTAGCTTCTGTTCCCTAGCCCACTGAGCATCTACAAAGCAATCTATTACCCCTGAATCAATAAATGCCTCAGTGTTCATAGAGTGCTGATTCCATCTTAACTGAACTGACAAGAGGGTGCAAAAGATTATATTATTCTGTCTCGCTAATGTCTTACGCCCCACTAGCGAGACCCTCCGTTTCCCACCAACTTTGGGCACGCCACCTTAGTGTGTCTCCGGCGCCAATAACAACACCAATCTCTGCAAGATTGGGATTCCTGGGTTTCGCATAGAGACAAGCTATCTACCTGCATGGGTTCGTCCCGACTCATGGAACCCTGGATGGCAGAGGAAGTTGAAGGGGAACCCAGAAGATGGGGTGTGTACCGGGTAGAGCGATCTCTCCTGTCACCTTTCTCTCTCTCATTCCCTGAAATGAAGTAGGTGGTTCGAGGACCACCAGGGCGTCTTTCACAGGGTCTGAGAGAGCATTAATAAATAAGGTGATCAGTGGCCCTTCGGCCCAACCTGTCTCGCCTGCCAATGCCTGGAAAGTGATTGAAAACCCTGCCACAGTTTCACTTCCCTGACGGAGGCGGGTTAACCTCATAGTCGCTACCTGGCCTGAAATATCATGGTCGAACACTACAGCCATTTCCCTCATAAGGCTATTAGCATCAGTCATGACCGGGGCTTGTGAACAGATGAGGGGGTCCGCCCAGGCGAGAGCGGTTCCGGTAAGGAGTGATAATATGAATGCCACCCCTGAATCATGAGAGACGAACCAGGACTGTTAGGCTTTTAAAAAAATTAAACATTGTGAGACGAACCCTCAACCCTCCCCGACTCCCCATTTTAACAAAGGGGGAGCTGAAGCTTGGGCTCACTAACAATGAGCAGAGTGGGCAGTAAAGGAGGGCTTTCAGGGACAGGTGCTTATGCGACTGTGGACGCGGCCGCGCCAGCCAGTAGGCAAAGACTCTCTGCCAACTCATGCAGACAGTCCTCCTGGCGGTGCAGCTGGTTCACTAACTGTGACTGCTAACCCTGAATAGCCAGCTGCTGAGCTTGAAGGACCTGAATCCCCTGCTCTTGAGCGGCCAGGGCCACGCACTGTGTGGCCAGAGCTTGTTCAATCCCCGAGGGGGTTGCTGGTACCTCCATTAGGCTTTTGTGTACTGTAACGGGGATGGGTCGGAGGAATGCGACTGTGAGGTGTTCAATAAGTTACCCACGAAACGTGGAATAACCACGTGGAATAACCACTAATAAATAGAGAGGAAGAGTATTCCGTGAACGGAACGGAGAAAATAAACAAATGGGAGAAAAAAACTCCCGGCGAAAAGCCAACTGAAAACAACCCTGAAAAGAGGGCGAAAACAGGCTTGAGACTCGAGCAGAAAACGAAAAGAAAGACCTCTAGCTCGATAATAAACAAACGAGCTCAGCGAAGAGGGAATTTGAGAAAGGTAAACAGAAGTTACTGCCTCAAAGAGGATAGAAAAGTAACAGAGGAAAAAAACAAAAAAACAGTGAAATAAAAGGAAAGACGGATCCTACTCTCTAAACTAAGAAGAAATGCAGTCCTCCGGCTAACCGTTTACCTGCCTTAACGTGGCAAAGTATTTCTCAACCAAGAAAGTAGGCTCCTGACCTTTTGGAAAAATGGTCAATTTCATATTTGTAGTTTAGTTTAAATGTTAGCTGAAATGATTCAATGTAGATTTTATGATGCTAGGCAGCATTATTTCCATCACAGCGTGCTGTCTCATTTGCTACCACAGTGACAGTGGAAACCTAACGTAACAGACATCAGCAGAGGGACTAGCTGGCTTGGCATCAAATAGTAAACCATATCTCATTCATGAAGACATTATTATCATCGGTTTGTTTCCGAGATGGAGTCTGTAAACGTTAAGGTTATTCAACATTAGCAAACATTAACGTTTTAAAAATATATCTGCAAACACTAACATACGTTTTTTTTTATTAGTAAGCTAACCAAACGTCCAAATAAGTTCAGTTTCAGCACAGTAGCTAAGTGGTAACTAGCAAGCTAATGTTAGATGCGCTCACTTTGGCTTTAAAATGCCTAGTTACAACAGTAACATTACAGTATTGATTTCACGCTACGGAAGTGGACATTCCTTTGTATTAAATAAAAATTCTGTCAATTTACATTTGAGGTGAGATTAAATTTACTGTTTCAAATGAAATGGCTCAAGTTGGGTTTGATATTATTTCACAAACTATTAAATGTTCCAATACACTGTCTATTTAGTGGCCATTACATTATTGCATTATTCATGTTTTTAGCTTAGCTACCAACATTTTAGTTGGAGGTGGTCGGCATGTAACTGCATCTCCACTATCAGCAGCAATAGTAGCACAGACAGAAGCTATAACAGCTGACGTCCATTACGGATAGCAAAAACTAAGGATGTGATTAACGTTGCATTGTTAGACCATTGAAAACAGTTGAAATAGATTTATATTTTTATATATTTTCAACCAATTGGCTACCATTGTTTAGCTAGTTTATTTTTTCAGTTATGGTAGCTATTAACACCAAAATAAGGGTAACGTTGATGTTAACTAACTTTAGGTTTTTACCTTGGTGCAAACATAATGCTAGATGTGCTTTGTCATCTCCGAGGTCATCTACGTCATCTCAATTGTGAATGAGGTCGCCCATATAATTTTATCCACAGCCTACACTTTTCCTTGTTTGATTTGGGTTTTGGAAACGGGAAAATAATGACTCCAAATTCTTTGGATAAGGAGTGTCAATTTAGCAGGTTCCCTAATCTCACCGTTTGACCATGATGACAAGTTAACATAGAACTAGGAAAGCTTGACAGAGGTCCACTGCCTAGTAACAGTTGCTAGGCTATGATTGGACTATCTCAGCTTGGAGGAGGGGTTTAGTGAAGGGTCAATTCTGCCCGTTCTAAGGCCAAAGAAGCTCATTACAGTGCTGCATTTCATGCTGCGTTTTATATGCTAAGGCGATTTATTATGAAGAACTCTCCAATCGATTAATAATCGAGTGTGAAAGCCCTATATTTCATTTAATTAGCTTTTCATATTTGTCAATGTCGTTTTAAAAGCAACATTTTGAACATCCTGTTACTACATTTATATTGTCAATTGAAATGAGCTGAATACATTTAAGAAGGTTAAAAGCCTATTTTCCATAAGTCTTGTCTGTTGAATTGATTGCAAGAATGAATACGGGTAGACTTTTATTTTATCGGTTGCTATAGGCCTACTGGCTAGGAAGGTGATACATTTTTCAATCGTTTTGTAAAACAATCTACAACACATTTCAACAACATTTTATAATGAATACGTAAGGTTAAATGGTCCTAATAATCATACTTTTGAAAGGGGAATAATTTTAAGTGATACTGCAGTCAAAAACCGGCTTTTCCCATTGAAAACCGATGTTTTGGGTTAGATTATGATCATACACAATTATTTATGTCTGAAAATCTCATGTTTAGTCAAAATGTTTTTTTCCGAGTTTTTGTGTAGGCTTACCAATATGCTGGTTTCCGGGGATTCGTGACGTCACGAGATCCTTAACATAAACATTGGTGGAGTAGAGGTGGTCCTAGGGGTGGTCTCGGCTGGGCACGTGGTATAAAAGCAGAGACCAACAGTTTTTTTTCCCTCTTTTTTGAGACTGAGACCCTGCTAACTAGCTAGTTCAAGTTGAAATGCAAATTGCTTTGTATTACTGCTAACGTTAATGTTATGTATGTGTCATAATACATACGCACCACTAGGTGGGGCTATATTCCTAGTGTGCGATAATAACCTGTTGTGTTCTGATATCTTGCAGTAAAGAAGTGACCCATTGTTTGATTACCCGCGTGTCCGCGTATCTCTTCATTAGATAAAGTATTAGGTCATTTAAAAGAACTACACGTATATTACATTTTGGCGGCATTCATCGGGCATATTGATGCATTCGACGAGTCCGTGGAACAGTGGTCAACCTACGTGGAAGGGTTTGAACATTTCGTAGCTGCAAATGACGTAAGGGCAGAGAAACCTGGCAGTTTTTCTCAGTGTAATGGGCGCAGCTACTTATGGACTTTTACGTAGCTTGATTGCTCCTGATAAGCCTGGGGGAATGACATACGCACAGATCGTGGAAGTTTTACAAGCACATTTTTCTCCAAAACCGATTGTTATTGCGGAAAGATTTTGTTTCCATAAGAGAAATCAACAAGAGGGAGAATCAGTGACACAATATATAGCCGTGATAAAGAAGTTGGCGGAGCACTGCGAGTTTGGCACGCAATTGCAGGATGCATTGAGGGACAGGCTCGTGTGCGGTCTGAAAGATTGCTAACAGAGGCTGCACCTTCCAGAAAGCCGTAGAAATAGCAGTATCCAACGAGACTGTTACAAGAGAATCTCAGCAGCTGAGTAGTGCACTGAAAGTGAATGCACTCTCAATGTCCAACAGTCAGCAACAGAATAAATGCATGCGCTGTGGAAAAATGAATCATAATGAGACAAATTGCTATTACAAAGAGCAAAAATGTCACAACTGTGGAAATAAAGGTCACATATCACAAGTGTGCAAAAGCAAAGACAAGGGAAATAAGGAAAAGTCAGTGAAACACAAAGTGTATGGAAAAAGACACCATGTGAACAGGCATGTGCACCATGTGGATGCAAAGGACTCAACAAGCAGTGACTGTAGTAGTGGCACAGATACATAGCTAGCACTGAATATGGTGGCTCAGAAGGGCGTATTGTCACACATTAGTGTTAAGCCAAAGATCGAAGGGAAAATATTTGATATGGAATTAGACACGGGCGCCGCCGTTTCTCTTATTTCCAAAGACCTGTACAACATGCACCTGGCTCACATACCCTTGCACCCTACGGATATCATACTGAAGACTTACACAGGCGAGATGATCTCACCAGAAGGGGTTGTCATGGTGACAGTGAAGATGAACAAGCAGAGAGCAAAGCTACCACTGTATGTGGTCAAAGGGGCTTCGCCGCCACTTTTTGGTAGAGAATGGCTCAGGAAAATAAAGTTGAATTGGCGTGAAATCAAGACTGTTCGCGAGGAGACACTGGAGATGGTCCTACACACAGTAAAGTCTTCAAGAAGGAGCTGGGCACATTGAAAGACATCAAAGCTGCCATAACTCTAAAACCAGAACACCAACCATGATTTTGCCAGGCACGAGTCATTCCCTACACACTCAGGCCAAAAGTGGAAGCCGAGATAGACCGACTGAGTGAACAGGGGGTCATCTCTCCTGTCAAGTTCAGTGACTGGGCTACTCCGATAGTGCCAGTTGTGAAGAAAAATGGTGATGTCAGGATTTGTGGTGATTTTAAAGTGACCATCAACCCTGCTCTATGTGTGGAGCATTATCCAATTCCGCGAATTGAAGATCTATTCGCCTCACTCTCAGGAGGCCAGCATTTCAGTAAGATTGATTTGTCTAATGCCTACCTACAAATACTGGTGGAGGAAGAATCTCGCAAATACCTCACCATCACGACATCAAAGGGACTGTTCTGTTACAACAGACTCGCCTTTGGGATCACATCAGCACCAGCCATCTTCCAACGAGCCATGGACCAGGTTCTTCAAGGTCTTCCGAACGTCCATTGCTACCTGGACGACATCTTGGTTACGGGCCAAAATCACCACCAGCACCTAAAGAACTTGGACGCCGTCCTTGAGCGTCTGGAGGAATTCGGCCTGCGTGTTCAAAAAGGCAAATGTGAGTTTTTCAAGGACTCACTTGAATACTTAGGCCATGTCATCGACGCCAGGGGTCTTCATACGTCTCCTGAAAAAGTCAGGGCGATGGTGGATGCCCCTGCACCAACAAATGTCAGCCAGCTTCGCTCCTTCTTAGGAATCATAAACTATTATGGCAGATTCATTCATAACCTGTCCGCCATCCTCAACCCGCTCAATGCACTCCTCTGTAAGGGAAAACAGTGGAACTGGTCATCAGAATGTGCAATGGCGTTTGAAAAGGCCAAAGAACAGCTGCTGTCATCAAGAGTACTGACTCACTATGACCCACGGCTCCCCATCAGGCTGGTCCCGATGGACAAGAAAGGCCTATAGCCTTTGCATCAAGAACACTGAACCAAGCGGAACAGAATTATGCACAAATTGAGAGAGAAGCTCTAGGGATTGTGTTTGGAGTTCGTAAATTCCACCACTATCTATATGGCCGGAGGTTTACTCTCCTCACGGATCATCGTCCACTAACCACAATCCTGAGCCCAAGTAAGGCAATTCCATCCATGGCAGCCGCCAGAATACAACGATGGGCCCTCCTGCTGTCCGCCCATGAATACACCATCCAGTATAGGGAAGCAGCTCGTCACTGCAATGCTGATGGGCTGTCACGGCTGCCACTGCCCACCTCTCCAAAGGACAAACTGAACACAGTGGACCACCTTCAAATTAAACACCTGGAAGCCTTGCCAGTCAGCTGTGCAGAAATCCGAAAACACACCAGGACTGACCCTATTCTCTCATGTCCAAGTGCTTTAAATGGTGACAACAGGTCGCTTCCCGAGGGTCCAGGATGTGGACAATGCTCTGACACCCTTCATCGGTAGGAAAGATGAACTCACCGTTCAGCAACAGTGCCTCATGTGGGGCATTCGGGTAGTTGTCCCTCCAAAACTGAGACCCAAAGTGCTGTCTGAACTACACACTGGACACCCGGGGGTAGTCAAAATGAAGGCACTTGCCCGCAGTTACATGTGGTGGCCGGGAATTGATGCTCAAATCGAACAGGTGTCAAAGACTTGCCACTCATGCCAACTCACACAGAAAGCACCTGGTCCTTCGCCGCTTCATCCCTGGACGTGGCCTGGAGCTCCATGGCAGAGGATCCATGTGGACTTTGCCGGTCCTTTCGAAGGCCAGATGTACATGGTGGTGGTTGACGCCCACTCCAAATGGCCAGAAGTACACATCATGTCTTCCACCACGGCTTCCAAAACCATACAGGTGCTGAGAGGGTTATTCAGTCGCTACGGACTTCCTGAAGTTTTAGTGAGTGACAATGGCCCACAATTCACCTCGAGCGAGTTTAAGACATTCATGAAGACCAACGGAGTGAAACATATATGCTCTGCACCGTTCCACCCAGCCACCAATGGCCTCGCGGAACGCTTCGTGCAGACCTTCAAGCATTCTCTTAAGTGCTCTAAGGGAACAGCTTCGATCCAACACAGGCTGGATGCCTTTTTGCTGATGTACAGAAACACGCCGCACTCCACGACCAAAGAGTCCCCAGCCATGCTCTTTTTACATCGCAAGTTGCGGTCTCGCTTTGACATGCTGAAGCCAAATGTAGCATCCGTAGTAGAGAGCGCACAGGAGGCGCAGTGTGCTCACCGACAGGCACATGCAAAAGCCAGGACATTCACAGTGGGGGACGCAGTGTTAGTCCGTAACTATGCGAGAGGGGAGAAATGGACACCTGGCGTAGTCTCAGCCGAGACTGGTCCTGTGTCGTACACAGTAAATGTCGGATCGTCTGAACACTGGAGACGCCATGCTGATCAGATGCTGGCCCGGCAGTCACATGCTCCACAAGCGAAGGAGACAGAGCCTTCTCATCGTCCTGATGATCTGCCTGTGCTGGAGCACACAGCCCCGGAGACCATACCTGACTCCAGCCACTCATCTCCTGATCCAGTGAGGGACCCACCGCCTCTGCGTGGAACCTCAAGAGTACCCAGCACACCACATCGCGAGACTGGCCAACGTTACTCATCGCGTGTTGTTAAACAACCAGTTCGTTTTAGCCCTTAAGGCATTTCTTACAGGAACTATATTGATGTGTGTGAATTCTGTACTGTCGTACAAGAGACTTTTTTTTGTTGAACATAATGAGTTAGTTCAGAGAGTCATGTCTAAAGAATAAGGGCAGAATAATCCCTTGACTGACTCATGGGGTTGGGGCAGTCTACCCCCTTCCTCAAGGTTGTTTAGTGTGGTTTACATTTCACCGTTTCATGTTAGAGTGTGATTTCCTATTTTGGGGTAGAACAACATTAAGTGGGGAGGAAATGTTATGTATGTGTCATAATACATACGCACCACTAGGTGGGGCTATATTCCTAGTGTGCGATAATAACCTGTTGTGTTCTGATATCTTGCAGTAAAGAAGTGACCCATTGTTTGATTACCCGCGTGTCCGCGTATCTCTTCATTAGATAAAGTATTAGGTCATTTAAAAGAACTACATGTATATTACAGTTAATATTACGACTTATATCGAGCTACATAGAGAGTTATTCATCTACAACGTCTTACTATTTGGTATCTTTAGCTAACTTGCCTGCATTATGCCAAGGAGTCAGAGATGTATCGTTCCTCAGTGCAACGCCACCAGCTCTGTTAGCTTTCATAATTTGCCAAGAGACCCAGCGCTACTTAGCCAGTGACTTCAAGCTATCGGTGTAGAGCACGCATGCAACGCGCACTTCACAACGGACTGCTACCACAACTTAACTGGCTTTGAGATGGGAAGTGGAGCTATGAGGGCGCTACAACCAGCCATGTTCAATATACTAATGTTACTGTGTGACTGGGTTTTGCTGTGTATTTTAATGTATTCAATAGTAACGTTACTTTAGGCAGACAAACAAGCTAACTTAGCTAGGTAACGTTAGCTTTAACATTCGGTTACATCCCCGGTCCTCTCCTCGCGAAGAGGTTGCTCAACCAATACAGCCGGGGCAGCGACTGCTGCTGCCAGTGGCTCGAGTGAATACGGCTGTATTGCCCGAGCAACATCTTCGCGAGGAGAGTCTTCCACCACAAAGGAATCCTCTTCCTCCACTTCAAACTCCTCCACCTCAAAACTCCCTGCAGTATTGCTGTCACTCTTGTCGCTCGCCATTTTGTTGTTTAGTAGTGAGGAGAGGGCAGGAAGGGGGCTGAGTCAGTTCACCAAGACACACCCTGTCACTCCTTGACCGTATGAATATTCATAATATGACTATGTGGCATCATCGTCATATGACCACACCTACTCACGAGTTCCAGTTCAAATTGAAGCAGTAAAAAAGGCCTTAGAAAAGGCTCTGCAGTATCTCTTTAACACTGATTTAAGTGATTTTATGACAGAGTAATGCAAAGTAATATAACGCATTATCTTAATCGTAAAGTAATATAACGCTTTACTTTTAAAAAAAGTAACTAGTAATATGTAATATTGTCCAAACAGGTGGACTTAGAGGTTTCTGCAAAAAAACATACTTTTTCACGATGTTGTTCTAATAAAGTATATTTAAAAAGAAAATGCGAACACGTTGAACCATGTTTACCTAAGCATCAAGATCGTCACAAAAAAAACGATACCCCACAACCCTCACAAAACCCTTTACCAACGTTTTCAACAACCACCATTAAAATACAGTCAAGCCGGAAAGTCTGCACACCCCTTTCACCTTCTCCACGTTTTATTACGTTACAGACATATTCTACAATAGATTGAGTTCATTTTTTGCCTCAAACATCTACACACAATAGCCAATAATGAAGTGAAAACAGGTTTTTAGAAAATATGCAATTTTATTTTACTGACAAAAATAGGTTATTTAGGGGTTACATATCTGTACACACCCTTAGCCTAATACTTGGTTGCTGCACCTTCGGCAGCGATTACAGCTTCAAGGCGTCTTGAGAAAGAAGCTACGAGCTTGGCACACTTGTTTCTGGACATTTTTGCCCATTCCTCTTGGCATATCCTTGCAAGCTCCGTCAGGTTGGATGGGGAGCGTCGGTACACAGCCATTTTCAGCTCTTTCCACAGATGTTCAATTGGATTCAGGTCTGGGCTCTGGCTGGGCCACTCAAGGACATGCACAGACTTTCTCCGAAGCCACTCCTTTGTTCTCTTGGCTGTGTGCTTCGGGTCGTTGTCATGTTGGAAGGTAAACCTTCGCCCCAGTCTGAGGTCCAGAGCGCTCTGGAGCAGGTTTTCTTCAAGGATCTCGGTGTACTTAGCTGCATTCATCTTTCCCTCTATCAGGACTAGTCGCCCCGTTCCCGCTGTTGAAAAACATCCCCACATCATGATGCTGCCACCGCCATGCTTCACTGTAGGGATGGTATTAGCCAGGTGATGAGCGGTGCCTGGTTTCCTCCAGACGTGACGCTTGGTATTCAGGCCAAAAAGTTCAATTTTGGTTTCATCAGACCAGAGAATCTTGATTCTCATGGTTTCAGAGTCTTCTAGGTGCCTTTTGGCAAACTCCAAGCGGGCTGTGATGTGCCTTTTACTAAGGAGGGGCTTCCGTCTGGCCACTCTACCATAAAGGCCTGATTGGTGGAGTGCTGCCTGGATGGTTGATCATCTGAAAGGTTCTCCCATCTCCACAAGGATACACTGGAGCTCTGTCAGAGTGACCCTCGGGTTCCTGCTCACCTCCCTGGCCAAGGCCCGTCTTCCCCGATTGCTCAGTTTGGCCGGGCGGCCAGGTCTAGGAAGATTCTTGGTGGTTCCAAACTTCTTCCATTTACGAATGATGGTGGCCACTGTGCTCTTTGGGACCTGTAAAGCTGCAGAGATTTTTCCGTACCCTTCTCCAGATCTATGCCTTGACACAATTCTGTTTCTGAGGTCTGCAGATAATTCCTTTGACCCCATGGCTTGGAGTTTGCTCTGACATGCACTGTCAACTGTGGGACCTTATATAGGCAGGTGTTGACAATCCCTAATCATGTCCAATCAATTGAATTTATCACAGGTGGACTCCAATTAAGTTGTAGAAACATCTCAAGCAGTATCAGTGGAAACAAAATGCACCTCAACTCACTTTTGGGTGTCATATCAATATATGATATTTTACATTTAGATTTTTAATAAATTTGCACAAATGTCTAAAAACCTGTTTTCACTTTGGCATTATGGGCTATTTTGTGTAGAATTTTTAGACAAAAAATTAACTCAATCTATTGTAGAATATGTCTGTAACGTAATAAAACGTGGAGAAGGTGAAAGGGGTGTGCAGACTTTCCGGCTTGACTGTATATCATCTACGATGCCCCATTGAAACAACCCCCACCCCCAAGTAATATTAAAAAATAAAAAAATTAAATGTTAAATTTCTTATGCATAATTATATTTCAAAACCTCATTAATATTCATAACTTTATGCCATATGTACATCCATCAAATTTTTAATTACCGAATTGCATTTCTCTCTCACCCGTATTTATTTGAACCGGAATACACGGAATACTCTGCGTCTTGCCTTTCTGTTGCAACCTCCGTTCTCCTTCCATCCTCTTCAATTTGATTTAGCTCTTTGTCTGTGTATTCCAGTTCAAATAAATAACAGCATGTTATTTGTAATGATTGTTGACTTGCAATAAACATTTTCCCATTATGGAAATTGTTTACCTGTGTAGTCTCTCCTTTTATATCAGATAATATCTATTTAAAAGATATGTCAGGTGTGTCAGAAAAGAACAGCAGCTTGGCTCATGTTTGGTGCAGGGAAAACCAAGTCCCCATACTGTCTCCTACAAAAGTAGAGAAATTATTTCCACACGCATAATTCATCACTGCTTGTGCTTTTATTTGTTGAAGTTTTTAAACAATATTTATAGCATTTTAAACTAACTTCTTGAGTAAATATGCCTGAAAATGTGATCTAACCATGAAATAACACAAAATAATACATATTTCATGCGCTTTGAACACATGTGAAAGTACAGATATTATACATTATTTTATCCAAAAAAATGTAACTTAATGAATTTCTTTTTCTTTTTCTACAAAAATCACTTTTTGTATGTTTTCTAAATACTGGTTACTGGTGGTGACATTTCAGGACCAGAATTCATTTTGTTAAAAGTTAGAACAATTACAAAATATTGTGAGGACATTATATTAGAGGTGTATTTTTTTGTTGTTGCAAATTGTATATTTTTGACTGAAAAATCTGATGACACTAACTGACTAAAACTAGTTACCCCAGTTGACATTGCTCCTAACTGTTGTGTTGGACTAATTCAAATGTAAATTTGTTAACACTCTAAAGTTGTTCAGTGATTAAACAAGGAATTAATTTATATAGCAAAAAATGCATAACATTAAGCAGTTTCAAATTCATGTTTTATTGTAATGTCTACATGCTTAGTAAGTGTCAAAACTAAGACATATCAGTAACAGTTTCATCCATTAGAATCACACAAAAAACACATTTAATTTCCTTTTACTGAAGGAACCTGCCATCAGCGCTAAATCTTTTTCAAAAATCATGTCTTTAAAAAAAATCACACAGATAAGTATGTCATGTCTAAAAATAGAATCATTGGAACCATTAACGTTTTTGAGCTTGCAAGAAATCAGGTTCAAATCTATGTTAGAATAACAGTCAAACAGTTTAATCCATTGGAATCACAAAAAAACATTCAGAAGGAACATGTGATCAGGGCTAATTCATCACGTATCTCATGTATTCAACATCATAAACTTCACAACTCTCACATCTGGCACTTGAGCACAGAATCCACTTTCTTTATTAAAATTTTTTATGTGCTTGAAAACTTTTCCAGTCTTCGATCTTCAGTTTAGAATGGCGCGAGTTTAGAGGTTCCGGCTCAGAGATTGCCTGCAGTACATCTGATTCATAGTAGAACAACGTGTCAGGTGTTAACTGCTGCATGCAGCTGACTTCAACTTCTTCACCCACCACCTTGATGACCTGCCCCACAAAAGGCTGCTCTTCATATCTGACAATTATGAACTTCCCATTCAGATCTTCGCCATCAGTGGAAGTGGACGGAATAACTTCAGGTGGTTTGTGGAAATCCACTTAAGATGGACAGTGGCATTTGCAGATGTCAGGCCTGGAACAGAAGCATACACTCCACTGAATTGTGGCAGGCTCTTCTGAGGTGACTTCGTGAATTTTTTGTGTTTCACAGCAGGGACATTGTTTGGGACAGCCTCATCATATTTTGCAATGTCTTCGACTCTTCATCAGTAATCAGAAGTGGTGACAGGCTAATGATTCCAACTTATTGTTCAAGAGACTAAGCAGATCAGAGTATTTCCCACTATGGGTTGTTTTAGAAAAATTTGAGAATGTTTTTTGGCCATCAGTGCTTGAGACTCTTGACCACTGCTGCCATGTCACATCATTTTCTTCAAGAGGCCCTCCCACTTCGATTTCGTTGTAGCAGCACTTTGCACATATGCGATACATATAATTCTTGTTTTTGACATCACAGATCTAGAGAAGCCTTATGTATGTACGTAACTTGAAAAGGGAAGGGGGTACAAGTAATCTGATCTGTCATATTTTTGCAATTTGGAAGAAAGTAAGTTAGGATACCAAGTTTCAGCTTGGTATTGAGCAAATTTCAGGAGGCCATATCTCAGAAACGACATGTCGTATGAGGCTAATTTTTTGTGTGTGTTCATTTTTCACACAATGGATTATGATGGAGTTTCATCAAAATATGAGAGGGTCATACAGGAACTTTTCAGAAAACCGGTTGATTGGACACGGAATGACCCTCCTGGCTGAAGAATTGTGATAATTCGCAAATCCAGGTGATTGGAAGAAAATACTGGGAAAGACTTTTACTTTCTGAACCTGGATTTTAGACCTCTGCTAATATCCCTATACCTTTCCGATCAATAGCAGCAGGCGGTTTGCAGAGAGAGAACACCATTCATTTCAGGAGAGAGAAAGTGTAGGATCCTGAGACAGACAGTTACCCATATCAGGAGAGGGAATTCTACAGACAGGGATGTTCAGAGAGCTGCATCATTACACTAGGGTAGGGCAGTTTCTGGAGAAGCCTCGCACCGAAGCTTGTATCACTTTCAGAGAAGCACGTGATCGATGACAAACGAGGCCTCGGGTGCTGTAGAACCACGTGATCGGTTTGTTTTACGCTTTGGGCGGGATTGGGGGTTTTGAATTGTAGATATAAAGGAGTGATACCCACCCCTATTTTGAGGGTTGTTGTCGTTGGTTGGTTGTTGCGGAGATTTAGTTATTATTGGTATTATTGCGATTGAAAGTTTTTTGAGGATTTTTGTGAGTTTTTTGAGGAGTTTTTTTTTTTTTTGTACAGCTTTTGTACTGTTTTGTCGTTTTTGTACAGTTTTTGTACACAATTGGCTAATGGAACCTGCACGGAAGCGAAAATCTTCTCCTGCTTGGGAATATTTTGACCTGATATCTCCCAATAAGGTAGGCCTAAGTGGCGTAGATATAAAAACACACTGAAACGCTATTCGAACATTGGGCTAGCAATCGACTGTGCATGTAGTTCGTTGGTTGTTATTTTAACGTTTAACAGTTCTGAAACACTCCCAGTCCCCAGTTCTGAAACACTCCCAATCCCAGACCAGAAACACTTTTACTGCTCAATAGAACCCCACGCAAATGTTGTCCCCCTTTATATCAATCTTCCTGTTTTTTTTTTCATTTTCAAAGTTAATATAATATTATTACATATATTATTTTATAATATAACTTAGTAGAAAACAAATCTAGCCTAATGACAGTTACAAATATAAATTATTTTATAAATATTAAGTACGCTAGAATGTGTATTGCCTGAGCGGGGTTCCGAACTTGTACTTTCTCTTACACCAATGGCTCTGAAGTCCGACGCGTTATCAGTGAGCTAAAGGGCTGTTTGTTGTTAGCGCACGGCAACTTCGTTATTTTGAACCTGAGGTGGAATTTCTAATGATTTCGTTGCTCTACATTATTTTTACCAGCAGGTGTCACTAGTGTACACTGTGTCGAATGAGGCTTCGAGTAATTAATCTATTTGCGATACAAAGCCTCAGTGCTTCAGGAAGCCTCATTTCGCCATCACTAGCTGCTACCAAAAGACCTACGCAACATAGCACAACAGCCTCTCAGAAAACTAATGAAGGAGACGAGGCGAAATGGAACAGAGATTTACGGTCCCAAACTTCTACGAGATAATCAACAACCAAGCCAGTAAGAAATAAGCCCTGCCTCTAAAAAGAGACGCTAAAAATAGGCGAGTAGCCAAAACGGTACGCGAACTCACAGCCAACAATACACCACAGTACATAACAATAAACAAACAATTAATGTCGAAGCCCCGAACGAAGAAAACGGTAGGCTTATATACCTCTCTCCAGGTGACAAGCACAGGTGTGGGCGCTAACAGCAGCCCCGTAATCTAAGCTGGGCGGAGCAAGCATCCACCTAAAGAGCAGCGCCCTCACGTGGCCACCAAGGAGAACGACCGCATAGGCAAAAAGGGTTAAAACCATGACACTCAGACTTAACGTAGCCTACATACTGCGTATGGTATGGGGAAAAAAAGTCTAAAGCTGAGTGTAGGCTATTCCCATATAAAATTGTACAATATGCTTGACTCAGAACAGAACGTGAACTAGAATTAAACAAATAATTGATCATGAAATGTAGCCTAGTCAGATCAGCTAGTTAATGCTAATGTTGCTAGGCTATTACTCTGACAAAGATACACTGCCTGGCCAAAAAAAAAGTCGCTGTTGCACCCGTCATGCATAGTGCCCGCTGTACAAGCCTCTAGAGGCAGTGTTATGATCTGGAGTTGCTTCAATTGGTCTGGTCTAGGCTCTCTTATGTTATGCAGCAATAAAATGAAGTCAGCTGAGTACCTGAATGTACTGAACGACCAGGTTATCCCATCACTGGGCATATTCCAGGACGACAATGCCAAGATTCATCGGGCTCAAATTGTGAAAGAGTGGTTCAGAGAGCATGAGGAATCATTTTCACACATGAATTGGCCATCAGAGTCCAGACCTTAACCCCATTGAAAGTCTTTGGGATGTGCTGGAGAAGACTTTACGGAGTGGTTCGACTCTCCCGTCGTCAATACAAGATCTCGGCCAAAAATTGATGCAACTCTGAATGGAAATAAATGTTGTGACATTGCACAAGGTTGTCGAAACAATGACACGACGAATGCATGCCGTAATCAAAGCTAAAGGCGGTTCAACAAAATATTAGAGCGTGCGACTTATTTTTTGGCCAGGCAGTGTATATAAATTAGGCTACTTACATTTTTCAAATGGTTTGTCAAATTCGTAGTTCCACCATGGTATGCCAATTTCTGCTGGCATATTTGGCATTCAACCTTTTTTGGATTGTCAGCGGTAATATTAAAATGTTTCCACACAGCTGACTTCTTTGACATCTTGTAACTTCACCTCAGGCTTTGAGCAACAGCGTACTGAGCGTAGCGAATGTGGAGACAAGTCACGTGGAAGGCTGAACCACGCTAGCAGGTAGCGCATCCCTTGTACGTTCGATAAACTTCCAGGCGATTTAAAGCTCAATCAGTATAGAATAAACACTTATATGTTGACAAACATCCAGTAAACCATCCATTTTCTTCTTCTTTTTTGAGGGGGAAAAAATGTTTCTTTTTTTTTGTTGTTGTTTTTTGAGGAAAAAAAACAAACTATTCAAATCTGAATTCAGGATCCGAATCCCAATCTAACGAACGAAGCTTCGGAGCTCCGAAGCATTCGGCTCAGCCCTAGAAAATAAGATTTCAAGAGACTTTTGATGTTGTTGGGTCACAGACATCAGGAAGTCATGGCATGCAAAGAATATGCGACCAAATATAAAAAATGTAAAGGCACAGTCAACTTATACCCATTTCATATTAGAGCCGTATCCGCGCTTCTGAAGCGGTCTAACTCTCAATATAAAAAGATTTGAGACGGGTAGATAATACCGATACAAAATAGAACGGTTTCAAGTTCGTACGGACTAGTAGGTGGTTCAGAAGCGCTTCAGAAGCGGATACAGCTCAATATGAAAAGTCCGGACATTTGAAGAGGACTAAACCCGACTCGAAAGCTGTAAATTTCCAAAATGACTCGTTTTCTTCATAAATCCCTTCGGAAAGAGTGATGCAGATCATGAAGCAATCGCCTACTAAGACCAAACTGAACCACAATCACCATGAATATAAGCATAGGTTCCACTTCCATAACTTTATTTGGCAATCTCCACTTTAAACGATCATCGAATTGGACAAAACATACACAGATACACATACGTGAGGCACACAGTAAACCACTCGAGCCAGGTTAGCTAGTGTAACATGAATCACGCGCGCAAATTATTGACCTCTTGTTCTCGAGCCCGCGCTTACGTTTTCTCCTCCAAACAAATAGCCTAGTATTATGTTCATAACACCCGCCTAACCCTGTCCTCTTTTTTTGAAATCCAATATATGGTCACCCTAAATTATACGTATATATTCTAAATTGTGCATTCAGCAGTACTTATACATTAATTAATTACTAGCATTAATTTGTGAACCGTAAAGTGTTACCAGTAAAGTTTAATTAGCAACTAGCTCGCTATCTTAGCTCAATTAGACACTGCACTGCTTCAGCTACAAATACAAGCTATTCATAGGGCTCATATACTGTATATGAATGATTCAAATAAGGGGCTACTAAAATATTTTCACTAAACCTATAATTTTGTACAATTTTCCAAACAGAAATGCTGAGCTATGATGCAGAAAATAGCTTACCTCTCTGGAAACCGGGGTGTTTTGGAGGTAATTTTGAAATGGCTCAGGAGTGGGAGGTTGTTCAGCACTGATGACATCAGAGGGCAATGACTGGTCAATAGCAATGTTGTTCCAGGAACAACAAGGGATGTTGATCCAGGAACATGTCCTACTTGGGTAAATCATGTTATTTGTCTGTAGAATGCCCTCTCTGGATATGAGGTAACTGGAGGTAATCTCAGGATGCTACACTTTCTTTCACTTGAAATGCATGTTGTTCACAATAGCTATGAAGGCTAGCATACACGCATTTGCTAGTGCAAAATGTCATTTAATTCAATCAATCTTCTCCTGCTAGCTAGCGAGCTTGTAGCAAATCTACAAGACATCATGCTAATGTTCGCTAAGTTACCTACTAGGTAGCAAACAATTCAACCTGATATGACTATTTCAACAACTAAATGATCGGTCATTAAAAAATTAAATCAAAAGACAAAAATATCTATGGCCTGGTGATTGCTTTCTATTTTGTGCGACCTTCTCTGTACTCTCCCTTTTCAAATTCTCCTTCTACAGACAGGGATCTTCAGAGGGCTACACCATTATACTCATCAAGGGATTTTTTGTTGTGAGTATACACTTGGAATGACACTGAAGTTGGGATTCAAATGATGAATGGGGAATGAATAGTGAGCTATTTGACAGCTGATCAAATTTTGGTTGCAACTAACAACATCACCAGGATGAACCATTTAAGAGTGATTCTGTTTCACCATTTTGGGGTTATCTTTGAGAAAATGTTCTATGGGGGGGCCACACTTCAATCTGCTGTGCACCCAGTGTATTTGATGCTCCAAGATATGCTAGGAACCTTTATTTAGTAGTCTTTCCAAGGTGCCCCAAAGGGGGACATACCATTGACAGAAAGTGATTGAAAAAGCTGTATCTCTAAAATAGAAAAGAGAAATGAAATAATAAGCGACTAACAACCAAACTGATTAAGAATTTGGCTGTCATTCCTAAGAATTGCAAAACATGCACTTAGAAAACTGAAAACGAAAGGGGAAAAAACGAATTCTAGCTGTAGCTGACCTTATTCTAAAGGTGCAATACTGCTTTGATGGGATTTATGGCGCAATGGAAATAATACACAGTTCTGCATAAATGTGTGGCTCCTCAGCCTAACAGTAATAATGTTGTGACCAGCTTGGGTAATCGGATGGAATCGCCTGAACGGCAGGAATCCCATAATGTGAGGGTCTGCGGCAAGCTATCCTGACAGGTGTCGTATAGGAACTACACAATCACTTGAAGTAATTTTGCATCTACCGCTCTGTAGTTCCCGTATCTGAGCACGTTAGACTGACGTTGCTCTGTTTGAGGTCTGCGAGAATGAGGTGTATTACCTTGCCACGGTTGGTGTCTCCAGAGGTATGGGCGATGCCAGAACGCCTCACAATGTCTGGGTGCGCGAAGGGCTGGCTGTGCAGTGCTGAAGAAAGCAGAGATGTGTTGTGTCCTTCAGGGCTTTCAGCTGGAACTCCTGCAGCAAATAGCCTGTCCTGGGATGTGTCTAGGACTTTTGTTATCCATTCCAGCCCAACAATCACTGTCTTTGTTTTTCTGTGATGTGAAAATATTTTCTTTTCAGCATTTAAAATTGAAAAGATTAGATAATAATCAGAAGAGTGATATTTGGCATAACTGTTAAATAAATAATAAACTATAGTCTTAAACATTAGAATAAAATTTTGATCACACACTAAAACATGTATTTCTCTCAAACAAATTGCCAAATTGCTTTTTCTCCTCACTCTAATTAAAAGATAAAAACATCAACAAACAACACACTGACAACTAACAATGGAAAAGCAATAATGTTTTTTAGAATAATATACATAACCCCTCTCACAAAATTATAGGGCACAAAATGCTTTTTTAGGCTCAGGGATATTGACATTATGCATGCACACAACGATTAGGAAATAAATCTGATGTCTCCTCAAGTTCACATCAGAGCTTTGGAATGCGATCGCTCAGGGCCTGGGAGTGAAGCTCCACCGTACCACCGCTTATCACCCCCAGGCTAATGGCTTGTGCGAGCGGTTTCACCGCTCAATGAAGGCCGCCCTCCGAGCCAGCCTCCAGGATGACAGTTGGGTCGACAGACTTCCTTGGGTCATGCTGGGGCTGAGGACTGCCCCTAAGGAGGACCTACAGTGCTCGTCTGCTGAGCTGGTTTATGGTCAGCCTCTGCGGGTGCCGGGGGATTTCATTCCTAATGCCACAAGCCCTTGGTCCGCATCACAACAGCGAACCGCCCTCCTGGACAGCACCAGGGCATTTGCACCCGTGCCTACATCACAGCACGGCCTTCCGCAGTCCCATGTCCCTTCCGACCTGAAGGCGGCGGAGTACGTTTTCATCCGCCACGACGCGCATCGGGGGCCGCTTTACCCTCCCTATGATGGCCCATTTCGCGTCTTGGAGGCCGGGGACAAGACTTTCCTAGTGGACGTCGGTGGTAAGCCGGACTACATTTCCCTGGACCGCCTCAAACCAGCCCATCTGGAACTGGACCAGCCCGTTAAGTTGGCTCAGCCCCGGGGCCGTCGCGGTAGTACAGTGGTAAAAGCGCGACTTTCAGTCGGTGCAGTTGTGCTCCGAGGATCGGGGTTCGCGCCCCGGTCCTGCCAGATCCGAGCATGGCCGGCACCCTGTGGAAGCAGCAATTGGTGGCTGCTTCCGGGTGGGGGGAGGGGCTCGGAGAAAATCGCTGCGCATAGAACGGCCCTGGGCTAGTTGGAACTACGGTCAGGAACCTTGGAGGAGTCGTGCCCTGAAGAGGGCATGGCGATCTCCGTCCTACTGCCGGCTGACAGGGTTGTGCAGCGGTGATTCTCTAGCGGTTGCTACGGGGGGAATTGAATTAGAATAGGGGTTCAATTGGCTACTAAATTGGGAAAAAATGGGGAAGAAATCTGAAATAAATTTATTTTAAGTTGGCTCAGCCCCCACGGCGGGTCGCCCTCCGTCTGTTGCGCCACCGCAGCGCCCCCTACCTTCTTGTGGTCCCCCTGTGTCCACTCTGGCCCCCGCTCCGGCCTTGCGGACTCGTTTTGGTCGGGCGGTTCGGCCTCCCCCTCGTCTGGCGTTGCCAGTTCTGATGAATTCTGGGGGGACGTATGTGGCGGCTACCTCTGGGACATACATATATAATTCACCTCCTACTATCAATGCGGCTACGTCATAGACTGCAACTTCTATGACGTGTTCTTTGGGTTGAATGAGGTTTATAAATAAAGAACGCGGCTGCGTTGCAGTTGGCTCGACCTGGAAAGAAGTCTTAGTTTGGTCATTTCCCGCACTCCTTCAAATTGTTATTATCAATCAGTTAACGTTACTCAAAAGATTACCACAATTTGCAGATAGCCTGTTTGCTATCGTAAAGGTGTAAGAAATTATTACTACTCACTGCAGAGTACGGCTAGCCATGATCTAACTAGTAACTTAGGCTGGTAGTTGATTTTAAGGTAGCCTACAGTTATGATAATGGGGATTTGTAATTAAGATTGAGATTGGACTAAAATGTGGGTAATCGGATGCTTAGATGTAACCATAGTCTTATTTTTGCATAGGGTCAATTAAAATAATCATGAAAAGCCCTTGCATCACCAGTGTTTTGTTGTAAATTTACTTCCATAAATAAACTATGCAAATTATGTCACACACAAATGCTATCTTATCTCCTTGGTGCTTGAGCTTTATTTTCTGAAAATAGTTTGGATGTTCAACACTTATAGACCAAGATTATATATTCAGGAAAACAGTGACCCAAGTCTCTCCAGTATGTGAGTACAGTAGGGTGTTTGTGTGTGTGTGTGTGTGTGTGTGTGTGTGTGTGTGTGTGTGTGTGTGTGTGTGTGAGAAAGAAATTGAGCTGCAGTTCCGAGGTAGAGACACTGTCTATTCATAGCATGTTAAGGAATTCTAGTGAAGTAACCCTAATGGACCACACTATCTGCCTCATTGAAGAACTCTGGGTTAAGTGAATTATCAGTTATACCTCTAATCAGCAATCATAGGATTCATTCATGCTCCTTAGATGCCAGGTTAGGGTTACACACTCATTTTCTGTCATGGTCTATGGACCACCTGAAGTAGCCTTGGTCACCCCCTGGCCACCCCATGTATAAAACTCTAGTTCCGCCACTGGCAGTGAAATGCAGTGTTGCCGGGCTGTAAGAGGTGTGCATTTATTGGTTGTATTTGTGCGGGATTCCCCATTTTAAAAGCCGGTTTTAACTTTGCTGTCTCTAGTAGGCTATGCCGCTTTGTTTATGAAAATGGTTGACAAACTAGCTACTCGTTTCCAAGCAGGAACATTTCGCTAGTAAGCTGCTTGTTGGTTTCTGGCTACTTTGCTGTATTGTCTGTCCCTTGTGTAATCTAGCTACTTGTGCTTCGTGGAGTAGCAGACTTCTGTCTGTGCTCGATACCCGGAAGTAGCCTAGGTGACGGCAGAAACCAAACATGCTTTTATTTTGAAGCCACTTTATGCTCACCAATAAAAGGGAAACTGACCCTATTTTATGGGACTCAGCGCCTTAATTCTGCAACTAGGCCTTTTGCGTCCATTTGGGAGGAAGCTCGGTCCTTGTACGTTCGGTATAATTTGTTTTTCGTTCTCATCCCAAAAACGAAAAACAAATGCAAATAAATTACATCTTTATTCAAAAAATTTCCCACCGGTATTTCATTCAGATTTTTTGCATACATGGTGTTGCATGCATGAAACAAATAAAAAAAGAGAAAAATGAAAAAATCAAGTTGTGAAGGGTGAATGCTTTTTGTCTAACCAGGAAGTAGCCTTGTAAGGGCGCTACTTGGTGATTGCAGGAAAAACATAGTAGGCCTAGGCCATTTTCAAAAAAAATGATAGCCCTAATAATAATCAATAGACCTACACCTTTATGCTTTTAAAACTTGTTTACACATGTCATAATAATTATAAACAGAAACTGTTATGTTCTGAGAAGGACCCAAACGCAGACCACAGGTAGCAGGCAAAAACATTGTTTAATCACAGTCCAAGATCAGTAGCCAGGTAATCAGAATGGAGACGGTACAAAATCAAAAGCCAAAAGAGTAGTCAAAAATAAACGTAGCAAGAATCCAAAAACCAGAAAGACACAGCAAACAAAACAGAAGGAAAAGGCAGGCTTGAAGTCGTACGGGAGGGTTGTCTCAGGTATCTCAAATTACACAGGCTTACACAAAATCGGCACAGTGAATTGATCAACGTTCTGACAGAGAATACAAGTGGAAGGCAGACTATATACACCAGGGAGGTAATGACACGAAACGGATCAAGTGTTTGTGGGAGGAGTAAGGAGCTAGAGACAGGTGAACACAATAGGAAACAATGATTAAATAACGAGGGGGAACAGAAGACACGGACTGGAATGCATGCAAACACATAGATAACACACGGCCTGGGATTAGAAGGTAAAATAACAGAAAATAAAAAATACACAAACAGAAACATAACAGAAACGCCTAGTTGAGAGTGAGAACCAGAAGGCTGTTGATGGCTATCAATGACAACTCAACTAAATTAAATTATTAAAATAAATATTAAGCTAAGAAATGCTGAAATAAGCTTGGGCGATATGACGTGCAACATGGTATTGGTTGGCCTGGTGATCATCCTCATGCGCCCCGATAACAGAACGATGTTCATGAATATTTGCTCACGGGGCCCGACCCTTATTTTGAAATGTTTACCATGTCGGAGCAGTCAGTTTTTCGTAGCACGAATGAACAAGAAGGTAGCCAAAAGATTATTGGTGCAAGCCACAAAAATTGTGTATTCTAAAAGACCACCACAGACATTTGATTCAATAAAGACATTATTTAATTAAAAAAAATAAAGAGTGCAATGTTACAACAATAAAAAAAGTTTATCACAAGGTGTTCTCTGCAAAGAGCAATGACGTAGGTTTTGTGAAAAGTCCCAAACCCCGTCCCCTGTCTGTATACATTCAGATTGCGACTCCGACAACTTATGCAGAAACATACGTCATATCAAGAACTCAGAAAAATTTTATTTAAACCCTAAAATATGCATACTTCGACCAAAATCGCTATTTTTTTACTTGAACCAGTATGGAACACAAGCTCTAGGATGATATGAAAAGTTCAAAAACTATGGATCACTTTAAGGGTTGTTTCTCCTGACAGGTTTTCCTATTGAACTCTATGGAAAAATAAGTCAGGAGAAGAAACCCTTCAAGTTATCCATCCATATCTACTGCATATCTGGCAGCAGAGTGATGGTTTAAGGCTTGTTTGATACATCAGAGGCTTGATGACTTAGAGCCATTTAGCCAACCATGTGTTCCGTACTGTTCCAGTGTAATTTACAGATAAATCTAGTCCCACCCCCCAATTCCCATAGAGATCCATTTAAATGCAGAGAGGTTGTAGTATCGTAAAAAGGGGGTAATCCCAAACGCGCTACAACCCGGCTATATAAAAAAGGACTATAGGTGCTCAACAAGAGGACCAGCGAACTGAAAGAGTACCTAACCCGGACCACTTTGCTAGGACTAACCCGAGATAAGGAAGACTGCAGCACACAGAGCTCAGAGCAAAAAAATATTTAATAAGACTGACGTTTTGACGTCAACGACGTCTTCTTCAGAGTCAAACGGAAATACAGACAACGCACCGGGAGGTATATAAATACCCTCCCATCAATTACACATAGTAAGGTGCGCATGTGTGGGACTAATAGATCTCGTAGTAGATACCACATACACAATGTTATATTCTTTAACAGGGTAGAGAGAAGACCGACAAATGTCATGGGTAAATAAACTGAATAATAACCTATTATGAGCATGGCATAAATAATATATAATGAAAATCAAATAGCCTATACACAAATTACAAAAAACACGAAAGATTCAGAGACTCATTTAACCCATTAGGTTCCACACTATTAAGTGTATATATCCAGTACGCCTCTCTGCGGAGCAATTGCTTAATAATATCTCCGCCTCTGGATGACAAAGTGACTTTCTCAATACCCCAAAATTTTAGAGAAGAGACAGAACCATGATTGGCTTCAGCGTAATATCGCGCAATCACATAGTCCATATTCTTGGAGCGGATCGCAGTCTTACAGATCCTTTCCAAAAAATTAGAATATCATGGAAAAGTTGTTTTTTTTCCATAATTCCATTCAAAAAGTGAAACTTTCATAGATTATAGATTCATTACACACAAAGTGAAATATTTCTAGCCTTTATTTGTTTCATTTTTCATAATTTTGGCTTACAGCTCCAGAAAACCCCCAAAACAGTATTTCAAGAAATTAGAATAGTATGTCGAAAATCAGCATTTACTTCAGTTATTTCAGAGAATGAATGTTTTAGACTGAGTGTCACATTATCATCTAATTTACTCAAAACACCTGCAAAGTTTATCACAGTTTGGTTCAGTATGGGGAAGACTGCAGACTTGACAATTGGCCAGAAGACCATCATTGACACCCTCCAGAAGATGGGTAAGCCACAAAAGGTCATCGCTAAGGAGGCTGGCTGTTCACAGAGTGCAGTGTCCAAGCATATCAATAGAAGGTTTAGTGGAAGGGAAAAATGTGGCAGGAGAAGGTGCACAAGCAAAAGAGATGACCGTAGGCTTCAGCGGATTGTCAAGCAAAGACGATTCCAAAATTTGGCGGAGATGCAGAGGGAGTGGACTGAGGCTGGAGTCAGTGCTTCAAAAACCACCACGTACAGACGTATCCGGGACATGGGCTACAACTGTCGGATTCCTCGAGTCAAGCCACTCCACTCATTCTCTGAAATAACTGAAGTAAATGCTGATTTTCGACACACTATTCTAATTTCTTGAAATACTGTTTTGGGGGTTTTCTGGAGCTGTAAGCCAAAATTATGAAAAATGAAACAAATAAAGGCTAGAAATATTTCACTTCGTGTGTAATGAATCTATAATCTATGAAAGTTTCACTTTTTGAATGGAATTATGGAAAAAAAAACAACTTTTCCATGATATTCAAATTTTTTGGAAAGGATCTGTATGTTCAGCAATTCTAAGTTTGAGGGCTCTCAGTCTGACCGATGTAGATTTTGGAGCATATACATTTCAACATGTATATTACATGGGTAGTGTTGCAGTTAATGAAGGTGGTTATTTTTAATTCCTTGCCCCAATGTGGATGACGGAAAACTTTAATGTCATTAGAATTAGAGCAATGGACACAATGTCCTGAGCGATAGAACCCTCTAGGGGGCATAGGTAGCCAGGAGGGTTTTGTCTGCAGACTACTCACCATGCTATGAACCACCTTATCTTTTAAGTTATGTGGCCTTCTAAAGCACACTCGCGGAGGTTCGGAGGTAAATTTATTCAAAAGAGGGTCACTCTGGAGAATGGGCCAGTGTTTACGGACAATGTTTTTAACTCTTCCAGCGACCGGATTGAACTCAGTGGAAAAGCAAATATGAGGAGGGGTAGTACGCTTCGGCTTTTTACAGAGGAGGGACTTCCTATCAGTATGGCGGGCATGGTCAATGGCGGCGATAACGTCTCTGGAGAAATCTGCTACGCATCTGACAGATGTTGCTCTCAAATTCTGCATCCGTGCTACAGTCTCAAGCGCAAGAACTGTCCGATCGGTACTCTTAACAGAGTATTTCTGCTTAAGGGTTTACGGAAGATGGTAGATTCAAGTTTGCCGTCATCACCTTTAAAAATAGTCAGGTCCAGAAAATTTATGGATCTCACACCATGTTCCTCTGTAAAAGACAAATGACTGTCTCTAGAATTCACAAACCTCAAGAAATCCTCAAATTCATGTACAGTACCATCCCACACGAGCAGTATGTCATCAACATATCTATGCCACAAGGAGATTTTGGTGAGAAAGGGATTGGTGGAATTATGGATAAATTTCTCTTCCCAGTGACCCATGAACAGATTAGCATAATTCGGTGCAAATGCTGCTCCCATTGCAGTACCCTGAGTCTGTAAATAATAACAGCCATTGTATTGGAAATAGTTCATAGTGAGTGCCATCTCCGTAAGGGTGATAAGGAAACTTGAAGGGGGTAATAAGTCTTCCGGGCATGTGGAGAGGTAGTATGACAGAGCCTCCAGACCTCCTTTATGGGGAATGTTGGTGTATAAACTCTGTACATCTAGCGATGCTAGAATAGTAGCTGGATTCACATGAACACCTTCAATAGCCCTAAGTAGATCAGACGTATCACCTATATACGAAGGCAGGGTAGGAACCAATTTCTTAATAAAAAAAGTCAGCATATCGTGAGAGAGGTTCTGTAAGGCTATCATTGCCTGACACTATAGGACGCAGTGGAGGATCAGATACAGACTTGTGAATTTTTGGGAGGCCATACAATATCGGGCATATGGGGTATTTGGTAATTAAGAAATCCCTTTCATTTTTTGTGATCCAACCCGCAGACAAAGCATTCTCTATGGCAGTGTCAATTTCACATTTTATTCGCTCTGTTGGATTAGCACAAAGAGGTGAGTAAAATTGTTTATTCAAAAGTTGTTTTTTTATCCCCTTATCGTACTGTTCAAAAGCTAGAACAACTACTGCTCCGCCTTTGTCGGCGCTGCGAATGATCAAATTGGAATTAAGCTGTAGATCTTTCAAGGCTTTGCGTTCTTCTAAATTTAAATTGTTCCTGTATCGAATATGTTTATTCGCCAAAACAGAAAGATCATTTTCCACCAAGCGACAGAATGTAGTGATAGTGGGGTTAAGGTTGGAGCTAGGCAGGAACACGGATTTACCTTTGAATGAGGTGTATTCTCTCATTTCACTGCAACTATCAGTGTTGCTAGGTACAGTAGATACGTTCGTCTGTGCAGAGAAAAAATGTTTCAAATGTAATTGTCTAAACAGCTTAAAAGAGTCCACTTTTACCTTAAAAAAATCGCATTGGTTGGTGGGAGAAAAAGACAGACCTTTACTAAGTACAGACATTTCAACCTCACTCAAAGGAAAGCCAGAGATGTTAATTACTGTTTGTTGAGATTGCGCTGGGATCTCCTCAGGGAATCGAACGGAGGGCTTCTTCCTCTGTGCCCCCTGGGACCCCCGGGGGGGTTATAGTATCGCTTGTAGGACTACCAGAAAATAAGATATGAAGAGTCTTTTGATATTGTTGGGTCACAGACATCAGGAAGTCATGGCATGCAAAGGATATGCGACCAAATATTTAAAATGATTACTTTATTCTACATTATGTTAAACTGTCCAATATTTTTTGATGCACAAACATGGGGGGGACTATGTACAAAAGTTTCTATAATGGTTCATCCAATATGGATGAAAATACCCTCAAATTAAAGCTGATAGTCTGCACTACAACCTCATTGTCATTGTATCCTTTCAAACTCAAAGTGCTAGAGTATAGAACCAAAATAACAAAAAATGTGTCACTGTCCAATGAATTATGGTGCTCAATGTATGCATGCTGTTGATTCAAACTTCCTTCTCTCTCCATATCATAATTATAATAAGTGTTATGTGTTACTATATTATGTTTTGGGTCTTTAAGAAATACAGCTTTTACACTACCTTGTAGTCTGCAAATAAAATTGATAGATAAGGTAACATAGATAGGTTAGGAATTCATATTCCAAAGAACTTATATGAGCTTTCAACAATAAATTTTCACTTGAGTATATAGTAAATCAACTCTAACTCAACTCAACTTATTTATGGCTCTACCCAGTCCAGGTAACTCACTTTCACAGTTTATGGGGTAGGTCGACAGCTTCTTAAGCATGTTGCAATAGTGTACTTTGAGATGAGAATAGTTTGATCAGATGTTCTAATTGGCAGATCAGATGTTGTTTTCCAATGGGGAGAATTATTCTTTGAGGGCATGGAGCATTTTTGATGACGAAATCGGCAGGAAGAAGAAGAATAAGAAGAATAAAAATTGCAAAAATAACCCAAGTTTTATTGTGTGGATGTGTGAAGTTGTTTCTGAATGCTGTGTGGTTACATGAGGTCAGAACGTACAGAAGTGAATGTTTTTAATGGCTGAGAGTCTGTGGTCATTGTGGTTATTTCTATAGGTGCTAACTTGGTGCTGTATTGGTATGGGGCATGACCCGCCAAGCTGTAACTTGGCAGATGGCATACGGGCCATCCCAATAGCTAGCTAGCTAGGTGAGCTGGCTCATGGGCGGAGTTGTCGGCAAGTGGTAGGCTGTAGTCTCGATTGAAAGACTTTTTGGCTACGGCTATTTGAGACTTACTACTATTAGCTTTAGTACAGTAATGGTTTTCAAACTCTAATTCAGAGAAAAAGCTCTTGAATTAGTTCAACTGTTTGTATGTAAAATTTTCTCTTGGAGCTGTTTCACTCTCCTTTCTTTGTTGGTGAAGAAATGTTAATGTACTGATACACCACAGATAAGTGGTTTATGTCCAGTATGAAACTGTCCTGGAAATTTACAGTGTATATCTGGGTGAAGGCTATTCATTAGCTCAGATTAACTCTAATGACCCTGCAGCACCCCTATTTATTTCTCTGCACTTGTCCTTCTGGATAAAAGCGGCTGCTGAATTATTAGTGCCCCCCCCCCCCCCCCCCCCGATGTCTAGAAAACGGTTAAGCCCTTGTTATTAACAATGTGCTTGGTAGCGTTTTTGACACTGGGGCCTACTGTGATTTTCTTCTGGTGATTGTGCCTTCGCGCGGGGGGGAAGATTGCAATCAACCTCAGTCAAGCTTTTCTGGAATGAGCTATAGGAACTGTATTGATCTTTTTCTTTGGTTAGTTTCATCTCAGCTGATCTGCCAGGTGCTGTGCAATCGTTTTATTCCTCATGCCTGAGTACTATAGCTTTTGTGACAAAGCATGCAGATTAAAATCCCTCTCCAGCACAGTCATAACTGTCTTATTTTGGTTGCCATACACAAACATACCATGTGGTAGTCCTAAAAAATGCTTATGAAGCAGAGCCCTACTTTTTTTTTCTTTTTTTTACCATCCTCTAAAACTGCCCATTTTGTGGTAATTATAAGTTCTTCATCATTTGCTAAAATGTCTTAATTTAAAATGTCAGCATTTTAATTTATCAATTAAATAATGGATTTTGCCAGATCTTGTAGATAAAATCAAGTCCAAAAGCCATGCAGTACAAGAAGGCAAATTTAATACATTGGCACCCAAGAGCCAGTGTTTTAAATCATAGCAGAATGCCAAGTGTCTACACAGAGTGGTGGAATCTGTGCAGCATGACTGCTCTCACTGTAACACCACCTGGGATGCAGTGTGTTATTACCTGTATTCTGGGGGAATCTTACCGTGCTTCAATGGGATGTCACAGTCATTGATTTCTAATCACTTTTTTTTGTTTGTGAGTTCACACTCTGAGATTCTCATGATAGATGGCATGCCATGAAGACAGTGTGGCTTATGTGCTTCTCTTACACCATTAACCATAAGTGCAGTCTTTTTTCTCTGTGTTGTTTTTATCATCCGATTGTTAATGGTTGTTTTTACAAGTTCAATAATGAGACTTATAATGGCCTGGAGTCAGTCAATATTTGTACTTAACCTTGACATTTGGATTTAATCAGGACTTGTCTTTGACAAATAAATGAAAGTGCAACTTTTTAAATTAGTTTTCAAAGTTAGGGACAAGTGTTAATCTTATTCTCTTTATGTCTACTTAAATCCTAGTTGTTAGCCATGAGGTAGCTACAAGAATGGACAAACCCTTCAGATTTTGGCATAGTGACAAATCACAAGAGAACTGTCATTTCTGTGTGGGTGAAGCAGATGGAGTGTACTAAGTAGCTATAGTACTTTACCAGCCAATGTGTCTAAGACCACCTAACAGGAGTGAAGTTTACCCACATTTGGTGAGGTAGCAGATGTGAAATTAATTGGCAATCGCAGATATATTTAGAATAGTAAACAGAAAATGTTAGAACTGAGGCAGTGGTATAGGGGCTCATATATACTGCCAACTCTGCCAGAGCTACATGGCACCAGTTTATTTTTATCATAACTATCCATGCTTGATAATCTTGGACATTTGCTGGGATAGTATTGTTCTCATGCAACCTGTCCCCTGTTTGAAACATAGAATTTTAAAATTCATAAATCATAATATGCACATTCACAAGAATATTCACATATGCAAATTCATTAGGGAAGTAGTCCCAGAATTGGGAGCTCTGCTTCTCTATTCCAAGATTTGATAACTGTAGTTGTAGTTGTATGAAATGTATAGCTATCCTGTAATTGAAATACATAGCTGTCCTGTGTACATATGAGGCACAAGCAAGCATTTACCTGAACACTGGGCATAAGCAAGAGACAGATGTTCCTAACAAGAACAGCGAAAATTAATTAAGCCATTCTGCTGTAACCAGTTCACTAGATGGAGAAAGGAGCATGTTCTTTTTATCCACAGCCAGCAAATATGAATTTCACAGCATTTATTGTACACTAGACAAAAGTACATTATTTATAATGAAAGGTATTTATTATTATTTGATAACAGACACCCGACTGTTAACCCCGCACCCCAACAGCCATTTACCCAGCCAATATCCAGTATTTATCTATTCCGGCTAGATAGAGACTGTACGTGCATGGAAAAAAGTAACGGAGGCGGAGTTTGTGAGTATGTCAACAAAGCTTGGAGTAAAACAGCTGTGATCCGAGAGACGCATTGCTCTGCGGACGTGTAGTTGCTAGCCTTGTCTTTTAGACCCAAATATCTACCGTGTAAGTTTGGTCAACTCCTTGTATATATCCCATCTTCAGCCAATAAGACCAGTACAACAGATAGTATCTTGTGTTCAGCGCCTAGAATCAAAATCTCCTGATTCTCCAGTGTTAGTCTTAGGTGATATGAATAGCTGTAAACTCGATAAATCCTCGCCACTATACCATCAGTATGTTACCTGTGAAACAAGGGGAAGCAAGACCATTGATCTGTGCTATAGTAACATCAAAAATGCTTACAAATCAATCAAAAAGCCACCTCTAAGTACAGCGGATCACAATGCTATTCACCTCATACCATCCTATAAAACATAATTGCAGAGGGAAGGAGTTGTATACAAAACTGTTAAACAGTGGAATGATGATGTTTCTGAGACACTCAAACAGTGTTTTGAATGTACTGATTGGGAGCTTTTCTCACAGAATGCCACTCTGGATGAGACTGTAGAGGCAGTGACTGGCTATATTAATTTTTGTGAGGAAACTATTGTTCCATCTAAGAAAGTGAAAGTGTTCTCAAACAATAAGCCCTGGATAACAAAGGAGCTTTAAATGAGAAAAAGAGCCTTCCAATCAGGAGACAGAGTTGAGTCAAAATTGATTCAGGCCAGGCTGAATAGAGAAATTAAGGATGCAAAAAGAGCCTATAAGGAGAAGGTGGAAAATCTGTTTCAAGGGGGGCAGCTGAGAGATGCTGGAAAGGAATAAAGATCCTCTCATGGATTTCTACTAAGCAGAACGACCCGGGCCCTCAGTCTAAGGAACACTGCAGTCAGTTTGCTGAATCCCTAAACATCTTTTACAGTAGATTTGACTTCCATGACTTTAAAGCAGAAAGGGATGATGTAACATCAGAAGTATTGTTTCTAACTGAGGAGAGCAGCAACATCAATGTACATTACAATTATTTGTACAGGTGGAGGATGTTAACAGGGTGCTAAAAAGGGTGAAGTTGAACAAAGGCATCGGTCCAGACAACATGAGCAATCATGTTCTGCAATCCTGTCATAAACAACTGCCACAGTTTTTCTGTGACCTGTTCAACCGCTCACTCGAGGAGCACATAGTTGCAGCACTATGGAAGTCATAGATTATCTCTCCTGTGCCAAAGTAGGCCAACCCATCTGCACCCAATGACTTTAGACATGTTGCATTAACACGAGCATAGTAGACCCTCTACAGTTTGCCTACTAACAGAACGGAGGAGTTGATGATGCTCTCCTGACACTGCTTCGGCTGGTGCAATCCCATCTGGACACACCAAAGTCCTACATCAGACTGGTGTTTGTAGACTTCTCTAGTGCGTTCAACACAATCCAACCACACCTAATGGCTAAGAAGCTGCTGAAGATGAACCTCAACCCTCATCTTATCCTCTGGGTAATGTCCTTCTTAACTGACAGAACTCAGTGGGTTAGATATAAAGGCCACTGCAGCACCACCAAGACCATTTCTACTGGCTCACCACAAGGCTCAGTAGTTTCTCCAGTGTTATTCACACTTTACACCGATGACTGCCAAAGCAACTGTCCTGAGATCACATTCATCAAGTACTCAGATGATACAATAATTGTGGACTCATCCAACTCTGATGAGCCAAAAGAGTGGAGGATTACAGATATTTGGGTCCCATCATTGATAATAAACTGACCTTTGAGGCAAACTTGAGTGCAGGCAAAAGTGTCAGTCAAGGCTGTATTTCCTCAGGAAACTTGGACGTGAGCCAGTCAGTACTACAAGCATTTTACACCTGCTTCCTTGAGTCAGTGCTGACCTTTAGCCTAACAGCTTGGTTTGACTCATTAAGTGAAATCAGGCAACTGAAGCTGGAAAGGGTGACAGTACAGGCTACTAAAATCCTAGGGAACCAACAAAAACTGCTGAAACATCTGTATGAGGAACGTACAATTAAAAAAGGAAAGAGGATGATGGCCCTTCCATCACATCCCCTGATCTTTTTCTTTGAGACTCTTCCATCAGGTCGAAGATTAAGGTCCTTGCCCCTTAAAGCAAAAAGAGCCCGAAACAGCTTTGTCCCTACAGCTGTTAGACTGCTTAATGACATTGGACATCTCAAGACAGTAAAGGAACTGTTATTGCTTTTGATGCTCAATTTTTCATAATAATTAATATTTAATTAATCTAATATAATATAATTTTGATCATAATAATAGCAATTATTGCACTGGTGCTATGGCCAATAATTCCACCACTGGCCTTCCGTGGAGCGAGTCTGGAGCTGGTCCTAAATCCATGTTTTGCTCCACTCCTGCGGCCACCGAGCCATGGATATCGGTAACAGGACGTAGGGGACGACGCTCCTCGCGCCACCTCGAGCGGGAGCCCCTGCTGAGGCTGGATAATAAATACAGCGTCCTGGAGGAATCCCCCACCCCAGTGAGTGATACTGTTGCGGGTTCTGGGATGTCGATGCTGGAATCACCTCACAACAGGCTCTCGGCTCCAACTGCGGTGCCTGACACGCACTGTCCTCCGCGCCGGATTCCCCGACGGATGCCATACTGGGGATCCCCTAGAGGCTCTCCAGCTGCCATGCCTCCCAAACACAGCACCCCGCCTTGGTCTTTCCGCAGTGGGCCTCGCCGTACCTCCTCCCTGGGCCTGCCACTCCCAGGGCCCCCTGGAGTCAACCCACTGCCTCGGATTGCTCGTGAGATGCCACGCCGAGTTTTGCGTCAGGCTGACCCGTCTCTTTTAATACTCGGCTCCTCAATGATCCGACATCTTCACCATCATAAAGCCGAATCCTTCTGTTTTCCGGGAGCTTTGGTTTCGGATATTAACGCAGTTTTACCATCGCACTCAACCATCCTTCAGTTACTACAATAGTAGTTCATGTCAGATCTAATGACATCTCCCTGGAAAGCTCCGTGGACTTGGAGACAGACTTTAAAAATCTCATCAACACTCTCTTGGAAACTGGCAAGCAATGTGTCGTTTCTGGTCCCATTCCTTCAATTTGCTTTGGCGACGTTAAATTTAGCCGGATCCGTCAACTGCACATCTGGCTAAAGGGATATTGCAACTCGCTGAGTATTCCTTTTGCTGATAACTTTGTTACTGGAGGAGGAAATACTTATTCAGATGAGATGGCCGACATCTGATCAGAGCTGGCTCTAGCCTTTTAATAGCCAACATTGATTTAGCTACGCAATCTCTCCTCACTCAAAATAAGTGATGTCTGGTGAGTCCGATGCTAATTGATTTTAAACACAGCTGTAATCATTTTACACCGGTTGTGTGTAATTCTTTTGTTCCTAGTTATAACACATCTGTCAGTGAGTTAATGGCACGGACTTTCACCTTTATAAGTCCCTGGGCCCTATCTTGGCGATCTTGGCGCTTAGTCTAAGCGCATGGCAAGTCCATTTAGGGCGTGTCCAAGTCCACTTTTGCTATTTTAACGGCGTGTTTTTTTGGCGCTAAGCACGGCGCATGGCGCAACTGGGCTGAACCTAGTCGCTTCATTAATTATAGGTGTGTCTTGGGCGTGACATTCAATAAACCAATCAAAATGTCATATCCCATTCCCTTTAAAAGCCTGCTTTTCCACCTTGGCGGATTGCTTATGATGGCGAAACAGACATGCTCGTGCGTGTTTAGTGTGATCAAGGAATAGGCTAAATGGAGTATGATCAATATTATTCGGACTAACCATTAGCCTATGAGTTCCCGGTAATTCCAGACAGGGCTGTTATTTTACAAAATATGTGCGGTTAAATTTCGTTAAAAGGACCTGCAACAGCTGAGAATAAGCTATCAATGGCTTCAGTCTCACCTTAGAAAACGCCAAATTAGCCTGCTTGTTCAGCGAATTTCGTTTGATTATGCAATGAAAGTGTCAAACATCAATTCCAAGAGGCTGTTCTCATGGAGTTCTCGAAGTTCAAGCTTCATCCAAAGTTCATTAGGCTACCTGCATAGTAGGCTAATATTGATTAATAACATACATACCGTTATTTTGCCTTAATGATGACACTAAATAGCCATACAATAAAGCTGTCAGGTTCGCAACCCATAAGTTCACGCATATTTCCCCTTGTTTAATAATGTCCTGTTTATGGAAATGTGACCAACCTGTTTTACTCGTAGCGTAATCCTTTAAAACAATCCACTTTCCCAGGAAGACCGTTAAACGTGCGACTTACAGCAGGGGAAACAGAACATGCTGCTCACGTGCAGAGAATGGCATTAAAATTAATTGTGAATTAATTGTGTAACGTGCTGCAAATTTGTTTTAGTTTCTAATTAGACGCTTAGTTCTCTTTAAAATCGTTTTGTTCAGTTAATGAATAACGGGTGAAATCAGCTGGGTTTTAAACGGTGAGAGTATGGAAACCTAGTCACTGTAATTTAAAAAAATATGAAGGACGAAGAATAGCTAAGGTTACAATTTAGTTAACATGGTGACATCTCCGTTTTTTAACCATAGGCTATCGAAAAAAACCTTATGCACAGCGAATTCGCTGTAGCCTAGGCTATTTGAAAAACAATAAATGCAATATTCACTGGACAAGGTTTTGAACTTTTTTCAGTCACAAACCATTCTATTTACTTACAGGCTGTATTCATAGATAAACAGAGCTGTATTGTAATGACATCTGAAGCGCATTTTCAGAACTTAAATGTCCGTCTATTGCCGTGCGTGAGTTTTCCATTGAATGACAATTCACGCATTAGGTGCAAAGACAATTCGCGCATTAGGCTTGATAGCTATAGGTGTTATCAGCTCCTTTTTAATGGATAGCCATTGTCCCGTACCATCGCACATCGCCTGGATGATAGCGTAATCCTTTAAAACAATCCACTTTCCCAGGAAGACCGTTAAACGTGCGACTTACAGCAGGGGAAACAGAACATGCTGCTCACGTGCAGAGAATGGCATTAAAATTAATTGTGAATTAATTGTGTAACGTGCTGCAAATTTGTTTTAGTTTCTAATTAGACGCTTAGTTCTCTTTAAAATCGTTTTGTTCAGTTAATGAATAACGGGTGAAATCAGCTGGGTTTTAAACGGTGAGAGTATGGAAACCTAGTCACTGTAATTTAAAAAAATATGAAGGACGAAGAATAGCTAAGGTTACAATTTAGTTAACATGGTGACATCTCCGTTTTTTAACCATAGGCTATCGAAAAAAACCTTATGCACAGCGAATTCGCTGTAGCCTAGGCTATTTGAAAAACAATAAATGCAATATTCACTGGACAAGGTTTTGAACTTTTTTCAGTCACAAACCATTCTATTTACTTACAGGCTGTATTCATAGATAAACAGAGCTGTATTGTAATGACATCTGAAGCGCATTTTCAGAACTTAAATGTCCGTCTATTGCCGTGCGTGAGTTTTCCATTGAATGACAATTCACGCATTAGGTGCAAAGACAATTCGCGCATTAGGCTTGATAGCTATAGGTGTTATCAGCTCCTTTTTAATGGATAGCCATTGTCCCGTACCATCGCACATCGCCTGGATGTTGATGGAGTGGGCTGAGAGCAATGTAATGTGGCATTGTTTCCCTTCGCTGAGGGAAAGGTATGTGGACCTATGGAACCTTTTATTATTATGCATTTTTGATATAGCCTACACAATAATAATATTTCACATTGTGATCTAGATATTTTAGTCATGCCTGTGCACGCCCCTGTGTGTAACAGACAGGAGGGTATGCGCGTTGTGCACACGCCTATGTAGACGCACTTATATGCGCCGTTAAAATAGCATGTAAACAACTGCGACATGACTTTAGACCAGGTTTGTGGTGGTTCTAGCGCAAGTGCTTTCTGCTGGCTCAAGATAGCAATACGCCAAAAAGAATCCTGGCCACTCCTCATCTTAAGACCAACACGCCCAGTTCACTAATGATGGCGCAAGAGTTACGCCGTCAAACATGCTAGTTTGACGGTGTAAGCGTTAGGCGTTATTATGGACCTAGCGCCGGGTGTAAGATAGCAAAGACACTTGCGTTTGCGTTAGCGCCGCTTTGCGCCGGGTGTAAGATAGGGCCCCCTGTGTTACTGCCATCCTACCTGTTTTTAATTGTTATCGACTACCTCGACAGAAATATAGACCCAATGGTTGTTCACTGTTAAACCTCAAACAAATCAATCTTCTGCCCCTTGTTAGAAAGTCTCAAGCATCGGACTCTGAATCTGAATCTGAAACTGACATCACTGATATTCAAACGCCGCAATTTTAAATCTCGGCATGGACTAGGAATTTTACATTTAAACGTATGGAGTCTAGTTCCGAAATTGGACTTCATTAATGTATTGATTAATGAATCCTCTCCTGACATTTTTATCCTGACAGTCTTGGCTTTCAAAACAAATATTGGACTCTGATATTTACATACATGGATACAATATTTTCCGGTGTGATCGAAAAAGTAAAGGAGGCGGATGAAATAACTTCCTGATCAACTCCCAAAAGCATTGAGTACATTGTTTTAGATATCAGCACTGGGGGTAATAATCATTTAACAGTTATTGGTTTTTACCGTCCCCCATCTTTAAACTGTGATGCCTTAGAGGACTTTGGGAAATTATGCCTCATCAGAATTACTACTTATGGGTGATATAAATCTGGATTGGCTATGGGATAACTCCTCTAGGCTTAAAGAGTTATGCATAGAATTAAATCTCTCGCATTTATTGTCCAAGCCAACAAGGCCAAATTTTAAGAACCCTGCCAAGTCTACATTGATTGATGTCATATTAACTAACAAGCCTCACAAATACTTAGCATGCGGGATATTTGCACAGGGTATTTGTGACCATTGTACAATTGCTTGCATCAGAGACACCAGATTAGCCAAGTTTAAACCTCAAGTCATCTTAAGAAGAAATTTTAAGAATTTAAATGAACAAGCTTTTATTCATGACTTATACCAATTGGACCTATCAAGTGTTGCCCTCATTCCTGATGTTGAGTTAGCGTTGGATTGTTTTTACTACCGCCTTTCTCTCTGTGGCTGATAAACACGCTCAGTTTAAAAAACTTTGTATTAAAAATAGAACAAATCCATGGTTCTCCTCTGAGCTCTCTCAGTTACTCAGAGACCGAAATACAGCTTGGGCCAAGGCAAGATCCACGGACTTGGATTCTGATTGACTTTATTTCAGGCAGCTTAGAAACAATTGCACTCTTCAGATAAAAAAAGCTAAATCTTCTCATTATCTAAATGCTATCAGTGGCGGTAATTCATCCTCTTTCTGGAAAGCATTTAAATCACTAAAAAACACAAAATCCTCTGCCTCTCTTCCTCAGAAAATAATCTCAAATTCGATTACTATTACTGATAGAGAGGAAATTAGTGATGCCTTTAATCAGCACTTCATTTCTGCTGGTTACTTATTTGATAGAAACTTTGCGGCACATTGTTTGCGGAACACCTCTTTACCTAGCTCTGGTACTCAGAATGTCTGTCAAACAGCCCCTCCTACAGCTTGCTTAAATAAAAATCTTAATCATACATTTTCTTTTAGAACCTTCTCCACATTGGAAGTTTGGAAAGCCTTAACTAAAATTGACGTTAGGAAAGCAACAGGGACTGATAAGCTTGACCCATACCTTCTGCGTCTCTCTGCCGATCTGATTGCTGAACCATTGGCCCAAATCTTCAATATGTCGATTCTTTCTGGTTCAATCCCTAAGACTTGGAAGGCAGCTAAAGTACTCCCGCTTCACAAGGGTGGTGACCGTTGCGATATGAATAATTATCGCCCTATATCTAGGCTTTCATGTCTTGCTAAAATTTTAGAAACTCTAATCAATTCTCAGTTACATTCGTTTTTATCCTTACATGGTATTTTAAATGTACATCAATCAGGTTTTAGAACCGGACATAGCACTATCTCAGCTGCATCCTTATTAATTAATGACATAGTGAGCTCGCTTGATAAAAAGCGTCACTGTGCAGCCCTCTACATTGACCTATCGAAAGCCTTCGATACTGTTGACCATGAGTTGCTCTTACAAAGGCTATGTGCCATTGTATCTGCTTGCATCTGGTTTCAAAACTACCTACAGGATAGAACTCAGTGTATCTCAGTAGATGGAAAACAATCAAGCTTTCTCAGCATCGCTAAAGGTGTCCCGCAAGGCTCGACTCTGGGTCCATTGCTGTTCACAATTTATATAAATAATCTTGGTCTTTCGCAGAGTAATTGTAAATTACATTTTTATGCTGATGATACGGTTGTCTATACCAGTGCCCCCTCAGCCCAGCAGGCTATTATTGATCTTCAACATGGCTTTAATTCTCTCCAGAAATCCCTCATTGACCTTAAGCTGGTACTAAATGAAAATAAAACTAAATTCATGTATTTTTCTAGATCTAGTAACTCTGTTAATGATCAGCATATTCACACATTGAATGGAACTGAAATTGAACAAGTCCCTCATTATAAGTATCTGGGTATCTGGGTTGACGATACTCTGACTTTTAAAACACATATTGAGAAATTGCAGAATGGTCTGAAGGCAAAACTTGGCGTCTTATATAGAAATAAATCATGTTTCTCTTATGAGAGTAGAAAGATTATTGTTCAAGCGACACTCCTCCCTGTACTCAACTATGCTGATACAATTTACACACATGCTGTACCCTCAACTCTTAAAAAATTGGATTCAGTTTACCATTCTGCATTGCGTTTTATTACCAGGGACAGCTACCGTACACACCATTGTGAGCTTTATAAAAAAGCTCAATGTTCTTACTTAATGTAAGGAGAGCCCAACATAGCATACTGTTCGTCTATAAAGCTCTTATTCAAGAATTACCTTACTATTTATGCTCACTACTCAAATACAAAACTAGCAATTACAACACACGCTCGCAGGAACGCTCGGCACTGGAGATCCCTCAAGTGAGTACAGAGCTGGGAAAAACCTAATTTGGTTTGTTCCTCTTGATGAGTTCAAACTCTGGATTATGGATATTTTTATAGATGAATGCAATTGTTTTTAGATGTTTCTGTGTATATTTATGTATATATATATATATATATATATAATCTATTAACTTTATTTACTTATTTTTGTTTATTTTTTATTTTAATTTTATTTTTTAATTTTTTATTGCTTTTATCTTTGATGTCCTTGCTTCTATTGTATCTGTATTGGTGTTTACACAGGGCTCATCTGAAAATGAGACTTGTCTCAGTGTGATCCCCCTGTATAAATAAAGTAATTATTGTTATTATTATTATTATTATTATTTAACATTTGTGTTTGTGGGTCTGCCCCACTGTCTATGTCTGTCAGGGCTGGTGGGGGAAGGATCCAAATGCAGACAGGACTGAATAAACCAAAGTTTATTAAAAGGGGCAAAACAGCAATCCAAAGTAAAACAGGCAGGGTCGAGATCCGGGAAGGCACAGAAACAGTACAGACAGTCCAAAAGTCACAGAACGGGCAGGGGTCAAAACCAGGGAAGCATAAAGAAACGGAAAAAAAAAAAAAAAACGAAGACAGAATACAAAAATAAACGAAAGACAGGAGAAGGACTAGTGATAACAAAAACTGACAGATACTAAGAAAACAGAACAGACGACTCGGGAAGCAACAGGTACTCAAAAAAAAGGCTTGTCGCAAAACAACGGTGACAAACTCACAAAAAAAAGGATTTAAATCACAGGGTTATATACACTGAGGAAGACAGACAAAATGAGAAACAGGTCTGCAGAGGCGGGGAGGGGAGATTGCTCACAGGTGAGCACAATGAAACGATAAGGGAAAGCTGATAATACAATTACGAGGGAACACATAAGGCGCGGACCGGACTAGCGCATAACATATAGACTATACATGACCTGGGTTGAAGAAGACCCGTGCACACAACGAGGTAGAGGAATGCGGAAATCAGATGCAGGTGAAGCGAGTAGGGAATCACAGAAAGATATTCAGAGATAAGACAGAAGAAACGAAAGAAAGGTGCAGATGGAAACTGAGATTGCATTAGTAAATTAGTAGGTTAGTAGAAATTCCCTGACGTTAGTAAATTAGTTCATTCGTATTATTTACAAGTTAGTCATTAGTGTGTTAGTAAGAAACCTAATTCTAAGCAGTTAGTAGTGATTAGTAGATTAGTATTATAAACAAGGGTAATTAGTAAAGAAGGAAGTAAACGAGAGTGGAAATACAGCGAAACCCTGACAAAGTCTGTTTTACTGCTGGAAACTACAACTGAAGTTCCCTAACGGGTAAATAAAAGTTATTCTATTCTATGCTGCAGACACAGTAATATTGATAGTAGCAACAACACAACAATAACAGTAACGATGCAAACCACAAATACAATTATAAGATCCATAGACTCCCCTTCTCCACCTTAAACCCAGATAAATGTACAGATAAATAGGCTAACTGATGCTAGACAGAGAGAAAACCCGATAAAGCAGGACAGAATTTGCAGTTCTCAAAGCTCATATCATTCAGCTCCACCTGTTATACTTTTGCTACATTCTTCTTTTGAAATAGCAGAGTATGTTTTCACCAGGTTAGGTCACTCTTAGAGCTCTATATTACACTCTGCGCTAAACGGTGGTAACCCAAACGCAATAGTTTCAGAGCAACGCAGTTGTCATTTTCATGTCCAGAGCCCATGTCTTTTAAATAGCAAATTATGCTATTTTGATTTTGCGCTAAAACCAACACAAGCCTGGTCTTAAGTCATGTCGCAGTTGCTTGAATGTTATTTTAACAGCGCAATATTAAGATAGTACAAACCCAAATTCCAAAAAAAGTTGGGACAGTATGTAAACTGCACATGGAAGCAGAAAGCAGTGATTTGTAAATTCTCTTTTACATATATTTAATTGAAAACGGTACAAAGAAAGGGTATTTAATGTTTTACCTTATCAACTTCATTGATTTTTGTAAATATACGCGAAATCTGAATTTGATGCAACACGTTCCAAAAAAGTTGGGACGGGGCAAAAAAAAAAAAAAGACAGGGAAGTCTCTGCATTTGAATTGATCTCTATGGGAATTGGGGGGTGGGACTAGATTAAACTGTAAATTACACGGGAATAGTATGGAACCCATGGTTGGCTAAATGGCTGTAAGTCATCAAGGGTCTGAGGTATCAAACAAGCCTCAAACCATCACCCTGCTGCCAGATATTCTGTAGATATGGATGGATCACTTTAAGGGTTGTTTCTCCTGACTCATTTTCTTATTGAACTCTATGGAAAAATAAGTCCGGAGAAACAACCCTTCAAGTGTGAAATGCAGAGAGGTTATAGTATCGCTTGTAAGAGTACCTGAAAATAAGATATAAAGAGTATTTTGATATAATTTTATACCCAGTCATGATAGCATCACCTGTTTACCTGTGGAATGTTCATAACAGGTGTTTTTTTACTTCCTTTGAGAGTGATGGGTCAAAGGACCAGATGCGACCGTGAGGGGATCACAAAGTTACCCATGAGACATGGAAAACCACTAGAATAAGGGAAAGGAAATAGAGCTCCGTGAACGGAACAGACAGGAAATGAACAAAAGGTAAAATAACTCGAGATGAATACGACAAAATAAAACAACCCAGGACAGAGGGCGAAAAGCGTGCAGACTCGAGCAGTAAATAGAGAAAGAAAAAGGAATGCCTCTAGCTAAATAAATTATCAAAGAGCTAAAATAAAGAGGCAAACGGAAACGAGGCGAAACCGAGGTTACTATCTCAACAGAGACAGGGAAAAGAAAACCAAGGAAAGAACTAAGTGTGAATGGAAAAAAGAAACTCCTTACAAGGAAACTCGGACACACACTACAGGCAAGTCCCAAGTGTTCTCTCAGCAATATAGCCAACACGACAACTAGTCACCTGAAATTCTATACCACGTTACCTGGCTTAGCGTGGCAAAGTTTGACACAAAAGCGACGTGCACCTGCAACTCGTAACCAATAATTAGCCCCGGAGAGGGAGAAAACATGACAGGAGTGCCCTCACGTGGCCCCGGGAGGCAACGCCCGCAAAAAGGACAGAGATTCCACTCGCAAAGGCAGGTTTCTCGTGGACAGCCAAACCCGTTGCCCAACACAGTAGGAAGGAGCCGAGCAGCTGCGCCTATCGGCCAGTCCCTTCTGCTTAGCCAAGGCATGCAGGGGAGACACACAAACTCTCCTCCAAACGGCCTGACACCTCCGGACAAATAACCCAGCGGACGCTACCTCAATGTTCTTTTCTAACTTGGGGAACAGAGGAGGTTGATAACCGAACTGACCCTCAAACGGCGAGAGCCCCGTGGACGCATTACGCAGTGTGTTACGCAGCACGTATTCTGCCCAAGCAAGGTGCCGACTCCATGAAGTCGGATTGGCAGTGGCCAGACAACAGAGAGTGCTCTCCAGCGTCTGATTGGTGCATTTGGTTTGTCCATTAGTCTCCGGGTGAAACCCCGAAGACAGACTAATGGACGCCCCCAACTGTGAACAGAAGGAATGCCAAAATCGTGTGGCAAACGGGGGCCCGCGATCAGACACAGCATCCTGGGGCAGGCAGTGCAATCTAAAAACATGGTCGACTACCAAGCGTGTGGTTTCCAGTGCTGATGGCAACTTGGTTAGCGCGATAAAATGCGCTGCCTTCAAAAATCTGTCAACGACCACCAGAATAACAGAGTTGCCATCTGATGCAGGCAAACCTGTAATAAAATCTAAGGCGACGTGTTTCCAAGGACGGCTAGGGATGGGTAAAGGGCGCAAAAGCCCTGAGGGTGGGAGTAGTGAATTCTTATTGCGGGCGCAGACTTCACAAGCCACAACAAACTCCCGAACATCCTTCTCTATACCAAGTCACCAAAACCACCTGGACAGGAAATCCATCGTCCGATGGACCCCAGGATAACCCGTAATGCGGGAGGAATGTCCCCATTGCAGTACCTGACTCCATACCCTGGAGGGTACAAACAGGCAATTGGGAGGTCCCCCACCCGGATCCAGGTCCAATTGCTGGGCCCCTAGCACCAGGGATTCAATGTCCCACGTGACTGGGGCCAAAATCTGAGCAGTGGGAACAATTGGCTCAGGGGGACAGTCATCCTCTGATCAGTCAAAAATCTGTGAGAGCGCTTTTATTTTACATTTTACAGATTTAACATTCTTGGAGCCCGGTCGATAAGTTAACAAGAAATTGAACCGAGCAAAGAACAACAACCAGCTAGCCTGTCGCAAATTATGTCATTTGGCGCCCTGAATGTACTCAAGATTTTTCTGATCAGTCCACACAGTGAAGGGATGCTCGGCCCCCTCGAGCCAATGTCTCTACTCCAATTTCACCATTAGAAGCTCCCGGTCCCCTACATCATAATTTCTCTCAGCCGGTGTCAGGCCTCAAGAAAAGCAGGCACACGGATGAACCTTTTGATCCTGGGGCGAACACTGGGATAAAATATCCCCTACCCCCAACTCAGAGGCATCAACCTCTACCACAAAGGGGAGGGAGGGGTTGGGAGTGGTCAGAATGGGCTCAGAGCTAAATCTCATTTTTTGCTGTGTGAAACTCGCCTCAGCCTTCGGGTTCCATTGAAATTGTCTTCTTAGTGAGGGCCGTAATAGGTGCAACAATGCACTAAAATTGTGAATAAATCGGCGATAAAAATTTGCAAACCCCAGGAATCACTGCACCTGTTTTACAGATTCCAGAGTAGGCCAGTTCCTGACTGCTGAAACCTTCTCGGGGTCCATCTGAAGCTTACCCTCGGAAATGATAAACTCCAGGAAGGAAACCGAGTCAGAATGGAAAACGCACTTCTCAGCCTTGATGTAAAGTTGAGCTTTGAGAAGTACTTTTAATATCTGCCTGACATGCACAATGTGCTCAGCGAGATTGGTGGAAAAAATTAAAATGTCGTCTAAATAGACAAAGACGAATTTCTCCAACATCTCATTCACTAGCGCCTGAAAGACAGAGGGGGTGCTAGTGAGCCCGAACGGCATCACCAGGTACTCGTAGTGTCTGCTGTGAGTGTCAAAAGCTGTCTTCCACTCATCTCCCTCACGCATCCACACTAAATTGTAAGCGTTACGGAGCTCCCTGGAGGCGCTCAAATGCGGAATTCATGAGTGGCAGCGGATAACGGTTTTTAATAGTGATGTCATTTAGTGCCCTATAATCAATGCAAGGCCTCAGACTCCCATCTTTTTTCTCCACAAAAAAGAAACCCGCACCAGCCAGCGAGGTAGAGGGTTTGATGAAGACATTGGACAGAGCTTCCTTGATGTATTCTCTCATGGCTGCACTTTCCAGGACCGATAAGGAGTATAGAGAACCCCGAGGAGGTACAGTGCCCGGATGTAAATTAATGGCGCAGTCGTAGGGTCGATGCGGGTGGCAAGGTAGTTGCTCGCTGTGTTGCTAAATGCTTCAGCGAGATCCCCATACTCTGTCGGCATGTTAGCTGGCAGGGGGAAATCAAGCGCTTCCATAACCCTGGGTATTATCTGTACTGGAGGGCGAATGGGGGGTGGAGTCCCACATGCCCTCAAGGAATAATTCTTCCCATTGGATTGCAACTGAAGGGTTACCATTACATTACAGTCATTTAGCAAGACGCTTTTATCCAAAAGCGACATACAATAAGTGCATACAGAAACGTCATCGAAGTCACTACAGAACAGATAAGACAAAGCACATCCTTCCCATAATGTAGCAGCTATCCCTAGTAATGAACATTGAATATAGTTCACAGTAAGCTGTGGGTAAATCAGTTATACTACAATTCTATTCGAAATACTATAACAAACAGACAAGAAAACACAGGAAACTAGTACCATGAGGTCCTATATTAGAATATCAGTCAAGGTGGAGTCTGAAGAGGCGTGTCTTCAGGTCACAACGGAACACAGGCAGGGTTAGAGTTGAACGTAGGGGAATGGGGAGTTCATTCCACCACTGAGGAGCTAGGGTGGAAAAGCTCCGCAGTCAGGACGAGCGAGAGCTATTGACACGGAGGGGGGGGAAGTGTGAGTCGCCCTGCTGTAGAGGAGCGAAGTGGTCGAGCAGGAACATAGTTCTGGATTAAGTCCCGCAGGTAGGCGGGGCCTGTCCTATTGGCTGCAGTGTAGGCCAGGGTCAGAACTTTGAACCTGATCCTGGCTGCAACTGGCAACCAGTGGAGTGACATGGTTGAACACAAGCCGGGCAGCTGCATTCTGGATCAGTTTAAGAGGCAGAAAGGCGCAGGCTGGTAGGCTTGCGAGCAGGGAGTTGCAGTAGTCCAGGCGTGAGGTGACCATGGTCTGGACAAGAAGCTGGGTGGAGTAGGTGGTCAGGTATGGTCGAATTCTCCTGATGTTGTACAGGAGGATTCGACCATACCTGATGTGCTCTTTGATGTCCAGCTGGTCGTCCAGGACTACCCCCAGGTTCCTTGCAGAGCGGGAGGCAACCACCATGGTCCCGTCAATGGTGATGGAGAGGTCATGTAGTGGGGAGGCCTTGTATGGCATGAAGAGGAGCTCTGTCTTGTCAAGGTTGAGCTTCAGATGATGGGTAGCCATCCACTCAGAGATGTAGAACATGTTTTAATCCATATTATTTTGCTTATAATTCTTATTAGAAGTTATATAAAAGTACATATTCTGCCATTTTCAACTTTGCCTGTTATTTTCTATTCGATAAAGGGCTGGCTGGGCAATCGTGTAAGAAGTCTCAATATATCAATATATCGGATTCAGATAAGCGTATCTTTTTTCATTGCTTTCAGCTGTTGTTAGTTAATTGAACAGATTGGAGTCACTCGGTAGCTTAGCTTATTTTGAATTGTTTGCAGTTAGTCCGTAGCTTGCTCGCTGTGATTGGGCCAGCTACCTGTCTTTTGTGTTGCTAATTAGAAGGAGTTGGAACCTGTTTCACCTGTGTGTATTAGCCCTGCAAGCAGCTGAGTGCAATTAAGTAACTGCATAAAGCTAAAACAGAGGCTGCCGTAACACGGCGGCATCAGTTTACCTGACTTGTTTGTTCTGATCTTTGCTAGGACCCTATCTAACCTCTCTTTTCACCACCTACCATGTGTCTAACCCCCATTCCTCTGTGCTCTATGCCTCGCCCCAGGAGGTCCAACCACCGCAGGCGCTGCCCGGCTAACCTGGTCTGCCCAACCCTGTCCTCTTATAAGGAACTTTCAGTGGTGGGTGGACTATGGAACTGCCGGTCAGCTGTCCAGAAAGCCGACTTAATCACTGCCTACGCCAAGATGAAGTCCCTCCACTTCCTGGCTCTCACTGAGACCTGGATCACCCCAGATAACACGGCCACTCCAGCTGCTCTGTCTGATGGCTATTCCTTTTCGCACACCCCCAGGGCCTCTGGCCGAGGCGGGGGCACTGGTTTGCTTATATCTCAGTCCTGGAAATTCGCCATGCCCTCTTTACACAGCCTAAATATCTCCTCCTTTGAGTTTCATGCAGTCACTGTAACTCACCCGTCTAAACTTAACATTGTTGTTCCACTCAGCGCTTTCCTGGATGAACTGGACACTCTCCTGAGCTCCTTCCCTGAGGATGGCACCCCTATAATTCTACTGGGTGACTTCAACCTCCAGCCAGAGAGCTCCCAGTCATCCAGTGTCACCTCACTCCTCCAGTCCCTCGCCCTCACCCAGTCCCCATCGCCCGTCACCCACAAGGCTGGTAACCAACTAGACCTTGTATTCACCAGGAGCTGCGCCACGTCTGAACTCACGGTGACTCCGCTCCATGTATCGGACCATTTCTTTATTTCATTCTCTCTCTCCTACCCACTCTCCCGCATCTCCTCTAACAACCTACCCCCTGTAACTTTCAGGAGAAATCTCTCCACTCTCTCACACTCCTCTCTCTCTACCTCTGCTCTCTCTGTACTTCCTCCTCCTGCATCTTTTGTTAATTTGCCTATGGATGTTGCCACCTCCACCTTTAACTCCTGCCTCTCTCAGTCTCTCGACTCACTATGTCCTCTTGTCTCCAAACCAGCCCGATCATCACCCCCCTGCCTGTGGCTGACTGATTCTCTCCGATCCAGCAGAACCACGCTGCGAGCTGCTGAGAGAAAGTGGAGGAAATCCAGATCCCCAGATGATCTGGCCTCATATCACACTCTGCTGGCAGCCTTCACATCAGCAACTACGTCTGCTAAGGCAACATTTTACCAGTCAAAAATTAATGCATGCATGTCTAACCCCCGTAAACTCTTTTCCACCTTCTCTTCCCTGCTGATCCCTCCTCCACCCCCCTCACCCTCTTCCCTCTCTGCAGATGACTTCCTGATCCACTTTGAGGAGAAGGTAGCCGTGATCCGAAACTCCTTCACACATCCGGTGATGCCCCATAATGAACCCACCGCTACATTTTCGTCCTTTAAGACTCTGGAGGACACAGATGTACTCCAACTTGTAACGCGCCAGCGTGCAACCACCTGCCCACTGGACCCCATCCCGTCGGCAGTCCTCCTGTCTATATCTGGTGAGGTCCTTCCATATCTTTCCTCCATTCCCAACACCTCCTTTACCTGTGGCTATGTTCCTGCTGTTTTCAAAACTGCCCGTGTTACCCCACTCCTCAAAAAACCTAGCTTAGACCCCTCTAATGTTAGAAACTATCGCCCTGTGTCTCTCCTGCCCTTTCTGTCCAAAGCTCTTGAACGAGCTGCCCTTAACCAACTGTCAGTTTTTCTCCACCAGAACAACCTGCTCGACCCTCATCAGTCCGGCTTCAGAACCGGGCATTCCACTGAAACTGCGCTCCTGGCTGTGACTGAGGCACTCGCCACTGCCAGAGCCTCCTCCCTTTCCTCTGTCCTGATTCTCCTTGACCTGTCTGCAGTGTTTGACATGGTCAACCACAAACTCCTGATCTCCACCCTGGCTGAGATGGGCATCTCTGGAACTGCCCTCTCTTGGTTTACATCCTATCTCACGAATAGATCCTACCCAGTCTCCTGGAAGGGCTCTGTCTCTGCATCTCATCCACTTCTTACAGGAGTCCCGCAGGGATCTGTACTGGGTCCTCTGCTGTTCTCCATTTATACTAAGTCTCTTGGTTTGGTTATTAATTCACATGGCTTCTCTTACCATAGTTATGCTGATGACACTCAACTCTTCCTCTCTTTCCCTCCCTCTACCCCACAGGTAAAGGAAAGGATATCTGCTTGCCTGGCTGACATCTCTGAGTGGATGTCTAGCCATCACCTGAAGCTCAACCTCGACAAGACTGAGCTGCTCTTCATGCCATACAAGACCTCCCCGCTCCTAGACCTGTCCATCACCGTCGACGGAACCATGGTGACCACCTCCTGCCTCCCGCTCAACCCAACACAACACATCTGATCAAAGTAGCCAATTGCAGGATACACAGGAAAAATTAGTGCACACGTAATGCTTTTGATTGACATAAGGATGTGAACCTGTGATGCTATTAGACATAAAAGGAAGTGCAAGTGATGTTATGTCAGCCAATAGAATAATCGTTACAATATTTTAATTTCTAAAACTTTGTCGTCGCTATCTTTCTTTTTTTTGGAAGCTAGCGAGCTTTCTTGCTAACTAACTATTGCCAATAATTAAAATGTGCTTTTACAATGACCACGTTCTCTTCAGATGGTAAGATGAATAAACACAGGGCCAAGTTACATTAATTTATTTGGTAGCATTGCTTTGGAATAGAGCTTGTTTGTGAGCCAAGATTCTTAACTGATTGCCACGGCATTGTCTCCCCTCTCTACCTGGCCACTGTTCTCTCTATCTCCCTGTCTCTGTGTCTGTTCCCTGAATTCAGTTACTGACATGTGACTAGCAACCACTTATTTTACCAAGAACAATGACTGTCCTTAATAATCATATTAAAGGGATAGTTCGGAATTTTGGACATAATGTCTCAATTATGACTTACCCGTGATGTAGTTGATTGATGGAAACCATTTTCAGCTAATTCCATTCTCTGTGGAAGTACGGCGGTGGCCATTGCAACTTGCTGCTCTTTTTTGTTGTTGTAGTCGACCAGTGCCGGCACTACATTCGTAGGTAATGTAAAGTATCGCTCCGCCGCCGTACTTCCACAGAGAATATAGGTCATCACCAAGTAAAGGATTCAATGATAGTTTGACTTAAAAAATGATGGTATAAACACTCAAAATAACCCAGATAGACTGTCGTCGTATTTTATTTGCTTTGGGTGCACTGTGGAGTGTATAAGTGCGTTTGGTAGTGGATGCTACCGGTTACCATAGAGTTGCGCTAGCATTAGCAACGTGTGTATGTCCAAAAGAAGGGACAGCATGGAATTAGCTGAAAATGGTTTCCATCAATCAACTACATCATGGGTAAGTCGTAATTGAGACATTATGTCCAAAATTCCGAACTATCCCTTTAACTTTGTACTGAATACACTGGTTTTATTTACTGACATCTTACACTCTGCTGCAAAGAACGTTGCACAGTAGCCTCATAGTTAGCTGCCATTATACATGATAACTACTTACCTAGCTAGGTTCTTAGACTTAAAGTCCAGAAAAAAAAACTCCTTATATCTGACTGGTCCTGTTTTCTCCTTTTGACAAGATTATAAAGTGTAACAAAAAAAAAAAAAACTGAACTGCAACCGTTACCTAATGAATTATCCTAATCGGGAGTGGCTAAAGTATGCTAGACTAACATTGCTGCGCATCGGTGCGTCATCCTCCAAGACAATGCTGCGTTTATGCTCATCAACCAATAGCCTAACTACTGTAGACCATACTTTAAAGACAAAATGTATTGTAGTATTCTTTTTTTTATAGGTGTACTCTTAAGTATGAATTCATATTGTGTGTTCATAATTTAGGCAATAAGTAGCAAGATGGTAATTTCCCAATGTCTTCCACAGATTATTCATGGAAATTTCCATCGTTTAACATTTTTGACTCATACAAGGTAAGTTGATCAAACAAACATTGGTTAGTTTAAAGGATCGGTTTAGAATTATTAAAGTCTCTCGATTTTATACACACCGCTCATGTACTTAGGTAGGTCTCATGTTTGCAGTAATCCATCCTTTTCTCCAGACTGTCCTTTAATTAGGCCATGTAATTTTTATTTAATCTGATTTAGTTTCAAGTAGTCTGGAGGGTTGTTTTTTTATCAGGTGGCACCTCATGAGATGGTTGTGTAAAACGTGTAGCTTCGAAGCAGACAAAAGGATAGAATTGTTAAAGCACTATAGGCTGAAACATGGAAATGGTGGCCGCAGCCAGTCAATCCCTTGCCTGTGCGCTGATTGTCCTTGTTCATTCAAAACATTTAATGCCCTTCGGACCCATTTGTCCCGAGAGCACACAGAGTCAGTGACACCAAGGGAGATTCCATTTAGTTGTCTGCTATGCAGTTCTAGTTGTTTCCATTCAGAGAGCCAATATTTTGAGCATCTTGGCAGCCATCTGCGAAGGCATGAAGCAATAGTATGCGTATTCAAAAATTACAATTTCAGTACATTTATTCAACCGTTGCTACTCATAGACTGAAGTCTTTCAGAAATACCTAAATCCCACTGTTCCTGAATGTAACTCTTTTACATTCTGAGGATGAGGATGTTCTTGAACTTCTGGTTGAAGAACCAAAAGATTTGTATGAAGTCGTAAAGGAGAAATTTAGCTGCCTTTTTCTAAGGTTGGAGAGTACTTTCAACGTGCCAAACAAGTGCATTGATGAAATTGTAGATGAGCTTCAGTTCATATCTTGCTGTGCATCTGGTCCAATTTTGAGAGACATTGTTGAGTCCACCTTAAGGAGCCATAATTGTCATTTTGATTCGGGTGTTATGTCAGATTTGGTGAAAAACCTGTGTGAATTACATCCTGTAAGTTTAGCTTTAGGGATACATGCACCTTTTACTACTTCATATAAGAGAAGGGAATTTTTGAAGAAGCGTTTTTCAGCTGTGGAACCAGTAGAGTACATACTCGATAAAAGAGACAGCCGAACATTCCAATATGTTCCAATTCTTCAGTCCTTATTACAGGTCTTGAACAATAAGAATATTCAAGAAAAGGCAGTGCTTACTGGAAGAAATTCTGAATGTGTGTCACAATATCAGTCCTTTTATGATGGATCTCACTTTAAGAAAAATAAATTTTTCTCTGAAGAGGAATTGAGACTTAGGGCTCTATTTTCAAACCAGCGCAAGGGGACGGTATAGTCAAACGCAAGCTTGTTGACAGCATCAACGTCTTAAAACTGGCGCTATGGCGTTTCTCAGCAATACCGCTAGGATCAACAAATTCTCAACATAACATCCTTTCGCTTGCGCTGCAGTGGGATGGGTGGCGCTGTCTGGGGCGTGTTCTAAAATACTTTCGGCTCAGTGACAATTTGAACCAACGAAAACCCATTGCGTTATGATCCGCTGGAACCACCTCTTAGCGGCAACGCAATAGACTCTGGCAATTTGGCAACTTATTCGTCATGTAGTTCTATGTAGTGTCTATAGGTGATGCCAACATTACACTTCCATTTAATGAACAAATAGCCTATAATTATTATTAATTAATTAATTTTAATTTAAACTACTAGAATAAAACAGGACAGCTTACAAGAAACTTGCGATCATGTAGGCTAATAGCCTATAATATATAAATTACACATTGACACAGTTGAATCATAAGCCTACCATTTGAATCATAATTATGCCTACATCACCTCATGTAGGCTAATTAATGCATTCGCCACCTCCTCCCGTGCCTTCCGAACTTCTGGGAGACGAGGTGGTGTGGATTGTGATCCATAAATTACTAGTCCTAGCCTGTACTTCTGTTGCAAGTATGTCTGATTCCTGTGCGGAAAATCGCTCTTGTCGTTGACGGTCCAGTGCGTTTGGGTTGCTCATTATGAAATTGCATGGAGCGATTGCGTTCCAACTGGCTTTTTTTTAAAAGCATGAGAACAACTATTTGATTGGCTACCATAGAGACACACCTTGGACATTTAAACCCAGCCTTTTAGCAATACCGCCATCAGATGCGCCAAGATTGCCGTCATGAAATTACCAAATTTCTCGCCGACACGCCCTCGGAGCGATACCGCCAAGCGATTACTCTTGCGTTCACCATTGCGTTTGGTTTATTAAAATAGAGCCCTTAGTCTTATTCTGTGCATTGATGACTTTGAGGTATGTAATCCTCTCGGAACATCCCGTAGGAAGCACAAAGTCACAGCCATATATTAGGTGTTGGGAAATGTTCCAGTGCAGTCATGATCAACATTGACAAATATTTATTTAGCCATTCTTTGTAAGGCAGATGATACAAAGCAATTTACATTTCAGAGTTTTAGAGCTATTAACAGATCTTAAAAGTTTGGAGAAAGATGCTCTTTTTATTCCTAGTTTAGGAAAGGTCATAAAAGGGACTGTGGTGAGAGTTGTGGCTGATAATCTGGGGCCCCATGCAGTGGCAGGATTTGTGGAAAATTTCACAGGATCTCATGTCTGCCGGTTTTGTCTCGGAGAGCGATCTGAATTTAAGTCTAAAGAAGTGAGATCAGGAGTGTTTCAGTGCAGAACTAAAGAGCAACATACCTTGCATGTTCAGACGGCTTTGTCTAGTCCAACTCCAACTCCTTGCTACGGTGTAAAAAAAACTGTGTGCACTGACTGAAAGACTAGATAATTTCCATGTAAGATCTGGTTGTATTACATGACCTTCTTGATGGTATTGTTCCAGTGGAGTTGGCATTGTCATTTGTGACTGGATCCCTGCTTTGGATACATGTTTCAAAATGTGACTTTTTGAGTTTTTCATCTCATGTTAAAGGACAGAATCAGAGCTACACAATGAGGTATCACTTGATGAGATTGAGTAAATATGACTGTTTGAATATTGTGATTTTGCAAAACACAGTTTTGAGAAAACTGGCTTTAAAGATTTTGTTGTGAATTCTGACCTTTCTCATCATAAAATACACCCTCAAACCAGGAACTATTGTATGGAATTGGGATATTTGTGTAGTCCACAACTCAGTGCTTGGTATGATTTTGAATACATTTGATTATAATAGTGTTTGAACCATAAATTCATAAAAATATGAAAAAATTCATAGATGAGGTTTAACCTCTGATTTTGCTTAAAACCCCATTCTTTTTCATTCTTCCACTTCCCTAATTATAATTGGCATGACTCCCCCATTATCATGTAACTTCAAAACATTGATAACTGCTCTCCCTATTGAAATATAGCAATAATACTTCAAAGAGTGCCCACACATTTTGATAGCCCCCATCAACAGGTAATCACTTCTTGCCAAGTAGTTATCCCACAATACCTTGCATATGAATGCTTGTCTGCCCTTCAAACTAATTTGCATCTAATAGCAGATTAAAGGATTGTGTCAATACCCTCCCCCTATCTATCATGTGACTGTTTAACATTTAACACTGAATGGTGCATACTGTTGAATACTTAGTTTGAGTCTTGAATAAGTTGAGGGAAAGAGCTTCATTCACAAACATTATGGTTAACCCACCCTAAGGCATTGTGAAATCAGTGAACATAGTAGAACATTAAGTGCAATTTCAAAAAAATCTAAATCAGCATCATTTACTCCAAGTCACTGATTAAAGCAGGTTCCCTGGTGCACAAAAAAGATGTGAAAAAATTATTATTAGCCGACTAATCAGCATTGTGGAAATAGTTTGTAAAAACAGGTCCAAGTGATTCAAAGTGATTGTTTAAAGTGGCGTTTTAAAACAGTTTCTAGCTGTTCTGAGAGAATCGAAAATCAAGTAACCTGTGTTATAGGTTTTCCTCTGTATTACAGAAGTAGCTCTATCCACTGTGCCTCCCTAGTGTTAGTTGTATCCGTCGCAATTACAGTAGGCACTCCCCATTATACATTAGGCTACAGCTTGAAGAACACCGGCATGGGATACTTTCAAAGCGCATGATTGTTAAAACGTTTCATCTCTTCGCTAGCGAAAGCATCACCCTCTCTAGTTGCACTGCAGGCCTGTAAAACAGCAGGGTGCTAGACCAGGCTGTTTACGAGCTTCATCTTGCCACAGTCCCAGACAATAAACTGCATAAAATGCACCGTTTCTACTACTAAAAAGTAGTAGAAGTGTTGCATCGTGTTCCGGTATTAAAAAGTAGCCTATAAATAAACACTCTGCGTTTTTTCCTTGCTTAGCCTACTGTAGGCTACTGTGTAGCTACAATACCAAATGTAGCCTACTTTCAGTTTAGGTAGACACCCAATTTTTTTTTCAACAAAATCTCTTATATAGCCTAAATATATTTAAGAAACCAAATATCCTACCTGCATGAAGTTACAACTGAAGAGTTCCATTTCGCCAATGTGCAGAAGACCTACATTTGACATTTCCACAGCGAGTAGCCTACCTATCGCAGCTGGCGGCTGTAATGCTATTTTAAAAACGCACTGACTTTTTAAATAAATATGGTTAACCGTATCGAGTTATCGTATATTTTATCAGGGTATACCTGCATTCGTTTTAACACGGCTTTTAAAAATGGCTGTGCAGACGTATCTCAACCATGTTATGACCCTCGGTGTTACGTCCTAAAATCCACCTGTGTTGCAGTAACCAGGTGTACAGTAGTGGAGGTAACACTAAGCCACTTGAACGCAAACCACAACCTCAAAGATAAACCCAGCCAAGCGCCAAGTGATTTAAAAGACGAAATGTTTAATAACACAGACACATAGGTAGGAACTAACTTAGCTATTCTCTAAACATATAACAGTTTGACAATATGTACAGATCGGCTACACAGGCTGCATGCTCTCACCAGGCAGCAAGTGTCCAAAAATCAGACCCACGTCCAGATGGCAGAAGGGGTCTTCTCTCCCTGGTATCGCTCCTTCTGTGGTATTCAGCAGCTTTCAGTCCAATCACGGGCTATTTACTGTAGTCGGTTAACAAAGTTAGCTCAAGACCCAGTGTACAGGAAGCGTCGTGAAAGTCGTGTAGATCGCTAGCATCAGGTTGCTCGAACTCCTGTGATACAGATGGAGACAGGGTATTTATCCTTCTGCATCTTTTAACCCCGCTGCTCTGCGACGGTCCTCTGCATCCCCAGCATCTTTCACACACTGCGACGTCGACGTCTCCACGTAGCTCCCGGAGATGGTTGCCAGGCAACAGCGTGCGTCGTCCCTCCAGCACAGCTCCCAGGATCTCCACGCAGGACCATGAAGTCAGCAGCTCCACCTGCAAGGGAGACACAGACAAACACAGCAGCCCAAAGCCAAGCAAACACAAAGTACGAAAGATGTAACACTCGGTTACGAATGTTTCAACATGTTTTTGCTTGTTAGTTTGGTATTTCAATTACTACAATATCCATGATGCTCAGCGGATATTCCATGTCTATACTCTGACATGGGCCGTGTGCGAATCAGCACTCTTCCACACTGTTGAGTAGCCTTGGTGAATAGATAGGGCGAGAAAGTCGTAGAGTACGCGAAAATCTTTCAAATTGCAGTATACTTCAAACACCCGGATGACACACTTACAGATCCTTTCCAAAAAATTAGAATATCATGGAAAAGTTTTTTTTTCTCCCATAATTCCATTCAAAAAGTGAAACTTTGATAGATTATAGATTCATTACACACAAAGTGAAATATTTCTAGCCTTTATTTGTTTCATTTTTCATAATTTTGGCTTACAGCTCCAGAAAACCCCCAAAACAGTATTTCAAGAAATTAGAATAGTGTGTCGAAAATCAGCATTTACTTCCGTTATTTCAGAGAATGAATGTTTTAGACTGAGTGTCACACTCTAATCATCTAATTTACTCAAAACACCTACAAAGTTTTTCTACAGGTGTGTCATTAAACTGGACAGGTATCTCAGTTTGGTTCAGTATGGGGAAGACTACAGACTTGACAATTGGCCAGAAGACCATCATTGACACCCTCCAGAAGATGGGTAAGCCACAAAAGGTCATCGCTAAGGAGGCTGGCTGTTTACAGAGTGCAGTGTCCAAGCATATCAATAGAAAGTTTAGTGGAAGGGAAAAATGTGGCAGGAGAAGGTACACAAGCAAAAGAGATGACCGTAGGCTTCAGCGGATTGTCAAGCAAAGACGATTCCAAAATTTGGCGGAGATGCAGAGGGAGTGGACTGAGGCTGGAGTCAGTGCTTCAAAAACCACCACGTACAGAGTGTGACACTCAGTCTAAAACATTCATTCAAATTATAGGCTATTTTTAACCGAAACCAACGTATTTTAAATAGAAATCATCATGTTTTTACTTCTTAAAATAAGTGTGTGCTTTGCGACTTTTCATTTTTACCTCTGACTGCACTTTGAAAGTATCCCAATTTAGCTATAAAACCACGGACATGGCAACACTGGTGGGATGTCTTATGACCTGCTTACGACACTTCCACAGTGCAGTTTGGAAAATAGTATGGCGGATATTTTTTGTGGACTGCTAAACAGTTAACATTAAACAACACACTTCTACCAGTGCACTGTAAGCAGGAGACAGGGTGCTGTAGATAGGGCTCTGATGGTGCAGTGGTTCGCACTGTTGCCTCGCAAGAAAGAGGCTCTGGGTTTGAATCCCGGTCCTCTCTGCGTGGAGCTTGCTTGGGTTTCCTCCGGGCACTCCGGTTTCCTCCCACACCAAAAGACATGTATGTCAGGTTAGGTAAAACTCCTGCCATTGTCCTTGACCAAGGCACTGGCGTCAGAGCTGGAGTTGGTCCCCGGGCGCTGCACTGTGGCTGCCCACTGCTCCTAAAATGGTTAGGATGGGTCAAATGCAGAGGACAAATTACCCCACAGGGTCAATAAAAGTGAATTTTATTATTATTATTGGTTCGGCCCATGGAATGAGACAAGGCTCATTTCGGACAACAAAAGAAGAAAAGAACGGCATTTTCTGTCATTAAAAAGGAATACTTTATAAAACTAAGCATCAGTATTACGTTTGATTGTAACTTGTCATCGTATAGACCTATAAAGTATGATCTTTATCTTTAAAACCATATCAGTGACGGGCATGTTTGAACACGGGAACGTTTTGTTTGGAACTCGAACATTTACGGTGAGTCAGTTATTTCTATGTGTGGTGGGCTCTGGAGGTCTAACTAGTCCCTATATTTAACATATTTCACATATTTACACAACGATTTGCATTTAGAAATTTTGGCGAATGGTAAATTTGATATTCAGGAATGCGGTATTAACTCAATTTTGACTGGAAAGTGGTTTTGTTAAGTCTTGTGGCTCTCCTGTGCAATGGTCGGATGCGAGACATGTATCTGTAGTCTGTATTGGGACACATTTGATATCTTGATCAAGAGGAACTATTTTTCTCTTGTGGAACTCATTAATTCCATTCGCCAGTTCCCATATAAGTGGAGTGATAGAACACATCGTCCACATACTGTATATTTCCAGCTAATTTTGCCTCACGAAGATCAGTGGGAGGCAACGCACATGAAAATTGGTGCTTGCTGTGTCTGCTTCCTCTTATAATAGGTGTAAAACTACCACAAGACGAACCAGTATGGCAGATGTTAATGATCCTGAAAGACATATTGGAACTTGTAATGTCACCAGTCCACACTGAGGAAAGTGTATGCTATCTTGACAGTCTGATTTATATGCACAGATATAGATTCCTTGAAGTTTTCCCCCAACAAAGGCTCCTTCCAAAACACCACTATCTAGAGCACTATCCTCAGCTCATTCAGGAATTTGGTCCTGTGGCTGCCCTATGGACTATGACATTTGAAGCCAAACACAGCTTCTTCAAGAAGATCGTCAGACAAGTGGGTTGTTTTAAGAATATCCTGCTGTCCCTTGCAAACAAACACCAGCTCATGATTGCGTACCACCTCCATGAATCAAATGCTGTCAAACAAGCTATCTCCGTCACAAAAACATCAAAAGTCTCTTTAGATGTGCTTAAGGATGAAATAACAGATTTAGGGCAACATAAATTTCGGAATCTGCCAGCAGTACATGTTGCAAATAATGTGTGCTTTTTAGGTAGTAATTATGCAGCTGGAATTTTGGTGTGTTATAGTTCCACTGCAGGATTGCCTGACTTTGCAGAGGTATTACAGATAATCTTGGTTTGTGATAAACTTGACTTGCCTTTGTTGTCAGACTACAAAATGCACAATAAGCACCTCAGGAGCTATGAGCTAGAGCACACAGGCAATGTGCAATTACTTGAGCAAAGAAAACTTCCAGATGTCTATGCAAGCTCAATCAATTGTCTTAACTCTGAGTCCTTTGGAAAGCTCAGATATAGACTCCTCAGTACTAGAAGAATCTGTTGAAGATAATAGCTCTTGCCACTCACCTGGATCTCGGGACACCTTTGTATGCCATGACATCCTGATCTTGGGTCTGTGACCAAACGACATCAGATACTCTTCCCTGTGATACGATAACCGCTCTGCATTTGAATGGATTGGGGGGTGGGACTAGATTCCAGCTAACAAAATCACGTGCGAGGGACGTTCCCTGTATGTTATTAAGGTTGCTCTAAACGTTCCCTGGTTGATGCAATGTTGTGTTTTTTCAGGTTCTAAGAACTGAAGGGTATCTTTCTGGGAACCTTCCTCTTGCGCTCCATGAACAGTTTATATAATATCAGGGGAACATTCTAGGAGCATTTCATGTAACATCAGAGGGGAACATTCTCTGGGCATTCCATAAAACATCAGGGCAACGTTCAATGTTACATGAGGGTATCGTTCTGGGAAACTTCCTCTTGCTCTCCACGAACAGTTTGTATAACATCAGGGGAACATTCTCTGGGCATTCCATAAAACATCAGAGCAACATTCTATGTAACATGAGGGTATCGTTCTGTGAACCTTCCTCTTGCGCTCTACGAACAGTTTATATAACATCAGGGGAGAATTCTAGCAGCATTCCATAAAACATCAGGGCAACATTCTATGTGACATGAAGGTATCGTTCTGGGAACCTTCCTCTTGTGCTCTACGAACAGTTTACACAACATCAGGGGAACATTCTAAGAGCATTCCATGTAACATCAGATGGGAACATTCTCTGGGCATGCCATAAAACATCAGGGCAACGTTCTATGTAACATGAGGGTATCGTTCTGGGAACCTTCTTCTTGAGCTCTACGAACAGTTTATATAACATCAGGGGAGCATTCTAGGAGCATTCCATAAAACATCAGGGGAACATTCTATGTAACATGAGGGTAACATTCTGGGAACCTTCCTCTGGTGTTCTAAGAGCATTCTATATACACTGCCCGGCCAAAACAAAAGTCGCACACTCTAATATTTCGTTGGACCGCCTTTAGCTTTGATTACGGCGCACATTTCTTGTGGCATTGTTTCGACAACCTTATGCAATGTCAAAACATTTATTTCCATCCAGAGTAGCATAAGTTTTTGGCTGAGATCTTGTATTGACGACGGGAGAGTCGAACCACTCCGTAAAGTGTTCTCTAGCACATCCCAAAGACTTTCAATGGGGTTAAGTTCAGGAATCTGGTGGCTAATTCATGTGTGAAAATGATTCCTCGTGCTCCCTGAACCACTCTTTCACAATTTGAGCCCGATGAATCTTGGCATTGTCATCCTGGTATATGCCCATTGATGGGATAACCTGGTCATTCAGTACATTCAGGTACTTCGCTGACTTCATTTTATTGCTGCATAATGTTGCTGAGCCTAGACCTGACCAACTGAAGCAACCCCAGATCATAACACTGCCTCCAGAGGCTTGTACAGTGGGCACTATGCATGACGGGTGCAATGGCGACTTTTTTTTTGGCCGGGCAGTGTAATATGAGGGGAACATTCTCTGGGCATTCCATAAAACATCAGGGCAACGTTCTATGTAACATGAGGGTAACTTTCTGGGAATCTTCCTCTTGTGCTCTATGAACATTTTATATAACATCAGGGGAACATTCTCTGGGCATTCCATAAAACAGGGCAAGGTTCGATGTAAAATGAGGGTATCGTTCTGGGAACCTTCCTCTTTCGCTCTACAAACATTGCATATAACATCAGTGCAACATTCATGTAATGTAGGGGGAATGTTCTGGGAACCTGTTCTTCAAACATTGGATATGACATTCCAGGAACACGCCAGGAACATTAGGGGGACGCTCATTTAAAAGGTTTAAATGCAAGGTTTAAGTGCCTCGCACAAAAAAACAAAAAAAAAAACAATCATTCTGGAGGCTATTTAACATGATAGAAAAATACTAAGAATTTAATGTGTGAATTATTCCTTTAAAGAGCAAGCACCAGATAACGGACAACTTTTATATTTACAAACTAGCACGGTATCTAGACAACAATATCAATTAATTTTTTTATATAACTACATGGAATATTTATAAAATTAGCGAAGTTTGAAAAAACCGTTGAAAAAATCTGCTGACAATAGAATCATAGATATATGATGTCATACGTGTGAATATTTCCCTACTGTACATACAGTACTGTGTACAATATTAGTCAGTAAATGTAATTGTAAATGTCTATCATTTTAAATGTGCTATATTTGCAATGCCGTGGAACCCTTTTTACATTACATTACATTCATTTAGCAGACACTTTTATCCAAAGCGACGTACAATGAGTGCATACAGAGACGTCATCAAGATCACTACAGAACAGACAAGACAAAGCACATCCTTCCCATAATGTAGCAGCTATCCCTAGTAATGAACGTTGACCTGCCCTATTGGCTGCAGTGTAGGCCAGGGTCAGAACTTTGAACCTGATCCTGTCATGATTTTTAACCCTGTTTACCTATGCGGTCGTTTTCCTCAGTGGCCACGCGAGGGCGCTGCCCTTTTGGTAGATGGACTCATCTCCCCTGCTGAGTTTGCGTAGCTTCTGTTAGCATTTACACCTGTGCGTGGACACTGAGAGCTATTTAAGCCTTCCGTTTCCTTCTATCGAGCCTTCCATATTGATTGTTTGTTGTGGTGTGTTGTGCTTTATTGTGTGTGGTATTATTCAGCCCTTTGTATGTTAAGTCAGTATTATTTTTGGTCTAGGTTTTGCTCCGTTGTGGTTCATTGGAGTTATGCGGGACTCGCCTATGTGGAAGTAGCTATTTGGACTCGTCCCTCCTGGCGTACCTGCCTATGTGGATGTAGTTATTCGGACTCTTCCCCCTTGGCTCTTTTCAGTCCTCGCTTCCTGGTTTCTCCTTTTTAGTCCGTTTGCCTAGTTTTTGCCTTTCTATGTCTCTTTCTCCTCTCTCTGTCTGCTTTCTTCCGTGAAGGCGAGAGGAGTATTTGTTTGTTTGTATGTATCTACATAGTAGGTTTTTACTAAGAGACAGGGCATTTTTATCGTACTGATTTTAGGGCTTTATTTATTTGGTGTTAGTTATTCTTACCATTTGGGCTACTCGCCTATTTTATCGTCTCATTGCTGAGGCAGGGCTTATTTCTTGCTGGCTTTTTAGTTACTCATCTCGTTTGGAACTGTTGTTCTGTTTCGTTCTCCGGGTGTGTGTCTCCTTATATGGAGCTTGGGCGATGTTGTAGACGTGTTTGTGTGTGACTGCGTGTTTCGTAAAATAGCCTCGGAACGTTAGCTCTCTGTTCCATTTTGCCTCGTTACATATTCCTTTACTGAGAGGCTAGGGCGTGTGTTTTCAATTAAGCTTGCGTTAGTCATGTTTGCTCGTAAAGTTATGGGACGACGGTGCTCCGTCGGCTCGCCTGTAAAATGTTTCTCTCCTGGGAGATCGGGCGTTCACCCCTTTACGTTTTCCGGACCAATGCGGGACTTGCCTATGTGGATGTAGTTATTCGGACTCTTCCCCCCTGGCGTACTTGCCTATGTGGAAGTAGCTATTAGGACTCGTCCCCCCTGGCGTATTTGCCTATGTAGATGTAGTTATTAGGACTCATCTCCCCTGGCTCTTTTCTGTTCCTGCTTTCTGGTCGTTGCATTTGACTGCGAGCCTATGAAACATTAAATCTATGTTCCTTTCGCCTTCTCTATTACTTACTATTGTATTATTTTTGCAGTGTTTGTTATCAGTTCATTTTTGCCATTACGCTTCTCGCCCGTTCTTATGTGTCTCGTTACCGAGACAGGGCGCGTATTATTTCTGACTGTTCAGAATCCTGTCCTTGCGCTCTACTTGGCATGTGACAGTGAGCCGGTTAGTAGCGTCTGTAGTGGTGTTCGTTGTTCGTTGTCTTGTCTCCTCCCTTATCTGCGGGGTATCCCGCCTTAGTGGCCTTAGGGCTTAAGGATTCCCCTTGCTGCGTTTGGCTCCTCCCACCTCACACGTCACGCCCCATCACAGATCCTGGCTGCAACTGGCAGCCAGCGGAGTGACCTCAGCAGGGGGGTTACATGGGAAAATTTCGGGAGGTTGAACACAAGCCGGGCAGCTGCATTCTGGATCAGTTGAAGAGGCAGAATGGCGCAGGCCGGTAGGCTTCCGAGCAGGGAGTTGCAGTATTCCAGGCGTGAGGTGACCGTGGTCTGGACAAGAAGCTGGGTGGAGTAGGTGGTCAGGTACAGTCGAATCCTCCTGATGTTGTACAGGAGGAACCTGCAGGACCGTGCCGTCGCCCTGATGTGCTGTTTGAAGTCCAGCCGGTCGTCCAGGACCACCCCCAGGTTCCTTGGAGAGCGGGAGGCAGCCACCACGGTCCCGTCAACGGTGATGGAGAGGTCAAGTAGTGGGGAGGTCTTGTACGGCATGAAGAGGAGCTCTGTCTTGTCAAGGTTGAGCTTCAGGTGATGGGTAGCCATCCACTCAGAGATGTCAGTCAGACAAGCAGATATCCTCTCCTTAACCTGTGGGGTAGAGGGAGGGAAAGAGAGGAAGAGGTGAGTATCATTAGCATAGCTGTAGTATGAGAAGCCATGTGAATTAATTACTGAACCAAGAGACTTAGTATACATAGAGAACAGCAGAGGACCCAGTACAGATCCCTGCGGGACTCCTGTAGACAGGGGATGGGGAGCAGAGACGGAACCCTTCCAGGAGACTTGGTAGGATCTATCAGTGAGATACGATACAAACCAAGAGAGGGCAGTCCCAGAAATGCCCATCTCAGCGAGTGTGGAGATCAGGAGTTTGTGGTTGACCGTGTTGAATGCCGCAGACAGGTCAAGGAGAATCAGAACAGAGGATAGGGAGGAGGCTCTAGCAGTGGCGAGTGCCTCCGTCACAGCCAGGAGAGCAGTTTCAGTGGAATGGCCGGTTCTGAAGCCGGACTGATGCGGGTCAAGCAGGTTGTTCTGGTGGAGGACAGCACGTTCAATTGTTTTGGACAGGAAGGGCAAGAGAGATACAGGACGGTAGTTCCTGACATCAGAGGGATTCAAGCTAGGTTTTTTAAGGAGTGGGGTTACAGGGGCAGTTTTAAAGGCAGCAGGAACATGGCCACAGATTAGGGAGGTGTTAATAAAGTAGAAACCTTTCTACTTTTATTCCTCAAATTGAATGTATATCGGTGGTAGAGGTGCCCCGGTATGCACTTATAAAGAGCTTGGCTTGGACTGGGTGTCTAGCTGGGGGGGGGGGCTGATTAGCACCTATCAGTATACAACAATGGCAGACACTCACAAATCCAACAATTCTGAGGAAGAAGAGGAATTTGAGTATTGTGAGCAGGGACAAATCGGCAAAGATATGTTTATTGAGCAGTTTCGCTTTGAACCTGATGCCGCACCACGCCAGGACGCAGAAAATCCTCCAACAGACAATGGACAATTGAATCGCGGAAGATCCAAAGGCCCAAACATATTACATAGCCTAGAGATAATGTTAGCTAACTAGCTAACTAAGTTTTCTTAAGATGCACAACTAAGATGCACAACGTTAGCAAGCTAACGTTAAGTTAATGCAGTAAGTTAAGCGACTAGCTAGCTACTGAGATCATGTATAAGCAAAGTTGACGTTATCTAACGTTAGTTAAATTAATCGACAATTAATGTTAAGGAAACCGAAACTTTTTTGTCACTCCAAGCGTATTTCTAGATACGCTTTTAGAAATCATGCGACCGATAATGATTTCTAAAAGCGTATCTAGAAAGATACACCACAAACGCGGAAGTAGCCGCACCAGGTCGGAGATAACACAGGAGCAAAACTTCCCTAGCACAAGGCAAAGCAACCTCAAAAACAGGCGATCTCGATAAACAGCGGTAATAACTAACAAAAGAACAACAAGAGGTTGTGAAACAAAATAAAACTCGATAAAACTAATGAAGGAAAAGAACAGAAAATAAAGCCTGTTATCCAGAGCTCTTGTGGCGAAAGAGCTGAACACAAAAAGGTAACAGATTTCAAGAATAAAGGATAAAGAGATTGGAAATAGAAGAGAAAACCAATCTAATCCTAATTCTCTAACCGGACTTGCTGCGTTTCTTACTCATACGAACCAGAAATGCAGCGACCCAATTTCCTATACCTTACTGACTTCGTTGTCAACATAGCAAAGACAATATCGAAGTGTCGGAAATGCGGAAGTCCTGGGCCATATATAGCCAGTAGGAAACGCAAAACAGGTGTAGGGAATAATTGTCGGGCAAGATAGAAACACCGGAACGGAGGTGGAAAAATCTGATAGAGCGTCCTGACGATGCCAAAAAGGAAACGTAGAACAGCAAAGGCTGCAAATAACCATGACAGTCTATGTGCCTGATTTGCTGGTTCATCCAGGCAAATTTTTTATTGTAAAGTCACCAACCTGTTTCGGCAGTATGCCTTCATCAATGGTGCAGTGTAGTTTATGGGCTGCTATTCAGAATCCTTACCACTTCTTCTATTGTTCATAGTCTAACCACGTAGGCTAAACTCTTTTCCATTCCTCGCTAAATGTTCTCTTTCTTTCTTTATCTTTCTTTCTCGCTTGTAGTCATCTAACGTTAGATTTCTGTTCGTCAATTTCTCTTTGCGTGTTGCCTTGGGAATCTGCTGAAGAACGTTGACAGTACCACGTATGACATCAGCGTTTTAACAAAAAGCTTTCTTTTATGAAATACTAAAAATGTTGAATTCAATTTAAGTTTATTTGTCATATGTATACAATACAAGCATGCATTGCAACAATGAAAAGCTTAGTTGCGTTAGAAAAAAACTCCAGAATAAAAACAAAACCAGATTGCACCAACAACATAAACATAAGACAACAGGGCCAGAGTGGGACTAATTTTCAGCCTGGGGGTTTCATGTCTCACAGCAGCCCACTTTGGACCGGGGGAGGGTGTGTTCGACAATTAAAAATAGACCATTTTAGCTCTTTTGATGGCCTTTTTATGTTACATTTTTTTTAAATATAGAACAATTATAAGATACGTATACAAGAGATAACTAGTAAAATAGGTATGTATAGTGGTGATATTAGAACTAATTGTCTGGACTTTTTAGATTTTGCACACACTGTGGTACAGCTCTACCTGTGCTGTCCACAGCAGGGATCCTTCTGGGCTCATGGCTTGGTCCTGGCACTGCCTCATCAATGACTTGGCCTAACAGCAGACTCTGCTCTGTCACTTAAAATATAATAATAATAATAATTAAGAATAATACCTTTCGTCGCCTAATACTAATGTACAAGTTCAATAAGTAGGCTAATGCTGTGCAAATAAAGCATATTGTCCTAACGTTAGGCATTTAATGTCTGAGAAAGTTATAAAGCCATATTTTTCAGGGGTACTCAATATGAAATCGTTATTGAATCACGTACAATAGCCTATATATGACTCACTGGAATAATGTTAACACTGATTATTAATAAACACTGCTGCAACGATTGTTTTTGAACGTTAAGAAGTGACCGTTATCATAAGGCCTTTAATTGCTGTTTTAGTCATCGTTTTTCTAATTTAGTAAATAACACTCTTAACTTGGCAGATGTTCACGTTCGTGACAATGGCCAGAAAGATATAAAACGTCCTTTCATGTCGGGTAACGTTAGCTCTCTGAATGTAACATTTAAATCTCCAGTAAGTTATCAATTTAAACTAACTTAATTTGGCTGTTAACTTTTGCTAGATAGCTAATGTTACCTCACGGTTGAAGGGTGACATTAGACGTCAAATAAATAAAAAGTTAATAATGTTAGCTAACAAAACCAACAAGAAGCGACAGCAAGATACAGCAAGTAGGCTAGGCTATGTTAGCTAATGCTACATCTAAAACAGTGTTACTTAATAATTTAATTATTATTATTATAATATCTTTCATGGCCTAATAATAATAATAAACAAGAATAATAATTTCCAACACAATTAACTCCTCCCTCGCTAAAAAAATATATTTTTAAATCCTGGCTGCTCAGAGACTAGCCTATATAGCAAAATGCCTTTCACAATTAGATGATCCCATAATCATTTTGCATTTATCAAAGCAGTTATTCGTAAATAGGCCAGTCATGCTTAAATGAATTGACAGTAAACTTTCATTGTGGATGGCATGCAATGATACTGTGCTTTACACGCCTATGACATCTTAACACTATACGCTACCTTTCTCATCATCAGCTGGGTTTGTGTTTGTGTTCGAAATATGTCGGTTAATTTGGCACATTTGGCCGCTTCTTCCATTGCCTTTCTTTTTTTAAATCCTAGCCTTTTCTGCTCCTCCTTATTTTATTCTCCATTTTAGCATCTTTGTCTGGCACATACTCATAAACTAAGCTAATTACATCAGGTGATCAATCATAATCTAAAACAAACTTGGGTTCAACCAATTATGGAATTTTGGAGGGGCCACTCTCATCCCCCCCTATCAGCATCCAAGTTTCTGGTATGGGCCATGGTTGCTTTTCGTGCGTGTGTGAGGAGAGAGAGGGGGCCGAGTGAAAACTCAAAATTGCAGCAAGTATATGATCTAAATACAATTATTATAGTGTTTACCAATCCTCGCCACCAGCCCAAAAACCGGCAGCCCACCGGGATTCTTCCCGATTCTCCCGATTAGCCACTCCGGCATTGTAAGACAAGATACACATAGGGAGAAGAGGGGGTGGGGGGGCAAAGTGCAAGTGTGCAGTCAAGAGTTCTAATTATTGTCCATTAAGTAGCCGTATGGCTAGGAGGTAAAAACTGTCTCTGTATCTAGTACGGGGGATGATACTTTGGTACCTCTTGCCGGATGGAAGAAGATGGAGTATGGTGTGAGCAGAGTGGCTACTGTCCCTGATGATGTTACAGGTTTTTTTTGATGGAGCGTTTATGAAAAATGTCCTGAATTGAGGTTAGCTTGCTGCCTGTGATGTTCTGTGCTGTTCTCACCACTCACTGGAGTGCCTTTTGATCCTGGGTGGTGCTGCTGCCGTACCAGGATGTGATACTGTAGGTGAGAACACTTTCTATTGTGCAGGTGTAGGAGTTGGTGAGGACCTGGGTACCCATCCCAAATCTCTTCAGTCTGCGGAGGAAGTAGGGTCGTTGATGAGCCTTGTTGATAATGGTGCTGATGTTGTGGGACCATGACAGGTTGTTAGTGATGTGGGCGCCCAGGAATTTGAAGCTGGTAACAGTTTCCATGGCAACCCCATTGATGGTGATGGGGGCATGGCATGGTTTCTTCAGCCGGAAGTCAACATTCAGTTCCTTATTGATGGTAAGAAAAAGGTTGTTTTCTTCACAGCACACTGCCAGGTCGCATACCTCATCCCTGTAAGCTGATTCATCATTGTTTGTTATCAGGCCGATCACTGTGGTGTCGTCTGCAAATTTGATGAATGAATTATTGTTGTGTTTGGCAAAGCAGTCATGAGTGAACAGGGAGCACAGTAGAGGGCTCAGTACACAGCCTTGCAGGGTGCCTGTACTGAGAGTCAGTGTGGGGGAGGTGGATTTCCCAATCCTGACATTCTGGGGTTTGCCACAAAGGAACTCCAAGATCCAGTTACAAAGGGTGTGGTTAAGGCTAAGGTTAATGAGTTCACCAATGAGTTTGGATGGGATAATTGTATTAAAGGCTGAACTGTAATCAATAAAAAGCATTCTAAACGTAGGTATTTCTTTTGTTCAAGTGTGCCAGGTCAGTGTGCAATGCAAAAAATGTTGGAGGCGGGGCAAAAGCGATACTGGAAACACTTCTTAAACATCGATATCCAACATTTTTATAACATTCTTATACTTTATGATTATGTAATTTTATACCAGAGCCATCTTTCACATTTTTTGAATTTCCAGTGTTTTAAATGATCTGGTGCTTACACTTTAAGGCCTGTGGAGATTCAGCAGTGCTGTTTACAATTGTTTTTCATCATCCTGTGGTTTCGTGTTGAAAAGATTGAATTGAGCAATAGTGTTGTCTGTAGTATTTCAATTATTAATTTATATTTTAACAGCAACATGTTGAAGGTAGACGAGACGCTGTCATTGGCTGCCTAATGGAGTTCCTTGGAGAGTTCAGAGAGGAGCTTATGAAAAACTACCTGGTAAATTCTGACATTCCTCCTACAGGGTCAATCAAAATGAGCTTTCATCAATTTATTCAATTCTCCATAACCACACAAAAAAGTACATTCCAAAAAAAATTATTAAAATATATGTGTATTACAATATATGTAATTTCACACCAAAGCTTTTTTCCCTTCCATTTCCTGGAAAATGATTTTACTTAGTATGTCATTAAGTACCAGTAGGCGTGCAGCAAAATTTTAACCAATAGTGTCGACCAAATGGCTGTCAATTCTCTGTAGACTCCTTAGCAACACTGATTCATATGTGTTTCACAGGATGTCAGCAAAGAAACTATGAAAGAAGACTATAATGAACATGTCATGAAAATCTTTGTTCTCCGTGCCAGTACAACAGAGGAAGGCCCCACCCCTGCCCATGTGTCCATCATCATCGAGGGCATTAATGTAATTAATGATTGTAAAAGTGTGACAAAGGCTTGCCTTCTGCTCATGGGTTTTATCTATGCAATGAACTTAAGTTACCCACCAAAGTTAAAGTGTACCTTTGAAGTATTTCAGAAGCTCTTTCTTGATCTTGATGCCCTTAAGATGTCTCCAAATGTCCAGTCTTTGCAGAACAAGCTCCAAGCATGAGTTGGTGTGCTCCTCACCTTTAAATCCTATTGTTTTAAAGCAGGGGTCCTCAATCTTATCCAAAAAGGGCCACACCGGTGTGTCATCAGGTGTGTAACTGCTTGGTTGGAACAAAAGCCTGCACCCACACCGGCCTTGTCTGGATAAGATTGAGGATAAGACCCCCGGCCCTGTCTATATAAAACCCCTGCGCCCTCGTGAGGCTACCGAGGGAAACGACCGCAAGGGAAGGAATCGTCAAAAACCATGAAACATTTTGATGTCTATGTTGGGTCGGGTGTAGTACCCTTGTAGCACCCTTGGTCTACACTGACCATAACCCTCTAACCTTCCTGTATTCTTTACAGAACCCGAACCAGCAGCTCATGCGATGGTGCCTTTTTCTACAAGGTTACCTCCTTGATATCCGGCATATAACGGGGAGTGATAACGTTTTGGCGGATGCCTTATCACGGGCCCTGGCTTTAAAGGGATAGTTCGGAATTTTGGACATAATGTCTCAATTACGACTTACCCATGATGTAGTTGATTGATGGAAACCATTTTCAGCTAATTCCATGCTGTCCCTTCTTTTGGACAGACACACGTTGCTAATGCTAGCGCAACTCTAAGGTAACCGGTAGCATCCACTACCAAATGCACTTAAACACTCCACAGTGCACCCAAAGCAAATAAAATACGACGACTATTTAACTCTCTCCTGTTCTGCGAGCTCTGGTGCTCTCCACGGATGTGTTTGTTTGGGTTTTTGCATCTTACAACACTCAATCTGATAGCTTTCACTCATTCAGGCATATGCATACACAACTGATAACTTACAGACTTCCACGCCTCATGTTTTACCTTTTTTTGTATGTGTTTTTGTTTAAATAAAATTTTTTTATACTTGCTCAGTAATTTCCCTGTGTGGTCTCCCTGTTTTGTCATGGCTCTACGAGCCGGCTTGTGACACTAGGCATCTGCACAAAGGAGTTAAGACTTTGATTTGGGAGGAAGGTGGAAATGATTGGATGTCATTGTTGTTTCTTTGCATGAGGAGGTGTTATTTCCGTGAGTTACGCTGCTACTCACAACTCGCCCCAGGGTCACTCTACATTTCTGGAGATGACTCCATTACAGCAGAAAGTATTACATCTGGAGCATGGCATTTCCTCTGTTAGGAGAACAAGAGGCAGGATGTACTGCAAAGACAGAAGGTGTTTCACATGGAACACTGAGCAAGCTAATGAGAACCAAGGCATCAGGATTTGCATATGCAGATGAGGATTTATAGCTGTCTACATTAGCATATAAAATGCTTGGGGTTGTGTCCTCCTCACCACCGCTGTTCCCACCACCAAGAGCATCTATTTCAAATTTTTATGTGAGACCATCTGTGGCTGTAGTCAATGCTATACTACAATGCCGCATTAATGCAGTGTCAGTATAACAGATTGGGCCTTGCTAAAAAGGCTATATTAAATATATGATACTGTGTTATTTTGACTGTTATTTTGATTGGTGTTGAGCAATTTTAAATATTTTGTGGTCATTTCATATTGCGATCTTTTGTAATATGCATGCCTTGAAGGTAGTAGTATGCTCATATAAACAATGTTTTTAACAAATATTATAATGAGGGTGTGGATCTGAGCAAGGGTGTGGATCTTTTTTTCCCACATAGAGCAAGAGCGCTACTGGAGCAGACTACATGGATGGCAAAATGCAAAGTTGGGTGATTACACCGCTGCATTTATTTCCCCCACATCTCCACTCACATGCTCTGCTAAGAGAGAGTCAAGCACCCAGACTGGTGAGTCAGTTCCTGCCGCAGTGTGTAGGGCACAGAGCACTGCTAGAGATGAACTAGATTAGCCTCAAGGAAGAGATCACAAATTAATACCCTAGGTTTAACTGAGGAACTGCAATCTTATTGGATTTCCTGTGGTCTCCTTTCTAGTCTGAATAAAGACAGATAAAGCCTCAGGATGGTGAAATCAATCCAACAAAAACGTTTACAACATACAAAAATGCCAGGTTACTCATATAAAGCTCTGTCTGTAAGTCATTAATAAAAACTTACAAAAACTAGGCCATTAAGAGTATTGATATCAAAATGAGGCCAAGTTACAAAAAGCAATATTGCATATCGTAGCTCCCACTAATTAAACTAGCTACCAAATCATTCCTAAATTATTTAATGTAACTTGGCACTGTGTTTTCCATCTACCCACGAGCAACAGCAGATAAAAAACTAAAAAATATACAGGGCGAACAGAAATATGAATGTAAATATAAATTGCAGAGCGCTTGCTGCACCATCTGACCAATATGCCACCCCATGTGCCACATCACTTTAGGGGTTTATCTGTGCATACCACCAGGCCTGAAAATTCTCACGGAAACACTGAATGCATTCTATTTTCCACATTTCACTTTCAGTTGGAGTAATGCATTTTATGTTGGATGAATGTGAAGAAATGTCATAAAAAATAAGTGTTAAACTTGCATTACGTTATGTTGCATTACTTTAAAGTTGTGCAATTAGTTGTGTTTTGTAGAATGGCAAGTTTTTAAACAGTTGACCATACAACTTATGGAAGCAGAACTACCAAAATATCAGTCCCGATATCGGCATTGGCTGATGGTTCGCCAAAATGATCGGAAATTGGTATCGGCCAGAGATTTTCATATCGGTGCATCCCTAAAAATAAATGTATATAGTTCATTATCTGTATCTATTTTATACAGCCTTTTTCCTCATTTCCATTAGGGCAATTAATTCTAGACCTTACTGTATAACAGAGTTGTGGACTCAAGTCACATGACTTGGACTCGAGTGCGACTCGAGTCACAAATTTGATGACTTGAAACTTGACTTGCCAAAAAGAAAAGTACTTGAGACTTGACTTGAGACTTGACCTGAGACTTGACATCTATGACTTGGACTTGGACTTGAGCTGGATGACTCGAGAGACTTGTTTGAGTGTTTTTTCAACGTTTATGCGGGATGCACCTAGTATTTTTTTATTTAAATTTTTTTGTAGTTATTCTTCATTTCCAGTGCGCACACAATTACATACGCACAAGCATCGCATAGGGCCAATCAAGATGGGCGGGAAAACACAAATACTCAGGTCTAATTGGATATATCATCATGTTACTCAAAAGCAAATTGGCAACTGCAGCTGCAGGAACGACTCCGAAAATCATTATTTACGGCTATACAAAATTTGAAGTTGGGAAGTTGTTGGGAAAAAAAGGACTGCTGTTTGCAGAACATGTGCAGCAAAAATATTGCAACAACGTCGAATTTTGTGCGTCATTTGAAAAGCCACAAAGAGAAGACACACACACCCACACACACACAGATGCAATCTGCCCATTTTGAATACGCCAGGCTATATCGCCCAAACATCGTCCCAATCTCAAAAATAAAATTGAACGTTCTATATTCTGTTTCAGAACTCCTAACAGCGAATGTTCAATTATGTTGGCCCAGTGGGCAAACGATGTCCGGGCGATGTAGCCCCGATGTCTAGGAAGCAGGGATTAGAAGGCACCTGAATGAATTACCCCCTGTTGCCCCCTGATAGTTAATCAAACACTGTTTCAGTGTATGGTTTCACGTATGGTATTAAAGTCTCTCCATGGTTCAAATCAATCTAGTTATATACTGTCTTCAGAAAGATTTTTCTCCATTGAATTATAAACATTTATAAATACAATTACTTGTTTTATGAAACCAAAATGAATACCTATATTTTCCTATATTACAACTCTTTTTGTATTGCACAATGGCAATTTAAATAATGTTTTTAAAGAGGATCGGTTTCATTACAATTGATTTCTTAGGTGAATGTCTTTCTGAGGACAGTCAGGGGGTGCTCAGAGCATATCACACAGCGCACTGCACCCAACATAAAACATACTAAGCATAGGCTTAGATTAGAGCCAGGGGGGTATTTCACAAAGCTGGCTAACTGAGTAAGCCTCACTTCTGCGCAGAGTAAACCCCGGAACAGCTCTTTTTACTTCAGTCCATGTTCCAGATTTGAAAGGTTTCCAGGTTTCTGCACAGATGTCAGGCATACTCAGTTAGCCAGCTTTGTGAAATACTCCCTGGTGTCTAGCCCAGTGGTTCTAAAACCTCTCCATGGCTGTGACCGAAAGCGCACCCGATATATTTTAATGTACGCTTATTAAGTACACATCGTCACGTACATCGGTACTTAATAAGCATACATAAGTAGGGTGCGCCTTTGGTCACAGCCCATGTATTTTCCACCACCAGCACCCCTGATTCAACTAATCAAGGGAGTCAACTAATTAACAAGCCCTTTATTGATTGAATCAGGTATGCTGGTGGTGGAATCCAACAACTACACAGAAAGGCTGGGGGGTCCGAGTTGAGGTTTGAGAACCACTGGGCTAGCCAGTTAGGTATGGTAACATTAACAAATGACCGTACAAGCTCATATTTGTAATTCCAATTGAAATTATTGTGAGATGGATAATACTTTAACTTAATTTATTTAACACAAATGTGCTAACATCTTTTGTATCTTATTTAATAGATTTGATGAATACCAGAAGAGTAAAGAGATCTGCCGTGACCCACAGCAGCTACACATCTCACAATTCATAGAGTCGCGGTTAGTGCAATTATATAACATAAACCACCCACAGCAAAAGGCAATCACTAATGCCATAATGTCAGACCTCATCATCAATTGCAACATGCCATTGTCCATTGTTGAAAATAAAAGTTTCCGTCACTTTTTGTCGGTGGTGGACAGCAAGTATGCTCCAGTGTGTCACAGAACCATAAATTTGTAGATTGAGAGCCTGGTTGCTGAAAGGCAGACGAAACTGAAAAATCAGTTGGCACAAGCAGATCATGTCTCCGTCACGGTGGACATATGGTCCGATCGCAAGATGAGAGGATTCCTGGGGGTCACCGTCCATTGGATGGAAATGGAGACTGAGGCCCTTCAATTGAGGTCCAATTTTCTGGCATGCAACCGTTTTAGAGGAGCACACACAGGGGAGCGGATATCCAAGGAGTTTGAAGCAGTCTACGATGAGTATGGCATTAAAAGTAAGGTAGGTTACATCCTTTGTGATACTAATGTTTTTTAATGTTAATATAGCTAATGGCTTCATGCTTTCCAAGAAGCTACTGTGGCTTAGTGGTTAAAACTGCAGTCTGTCACACAGTGGATTGTCGGTTCGAGCCCAGCAGGGCACATGTGTATTTTCCACAAAAACAATGTGCAACTGTTGAGTACTTTTCATTTCTTAGACTGTTATTGTTTTCACATTAACACATTAACATATTTTTATTGCAAAGGCAAAAGAGGTTTACAATATTAACTGTTCAATGTTTCACTTGTATTTCACTTGTACTTCATCACACCCTCCCCAAACCGGATGCTCGCTTTTGTCTGGTTTGGGGAGGGTGTTACGCTCTGCTCTTGCGGTCATGACTGACTGACTGTGGAAACCCCTTGCCTCGGCCAACATTTATTTATTAATGCCTTCACTTCAGCTCTGTTCACTTTATCCTTTTCACAAATAACACAAGGTCACCATAAAATTAACTACTAGGAAAATTAAGAATTTACGATAATAGCCTAAGAATTAAGAATTGAGGATAGCCTCTTTTAAGCTGCAAGCCTTTAAGCGATCAGATTTATAAACCGCCAATTCCCCAAACATATCTGATTCATGGTTAGTCACTTATAAATAAATAGATACTACTTTCTTAATAGTATCTACTGTTTTCTTTCTGGCTAAGATTCCTGGGAAATATGCATTGTCCAATTAAGCTTGTTCGCCAACGTTACTTCCTGCTTCTCATCAGGAAGCAGAAACAAGCTAGGCTACTACGAAGCGAATCAACATGCATTATAGCCTACTCACTAGCTCGCTCGCTAGCTCGTAGCCCACACATGGAGGTTTGGAGTTATGCATCCGGCAATCCAGTGTTGAATAGCCTAACTGCTGTGCTTATGAACTCACTAGCTCGCTCGCTAGCTCGTAGCCCACACATGGAAGGTTGGAGTTACGCATCGGGCAATCCAGTGTTGAATAGCCTAACGTTAAATGTATTTCATAGAATACTAATAGCCCTATTTTAAAACTGTATTTCCATAATTTACTGATGCAAACTATTTAGGCTGTACTAGCTATTTATGCTGTATGTCTTTCAGCTAGAATGTGTTTGCGTCTAGTCTAGCCCATTGTGCATGTATGTCTCCATGTAGACTTGGTTCATTAATTTACATGCTTCTTCATGATCCATAGCTCAGGTGGTGCTGTTCATTGTATTTCATTACACATTAAATACTGCTCATCTACAAACTCTTTTAATGTAATTGTGTGCTGTCTGTAATAGGATAACTGTTCTCATTCTTGTCAACAGAGGGCGTTATGGTTAAGCGAATGTCTGCATACATTTCTTTGGAATGCATGTCTCTCTCCGTGTTTATCTTCATGCATTATTCATCATTAGTTAGCTATAAAAAATAAGTGATATCAGATCAAAAACGTCTACGACGTAAAAAAAGCCAAGTTACTCACGCATAGCCTACATAGCGCTGTCCATAAGTTCTTAATTCCAACTTGCAAAAACTAGGCCTGCCTTTAAAAGTCTTGATATCAAAATGTGGCCAAGTTACAACTAACAATATTGCCTATCGTAGCTCACACTAAATAAACTAGATCTATTCCAAAGCAGTGCTATCCAAACTTTCCTAAATTATTTAATGCAACTTGGCCCTGTGTTTCTTCATCTTACCATCTCAAGAGAATGTGGTCAATGAAACTGTATGTGCCACATCAAACTGCAAAATGAAAATAATTTATAGTGGAAATACTCTGATTCAGATGTGTTGCACTTAGAAATTAAACAGAAAAATTACTACACTATAGGGCATGTTTGAACAATTGCCTGCATCCACTGCTTTGGGTCTATGAAAAGCACAGACTGAATAAAATGTATTATTATTATTATGTATTTATTGATTGATTTATTTGGATTTCTATCAAAACCTGTGTGGTCCTACAGAGCATAGATATCCTTGTGTTCACAAAATTCTGTTTGCAAATATCATAAATACTATTATGTTAAGAAAATTGGTACTATTACTTATTTGCCACCATCTGACCCACAAACATGTCTGGATACGTTTGTAAAAATGCTTTATGTACGCTATTTTCTAGGTAAAAATATTACTCATTTTTATCTGCATTTATTTATTCATCACCCCTTTCTCTATTGTACATGATGTTTCTTCATATAAATGTCTGTTTGTGAATTGTAAAGAATGCTGTAGCAGCAGTTAACATTTTAAAACCTGTACATTTTCTAAAGTAAACTTGCCAACAAAGTACAAGCATATCCTTTCTGGAGTGTAATTATTCATCAACTGTTAAAAACATTAATTGAAATCATATGTTGTTCTATGAGGCACAATCTCTTCATATGCAAAGATGAAGAAACACAGGGCCAAGTTGCATTAAATAATTTAGGAAAGTTTGGATAGCATTGCTTTGGAATAGAGCTAGTTTATTTAGTGTGAGCTACGATAGGCAATATTGTTAGTTGTAACTTGGCCACATTTTGATATCAAGACTTTTAAAGGCAGGCCTAGTTTTTGCAAGTTGGAATTAAGAACTTATGGACAGCGCTATGTAGACTATGCATGAGTAGACGTTTTTGATCTGATTAACTATGCACCAATCAGAAGTATATGTATTAGTTTTATTAAATATGGCGGACTGCCTCCGTCTCTTCAGTTCATGCTTGACCACCTTGTGTATGCAAGTACTGGACTCTTTTCTGCAGAGAAATAAATCATTTTCCTCTGCTCAACAATTGGCGTCACGAACAGGATCCTCATCAACCACCCGTTTGCAGCATATCATATCCGGCATTGGACGGAGAGCATTTTGGTTTACCACGTAATGCTGAGATTGGTATGCTGTTTATAGGTGAATTTACAAGAGGATAAAAGAACAGTACATTTTGACTATAAAAGCACGTGAAAGGCCTGGTGCATCTAATAAGAACAGGTGCCGGCAAAAAATTCCCCTTGGGGGAAGTACTGGGGACCGATCTTATAAATACTGTTATCTGATCATCAGTTGTTGCTTGTTGTCTGTTGTGCACTTGAAAAGACCTCTACAAAGTGGGGCAAAAGACCTCTATAAGGGTGTCAGTTTATCCCTTTTGGTGTTTTATTGTATTGTATTTGACATTTCAGGCTGCCTTTTTAACATCCGGCCAGGGACTCCAGATGAAAACTAGCCTTTTGGCTAATTCTGGCTCATTTATGATGTATTGTTTCTACAATTCATTGTTTATTAATGTGCATTGTCCCTGACAAATAAACTAATAAAAAAATAAAAAAAGGCCTCGAGAAAGAGGGGCAAAAGTCCTGCAGCGGGAGCTGGCAGGCATAAGATCACCCAGAGAGAGGCTAAGAGGCTAAAGAGCACATAGTATGCTTGTCTCATATTTTTATTGTGTATTTTTATTGTATGTACAGTGCATAGCAGATAGCAGGTAGCAAACTGATTGTGGTGGGAGTGTTTGTTAAGGTATTTGTCTTGAGGGCCCAACCAATATTGTGTTTTATTACTTCATAGCGTGACTGGGGTAACCATACTATAATGGCAACAAGTGGCTCTCCGGGGTCAACGGATTGTGATTGAAAAAGTAGCGTGAAGGAAAAGGCAAAAAATGAGCCTATGGAGGCAAGAATGTTGAACAAAATTAAGGAGTTTGTGGCTGACGAGTGCAATGAGGCACTCTAAGGAGCATATAGTTCTCGAGAAGGCAAATTTTAGATTGGCTACTGATGTTGGGCATAAAGGCCATTGGTGTGATATCTGTGCAGATGTATGTGTATGTATACGTGCACGTGTAGGTGTGTGTCTCTGTGATTCTGAGAGCTTGAAGTCCACTGTATTCTTCCTAGTCCTCTTGTGTCGTAGATAAGCACAGAGCCTGAATAAATTGCCAATGGCCAGTAATAGCAGGAAGTAAAGAAACCACCTTTTTGGAATAAAACACATACAAAACCTTGTGTAAAAACAAAGTCATCCCCATACTTACTGCCTACCTTCTACCCCTCTCTCCAAGGGCGGTCCTGATAGATATTCTACACACAGCGTCTCTAGCGACTCAGAGGAGGCGGAGTCACTCCCTGATCAGGATAACCCTGATTCCCTACTTGGGAGTGGAGGGGAGAGCCTAGCCTGGGATTCACAGGCGGATGGGGATTCTTTATGGAACGAGAATTCCTCCGATTCCGATATAGGGTGGGATTCACCATTTGACTCCCTACCTGACCAAAAGAGCACTCAAGTGGCAGGTTTGTTCGAATTTCAACTGCCTAATAATGTTCCCACCCCTTACACCAACCTGGCTGAGGTGTTCAGCAAACAACGAGCCACTTCTTTACCTCCCCATAGGCCTTATGATTGTGCTATCGATCTCTATCCGGGCACTGTTCCCCCTAGGGGGTCTCTTTACTCTCTCTCTGCCCCAGAGAGCGCTGCCCTGAGGGAGTATATTGAGGAAACTCTGGCCACTGGGTTCATTAGACCCTCCACCTCTCCTGCGGGGGCAGGTTTTTTTTTGTAAAAAAAAAAAGGATGGGAGCCTTAGACCCTGCATTGACTATCGGGTCTTAATGAGATCACTATATAAAACAGGTACCCTCTCCCCCCCATGAACTCCGCATGGAGACTCTGAATGTACCGTCAGCTGTACTTCAGAGATATATCACAACCTCAGAACTAAAAATATGTGTGGGAGGGGCCCTTGCCCTCCACTTCACCAAGTGCCTATGGTGCATTTAGAGTTAGTTAGGAACTTTCTTACTCTATCTGTCCTTTCTTTTTTTCTGCGTCGTGTCTCCCTGCTTCTTTTCTCACTGAGAGTCTTGTCTTCACTGTCCTCTTTTCAACCTCTTTTTCCCGGCTTTCGGTTATTGAAAGCGAGAGGTTTTCTTTCATTTTCTTTATTTTATACTCAAGCCCTAGAGTATTTCTCGCCCGTTTATTTGGGTAGTTATTATTTCTCTTTCATTTCCAGTCGCCTTTTTACCTTACCGAGAGCTAGGTGAATTAATATCTTCCTGTTCTTACATCTACAAGCTTCACCCTATTTCTACTGGTTGTTTTCATTTCTCCAGTCTCCCTGTTATTTCTCTCTATTCGAGAGTGGGAACTTATTGTTATTTCTCCCGGGGTACCCTCCCTGTTTCACAGAGTTTCTCCGTTTCTGTGGTTCCCGTCTTCGGGAGCTTTTCTTTTCCTTTTCTACCGCGTCTGGTCCTCCGAACCATACTCCCCCCTCACAGATCTGAAATAGAATATGAACTTACACCGATAATCACTAGGACATGACTTAGTTAAATGGCATAAATTGAGTTAGAACTCCAGGTAAAAGAAACGGGTGTAGCCTAAATATTCATAAAAGAATGAGATAAACATAATATTAATACTTTGAAACGTTCTCTTCTATATTACCAAGGTACGGAATATACTGTTGTAAATTGTATTATAATTTAAGTTAATATTCCTTCCAATATGATAATGTAGGTAAAGCTTGAATTTCTCTCAGATGAGAAACTGTGTTAGAGCCGAAAAATAGACAAAACATTATTTTAATTAATCTACTTCTGAAAGCGCTCTCAGATGTAGATTCCAGTTTTGGCTGTATGGCACAATTTAATCTACAAAAACGATTCAGACTTGCGATAAAAACCTTGCGGAAAGTATTAGGTTTATTTAACTACTGCAGAACAACTATCCCTAATTATACACAACTCGCACAGCCGTTGTATAATATGTTGAAGGGACAACAAGATTCTAAGGGACAGAAGAGGCAATCATTCATTTCACAGATTTGAAGAGAGCTTTAGCGACCGCACCGGCGTTAGGTATACCAGATAGGGCAAATCCCTCATTCCCGCATAAGGCAAAGTATACATGGTGTGAAATACGTGACTACATTTTAAAATGCATGCTAAAGTGTTCGAACACCCACGCATGCGTTTCTGACAAGCTGTTAGATTCTAACTGAATATACTGTTAGTAACTGGGTTTACCTCTGTATGTTTAAAATAGATGTGGATGGATTTGGCAAAATAGATATTTGAGGTATATACAGCAGTAAACCATAATCAAAGTAGGCAGTGCCATAATTAACCAGTGTATGCAAAACAATTGATCAAGAGACATTGTTGAAACATTATTTTAGCTAAGAAGAGGAGTTGAAAAAACTTGGTGAAGTGGAGGGCAAGGGCCCCTCCCACACATATTTTTAGTTCTGAGGTTGTGATATATCTCTGAAGTACAGCTGACGGTACATTCAGAGTCTCCGTCTCTTGGTAGAGAATATAATCCCCATACTCACTGACAATAAGGGTGGCCTCATAAGGAGGAAAGCAGGAATTACAGTGATATTGGAATGATAATTTGTTTTTTTGACAGTTGCAAAAAAATAATTAAAATAAGCATGCTGAGAGATTAACCCCAATTATAACAGAATACAATTCTCTCTTCCAAGTGAATATAAAATATTTACGGTTTTTGATGTGTCCAATGTTTTGTTTTTTTCTCTTGTGGATATAGATAACCAGTTTTGATTTACTTGCGCTGTTACCCTCTTAATTGTTTGGTTTTGTCTAGAAGTAATGGGAGGTAAACCCTCTATTGCAATCCCTCCTAAGGGTTCGCCAGCATGGTATATGTACACTCATTATTCGCCGGAGACTTGTAAATTTTTGGACAAATGGATTGAGTATACTAAGAATGATCCAAAATTACAGTTCCCTGATGGGGTACTTTTGACATGGACAGGATAAAATACCTTAGAGAATAAAAAGAAGCCCACCCCTCAGGTACAATGGGCACAATATTTTTGTAATATGATGAGGCCCTGAAAAGGGTAGCTGAGTCAAAACAGAGAAGACATGTAGACACCCAAAATAAACTAAAAGACGAGATTTGCGAATTAAAACAGAAAATAAATGAGAAAAATAGAGCTGAAATGGAGAGTGAATTACACTGCACGAAACCTAAACAGACCTCAAAAACAAAACCTACACTGCCTCCGTATGTGCAGATTTACCCTAATCTTGTGGGAAAAAGACTACTAACACTAATAAGGATTAAAATTCTGAAGATACTAAAACAATTGTGCAGGCTCAGAACGGAGAAGAGAAAATAATTCACATACCCTGGACTCCAGGAGATTTAAGAAATTTGGCCAAAACATTCTCTGACCCGAGAGAGAATGTAGCGGACACCATAGATGAATTAGACATGATATATGAATGTTACAATCAAAATGCTGCACATATGCGTCAACTACTACAGTATGTGCATGTTTGCCAAAAGAATTGAGAAAGCGAGTCATAAAAGAATCCAAATTCCCCGGTAAAAATGTTTCCAGACTGAGCTGCAGATGAAAGAACTGTGTACCAGTATTGAAGAGACCCTTAAAGCCACTTGGCCCAACAAAAAAACTAATTGGGGCAAAATAAATGCATGTAAACAAAGAAAAGGCGAACAACCTGCAGACTACTGGGATAGGGTCAAAGAAATTTGATCAACATTCCGGTATTAAAGATTCTGAAGTAAATGCCCAGGGGGCTATAGCAGTTGCTTTTGTGAAAGGCTTATTGTCAAATATTAGTCAACATGTTAAGCTTATTTGAATTGCACGGCAATCTGAAAGTGCCGAGAAACTGATACAATATGCTGAACATTGTATGAATTGTCAAGAGCAAATGAAAGAGAATTCTGAAGTAAAAATGCATTTTGAGGGACAACAGAGGGGCCATGGTGGCCAGCAGTGGGGGGGTTCCAGGTGGAGAGGGCTAATCGGACAATTAAAGAAAAACTAACAAAGCATCTCTCCTCTGTTTCCAGCAAGAACTGGGTGGCGGCTCTGCCAGCAGCTCTACTGACAATGAGAGCTGAACCAGGCCCCATTCATTTCTCCCCTTTTGAACTTATGACAGGAGCTCCAATGAGAATTACATGTTGTTGGAGACGCTCTGTTACGTTCCCGAGGGGGACTGGACCCAAATGCAAAACTCAGAGACGGCTCAGGGGAAAACTCCGCCAGGGAGTACATTTAATGGAAGACAGGCAGGGGCAAGACAGGAAACGGGCCATGAAGACAGACAGACAGGAGACGGGCTGGGAACGACTGGGCAGGAACTGGACGTGACAGGAACTAGGCGAGACAGGAACTGGACGTGACAGGAACTAGGCGTGACATGGACGGCAGGGCCAGGCAGGAGAGGAACCAGGCGGGACAGGAACTTGACTTGACAGGAACTTGACGTAACAGGAACGAGGAACAGTTGCGGGGTGCCGGGGTCAGGAACCAACAGGAACAGGCGCGGGGCCCACGGTCAGGAACAAGCGCGGGGGCCACGGTGGAACTCGGGACAGGTGCGGGGAGCCGCAGACAGGAACAACAGGAAGAGGCGCGGGGGAACATGGTCAGGAACGAACAGGAACAGGCGTGGGCCCGCGGTCAGGAACAAGTGCGGGGGCCACGGTGGAACTCGGGACAGGTGCAGGGTGCCGCGGACAGGAACAAGCAGAAACAGGCACGGGGGACGTGGTCAGGAACAAATTGGAACAGGCGTGGGGACCCGCGGTCAGGAACAGGAACGGGCGTGGGGCCCACGGTCAGGAACAGGAACGGGCGCAGGGGCCCGCGGTCAGGAACAGGCGCGGAAGCCTGGGGACAGGTGCTGAAGCCTGGAGGCAGGTGCTGAAGCCTGGGGGCAGGCGCTGAAGCCTGGGGCCAGGCGCTGAAGCCTGGAGGAACAGGGGAGCCAGGGTAGGAACAGGAGGGGTAGGGAGGTACGGCAGGCTGGAACGAGGAGCCTGAGCTGGAGCCGCAAGGGGGGCATGGAACTGACAGGTAGTGATGTTACGGATGATACCGAAGCTCCGAGCTGTGTGTCGAGTACGTAGGGCAGTTTCGACAGAAGCCTCGCAGTGATGCTTTTATCACTTTCAGAGAAGCACGTGATCGATTACAAACGAGGCCTCGGGTGCTGTAGAACCATGTGATCAGTTTGTTTTGCGTTTTGGGCGGAATTAGGGGTCTTGAATTGTAGATATAAAGGAGCGATACCCCCCTTATTTCGAGGGTTGTTGCGGAGAGTTTGGTATTATTGCCATTGAAAGTTTTTGGAGTTTTTTTTTTAGTTTTTTGAGGAGTTTTTTGAGGAGTTTGAGTATTTTTATTGTACAGCTTTTGTACAGTTTTGTCGTTTTTGTACAAAAATAGCCTAATGAAACCTGCATGGAAGCGAAAATCTTCTGCTTGGGAATATTTTGACCTGATATCTCCCAATAAGGTAGGCCTAAGTGACGTAGATATAAAAACACACTTATTCTTTCTTATTATCATTATCATCTACATTCCTTCTCAAATGGCATATTATTTCATTTTGAAGGTAAAGTGCGTGCTGTGCCTAAAGGAGCTGGCTTACAGCAATAATACCTTGTCTATGCTTCGGGCAATGCATGAAAATGCACCTGCCAATGAGCAAGAACCCAGCAGAGGTTATTTATTTATTTATTTATTTTACTTTTTAATAACAGTTGCTTTATCATAATCATACTGACATACATGTTGATAAAAATACATTTGCATATTGTTATTTTGCCATATTAGGTTCCAGAAAGCAAGAACTTGATGAGGCCGTTCTTCTTGTCCCTTCTCAGTCACAAAAGCACCTTCCCTTTCACTGCCCATACTGAAGCACATTCACTTTCACTGCCTGGTTACAGAAGCACTCCCAGTCCCCAGTTCCAGAAACACTCCCAGTCCCCAGTTCCAGAAACACTCCCAGTCCCAGAACAGAAACACTTTTACTGCTCAATAGAACCCCAAACAAATGTTTCCCCCTTTATATCAGTCTTCCTGTTTTTTTCATTTTCAAAGTTAATATAATATTATTACATATATTATTTTATAATATATCTTAGTATTAAAAAAATCTAGCCTAATGACAGTTACAAATATAAATTATGAGTATGTTAGTATGTGTATCGCCTGAGCGGGGTTTTGAACTTGTACTTTCTCTTACACCAATGGCTCTTAAGTCCGACGCGTTATCAGTGAGCTAAAAGGTCACTTGTTGCCTCACGGCAACTTCGTTATTTTGAACCTGCAGGTGTCACTAGTGTACACTGTGTTGAATGAGGCTTCGAGTAATGAATCTATTTGCGATACAATTGGCTGCAAAGCCTCAGTGCTTCAGGAAGCCTCATTTCGCCATCACTACTGACAGGACTGGGGCAGCCGGGTAAAGGGTCAAAAGGGGCCAGGGCAGATGGACGAAACAAACACAAAGCAGACAGGAGCAAAAATAAACTTACAAAAAACCGCAGGACATGACATGACGAGATCACAAAACAGTCTGGCCCCAAATAGAGAAACAGGGTAGACTAAATACAGGACCGAACGAGAAATAGGTGGGGGGAAAACTAACGAGGAAACGAGAGGGAAACACAATGCAGGTGCGCAGAGTGAGAAACACCAGTGGAGGGAGAGAGGGAAAACACGGGGTGGACTACCAGACAAATGGAAAATCAGAAATGGAACACGGGACATGACACAGGCTGACAAATTACTGCGTGAAATCTAACTGAAACTGTCAGGTCTCTCCGCAGATATCGGGCCCAAGTAGACGGGAAAGCAGACGACCTCGAGCAACTAAAAACAGATAACACCATACACATATCCAGCTGGCTGACTGATAGTATATGGCTTCATATCCTTTACTTCTACTCTGACCGTGTAGAGCAGGGATCTCAAACTCCAGTCCTGGAGGGCCGCTGTGTCTGCTGGTTTTTGTGATTTCCTTTCAATCAGCAGCCAATTTAGGCCTTGGAAACAAGGTGTGCAGACTCTTTAGCCAATCAATGACTTAAATTAAGCACTTAAGTGCAGGAACACATCGAAAACCAGCAGACACAGCGGCCCTCCAGGATTTGAGTTTGAGATCCCTGGTGTAGAGGAAGAACACCATTGGGCTGACGATGACTCTGACTCTGACAGTGACAATAATATTAGTAATATAATACATCACCCAACACCAGATAAATTAGTACTCCGTGTAAATAGCTTACCTTTTGGTGAGTAAAAATGACCACAAAAACAAAGCAACCAGCGAGAATCCACCCGGTTCTGTTACTCACATGGGGGATTGTCATGTTATCCTTTGCAGGAGGTCTGGGCTGACTAGCCCTGACTGTAGACTCTCTTCATGGAATTAACGGAACCAAGATAGAGGTGGATTGCCAGATAAAAACAAGAGGTTAGTTATCACTTAAATCGTTATCATCAAATAACTAAGAAATACGCCGAAGAACTAAACATCTCTAATTCCTGGGTCTGTGTTCATCACCCGAATAGGGAATGTAGATGATAGCTGTTTCTTTAGACTGGTGCTCGTATGTTCTCTATGAAATAAGCACTGAATTCTACCAAGATTCTAATCCTGATATGAAGCAAATTTTGTATGAAAAGTTAGGAGAACCATACAAGTGTGAAAATAACCCCTATAACTATCCTGTAATACCAAAGAACAGCACCAACATGTCCCCTGCTATGCTATTGGTGTCCTCTAAGAAGGGTTTTGTATGTTACCGTGGAAATGGGAACAGATTTATGGGGAAAAGTGTGTGTAATCATACTATACAATGTGATTCTTGAGCCAATATGTTTGCTGTTATTACTAAACCGGACGGCCCTAATTATACTATCGAACACATGAGTGTTAATTGTTTGGCGGCCCTATATACATACAATGGAACAATGTTTGTTTGTGGGAAAAAGGCATATGCATGGTTGCCAACTGGGTGGGAGGGGTTTGCTATGTTGCTTATGTAATTCCAGCCATAAGGCATCGTGCCACCCTGTATCCAGATCAGAACAGGTATAAAATGGATATTACTGATGGGGATATGGCTGCTTCTGTTATGTTCCCAATGTATGGAGTGGGACGAACAATCACAGAAGTTAAACACATGGCTGTGATAATCGAATCTATAGCCAATAACACAGCTAAAGCAATACAAAGTAGATCCATTCAAACGCAGAGACGTTATAGTATCGCTTGGAAGAGTACCAGAAAATAAGATATCAAGAGTCTTTTGATGTTGATGTTGGGTCACAGATATCAGGAAGTCATGGCATGCAAAGCCAAAGGATATGCGACCAAATATTAAAAATTTAAAGGCACAGTCAACTTAGTGTATGTAAAAGTCTGACCCACTGGAATTGTGATATAGTGAATTAAAAGTGAAATAATCTGTCTGTAAACAATTGTTGGAAAAAATACTTGTCTCATCCACAAAGTAGATGTCCTAACTGACTTGCCAACACTATAGTTTGCTAAGATGAAATCTGTGAAGTGGTTAAAAATTAGTTTTAATGACTTCAACCTAAGTGTATGTAAACATCTGACTTCAACTGTATATTTATTTGTAAAGTACTTACTTTATATAAATGTAATGATTCTCGTTTGCATTATCTTTGAGAGTTGGGCATACAAACCTGAATGATACACTACAGCTAATAAAGAAACATATACAAATGTCATCAAAAGGAGATAATAGTAGCCTACGTGTCTTTTTTAAATGGCCACGATACAAGAAAGACAGACCCTTCAAGAAAATTAAGGATGTGGAGTTCAAATAAGTTTTCTGTCATAAATCAGGAAATAACATCTACAATACGCCTATTATCTTAAATTTTACAACAAACTGGGCTAATACACATGCTAAGTAAGAAGATGACGACTTATTTACCGAATGGTTTGGAGTCGCTGTTCCGTCCGCATTACCTTCGAAGTTCCCGACTACCAGCTCGTAAGTAGAAATAGATTTTTAAATATATAGGTCTACGTATTTGTGTGTGTGTATATATATATATATATATATATATATATATATATATACATACAGTTGAAGTCGGAAGTTTACATACTGTGGCGAAGTGAGCACCACCGCTCTTGTGCAGAGACAGTAATCAGACAGGTTGGCTGAGAGAACACGGTTTTTATTCGCTCTCTCACGTACATTAACACAAACAAACATATGTTCTTCCGCTCTTCCTCTCCGCAGATGTTCCGGCCGGCTTTTATGCACTCAGGCTCACTGTCGAACAATCAAGGCAATTGGTTAATTGATACAATCAATAACACAATCAATCGTTACCAATTGCATGATTCCCGAGAGCTGTGTCGGCTCCACAAACCACACACGTTCACTCTCTCTCTTGCCGGCAGCGCCTAAAACCACGCCCCCCTACCACATACCCCCACCGCCCGACTTAGGCCGGGAAGCCATCCGGCCGATGACCGACCCCCCCCTCCTCCTCCCCCACCGGGTGAGAGAGAAAGTCCGCCACCACCATCTGCGCTCCCGGCCTATGAATCACCTTGAAATTAAAAGGCTGTAAAGCCAGATACCAACGAGTGATTCGGGCGTTAGTATCTTTCATGCAGTGAAGCCATTGGAGGGGAGCATGGTCCGAACAGAGGGTGAATGGGCGACCCAGTAGGTAATAACGGAGGGAACCGACCACCCACCGAATGGCCAGACACTCTTTCTCGACCGTGCTGTACTTAGCTTCGCGTTGTGATAGCTTCCTGCTAATGTACAGCACTGGTCGGTCGACCCCCTCCACCTGCTGCGTCAAAACGGCCCCCAGCCCTCTGTCCGATGCGTCTGTCTGCAAATTAAAAGGGAGAGAGAAGTTAGGGGTGAACAGGAGCGGTTTCCCACAAAGAGCTTCCTTCACCCGCTCAAACGCCTGCCGGCACAATTCCGTCCACTGGACCGGATCTGAGGCACCTTTCCGAGTCAAGTCAGTTAGGGGACTGGTCAGCTCCGAGAAGGCAGGAATAAATCTTCTGTAGTAGCCAGCCAGCCCCAAAAACCTCCTCACCTCTTTTTTTGTCTTGGGTCGGGGGCAGGTCGCAATCGCTGCGGTTTTGTCCACTAGAGGCCGCACCTGTCCACTTCCCAAGTGGTACCCCAAATACCGTACCTCCGCTCGGCCAATTGCACACTTCTTTGGGTTAGCCGTGAGCCCCGCCTGTCTCAGGGACTCTAACACCGCCCCCACATGCCGCACATGCTGAGCCCAGCTGTTGCTGTGGATGATAATATCATCCAGATAGGCTGCAGCGAAAGCAGCATGCGGACGCAGCACCCTGTCCATCAGACGTTGAAATGTGGCAGGGGCCCCGAATAACCCAAACGGAAGTGTCCGAAATTGGTACAACCCGTCCGGAGCGGAGAAAGCCGTTTTTTCCTTGGACTCTGGAGACAAGGGAATCTGCCAGTAGCCCTTGGTTAAATCCAGTGTCGAAAAAAAACAAGCTGTGCCCAGCCGATCCAAGCGTTCGTCGACCCGAGGCATGGGATAGGCATCGAATCGTGACACTTCATTCACCTTCCGATAATCCACACAGAACCGAATAGATCCATCAGGCTTACCTACTAGCACGATGGGGCTATTCCAAGCACTGTTGGACTCCTCAATTACCCCCAATTCCAGCATTGCCTTTATTTCTGCCTGCACTACTTTCTTTTTATGCTCAGGCAGTCTATAGGGCCGTGAACGCACCGTTATGCCCGGGGTTGTCTCAATGTGGTGGTTTATGAGATTAGTGCAACCTGGTAGAGGGGAAAACACATCAGCAAACCGCTTTTGCAACAAGGCCACATCCGCTCTCTGATTCGGTAGGAGATGGCTATCTGAAAGGGGTGAGGTTTGATTGGTAGAATTTGGTACCTCTGGCCCCAGCTCATCTCTCTCCTGATCTACCGTGACCAGAGAGACCTGTACCACCTCTTTCCATGCTTTTAGTAGATTGAGGTGATAAATCTGTTTCGCCCCCTCTCTATCAGATCGCACCACCTCATAATCGACTTCCCCCACTCGTCGTGTAACCATGAAGGGTCCTTGCCACTTGGCGAGTAATTTTGTGCTGGAAGTCGGGAGTAATACCAGGACTCCCGGTGAAAATTGACGTAGCTTAGTTCCTCTATTGTAGTGCTTCTGCTGACGTTCCTGAGCCTCGAGCAAATTCTCCCGTGACAATCTACCCAGTGTATGGAGTTTTGCTCGCAGGTCCATAACGTGCTGAATCTCGTTTTTACTGGGACTTGGACCCTCCTCCCAGCTTTCTTTAACTAGATCCAAGACACCCCGTGGTTGCCTACCAAACAGCAATTCAAAGGGAGAAAATCCCGTGGAGGCCTGGGGAACCTCTTGCACTGCAAACAAGAGAGGAACTAACCACTTATCCCAATTTCGGCTATCATCGTGTACGAACTTCCGAATCATAGACTTCAAAGTCCTATTAAAACGCTCCACAAGCCCATCTGTTTGCGGATGGTATACGCTGGTTTTAATAGACTGAACCCCCAATAATTCATATAATTCGCGTAAGGTGCGTGACATAAACGAAGTGCCTTGATCCGTCAGAATCTCTTTCGGGATTCCTACGCGGGAGATTATCTGAAACAATGCCTGCGCAACACTCTTAGCCGAGATATTGCGTAACGGCACTGCTTCAGGATACCTGGTTGCATAATCCACCAGAACTAACACAAATCGGTATCCCTGCGTGCTTTTGTCAAATGGCCCGATGAGATCCATGCCCACTCTATCAAAAGGGACCTCAATTAATGGTAGAGGGCGCAAAGGCGCTTTTGGGATGGCCGGGGAATTCACTAGCTGACAGTCTGGGCAGGACGCACACCACCGACGTACGTCCGCCCAAATGCCCGGCTAATAGAAACGGGCCATTATCCGGTTTAGTGTTTTCTCATAACCTAAATGGCCAGCCATGGGGTTGTAATGAGCCGCCTGGAAAATCATTTCCCGGCGGCTTTTAGGTACCAACAACCGGGTCATCTCCTCACCTGTCTGAGTGTCACGACTCACTCTGTACAATCTGTCCTTAATGATTACAAAATATGGGTGAGAGCGTGCAGCGTCAGGGCGCACCAGCTGACCATCTACATATACGACCTGATCAAAGGCGAAGCGTAGGGTGTCGTCGCGAGACTGCGCGAGTGGGAAATCCTCCACGGGACTCCCCACCGGCACCTGGGGAGTCTCCACCGGAGGCTCTCCCGGAGCCGACCTCCCCCCCGGCAGTGTCGGGCGACCCCGCGTCACCACTGTGAACTGCACACACGTCACACTTCCCTAGCGGTCGTGATCGCACCCCCATCAGCTTCTCAGCTACCTGTTTAAACCCCGCCCAATCCGTGCCCAAAATCAGAGGGTGCGAGAGGCGGGAGCTAACGGCAGCCTCTAGAATATGCTTTTTCTCTTTGACACGAATTTCCACTGGCACTATAGGGTACTTGTGAACATCCCCATGCACACACCTAATAGATACCCAACGTGCTGCCACCAACGCCTCTGGCCGAACCAGGCTCTGTTGGATCATGGACTGCATCGCCCCTGAGTCCAACAGGGCCCGGTGTTCACTCCCTTGCACCCTTACTGGAATGCAGTACGCCCCGTCTAGATCGGGAGCGGAGGTGGGCGGGCCGACGACACGGACCACCTGCCCCACCTCCATGAGCGGACAATCGCGGCGCAGGTGGCCCGGCTGTCCGCACCGCCAACACCCCCGGTCCAGGCGTCTGAGGAGCTCCCTGTGGGCCGGACTGCACCGCCACTGAGCCTGAGTGGGGAGAAGGAGGAGAAAAAACAAAGGGATTAACACGAGGGAAGGAGGGGTTTTGGGGACGGGAAACGGGAAGGGGAAGAGCACGGGTGGTAAACTTTTTCCGGGGCGCTGGCTCCGGCTTCTGCTGCTGGGTGAAGGGGTGTTGTGCCAGGTGGTCCTCCGCCAGGGTGACGGCGACATCCAGGTTGGTGGGCCGAAGATGAAATTCCACCTGCCGAAGATGACAGCGGACGATGACGCTCAAGCCTTCCTCGAGGCGTTTGAGGTGGCAGCGGAGACGTGCCGGTGGCCACTGGAAGAGTGGTCGGTACGTCTCCTGCCCCTCTTATCAGGGGAGGCACAACAGGCGGCGCATAGCCTGCCGGCAGCCGCTAGGGCGGACTTCAGAAATCTGAAGAAGGCGGTCCTCGACCGGATACGGGGTGCCATTGACCCATACTTGAGAGAGAACCAGAATGGCTTCCGAGAGGGGAGAACCACCGTAGCCCAGATCTTCGCCTTAAGGAGGATCATCGAGGAGGTGAAGAGGAACAACTTGACAGCGGTGCTGTGTTTTATTGACTTCAGAAAGGCATTTGATTCAATACACAGGGCCGTCATGATGAAAATTCTTAAGGCCTACGATGTTCCCCCCAACTTACTCCGGGCCATTGGGACCATGTATTCAGGCACAAGAGCAAAGGTTGTGACCCCTGACGGCACCAGCGAAGAGTTCGACATCCTGGCAGGAGTGTTGCAAGGGGACACCCTCGCCCCCTTCCTATTCATAATAGTTCTGGATTACGCGCTAAGGCAAGCTATTGAAGGACGGGAAAAGGATCTAGGCTTTACTATAATACCTAGGAGGTCTGGTCGATTTCCTGCTATAGTCCTAACAGACCTGGACTACGCCGACGATATCAGCCTAATATCTGACCGTGTGGAGAAGGCGCAAGAGCTTCTAACCAGAGTGGAAAGGGAATGTGCCAAGGTTGGTCTTGGGCTGAATGCCAAGAAAACCGAGGTCATTGCCTATAACACACCGGACCATCTGCCTCTGAGGACAACTGGGGATACTGCTCTGAGGGAGGTCAGTGACTTCAAGTACCTGGGCTCCTGGGTCAACTCAACGGAGCAGGACCTAAGAGTGAGGAAGGCGCTCGCATGGAAGGCTCTAAACGGCATGGCTAGTGTATGGAAATCCAACCTCCCCCGCGAAGCCAAGCTCCACTTCTTTGACGCCACCGTAGAGGCCGTTCTTCTATATGGCTGTGAATGCTGGACCCTAAAGCCCTCCCTGCAGAAGTCTCTGGATGGGTGCTACACAAGAATGCTGCGTGCGGCACTAAACATTGACACGTTAACAACATGCGTCTGTACGGAGGACGGCCAAGGCTAAGTGAGAAAATAGCAGCTAGGAGAATGAGGCTGGCTGAACACTGCCACAGACATCGTGAGTTTCCAGCCAGTAAGCTGGTCTTGTGGGAGCCAAGCCCAGGGCGCGGGCGACGGTCACGGGGGCGGCCCACACCAACTTTCGTGGACATACTCAAGAAGGATGTGGGAGCGGAAACTACTGGGGAGATCGCTGGATGCATGGAAGATCGGGTTGGCTGGAGACGTAGATGGGAGGCCCGTCTGAGGACGACCCAATGATGACATGGGGTAGATTTTCACTGCTCTGCGGACGATACGCAGATATACATTTCCATGAAACCCGGAGAGGCACTACCACTTTCTCGGTTAGAGGCTTGTATTGCAGATATTAAAGCTTGGATGCTTTCCAATTTCCTGCTCCTAAACTCAGAAAAAACCGAAATGCTGGTTTTAGGTCCAAAAAAACAAAGGGAGAAACTGGGTACATCTACTTTAAATTTCGATGGTTGTTTAGTTGTTCCAAACTCAGCTGTGAAAGACCTAGGTGTTACTATAGACCCAGATCTAACCTTTAGCGCGCACATAAAAAAACATACATGTATCTAGAGTAGCTTTCTTTCAGTTAAGGAACATAGCTAAAATAAGGCACTTCCTATCAATAGGGGACGCAGAGAAACGTCTAGGCTAGATTACTGTAATGCCCTGCTATCTGGCTGCCCTAAATCCTTGCTAAATAATCTCCAGCTTGTGCAGAATGCAGCCGCTCGCATTTTAACTAGAACTAAGAAATATGAGCATATTACCCCAGTACTAGCATCGCTTCATTGGCTACCAATTAAGTTTAGGATAGACTTTAAGGTTTTGCTTCCGACCTTTAAAGCTTTAAATGGACTTGCGCCAGTGTATATATGTAATCTGCTTTTACCATATAAGCCAAAAAGATCACTCCGTTCCCAAGACGCAGGCTACCTAGTAGTCCCAAGAATATCTAAAAACTTGATGGGTGGTAGAGCTTTCTCCTACAGAGCGCCACTACTGTGGAACACCCTGGCAAAATTTATAAGGGAATCAGACACCGTCTCAATATTTAAGTCTAGATTAAAAACGCACCTTTATGATCAGGCTTATAATGAGCTATAGTCTGGAGACAGGACCAGAGAAGCATTTAGCCATAGAGTAATGTGGGGTGGCATCCTTTCCTTACTGTCACCTGTCAACAGCTGTGACCCCATCTTCCTGGGCTGGCTCTTGATAGGTGGGTAGGATTGTTTTCCCTCTCATGACTGCATGGTTTCTCAAACTCTGTCTTCATAGCTATGCAGCCATAGATTACTCCTGGCGGGGGCACTTGTCCAACCCTCCCACCCCTTCCCCACCCCCCCACCCCTCCAGTTGGTGCTCCTGCTGCTCTATTACACTTCCCCTAACTGTTTTCTCTCTCTCTTTTTTTTACATTCTGCCGGCGGGGCTTATGCCCCACATCTCGAGAGTTGCTGTCCGGCTTCTTGTCCATTGCCGCTTGCCCCTCCCTCCTTACCACCGCTGCCAGCTGCTCCCGCCGCCATCGGCGACCGGTTCCCCACCATCACTGCCGCCACATCTGGACAGTCATCTAGCTGCTGCAAATTATATTATCATGGACATTGGCTGTTTTGACCATGTTGGTCTTTAAGCCCTAGACCCTGAGCCGACCAGAGGAGGATGGGTTCCCCCATTGAGTCTGGTTCCTTCCAAGGTTTCTTCCTAGTTACACCAGGGAGTTTTTCCTTGCCACTGTTGCCTTTGGCTTGCTCTTGTGGGGGGTTTAGGCTGGGTTTTGCTGTGAAGTGCATTGTGACAACTTAAATTTGTAATATTCGCATATCCTTTGCATGCTGTTACTTCCTGAAGTCTGTGACCCAACAACATCAAAAGACTCTCGCTATCTTATTTTCAGGTACTCTTTCAAGCGATACTATAACCTCTGCATTTGAATGGATCTCTATGGGAATTGGGGGGTGGGACTAGATTTAGCTGTAAAGTATGCTGGAACAGTATGGAATACATGATAGCTTTGCTAGCTATACAGCTACAAAGGTGGGCTGCGGAGAGAGACGCAAGGAACGGGTTAGCTTGCCTACGGCATCTAACCATAGAACTGAATTAAAGCAACTCTGACCGAGGTGTGTTCCAGCCACGGACAAAGGTGCCGGCGATAACCAGACGACGTCGGATAAAGACGCAAACCAGGAGAAAGGCCAAAGGAGACGCCCTGGCCATCCACCTCACAGACTAACTAACCCGAGCAGGCCTCACTGGTTTGCCCCTCTATCCTAACACTGATTAACATTTGTGTGATATGATCTCATTTTAGCTTACTGTAGATGGTTAACAGTATTTCCTGACCGAAGTGCATGAACTTATTTATAGTAACATTAGATATGAGATCAATAACCACCATCGTGCTGCGACACAGTTAGCTTACTCCACGTAATTCCTTTGTTCCCTGAACGCACACGTGGCATAGGCCTACACACCGACACACACACATATGTACATACCCACACACAAATGCTACAATAAGCACACAACACAATATGTCTATTTAGTAGAATGTAATATTCATGTTTTTCCTTGTTTAATAAATCTATTTTTTTTTTTAAACCTGGTGTCTGTTCTGATGTTGTATGAACATGAGAGCTGAGTCAAACCTAATCATTAGAATGTAATACCTTCAACCCTTATGAATGATTAGTTATTAGTGCTTTGATGGTAAATTGAAGTAGTAGTAATTATAATCCATAATGATCAAATGAGACTGATTTAATTTTAACCTAACTTAAGAATAATAAGGGTAAACTTCATTATTCCATAGTTATATATATATATATATATATATATATATATATATATATATATATACAGAGGCATATTCCGTACATTTATGGTGCCCTGGTGTGAGGCTTTATAAATATTTGGCGCCCCGTCGAGGATATTCTCTACATTTATGGTGCACGGGTGAAGACTGGTAAGAGGAACATGTTTTAATTGTTTATCACCATTACTGGTAAATGTATATGTAAACACCTTGCATGAGTAATACTCCAGATGTAGGAATATAGAGGCATGTTCCCTACATTTTGGAGCCCCGTACGAGGAATGATTTAGGAATCATTGCCTCTGCAACCAATTTATACGTGTTCTGTACATAATTGGTGCCGTGCGAGGATGATTGGTATTTGACTCAAAATCCGTGTTCTTATGATATCAAAACTCATTTCAGAGTATACGTTCTCCATTCAGCTAGATAAACGTAAAGTGCAATTCCCCGAACGACCACCAGATGTCCCCCTCGCAGAATATCTGAAAGTCTGCCTGCCCAGCTTTCTCCCAATACACTGCCCCCTCGTGTACGGTTGTGTTATTGCACCTGCATTTGGCGCTGTGGTCTGTCAATTGCCTTCACATTCTGGTATAATACCTATTATCAATAATAGTATTATTAACCATGCTGTATTAATAATTGATAACTTCATCACAGTAATTTTAATGAATTTGATTAATTTCATTTTACTATTAAATCGGAAATTTACTAGTAATTGTAAATCAGACAATTTCACATTCTGATATTTGATATTTGTGATTCTCATCACAATTCCAAATTGTTTGCTGGAACATTAGAACATAAACCTTATGTACTGTAAGTTTGCTGTCGTTACAGTGCATTACTGCTAGTGTAACATAAGTCTCTGTGGTGCTGTAGCTACCTTGTACTATAGCTAGAAAACATTCCTAGAAATTTTCTTATCCTTCTATTATCCTGACCCACCCTTCATGACCATAGGTGAGAGTAGGAATGAAGATTGACCGGTAGATCGAGATCTTTGCCTTCTGGCTCAGTTCTCTCTTCCTCACAACGGTGCGGTAAAGCGAGCGCAATACCACTCCTGCTGCTCCGATTCTCCGGCTCATCTCACGCTCCATCGTCCCCTCACTCGAGAACAAGACCCCGAGATACTTGAACTCCTTCACTTGGGGTAAAGACTAATTCCCTACTTGGAGTAGACAAATCATCGGTTTCCTGCGGAGAACCATGGCCTCAGATTTAGAGGTGCTGATCCTCATCCCAGCCGCTTCACACTCGGCTGCGAACCGATCCAGTGAGTGCTGAAGGTCACAGACCGATGATGCCATCAGGACCGCATCATCTGCAAACAGCAGCGATGTAATCCTCAGCCCACCGAACTGCAACCCCTCTCCTCCACGACTACGCCTTGAAATCCTGTCCATGAATACCACAAACAGGATAGGTGACAAGGCGCAGCCCTGATGGAGGCCAACCCCCACCGGGAACGAGTCCGACTTACTGCTGATCACCCGGACACAGCTCTCGCTTTGGGTGTACAGAGATTGGATGGCCCTGAGCAGTGACCCCCTCACCCCGTACTCCCGCAGCACCTCCCACAATATCTCCCGGGGAACCCGGTCATAAGCCTTCTCCAAATCTACAAAACACATGCAGACGGGAAAAGCATACTCCCAGGAGAGTAAAAAGCTGGTCCGTTGTTCCACGACCAGGACGGAATCCACATTGTTCCTCTTCAATCTGAGGTTCGACTATCGGCCGGACCCTCCTTTCCAGTACCTTAGAGTAGACTTTCCCGGGGAGGCTGAGTAGTGTAATGCCTCTATAGTTGGCACACACCCTCTGGTCCCCCTTTTTGAACAGGGGAACCACCACCCCGGTCTGCCACTCCTTAGGTACTGCCCCCGACTTCCACGCAATGTTGATGAGATGTGTCATCCATGACAGCCCCTCAACACCCAGAGCCTTCAGCATTTCTGGATGGATCTCATCAACCCCTGGGGCTTTGCCACTGTGGAGTTGTTTGATTACCACAGTGACTTCCTCCAGGGAAATCTATGTTGATCCCCCATCATCCTCCAGCTCTGTCTCTACTACAGTCGGGTTCAGGAGTTCCTCAAAGTGTTCTTTCCACCGCCCTAACACCTTATCTGTTGAGGTCAACAGCGTCCCATCCTTACTATAAACAGCTTGGATGGTTCCCCGTTTCCCCCTCCTGAGGTGTCGGACGGTTTTCCAGAACCGCTTTGGTGCCGACCGAAAGTCCTTCTCCATAGCTTCTCCGAACTCCTCCCACACCCGCTGCTTTGCCTCTGCCACGACTGAGGCTGCTGTCCTTCGAGCCTGTCGGTACCTTGCAACTGCCTCCGGAGTTCCCCAGGATAACATATTCCGGAAGGCCTCCTTCTTCAGTCGGACGGCTTCCCTGACCACCGGTGTCCACCAGGGTGTTCGAGGGTTACCGCCCCTTGAGGCACCTAAGACCTTGAGACCACAACTCTCAGCCGCAGCTTCAGCAATGGAAGCTTTGAACATTGTCCACTCTGGTTCAATGTCCCCAGCCTCCACAGGGATGCCAGAAAAGCTCTGCCGGAGGTGTGAGTTGAAAGTCTCCCGGACCTGGGCCTCCTCCAGACGTTCCCAGTTCACCCGCACTACACGTTTGGGCTTACCAGGTCTGTCCAGAGGCTTCCCCGGCCACCTGACCCAACTCACCACCAGATGGTGATCAGTAGACAGCTCTGCCCCTCTCTTCACCAGAGTGTCCAATACATACGGCCTCAGATCCGATGATACGATGACAAAATCGATCATCGACCTTCTGCCTAGGGTGCTCTGGTACCATGTACACTTATGAGCACCCTTATTTTCGAACATGGTGTTTGTTATGGCCAATCCATGACTAGCACAGAAGTCCAATAACAAACCACCGCTCGGGTTCAGATCAGGGAGGCCGTTCCTCCCAATCACGCCTCTCCAAGTGTCTCCATCGTTGCCCACGTGCGCGTTGAAGTCTCCCAACAGGACTACGGAGTCCCCTACAGGAGCCCCATGTAGGACTCCATTCAGGGTCTCCAAGAAGGCCGAATACTCTGAACTGCTGTTCGGTGCATAAGCACAGACAACAGTCAGAGTTTTCCCCCCATAACCCTTAGGCGCAGGGAGGCGACCCTCTCGCCCACCGGGGTGAACTCCAACGTAGCGGCACTCAGCCGGGGACTTATGAGTATCCCCACCCCCGCCCGACGCCTCACACCTTGGGCAACTCCGGAGAAGAATAGATTTGCACACGTTGGTGTATAATCCGTTTTCACTGCACCTCAAGGCTCTTGTGTAATAGCTAACTTTGAGTTTCCCCTCAAAACTTCGGTACAGCTTGCTAACACATTAACTGAGTGCAGAAGTTTGTTGGCTACAGAGTATGCATCAAAGTGATTTTACGCTTATTTGAAAAAGCTAAATTAGCAATTTGGCAATCAAAAATGCACCAAAGAAAACCCCATCTAATCTTTTAAAAAATGAGAGTACGAGGAAGTCGTAAATAATGGTGAAAAATTCATCATGCCTGGTTAATTAAAAAATTAGGGGCAGGTTATGGGAGATGGCTCCTAAGCCCCACAGAGGGTGTAACTAAGGGAAATGATATAAGAGGTAGATGTCAAAAATCACATCAGACCAGGAGACGAGACGAGATAAGACAACAACAGACCTGTGACACCTAGGTGGCTCACCTTACTGGAATACACTGGAAGACTCAGACTGGACTTCCAACTCTCACACATTCACCACTCATGTGACAAAGAAGAGACCTAGACAGAAACTGACAGGGAAGAGTGTGGCCTTCAGGCTGCCTGAAATAGGCCCACTGGATATAAGATGATTTTTGCATGCATGTTTTATCTGCGCAGATCAGCCTGGGTTATTCCATGTATTTTCTTTTGAATTATATACAATAAATCCTGTTTGCATCAGACTCTGGAAGACCGTGTTATTTTAAGAAGTTAAGAGATAAGAGAATCGGACTTAAAATGAAGGGTGAATACCTGAAGCGTTCCTTATTTGGACTGGACTGGTGAAGTTGAGATATTTACCCCTCATTAGCTGGCGAGCCAAATTCCAGGAGGTTTGCGAGGAAACCAGACACACGAGCGGAACAGACTGTCTTCCTGGTTTAAAGTGGCCACAAACTAAGGTAAGCAGAACCAGTTAAACTCTGCACGAATTTGAACCGGGGACCAGTGTTCTCCCGCCCGTGCTAAGGTGAACTGCAACCTCTCACCCCAAAAGAATCTAGAAATTAAGATAAATCACGGTGAGAAAAGAGCCTGATGTGATGTTATTGTTTGTCATAAATAACAAATGTGTGAACGAAAAACATAATGTGTATGAATGTAGAGTGTGAATTGAGAGTGAGAAGTTAAGAAGTAGAGCCGGAGAAATAAACTAAAGGGTGATATGAGGTATCAAAGCGGCCGGAGGGCATTTTGCTGGTTGATTCTGTGTTAAACGCCTCATCCAGGTCACATAAGGTGTACCGGAGAAGGGCAGAGAAGCAGAATAAAGAAAGGATTTCTGTCGTGAACACTCCTCCAGTGACGTAAGACACGCGGGGGTGCAATACACAGAAAAGTTAAGGAAAAGAGATCTGTGATTAAAGACGTTTACCTGAAACACAGAAGTGTGCCAGGAAACGGGCTAAATCAGTAGAGTAAAGCTGCAGTAGACTCTTCGCCTGTATCACAGAGGTGAGACAGGGAGGAGTTGAAAGGGCAGGATTGGAGCAAGAGAAAGCATAGGTAGTAAAAGTCTGTGAGGACACTCCATGCCGGGGTGGCAGACTAAAAGAAATACTGCCATTGGCCAGGCGTGAGTGGGCGTGCCGGCACCTGAATGAAAAAAGTATGTGTGGCATGCATCCAAGTGTGTGAACAGAGCGAAGCGTGCGCGATAAAGCACAAAAGTGATAAATGAAATCACTGCGCAAGCGAAAAGTAAAAGAATGCACTGGTATGGCTTAAGAAACAAGCACAAAGGATGTTTCATGTTTTGTCTCATTATCTAGATGGAAGAGTAGTTGAGAAACATTCTCATGTATTTGGCAATATAAATCAACATGGTTATTTTTTACAGTACAGAGAGCGACACAGAGTGACAGGTTTGTTGCGAATTCCCTTTCATGAGTGGATAGAAGTGAGAGAAAAGGCCCGCCAAGCAGGAGTTTTATTTCAGGCTAGGAATAGTGCCATGAAGCTCAAGTTACTCCGCCTGTAACAGAGAGTAGGCGGGGAAAGTGACGTAGACTGGTTGAGTGACAACCTAGAAAGTTGACAAGCTAGAAGTGGAGAGGAATGATTTAGAGAGGATTTGAATAATATGAGAGTTACAACAATGTGGTGTCACGTATTATCGTTTACTGCTGGAAGTTTTGTAACAGAACGACATTTTCGTATGGAAATTTGGTTTCCCTCCACTCAGACACCAATGTATGGACCGAATTACAACTTTTATGTGTTTGAGATTGTGGAGTGGGATTGTACTAAAACAATAGAAAAGACTAACAGAACGCAGTGGCATCGCATCAGAGATATCGCGATTAATGAGGGACAGCTGGTATTACATCCACAAAGTGAAACAGGTTATGTAGAAGGTTCAGATGAATAGATCCTGTTGAATGCACTGTGTTCAGGGTAACTGTAAGAACGGAGAGCAGTTGTACATGGATCTTATTGAGCGGATTATTGGTCGCCCCACTATACAAGAACAGTCAATGCCAATAGAGGCAGGATTAGTGGCAGAAACAATTAGACAACACATACGTGGAGGCGTTCGATTATTTTTAATTCTTTGGAGTGTAGTGTTTATAGTAGCAATGATAGCAGCTATTAGATGGATAATAGATCACAGTGGGATCTGAAGCAACAGTGATTATTTAGCGTATTATGTGTATTTAATCCCGGGTTCCGGAACAGTGGTAATAAAATGTATGAAGCTTTTATGATCATATGTGTAATCATTTATTTGTGTTGCAAAGTTCGCGAAGCATACGATCAAGCCCATCCTAGACAGAATTGCTCTGAACTTGTATAAGCTGTAGTGACACTGTGTACAAAGCGCGTGCATTTCTTATGTTTTCATAAATTTGTGTAGATGAAAGGTAACCTACTACTGTAAAATACAGAGAAAGAAATCGGGAAAATTATGCATGTACAGTGGTTTCACGTGTTGACAGAGAAAGCGAACGGTATATTCGTTGAGAAACATTTCACATGCTTGAGCTTTGAAGAAAGTAACGGAGATTCAGGGGATTTCTATGAAGAGAAGTGGGTGTTCGAAACAGAAAGATTATCTCCACACTGTACGTTTAATACAAGTAGAGAACAATGGGAAGCTATACGTGATGCCAACCTACACAGTATTGTGGGAGCAAATGAGGCATTATAGATAAGGTATTGGACAGGAAAAAGGAGACATGAAAAGAACAGGAACACAGCAAACAGAAAGAGGCAAAACAGACAACACCATTTCCCAGTCCAAATCCACCACCTTACCCAGGGCATGCAGGCCCACCCAGAGCAGGACATTATGTTCAAACAAGCCCAACAGCTGACGCAGCAATGACAATAGAAGGGAAAGTGGAACCAACCCCTGCAGGAAACAGTTAAAATGAGAGTGACATCAGAGGAGTTGGGAATTCAGGTGGGAGGAGCAGCATGTTCCACGGTAGGTGCAGAACCACTCTCCCCACATGCAGAACTACGCAGACAACTAAACGACCAAATGGAGCAAAACATACAATTGCAGGAACAGATGGGGGATCAAAGAAGGGAGATTAATTTGTTCATGTGACAGGACAGCCAAAGACGGGATGAGGAGGCTTGGAGAGCAGAGAACGACAGACACTATGCCCAGGAACTGCTGGAGGAGGAAGAAGGCAAGCAGCGTTCCGAAGAATGGGATCAAAGGCAGGATGACCTACTGACACTGGAAGAAATATAATGTCAACGCCAATATGCCCGGATAGAAGCAAAGGAAAAGAAAAGGTTAAAGTTGCATGCAGCCAGATCAGACACAGAGCAGCATCTCACCTCCACACCAGTAAGGCGACAGATCCGGATGCTGCCAGAAGGGACGTATGGCCAGCACAACAATGTAAGAGGCTGCAGCCGCAGTCCAGTCCAATCCTCGAGCAATGGGCCTGCGGGCCGACGCCCCAAACCGAGACAGAAGCGACGCAGAGGGAGAAATGAGAAAAGCCCGCCGAGAAGTCAGCCACCACTCAGTGAAGACGACCCAGCCACTAGCATGGATGGATGCTCCTCAACAGACTCTGGAGCAGAGGAAGAACCAAGCACTCCCCCACCGAAAGGTGTGTCATGACGGATCCACGGAGACGTGTGGCTCGAAGATGAGGGGTCAGCACGAGCACGACACAACATTGGGAGACCCGAAAGCGCACTGCCCTAAATGACTCACAAAGACACATACGCAGCATTAGGGAAGGGCTAGGGGAGTTAAGGAGCCAAATACGAACAGCTAAGTCAGGCATGGCACTAAGAAGTAGAATCATCCCTAGCAGACAGTCGACAGAGGAGGTGGCTGAAGAACAGGTGAGTGAGGGTGAGCCAGTTACCACCAGTGTAGCAACCCAGTTACCCCTAATAGCAAAAGGAGGGCAAGTTCAATACGTACCTTGGACATTTATAGATATGGTGGGACTGGCGGGGCCGAATGCCAGACCTAAAAGAAGGAGCTAGTAAATGGATTATTGCATTGGAAGAGAGCACAGGGGGAATAAAGATGGCTCTAGGAGATATGATAGCTTTGCTGATGCAGGTTGTTGGAAAACATGACACTGATGCAATTGTCAAGACACGTGCAGCTACCCAGGGTGGCAGACGGACACGATGCAGACCACGTCGGCTTTGATAGCTTCAGAAATGCCATCTGGGCGGAGCTCCGACGCCAATACCCGGACAAACTGGATCCATCAAAACTGGAAGAAGAACTGAAAGACGGGGAAAGCGTGCAGAAGTTTCTACACACATTCCAATGACGACAGAGGGAAGAGACGGGAACTACCTGGAATGCAAACGCCACTACACAGAATCTGTTCAAACTGATGGTAAAGAAAAGCATGCCAGCACCAGTACAAAAGAAACTGGAGGGAGTAGTTAGCGTGATGACAATGGAGTGGCCCATGTTTTCAGCACATCTAACTCATCATGTGGATCAATATCGAAAAGAAAAGCAAGAGGCAGATGAGCAAACTAAACAGCTAGCCAACAAGCTTGCACAGCTACAGCTAGGGGAACTTAACAAAACCAAGAAAGAGAAAAACAAAACACAAGCTCCTGTAGTGACATTAGCACAGGCTTCACCAGCCGTGGTAGCCCCAGTGGTTGCCGCAGCACCACAAGCACAGAACTCTCAGCCCCCAGCACCAACACCAGCCACAGCATCACAGATACCAGAATGGATACCTACAGAAAACAAATATGTTCATGTTTCCCCAGACAGACAGATCATGAGAATTTCCATTTTGGCACATGACAAAGGATTAGCAGAAAGGGTCCTATTAGAGCCAAAGGAACCAACGCAAATGCCCCTTCTGCCAGTACACGAGACACTGTTACAGCACGTGCCGAAAGAAGTGTGGTCACAACACAAGACAGATGTAGGGTTAGTACATTCTGCACAGCCAGTACACATTACACTGAAACAAGGAGTTAAACCACCATACCAGAGACAGTATCCCCTTAAACAGCAGGCGATAGCAGGCATCAAGCCCACAATTGATGGGCTGATGAAAGCAGGGGTGTTAGTAAAAACTCAAAGTCCATGCAACACGCCAATTTTCCCAATCAAAAAGCCACATTCAGACGATTACAGGTTAGTACATGACTTAAGAGCAATCAACTCAATAGTTAATGCCGAAGCACCTGTAGTCCCAGACCCACACACACTACTCTCCAACATACCACCAGACACACAATGGTACACAAGGTAATACAAGGTAAGCAAAGACAAGCTACAATTTTGTCAGCAAACAGTTGAATACTTGGGTAGACAACTGAGTGGTGACAAAAGGCTTATAGCGCCATCCCATGTCGAAGCTGTCACCAAAGCACCTAAACCACAAACAGTAGGGCAAATGCTCTCCTTTCTAGGAATGGCAGGGTATAGTAGACCATGGATCTGTGACTATGCAGTCATTACAGCACCGTTAAGAGCATTAATTAGAGAGACAGGGCAAAATGATAGCTCAGCCCAGTTATCATGGATTGAGGAAGCAGATGTGGCGTTTCAAGCCCTTAAAAACAGTATGCAGACAGCCCCCACTTTGGGAAATCCAGACTATGGTAAGCCGTTTCACCTGTACGTCGCAGAACGCTCGGGTTTTGCATGTGCAGTGTTAATGCAGGACACACCTTCTGGCAAACAGCCATTAACTTACTACAGTACAAAGTTGGACACAATAGAACAAGGGTTACCACCCTGCTACCAAGGCCTAGCCGCAGCCGTATTCGCTTATCAGAGAGCATCTACCTTGACAATGGGACACCCCGTGACACTGTACACATCCCATCAAATACATGCATTACTGAGTAGTCGACGTTTCATTTTAACTCGAGCTAGAAAGACAGGCTATGAAGTTATCCTGTCCACACCAGACATTACCATCCAACGGTGCACGACCGTTAACCCCGCCACTAGAATGGTACTACCTACAGACGGTACACCAAATGACTGTATTGACAGGACAAACCTTTTTCTCAAAGCGCGTGAAGACTTATATAATCTACCAACTGCAGCAGACCGTACGTTTTTCGTAGACGGGTCGTGTTTTAGAGACGAGAAAGGGAATCACGCTGGCTTTGGTGTAGTACAGCTGAACGCTGATGGTACGTCTTTCTCAAAAGTACAGTCTGTAAAAGTTGAGCAACCATGTTCCGCGCAACTAGCAGAGATCAAGGCTCTTACCGCGGCGTGCCAAATGGCGGCTGGACAGCGCGCCGATGTTTACACTGACTCAGCTTATGCTTATGGTGTCTGCCATGTCTATGGTACTATTTGGAGACAGAGAGGGTTCAACAGAGCAGATGGCACACCCATAACACATGGAGAAGCAATTTCGGACCTACTAGAGGCCATGAAACTGCCAAAAGCGTTAGCAATCATAAAATGCCCAGCGCATCAGAAAACAAACACTTTGGTTGCACAAGGCAACAATTTAGCGGATGAAACAGCAAGACAGGCCGCGTTAGGGACAACTTTCATGGGGCCCGCAATACTAGCAGAGGAAGGCCCCAACCCAACAGCAGATTTGCTCTCCCTTATCACAGCACAAGAAAAAGCAGGAGTGTATGAACACAGCTTATGGATCAAACGAGGCGCGGTGAAAACGCCAGGTTGCGTCCACAAGGGCCTGTGGAGAGGGCCAAAAAGACATTTTGTTGCACCCACGGCATTAGTACACACCCTAATCAGAGATGTGCATGGTCAGGACCATTGCGCAAGGGGGGAGGTTATAAAGTGCATTCAAAATGCATGGTGGTCACCATATATGGCAAGTATGGTAGATCGAGCATTAAATGACTGTGAGGTATGTGCACAATACAACAACAGAAAAGCGTTTTCAGCGCCAATAGGGCACATTCCAGCACCTGATGGACCATTCAGACACATAATGATAGATTATGTGGACATGATTGAGAGGATACAAAACTACAGGTACATACTAGTAATGGTAGACAGATTCAGCAGATGGGTGGAAGCCACGGCCACAAATAGCCCAAATGCTAAATCAGTGGCAAAATTTTTGTGCCGAGAAGTGTTTCCCAGATTCGGGATCCCGGATAAAATGAGCTCAGACAATGGACAGCATTTTGTAGCAGAAGTCATTCGAATTGCCGCTGAAATGTTGGGCATAAAACAAAGGTTTGGGTGTGTGTATCACCCACAGTCGCAAGGAAAGGGCAAATGGTACTTTGAAAGCAAAGTTTTTAACACCGCATGAAATGCTGACAGGGCGACCAATGCCAGTACCATACCTGCGAGGTCCATACAATGGACCAGCGCTTGAGCAACTTGAAAGTGAACTGGGCAGCTATGTGCGGCATCTAACCTTAATACACAAGGCCATTTTCCAACAGGTAAAAGGAGCCACGGAAGGAAGGGCAAGCGACATACCAGAGGACTTAAGTAATATACATCCAGGTGATTGGGTGTATATCAAAGTGTTCAAAAGACAGTGGAGCGAACCCAGACGCGAAGGACCATACAAGGTGGTCCTGAGAACTCCCACCGCACTTAAAGTTGAAGGTAAAACCGTGTGGTTCCACCTCAATCACTGCTGTAGTGCACAGGAACCGGGACGTACACTCGGGGAAGTTAGAGAGAACTTACAGTACGTCAACAGGCTAGAGACTAAGCTCAGCAAGTGATAGAAATACAAGATGACGAAGTACCTTCAACAAGTAGGGAAGCAAGGGAGGAAGCCCCCTCAACGAGCAGGGCTTCAACGAGTAGGGAGACGTAGGGAGAAAAGGGAGGGAGAGAGGAACGTGTGGGATGTAATACTGTGGACATTATTACTGATGATGGAATTACTCCCTGTGACGCCTGCTCCTCTAATGACTAAAGCTAATAATCGTTTGGGAAAACACAAAGCAGACGTGGTGCAGCAGACTCACAATGTACTGACCAAAGACACAAAACGGGACACACACACTAAGAATAACATGTTCTATCAATGGTTGGAGTATTCTGCAAGGCAGATAACTCAAGAGACATGTATAACATGCTATAACCGTGGACTGGACAGAGCGCATCGCTTGAGACTGTTGCCATTCACACAGGGAGGATGCCGTGTCAATTGCACATGCCGACTGCAGTGCATGTTATACTACATGGCGAAAGAGGGAAGACACCAGCTTCCTGAAACCCGAGCCCCTTGGCCAAAGCTGAATTACAATAATTGGACTGACGGTTATGTAGGCTCCGCTTTGGGGAGGCGGTACATTCGGATAAACCAGTGCCAGGACATGTTAGGGGTCGTGGATGAGGTGACAGCTAGTGTAACGCCCACAGTTACAATACTGGATGACATTGAGTTCCCGTTGTGTATAGCCCGATCAGACGATCAAGTGTTAGAGACTGAGCTCAATCAGTACAATCGCAAGAGAAGAAATGAGACAACGAATCCCTGGATATATTGCCGTGAATGGGACAATTGGGGTAACCGAGCATGCATCACGACAGACGCCGCACCAATCAGATGTAAGGAGATAGTTACAAGTTTTGGGTTCACATCCCCGCTAGTGGAGGATGGGAAAACAATGACGCATATAAGACTTTCTATACCGGATTTAGATGCAGGTACACGTCCAGTGGCAGACATATATTGGTACTGTGGCGAGAATGAGCCAATCAGATCAACCCTGGACGCAGGCTGGGTTGGCTTATGTGCACCAGTAGCAATAACTGGACGGGTATCGGTTATTGAACTAAACGAGCATCGTAAGCACCGACAGCGGAGAGCTGCAGGAGAAGAAGATGGAGAAAGTAAGGGCATCGATCTCAACTGGGCAGGAAGCCCAATAGGCATTCCTCCAGAATACAAAGCCATGGAGTCCACAGGAGCCAGTGCATGGACACTTGTTCCCCGGGTGCAGATTACTAGAAACACAGAGTGGGTAAACTACATGTGGTTTAATCAGCAGAGGTTCATTAACTTCTCCCTGTTAGCGCTGAAGGGAGTGAAGGAACAATTACATGCAACCTCACTGATGATGTTACAAAACAGGTTAGTCCTCGACACTCTGTTGGCAGACACACAGGGAGTATGTGAACGGATTGGAGAGGAATGCTGATCTGTTATTCCCATGCATACTGACAAAGGGGGGAACATCTCCACAGCACTTTGAAAAATTGAAGGCGGAACATGTCAGGAACACTCGGGGACATGAAGACAGCTGGTCATGGCTGGACTGGTTCTCTACACTGTCCTGGAAAGCTATACTGACTAAAATAGGGGTAGTGATCGGACTGATAATCCTAGTGCTGATGCTTACCACATGTTGCGTAATTCCATTGATCAAGTCCATGGTCAAAAAGACAGTGACTGGACAATTTGCGGTTATTGTGAATCCAGACAGAACTGACCTTAGCATGATGACGAACATAGAAATGACTGAGATCTCCCCTTCAGCACCACAATATGACTTAGAGGACAAGAAAGGACCACTGTGCGGACATCAGTGCCACCCTGAGAAGGGGGCGGGATGTTATGTGGTAACGACCGTGCGAGTAGGGCCAAATGCGTTCCGAGATGAGTACAGAGCACCTGTGAATGCGGTGGGCGGTCCAACCAACTGTCCATTTGGAAATCCACTCTGTGAGTATGGAGTGTGGAAAGGCAAGTGTGGATGGGAGTGCCGACAGCACCACCCACAGGCTGCTTAGGAGAAGAATGACCCCATGTTCTGGAACGCCTATGCTGCTCACATTTGGGGCACGGAAGGAGACTGCACAGAAACGTGCTGCTTAAAGAAGGCGGAGCCAAATCACTGTGCATCGGAAGTGCTAGAAACCTCTCCACAGTGATGGCCCTCTACGGTGTGTAAAGCCCCTGGGCTGAAGTACATATACACTGAGCACACATCAACATGAAGAATGAGTCACACATACAGGAGCAATATACTCCCTTACTGACGGCAGTTAGTTTAGAGAAAAAACGTAAAGTTCATAGCATCCACATAGTCATAACACACACATAGTTAATGAACGAACGCTGCCAAAGGCCGGTGGCTGAGTGATGTACTGGTGACCTCTCCTCTGTCCACTGGTCCGACGAGTATATACCAAAGAGACCAAGAAAGAAGAACTGGATATTCACTTGTTAAAATGTTTTATGTTAATCTGCGCACAATATTGTAACTCACGCTGTAACACACTCTTGATTATGCACTGAAACCCATGGCTGATCTTAGAAGTCACAATGCTTAAAATTTGATAGACATGTTTATGTGATATGTATAACTATGAGTCAGACCTCATTGAAACTCATTATGAACAAATGGCCATGCTTTGCCCTGTTGCCATAACTTGGGAAAAGGTGGGTGACAAGAACATTCCAAGCCGTCACGACCAACGACGACGATAGCGTGGGAGGGGGCCATGCCAGTGAAGGGGGAAAGGCACACACAAGGCCGCGCACGTAAGTTACCCACAAGTACTGGGAAAGGGCAACTGAGCAAACCAATTGATGGGCGGCAAAATTAAAGCAGCAGAAGGGCCGAATTAGGAGTCTGCTGAATTGATAGAAGTTCTTGGTGAATCAAGGTGGTCTGAATCGATAATATGACAATGTGTTCACAAAGATGATTAAATCAGTAAAATCACTGTTAGTCACTGTGTTATGAATGATGATTGATAAAATGTTATATTACACATGCACCAGTAAGTAATCAAAATACACACACATGATTTAATGATTAAAGGACCTTATGGAGACTGTATCTCATACAAAAAGCTGAATACAGTTATGAGCTAACAATTAGGTAGAGATAAGGGAAAGGGGCATCACAAGGTTTTTACCTACTCCAGCCAAAAGGAGAGGATGTTTACCCCATGATGTCAAGCTCTGCTGGTAGGATTCCCTCCAGGTGATAGTCATCGGTTTCGATGATCGCTGGGGTCAGGGGGTGACATCTTGTCATCCGACCGGACGGAACTTAGCAACAGATAAAGGGATAGCATACCTGTGAGTGTGACTATGAAGTCACAAAGGGGGGAAATGTGGGAGGAAAAAGACCCCTAGAAGACTCAGGCAGAAGATAGCAGTACAAACTGGGAAGAATACCATAAAATCATTGGCTGGAGCTATGGGAGGCCAGTGGATGCAAGGGAAACTCTAGAATCCCTGGAGATCCTAAAGGACCATCATGTTGTTTTATATAGCCATAATGTAAGCCATAATCAGTTTATAAACCATATGATCAATAAGTATATACCTAGGCACATGATGTATGATCAATATACAGTCAAACCTTCTCCACGTTTTATTACGTTACAGACATATTCTATAATAGATTGAGTTCATTTTTTGTCTCAAAATTCTACACAAAATAGCCCATAATGCCAAAGTGAAAACAGGTTTTTAGACATTTGTGCTAATTTATTAAAAATCAAAATGTAAAATATCATATGTGCACAAGTGTGCACACCCTTTGATATGACACCCACCTGTGATAAATTCAATTGATTGTACATGATTGGGGATTGCCAACACCTGCCTATATAAGGTCCCACAGTTGACAGTGCATGTCAGAGCAAACTCCAAGCCATGGGGTCAAAGGAATTATCTGCAGACCTCAGAAACAGGATTGTAATTATGAAAAAACAAAATCAAGAAATAATTTTTAACAAAACCATGTGTGCCACAATTATTGGCACCCCTGCATTTATATATAGAATGAAGTAATCATTTTTAATATTTGGTCGCATATCCTTTGGATGCCATGACTTCCTGATGTCTGTGACCCAACAACATCAAAAGACTCTTGATATCTTATTTTCTGGTACTCTTACAAGTGATACTATAACGTCTACTATAACGTATAACGGCATTTGAATGGATCTCTATGGGAAATGGGGGGTGGGACGAGATTTAACTGTAAAATATGCTGGAACAGTATGGAATACATGGTTGGTAAAATGGCTGTAAGTCATCAAGGGTCTGAGATATCAAACAAGCCTCAAACCATCACTCTGCTGCCAGATATGCAGTAGATATGGATGGATCACTTTAAGGGTTGTTTCTCCTGACAAATTTTCCGATTGAAATTTTGTGGAAGAAAACCAGTGAATCATTGTTTGGCTAGCTAAAGTTACAACTTCTGACTGATCGAAATTCAAAGTATCGTTAGAAAGCTGACCATTCAGCTAGTCAATATCTTGTGGCAACATTATCCTAGCTAGCTACTGTTTTTTAAGGAGACAACTGAGAATTCTAAAATAAGAAGATATGTGGTTGGTAACTCAATTTGATTTAATCAATAGCCACATTTCAGCATTTGAGGACATTCTTTAGTTTGAAATTTTTCAAAAAAACATACTTCAGAAAAACATGCTGTGCCATCTCAGCTTACAATTATACTCAAACCAGAATCTGTTTTTCCCCACGTTGAAATGTCAATCCTGTTATGGACATATGGGTATCTATACAAATGCCTAGTAATGTGTTAATGGGATAAAGAAATAGCCATTTCTAGTATATAATGAGTCCCTATTTGATGAAGAACTAATTTTGTATTTAAAAAAAAAAACATAGCTTGTTTGTTTTACATTCATAGTACAACAATTATATTTTTACCGGCTCTGTTCTATTTTTGAAATGCTTGCCAATATATTAGTATTTTTAACTATTGTATGTCTTTCCATTAAACCAGGGGTGTCCAATCTTATCTGGAAAGGGCCGGTGTGGGTCAGACCTTGATAAGTATAATCAGGTGTTGTAGTGCTGGGCTAGAACAAAAACCTGCACCCACACCGGCCCTTTTCGGGTAAGATTGGATACCCCTGCATTAAACTATCTTTCCTTAAATTATTGTTTTGTCACGGGGGTCAATTTTACATAAATAACAGGGTTGACAATGTGTTAACAGGGTTGACATTATGAAGTTATTTTTTCAGGAAAGTTCTCTATAAATTCAAAATATTGTTATACTGAATTATGTGGCATTTCAAAGTAAGTATATGTATTCTTGTTGTTAGATTAGGGCAGTATGAGCTTAATGTATGCTGCTTGTGATCTACAAGAAACGGATTTCTTGAGCAACTGAAGGCATCTCTTTGCCTATATTTTTCTGCTCTGTCCTACCCTGTTCCGTCAGCCCTGTTATAACAGAATTAACAGGGTATTCTTTCTCCTAACTCTAACCGGACTACCTACGTTTCTGATTTGTAACAACCAGAAACGTAGAGACCGCAATCCTATACCTTACCGACTTCGATGTCAAATAGCAAAGACAATATCGAAGCGTCGGAAATGCGGAAGTCCTGGGCTATTTATAACCGGAAGGAAATCCAAAACAGGTGAAAGGGATAATTGCCGGGCGAGATTCAAACACCGAAACGGAAGCGGAAAAAATCAGATAGATTGCCCCAACGTCACCAAAAGAAAGAACGACCGCAGAAACAACCGGAGGCTGCCAGAAACCATGACACAGGGTTGATAATCAGTGCCCTAAAACTGTTATAGCTAGCCATGTGGTGAAGTAAATGGAAAGATAACAATTGCATTCATATCAGATTTTTATTACATTTTAACAGATATTATAATTTTACAAAACACATGTTCTTTTCTGCATGAATTAAGTGTAACAGGGGTGACAAGTTAATGCCAAGCATTGAAAAAGTAAGTTAAAAAGGCAAATAAAAGGCAACTAACTTACCCCTTCTTGTACACTGGCTATCTATTTGAAGAAATAATGTCAATTACACTCACGGCGTAATTGTCATAGTTTTTAACCCTTTTTCCCTTGCGGTCGTGTTCCTCGGTCGCCACACGTGGGCGCTGCTCTGTTAGTGGAGTTTTGGCTCCGTCTCGCCTTTTCGCGGAGAAGTCTCGTCAGCGTTATATAAGCCCATGTTCCCTTCATTCTGGGCTTCGATATTGATTGATTGTTTGTTCATTTGTACTGTGGTGTATTGTCTGGCATTATTTGTGCTGTTTTGTATGCGGTATTATTTTGCCCTTTGAATGTTTAGCCAGTATGTTTAGGTCTAGGTTTTTAAGGAGACCGTTTTGCTCCGTTGTGCTTTATTGGAGTTTTGCGGGACTTGCCTTTATGCTTTGAGCTTTAAGGTTGAATTCCTTTTTTGTGTGCTCATTTTTGTCACCGCTTTCTGGTCTTTCCTTTTTGCCCATTGCCTAGATCTTTTGCCTTTTTCTGTCTCTTTCTCCTCTCCCTGTCTGCTGTCTTCCGTGAAAGCGAGAGGAGTCTGTGTTTGTTTGTGTGTATATGTATAGTAGTTTCTTATTTTATTTTATTTACTCAGCTTGTGTTAGTCATTTTTGCTAGTAAAGGATATGGGACGACGGTGCTCCGTCGGCTCGCCTGTAAAATGTTTCTCTCTCCTGGGAGATCGGGCGTTTACCTCTTTACGTTTTCTGGAGTAATGCGGGACTTGCCTATGTGGATGTAGTTATCCGGACTCTTCCCCCCTGGCGTACTTGCCTATGTGGATGTAGTTATCCGGACCCCCCCCCCCCCCCCTGGCGTACTTGCCTATGTGGATGTAGTTATCCGGACTCTTCCCCCCTGGCGTACTTGCCTATGTGGATGTAGTTATCCGGACTCTTCCCCCCTGGCGTACTTGCCTATGTGGATGTAGTTATCCGGACTCTTCCCCCCTGGCGTACTTGCCTATGTGGATGTAGTTATCCGGACTTTTCCCCCCTGGTGTACTTGCCTATGTAGATGTAGTTATTAGGACTCATCTTCCCTGGCTCTTTTCTGTTCCTGCTTCCTGGTCTTTGCATGTGACTGCGAGCCTATGAAAGTAGCCATGGAATGTTATATCTGTTCCTTCGCCTCCTCGTTACATTCCTCTTTACCAAGAGGCAGGGCGTTTATTTTCTATCAAACTCCCGTTAGTCTTTTAGCCGGTAATTCCGGTGCAGCTGTTCTGTTTCGTCCTTTTTACTTGCGGGACGATTTTGTTCGGAACTATAGTTCTGTTCGTTCTCCAGGTATGTCTCTCCTCATATGGAGCTTGGGCGTTTTTGTTGACACGTTTGCGTTTGACTGCGAGTCTCTGAGAGTAGCCTTGGAACGTTAGATCTCTGTTCCTTTCGCCTCCTCGTATACTAATTCGTATTAGTTTGCAGTGTTCAGTACGTTTGGTGTGTGTTATTTGTGCCATTATGCTACTCGCCTGTTCTTATGCGTCTCGTTACCGAGACAGGGCGTTTATTATTTCTGGCTTTCTTTAGTCACTTTGCTCGAAGAAGTATGGGAGCCCAGTGCTTTGTTCCATTAGCCTTGTTTGGTTTTCTTACTGAGAAACCTGGCATTTGCGCTTCTACTCATTGGTGTGTGACAGTGAGCCGGTTAGTAGCCTTGGTATGTGTGTTTCCCTGTCTTGTCTCCTTCCCTTAACTACGCGGTTTCCCGTCCTAGTGGCCTAGTGCTTAATGAATCCCCCTTGGTGCGTTTGGCCCCTCCTACATCACACGTCATGCCACCATTACAGTAATGTCATTACATTACAGTCATTTAGCAGATGCTTTTATCCAAAGCGACATACAATAAGTGTATACAGAAGGTCATCAAAGCAACTACAGAACAGATAAGACAAAGCACATCCTTCCCATAACGTATCAGCTATCCCTAGTAATGAACATTGAATGTAGTTCACAGTAAGCTGTGGGTAAATCAGCTATACGATAATTCTATTCTAAATACTATTCTAAACTATAACATCAAACAGTTAGACAAAAAACACAGGGAACAAGTACTACGAGAAAAGGTCCGAGATTAGTATATCAGTCAAGGTGGAGTCTGAAGAGGTGTGTCTTCAGGCCATGACGGAACGCAGGCAGTGTTGGAGAAGAACGTAGGGGAATGGGGAGAGCTGCTGACACAAAGGAAGGGAAGAGCGAGCCGCCATGCTGTAGCAAAGCAAAGTGGTTGAGCAGAAACATAGTGCTGGATTAAGTCCTGCAGGAAGGAGGGGCCTGTACTATTGGCTGCAGTGTAGGCCAGGGTCAGAACTTTGAACCTGATCCTGGTCGCAACCAGCAGCCAGTGGAGTGACCTCAGCAGCAGGGTGACGTGAAAATTTTGGGAGGTTGAATACAAGCCGGGCAGCTGCGTTCTGGATCAGTTGAAGAGGCAGAATGGTGCAGGCTGGTAGGCTTGCGAGCAGGGAGTTGCAGTAGTCCAGGCATGAGGTGACCATGGTCTGGACAAGAAGCTGGGTGGAGTAGGTGGTCAGGTACGGTCAAATCCTCCTGATGTTGTACAGGAGGAACCTACAGGACCGTGCCGTTGCCCTGATGTGCTCTTTGAAGTCCAGCTGGTCGTCCAAGATCATTCCCAGGTGCCTTGCAGAGCGGGAGGCAGCCACCGTGGTACCGTCAACGATGATGGAGAGGTCATGTAGTGGGGAGGTCTATGGCATGAAGAGGAGCTCTGTCTTGTCAAGGTTGAGCTTCAGGTGATGGGTAGCCATCCACTCACAGATGTCAGCCAGGCAAGCAGATATCCTCTCCTTAACCTGTGGGGTAGAGGGAGGGAAAGAGAGGAAGCGAAGTAATGAATTGTGATGAACGCACACAAAGGTAATGTCAGAGCATCTGGGATAGTATTGTTGGGTCATTATTGAGGAAGGCATTGTGATGTCAAGCAGTGGAATGTATTACTGCGACAACATTCTATTGCACCAGGGAGAACAATGACATTTTTGAATTTTGAGATGTCACAATTTTGAGGTGTCCCTGCCCCCTTACTCACTCAGACCCCTGTCTACTATGTGCCCTGTCCCCTCACTTTGCAAGCAGTGTGTGAAAGAAATCCTGCAAAACTCTTTCCAAACTAGTGAGGAAGTAGTTTGCAATATATATATATACAGATCCTTTCCAAAAAATTAGAATATCATGGAAAAGTTTTTTTTTTTTCATAATTCCATTCAAAAAGATCCATTCTCATAATTCCATTCATTATTTCAGAGAATTAATGTTTTAGACTGAGTGTCACACTATCATCTAATTTACTCAAAACACCTGCAAAGTTTATCTCAGTTTGGTTAAGTATGGGGAAGACTGCAGACTTGACAATTGGCCAGAAGACCATCATTGACACCCTCCAGAAGATGGGTAAGCCACAAAAGGTCATCGCTAAGGAGGCTGGCTGTTCACAGAGTGCAGTGTCCAAGCATATCAATAGAAAGTTTAGTGGAAGGGAAAAATGTGGCAGGAGAAGGTGCACAAGCAAAAGAGATGACCGTAGGCTTCAGTGGATTGTCAAGCAAAGACGATTCCAAAATTTGGCGGAGATGCAGAGGGAGTGGACTGAGGCTGGAGTCAGTGCTTCAAAAACCACCACGTACAGACGTATCCGGGACATGGGCTACAACTGTCGGATTCCTCGAGTCAAGCCACTCCACTCATTCTCTGAAATAACTGAAGTAAATGCTGATTTTCGACACACTATTCTAATTTCTTGAAATACTGTTTTGGGGGTTTTCTGGAGCTGTAAGCCAAAATTATGAAAAATGAAACAAATAAAGTCTAGAAATATTTCACTTTGTGTGTAATGAATCTATAATCTATGAAAGTTTCACTTTTTTAATGGAATTATGGAAAAAAAAAAACTTTTCCATGATATTATAATTTTTTGGAAAGGATCTGTATATATATATATATTTAATTTTTTTTCAGTTTTATTGATAATATCAATCAGTTAACGTGACAGTGGTTACAAAGTGTAGATTATGAATGAACATAGAATTAACAAAAATAAAGTGTAGTTCATAATATGTCCCACTCTTGTACTACAAGTTTCAGTTTTTACTTACAGTTTACTTCCCAAAATTGTTAGATGAGTGCACAGTTCTGTTGATGAGTGTGCTGGAAAACCCCCGGAAATAAGGGTTCCATCCTGGAATTTTAAGTGCCACCATTAGCGCTTCAAAACCTTTCTGACGAAGTTGACTCAAAAATGTGCCCTCAAAGAGGTTAAGGGGTCATATTCGGTCACGGCCTTAGAATGTCTAATATGTAGAGACAGCGATGCCAATAGAAACCAATGGGGAACACATCCGAACCAGGAAGATTTAGTTTTGCGCTCATCTCACATGTGCAGTTGTGTCCTTGAAGTTACATGTACAAGGAGGATGGCACAGAAAATGGCATGAAGATGGATACGTTAAAGTCTTACGAGTATGTAATTGGTTGCCAAGTAGCGCACAAAAATACTACATAGAATAAGTAATAATAAGTGTATATCTTTGTCTATGTGATAAGAAAAAAATATTTGACCACAGAAAAATAATAAGCAATTATTTAAGAAATTTTCATGCACAGAGTTAATCAATATATGAGTGGAAGTTTTTTTTTTTGCTGTCAAAAATGAATGGAGCCCAATAGGGAAACTGGCTTTTTTAGCGCAACCAGCAGAGGGTGACATATCTGGTGCTGAGGTTGAGAGCCCAAATCTGACACCTTGGCTGCATTCCGATTGTCAAAAAATTGCTCCTTTTTCCTTTCCTTGCAACTTTTCCTTGACCTCGCCAGAAAACGTCATGGGGGTCAAGGAAAAGATGGAAGAAGAGATTTACAAGGAATCTAGTGTCAACTGTGGAATTCAAACCTCCTTCTCTACCTTGCGTCATGGTGCGACGTCCAGTCGTATTGTTCAACATAGCGAACTACAACTTCACGAAAAAGTATGACAAAAGGCGTATCATTGCTGTCTGTAATTCACTTGAACCGTTCGCTTTATTTCGGCAGAATTTAGCCTCTTAATAAATTTGGTGTATTGTCTGATTGTGTCATTGTTTGTTTACTTTCTATTATAAGCCAATACTAACCAACAATAGCCTACTAGCTATTCACATTTAGATTTCTGGCATTTCTCAGATGCTGTTTGAATTCGGTAGGTTCTGGAAAACTCCAATGCTTATGTAAACTGGTGGCATTGCGTTGTGGGGCGCGAATACTACCTTCCTTCAGAAAAGGATAGTCCAGAGCATCCTTTGTGAAAGGACAGATAAAAGGAATTGTGAAGTTCGTTTCCTTCTCAATATAAGAAATTTGAACGGTCCTTAGCATGGCTGCCCTGGAAATATTTCCGGTTCATACAATCTAAATATAATAATACTTATAATAATAATAATAAACTTTATAAAGATAAAGAAAATAATAATAGTAATAAAATAAATTGATAATGATAAAAACAATCCTAAGATATAAAAAGCATAAAACAAGTATAAGAAATATAAAACAAATATAACATAATAACAATGGTGTTCAAAAAATAAAAGGTTGAATTAATTAAAAGCAAGATCATAAAAATGGGTTTTGAGCTGTTTCTTAAAACTATCAACAGAGGCTGCTTGTCTTATTTCTAATGGGAGTTTGTTCCAAACCTTTGGTGCATAAGAACAGAAAGCTGCTTCACCATACTTTTTGTAATTCATTTTTGGGGCATTGAGCAAGCCAGCACTAGACGATCTAAGGGAACAGTTTGGAACATACTTAGATAAGCAATCACAGAGGTATGAAGGTGCTAAACCATTTAGGGCCTTATAACCAAGTAAAATAATTTTAAAATCAATCCTCAATGTTACAGGGAGCCAGTGCAATGAGGCTAGAACTGGTGTAATGTGTTCTCTTTTCCTGGTTTTTGTTAAAATTCTGGCTGCTGCATTTTGTACAAGTTGCAGCCTATCAATAGTTTTTTTAGGTAATCCAGTAAAGAGTGCATTGCAATAATCTAGGCGAGAGAATACAAAGGCATGGGTCAACTTTTTGGCATCTTCCAGTGAGAGGTAGGGTCTAACTCTTGCAATATTTCTTAAATGAAAAAAGGCAATCTTTGTGACATTGTTGATATGTGATTTAAAATCCAACTCAGAGTCAAGAATAACACCCAGGTTTTTTACTTCAGGCTTATTCTGTAGAGCCAGACTTCCAAATTAGCTTAATATCTTTTCTCTTTGTGCATTTGTACCAATTATAAGAATTCCTGTTTTATCTTCATTTAGTTTGAGGAAATTTTTACTAAATGTGCAAGGTCAGAAACTCTCGCTCCGGGGAAACAGTGTACTTTAAAATCATTAAAACGTTTTTGGTCAATCGCGGTGTCCAGATTTTGCATAATGGAGCGCCAGTACCGACCAGCGGTACGTGGTTACGTTAGGTGTTCACGTCGTCACGTTGTCTTCTTTCTGTACTCTGACGGTTCAGTAAAGCCTGCTTAGCGTTACCTCTTGAGTTTGTGTCTCGGCTCCATTATTAACAGCCTCAACTGGCGTGGTGACAGCGGCGGTAATAGCCTACTCAAGCCTTCGTTTGCTTTCGCTTCCTACACGGTGCCACCCGGCGGAAGACAACGTGGAGCCGTAACAGTGAAACGGCTACTGTGATAACACGTCCTCTCAAGCTACCAGGTACATACAGTATAATGGCGTCTACTCACCGAGCACCGAAGCAGTGGTCTCTCTCTAAAACTGAAAGTATAAACAGCTTTGAGAATTGGAAACAAAATCTGCTGTACACTTTGTCATTGGATGAAAGCTTCACTCCGTTGTTAGCCGAGGGAGCTGCATGGCAAAAAAAAAAACTAGAGCCCAGCCGCTGAGAGGGTTCCGTGATGACGGTGAGCCTGTTCCTGCCGCTAGGCGGCGCTCCGCTGTGCAAAAGGTTGGCTCACTTGAACTGATGCTTGGGCAGATTGCCAATTACTGCCCAATTATTTCACGGAACACCCTGGTCAAAAATTCCACATCGCTGGAGTTCATATGGCAGACAATAAGACAACACTTTGGATTTCAAGTAACCGGCGCTCAGTTTATTGACTTCTCAGATATTCACCTTGAAGGTGATGAGCGTCCGGAGGACCTTTACCAACGGTTGATGGCCTTTGTGGAGGACTCATTGTTATGCCCTAATGGCCTCAGCCACCACGGCGAGGCAGTGACGGAGGATGAGGAGCTCTCCCCCACACTGGAAAACGTGGTGGTCCTCACATGGTTAAAGCTCATCCACCCTAGCCTACCCAGACTCGTCAAGCAAAGATATGGTACTGAGCTGAGATCTCGCACTCTGGCTTCTATCAAACCAGAGATTTCACAGGCCTTGTGCTCCCTCCTAGATGAGATTTGTGCGTCTGATGATGCAAAGATCTTCCGCACAGCTATCACCACGGAACCGCGCCGTCCCGCACAGAGCTCCAGAGCACAGAGCTCTACACTCAGGGCGCCCCCCAGAAAGCCCCGCCAAGACAAAGTATGTCCCCTGTGTAAGCAAGCAGGCCGCCAAGACACTCGCCATTTTCTGAGTGAGTGCGCCTACCTCCCAGACAGTGACCGGCGTTACATCATTAAAGCACGACAAATTGTGAGTGTCGTCGAGGATGAGTCCGACACCGATGATGACCCAGGGGTCAGCACTCCTACCCATGACTCAGACGGCGGAGCAGCTGCTCCTGGCGCCGTAGCCTACCGTGTTCAGACTCGTCAATCGCCATACGTTGATGTGTTCCACGGCCACCATGCCGTCCGCATTACACTCGACAGCGGCGCGACTGGTAATATGATACGCCATTCTACGGCGACACGCCTCGGGTCCCAGATCCTGTCCAGTGCACAGTCTGTCCACCAAGCTGATGGATCATCACAACTACAGGTAGTCGGCGAGACCCGGATCTCCTTCACACGAGGCGACAGAGTATTCCAGTTCGACGGCCTCGTTGTGGTGGATCTTGATGTTGACGTACTCGCTGGCACACCTTTCATGGAGGCAAATGACGTCGCTGTTCGTCCTGCAAAGAGAGAAGTGATCCTTGGCGATGGTACAATCTACAAATATGGCTCCTCTGTGCCTGCTGAGTCCAGCACGGCTGCACGGCGTGCATTCGTACTTTGGGCTCCCACCCACTCAGAAACCATCTGGCCTGGGGAGTTCATTGAAATGCAGCTACCAGGGGATGTGCAGTCAGATGCTGAGTACGCCATTGAACCTCGTTCTGATACGCTCAGTGCACGGAGACTCAAGTCGTCCCAGATGTGGCCTCAACCAAGCATTGTTTCAAGCATCGCTGGCAAAATCCGCATCCCCAATCTGTCAGCTGTGCCTCGTACACTGAAGCGCCACAAGCACTTCTGCCAAGTCACCCCTGTCTTTGAGCCCAAGGAACTTCGCTCAGTCAGCCCAGCTCCATGCCCTGCAACTCCAAAGACGAACAAGACTGACCACTCTTCTGCCGTGCAGATTGATCCCGACAACCTCCTCCCACAGGAAACTGCTGTCCAGTTTCGGTCGCTGCTCAGGGAGTATGATGTGGTCTTCGACCCTGACATCAAAGGCTACAATGATGCAGCCGGGCCCTTCAAGGCCAGGGTCAACATGGGTCCAGTCGAGCCCCCACAGCGAAAAGGGCACCTTCCCCTCTATGCCCGGGGCAAACACGTGGAGCTTCAGGCTAAGTTTGACCAGCTGGAGGAACTGGGCGTGTTCAGACACCCTGAGGATGTTGATGTTGCAGTGGAGTATCTCAACCCCTCCTTCCTAGTGAAAAAGCCTAATGGGGGGTCACGTCTGGTGACCGCGTTTGCCGACGTTGGCCGCTACAGCAAGCCCCAGCCCTCATTACTGCCTAATGTTGACTCAACCCTGCGTCTCATCGCATGCTGGAAACACATCGTAGTCACAGACCTGACCAGTGCATTCTATCAGATACCCCTTGCACGTGAATCGATGAAATATTGTGGCGTCGCAACCCCCTTCAAGGGAGTACGGGTTTACACGCGGTCTGCAATGGGCATGCCTGGCTCAGAGACAGCCCTGGAGGAGCTCATGTGCCGTGTTCTGGGTCCTCTGCTACAGGAGGGCATCGTCGCCAAGATTGCTGATGATCTATACTGCGGCGGCGACACACCTCAGGAGCTGTTCCACAACTGGAAGAGGATCCTCCAGGCCCTGTATAAGTGTGACCTCCGCCTGTCAGCGTCTAAGACAGTCATCAACCCCAAGTCTACCACCATCCTTAGCTGGATCTGGTGCGCCGGCACCCTCACGGCCAGTCCACACCGTGTCAACACCCTGGCAGCCTGCCCTGCACCAGACACTGTGGGCCGTATGAGATCCTTTGTCGGTGCTTATAAGGTTCTCTCCCATGTGGTCCCAAGGTGCTCCGCATACCTCGCCCCACTCGATGTAGTCACAGCCGGGCGCCAATCCTCTGAGGCCATCGTGTGGACTGATGAGTTGAGGGATTCATTTCACAGTGCTCAAAAGGCCCTCTCGTCTGTCCGTGTCATCGCTTTACCTAAGCCATCAGACCAGTTGTGGATTGTAACAGATGGTGCGGTCAGACAACCTGGCATAGGCGCCACCCTGTATGTATCCCGGGCGGGCAGGCTACTCCTGGCTGGCTTCTTCAGCGCAAAGCTACGAGGTTCCCAGACGACATGGTTGCCATGCGAGGTGGAGGCTCTCTCTATTGCTGCTGCCACCAAACATTTCAGCCCATATATTGTTCAGTCTGGGGTGAATGCATGCGTCCTGACTGACAGCAAACCTTGTGTGCAGGCTTATGAAAAGCTTTGCCGTGGCGAGTTCTCTGCGAGTCCCCGGGTGTCAACCTTCCTTTCCGTCGTCAGCCGGTACCAGGCCTCTGTCAGACATGTTGCGGGCTCTGCCATTCTCCCTTCTGACTTTGCCAGCCGCAATGCCCCACCATGCAAGGATGAGGGTTGCCAGGTCTGTTCCTTCATCGAGTGCACTGCTGACTCTGTTGTCCGGATGACGTCCGTCCAGGATGTGTTGGATGGCTCTGTGCGCCTGCCATTCACAAGCCGATCTGCCTGGTCGGCGACACAGTCAGAGTGCCCTGATCTTCGCCGTACCCATGCCCATCTTATTCAGGGCACTAGGCCGTCCAGGAAGATCACTAATGTTTGGGATGTCAAGAGGTATCTGAATGTAGCTACTGTCGCAGCTGATGGCCTGCTTGTCGTCAGGCGCGAGGAGCCCCTCTCTCCAGCCCGTGAGTGCATTGTCGTCCCTCGGCAGGTCTTGGATGGCCTGTTGACTGCACTCCACATCCAACTGGCTCATCCCACGTGCCACCAGCTCAAGGCGGTCATCAAGCGGTACCTGTACGCCCTGGATTTAGACAAGGCAGTTGAGCGTGTCTCTGATGGCTGCCATTCCTGTGCTGCGCTGCGCCGTTCACCGGGTGCCAAGGTGGAGCAGTCCACTTCCCCCCCGCCTGATGCTGTGGGCGTGTCCTTCGCAGCTGATGTCCTCAAGCGTTCCCGTCAGGTCATACTTGTCCTCCGGGAGACGGTGACGTCGTTTACATCCACCCTGCTGATCTCTGATGAGCGTCACGAGACATTGCGGGATGCTTTGATACAGCTCTGTATTCAGATGCGTCCCATGGATGGCCCTCTGGCGGTCGTCCGCACCGACCCTGCCCCTGGATTCAAGGCCCTGGTCGGTGATGGGTTCCTGCACCAGCACAGGGTCACGTTGGAGCTGGGACACGCTAAGAACCCCAACAAGAACCCTGTGGCGGAGAAGGCTATACAGGAGCTGATGAGCGAGCTCTTACGCCTTGACCCATTGGGCGGTGCTGTCACTCCTCTGACTCTAGCGGTTGCCACGGCGGCATTGAACTCGCGCATCTGCTCTCGTGGCCTGTCATCTCGTGAGATGTTGACCCAGCGGGACCAGTTTTCTAATGTCCAGGTGCCTCTGGGCGACGGTGACTTGGTGGCCACGCAGCACCGGCAGCGCCTTGCTAATCATCCACATAGTGAGCATTCCAAAGCGCCCCGCGCGCATAGGCGCCCCGCGCGCATAGGCGTCCCGACCCTGCACTTGGCGTTGGTGATCTGGTCTACCTCCACTCGGACAGGAACAAGTCCCGGGCACGGGACCGATACCTGGTTGTCTCAGTGGACCCCCCCCTTCTGCAATATCAGGAAGTTTGTGGGATCCCAGCTGCGTACTGCATCATATCGTGTGCGGTTGTCTGACTGCTTCAAGGTTCCGTCTGATGTGTCTGACGAACAGTGTTCTCCGGGGCCGTGTCTGTCTGACTGTTCGGAGGATGAGGATCTGCTCCCAGAGGATGGAGATCTGCCCCCAAGCTCCCACCCACCTCCGTTGCCTCCTGCTATCCCTGCTGCCATCTCTGCGCCTGTCGTCGTGGACGTCCACCTCGGGGCTGCGTCCTGCCCGCCCGTCTGCTCTGTCGTCCCGTCCGAGGCGGGGCAGGTTTCTGGTTGCGTGGATGTTGGCCGGCACACCTCCCCTGACCTGCCTGAAATTGCCCCATCGGCCTGCCAGGGCCCCCGGCGGTCGTCGCGCCATCGGCGCCCTCCTACGTATCTCAGAGACTTTATGAGAATGTAGACCCACATACCTTGAATGGGGACAGAATAATGCCCCGGGTGTGTGGTGGAGTACAGGTAGTCGACCCTGTACTCTAGGGATGCAAAAAAACACATGTAGATACCATTGGCTTTGTTCTACAGACATTATTTTCCTGTGTATTTTGTTCTATATGCATTCTTATGTCTCTGTTTGCTTGATTAGGGGAAAAGAGAGGTTGCGCCAGTACCGACCAGCGGTACGTGGTTACGTTAGGTGTTTACGTCGTCACGTTGTCTTCTTTCTGTACTCTGACGGTTCAGTAAAGCCTGCTTAGCGTTACCTCTTGAGTTCATGTCTCGGCTCCATTATTAACAGCCTCAACTGGCGGAGTCTCCGATGACGACAACATTTTCCATCTTGTCCGATGTTGACAGTGGTGAGGGTGACAAAGATGCAGGGGAGCTGAGAACTTCAAACCGGTTTGTGGTGGTAAAATCCGGGGCTGGTGGTGGAGGGGATCTCGGGCGGCCTTTACAGATTCTGCGGCTCTGGCCTACCCAAACTCCATCCGTGGGTGCAGGGGTGAAAAACGCTGCGCCCGGCCTGCGGCACAGAGGGCGCAGAGGGGTTGGCAGGCACAGGTGGGAATTTTCCGGCGTAGATGTAACCAGGGCACCTGCGCTGCTGCGGCCTTGCGGCTCATCCTCATCGGACCCAGCGTTGGGACCAGAATGGATGGCCGCCCCAGCCATACGGGTAGCACCGGCCCCTGCTGCCTCCAACATGGCCATTCTTGAGTTTAGCCGCATCTGTCGCTCCAGTAGCCTGTGGATCTCCCCCTCCATAGTCCTCAGCTCTGCTTTGATGTTTATAAGTTCAGTTTCAGTGTCCACCTCACCGCTGCTCTCCATGTTTCCTCCCGTGCTGGGGTAAATCGTTTGGTCTTCGTGGTAGTAAAATAAAATAATAAAAAGCTAAAATCGTGCTAAAAATAATAAAACGATAAAAAGATAAAATAATAAAATAATAAAATGCTAAAATCGTGCCGATTTTTCCAGCAGTGAACTCAGCGATCTCCGAGCTCTGTCCCGCGCAAACTGTCAAACTGTCAGCAGACTCTGACGTCTCACGAATGACGTCTCACCACTCTCCAAATCTCTCTATCCTGCATCAGCCTAAAGGATCCTTCCTTGCTCGAATTTGACTATTGGAATGCAGCCCTTGGGAGAGATGGCGTAAATCGAGCATAATCAGTCCTAGTCTCGCAAAGGCCAGACTTTGTGATGAACACAAAGTCTGGTCCATAGACTTGCCTAACGTGGTAAAGAGCCGCCCACTTTGACAAGATTGTGCCTTTGATTGACATGCAATATAACCAACTACAGACCGATTCAGAAACAGCGCTACAAGAAGAACGGACCCGCGTGAAACAAATGTGATTTACACAAATGGCACGGCGATCTCCAGGAAAACAGTCCATCACACCGAAGAAATGTTGTGAACTTCAAAAACTTTCTTCAATCCAGCGTTAAAGGAGCACTGTCACGCTTGTTTAAATTGAGATTATTTGGATTAAATGCTTAAATTATGTGTGTAGGCCTTTTTAAAATCACCGTCAGTGCAGCCGTTTCCTATTTATGGGAAATATGGCGGTAAAACTTCAAAGGGCAAACACGTCCAGTGACGTCACTGGACGTGTTTTGCTTGAATCTCCAGCCAGTGTTTCCCAGAAGGTAACGGGCGCTCAAACTCCACCCTTGAACGCAGAGACTGGTTTATGGGCGGGCACCCATCCAGGCGACACGAACATACGGTAACGTTAGCGTACAAATATCACGTGGCCTATTTTGGCCGACGACTATAGCCTGAGAGATATGGCGGACAGCTCTGAGTTCGCGGAGTTAGAGGACAAGCTTTTCGATTTTGACGAAGATATACAACCGTACAGTTTTGAACCGGAATTTACAGAGGAAGAATTACGTGAGCGAGAGAGACAGAGAGCGGAGGACGAGGCAGCCGAAGCTAACAGAGAGCTGAGAAGTGGGAATATAAATTGGTGCCAGTGTAATTAGTTACAAGTTGTAATTTAGCTAACGTTTGCTAAACTTATGTTAAAGTCGATATGTTGTGCTTGCCAGCATGACACCAAGATTCGGACATTCCATGTAACGTCAGTTAGGCTACTGTCGGAATCAGTCGCTTGTTGGCTATACCTAGATGGCTATCTAGCAGCTCATTTAGCATCCTTTGTGCAACAACAGATATTACATTACTATAACCAGTTTTTTCCGTCACCCCTTTATTTAACGTTAGGCAATTCAGACTGACCGCTTATCGTTGGCTATTGGAATGGGTACTCCATGGCGAACGACTGGGAAGAGGTGTAAGAGTTGTGCTGCCATCGTGTGTAGTCTCTGCAGTACGTCAAAGATACCCTTCTCCCGATGGTCAATATGTTGTATTTCTGGACATCGACGAAGACTGAACCAGACTCTGCACTTTGTGATACCTCACGCTTTACTTTTGTTTTATTATTGTAAAAATGTTGCCATAATTGTCAGAAAATTGAGCCCATAGTGTTCAACAATAGACATGCAATGCTATAGTTACTGTTTCTCCTGTTGAGTTGGCTTAGTATAAATTTCCAACATATTTGTTGGTTTACAAGGTCTAAGTTTGAAAATGCATACCTCTATCACATTCAATAAAATCACTGGGATTGTAATTGATTATTTGGAATGGTTGTTACTTCAACATAAGATTATCTTCATTATGGCAAAGTAAACAAAGACAAAAAAAATACAGAAAGGTGATATTGTAATAATAGTAGTAGTAAGTCTTTATTGTCCCCAAGGGGCAATTATTGTGCAGTAGTTGAACAACACATACTGAAATGTCTAAAAATAAGTAAAATTAAATAAAGTAAAATTAAAAATAAAAATGCCAGAATTTCCAATATTTCTTAAGGTAGCCTACCGCAGACTCGACAAGCAAATTATTTGATTTAGCTCCCAGTAATTCGCCACTATAGTCGCGCTGGAAGTCCTCTGGCTTGAAGTGTTTAGAACAAACACAAACTTTGTCGTAATCCTTTTTTGGCAAATTTATCGGATAGATCGGGTTGTTAATTGCTGCCAGCCACTGGATGCACCTCGTCTCATTTTTGGGCAAACGGTATCCTGACTTAAAGGTTGTATCAGCGATTTTGGGTGACGTCACTTCTGAAGCGAAATCCCAAACAAACATACTTATGAATAATTAAGTTATGTTTTAAAAAATAGTGTTCAAGCATCCAGAATTATAACCACGTTAATAACGTTTGTAAGAAACCAAACCGTTTGTAAATCCGTCAAGATTTCAGCGAGATAAGAGTATTAGCGTTTGTGCAGATCATTGTGATTGGTTGGAATACTGTTTATTTTGGTTTTGAGTGGTTGGTAGTACCATTTGTTTTTGTGTACGATCTCGGAGCATAGGCTGCCTACAGAGACGCGGTTTTTTGACGGCCTGCTTATGGGGCGGACAGCTAGCGGATCGTGAGGAAAAATCAGATGAATGTGATCATTTATGTTTCCACCAAAAATCGCTGATACAACCTTTAATATCGCACCCACGTACGGCGCACGATGGCATTTTGGGCAGACACGCAAGAATTTTCTGCGGTATCTTCACTTGAACAGTTAGCTCGTCACCGTGCTCGCAGCAGTGGCGTGTACGCCCCCTATTACATATTCATGCACACCAAACCTAAGCGTGCGCAGGGAGATATGGGAAATGTGGTAAATAAGGCTGGAGCTGCTCTGGAGATGGAGCTGTTCTTGAGGGCCCATATCTCAAAAACCACAATTCCAATCTTTATGATTTTTTGGAAAATATGAAACATTGAAATAGTAGATTAGAATGCAGAAAACATGCATAAGCGTGACTGTGCTCCTTTAAGCTCTTAGTCTTGGTCCGAAACACTCATTGCTCTTGATGGATTTGCAGTATTCGCTAGCTACCGATTAGTTAGCATAACTTGTGTCCTGGCGGACTGATAAAACCCAATGCACCGTGTCATACCAGAAATACGCACACACTGTGAATGACAGTGCTGCTAGCCAATGAGTGCTGACTGTCCGTTTCTCACAGTCCTGCCCAGCTTATGCAAGCCATTGCATCAGACACTGCGTACGAAATGTGTCAAAGCAGCTGAGGCTGAGACTATATAAATCCTAACCCGGTACCTGACATTATCTGTGGCCTGTGACCTGATGTGCCTTGACTCCACTTCTGTCAGGTGAGGATGATTTTTGCGCATTTTCTTCACAGCCGGTATTCTGCTTTATTAGTTACATGCTGATTTCTGTATCTGAGATGTTATTGAACTTTGTGAAGTGTCGATGAATGCTAGCAAAGAAGACTATGCATGGATGCACTATGCATGGATACAGAGAAAGAAGGAGAATAAGAGAATCTCTGCATGAATACTGATGAATACACATTACAGAAGTAGGCTACCGAATGTAATAGACATTAAATGCACATTTAAAAAGATAGTTATACAAATATTTGTACCTTTTTGATGAACTAAATGGTTTGAATGGCAACTCAGGTAATACAAATGCAACCAAAGTCTTTTAATGGTGGAATATAATTTTATTTAACAGAAATGAACAAAGTGAACATAAATGTATTTATTCCTCCGCTTCCACTTCTGCGCCCACTACCCAACCCGCTTGGTCTTCACTTTAAGGCTGAAGAGTAGGCCAGCTGAGGGCAGATGCCCTCCCAAACATCTGCCGCCACCTTAAGGACATCTAAGTCCTCAAGGAGGATTTCCACCTCCTTCCCCTCGAGGATGGACGCACCGATGACCTTTATCATCTGTAGCACCTCCGTCTCCTCCTGTGTCAGAAGGAAAGAAAGACCTTTTAGGTGATATACAGAGACGTGTGTGAACTCATGTGTGGGATATTCCAATATTTTAAAAAAAATGCATGGAGCAGTGGTAGTGCTAGCTGTTGTGTTTTGTATGCCATCATAAAAACAGAGAGATTGATCTTTGAAAAGAAATGTCTATCTTTTCAGCAGTTACTCTTTATCAGTTATTAGAACAGGATGAGATGTACATGGTCAAATTCAACTTTCTGTTTAATGCAGAGGAACAGCATAATTGGTAACTTCTGTTCAGGCATATCAAACTATAGCAAATAGATATACAATACTATTTGGTGATTCAGTTGCAGCATTCAGGATTTGTGATAATTAATGTTTTGTTTCTAGAACTTACATCAATGGTGGAGTAGTTACCAGTACTCCACTGCTGGCCGAAGTGGAGGGAAGCAGTGGAGGTGAGGTGTGTAAAAGCGGCCATCTGGCCCAGCCGGACCTCCCAGGTTGTGGCCTCCCGCCACAGGCAGAGAGTGGCTCTGCAGCCATTCTAAAGGTAAAAGGGAAATAATAATTGCCATGGTGTTATGTAAATCTGCAAGCCTCGACTGTGTTCATATATCTTTTTATTTAATAAACGAGGCGCATATCTGAATGAACCATATCTGTTTGATCTTTACGTTTTGAATGGGGACTGTCTCCCTCTTCACCACAGCCGTCCTCACAGTACTAATCTGCAAGACATAGAGGACAAGACAATTTTGTTTAATTTACTATATTACAGCCTTCTAGTAGCCGCTAACCTAAACCACACCTACCTCCACCACTCTCCCTACTAGCATAGCCAGTCCAGAGGGTCCTCTATGTTGGAGGGGTGTCTGGAGAGGTGACTTGCTGCGCCTCCTCCTCCAGCTCTTAGCTCACCACAATTGGCATGGAACTATAAAATGTGGCCTCCCTTGGTACAGCTAATCGAGGTGGGTTGCTTATAATGATGTGTCCTTTGAGGATGTAACATCCCCCCTCCTCCACAACCCCCCTAAAATCATAAAGATGAGCCTTCACCACCAACTGGCCATCACTAAAGGTGCAGAGGTACCACACTCGCCTCTCCTCCGCAGCACATCCCCCATTCTCAAAACTCCATTGAGTTACCATCTTCCTGACCCTAACGGCCTTCAGCCATAAAGGCTTACCAGCCTCCTTTCCCTCAAGGGCAGCTTTTAAGCAAGACATCTGCAACAAAAGAGCATACAATTGCATAATAAGTGACTTAAATTATGATTGCATTAGGTTTTGCGTGAAATGCAAATTTTCAAACGGGACACAATTGATCCTGTGCATGTAAAAGTATGCATTGCACACTGATTTTTTATCAACATATACAGGGCTAATATCTGCAACATGCAGTTATTTTATGCGGTAACTTTGTTTTGGGTAGATTGTATGTTTTGGGCACAGAATGTTTTTAGCTGTCATAAAAACATCATGACATGAAAATTCCTGAAAAGGTTTGAGTTATTGGGATGACTTTTTTAACTTCACGCAACTGCCTACATATAGCATGGGGATCATTACATACCACATGGAAACGCGTCATACCAGAAGAGAGGAAGCCGGAAGTCGGAAGAGCTGCTGTTTACGTTGTGTGTGTGGTCGGAGGGCTCCTCGTCTCTTGTCCGCTGCCTGGCTAATCAGTTTCTCCTTTCTGGCTGCCTCCCTCTCACAACCTAGCTTAACTGTAACTCATCACTTGCAGTTGGGCTAAAATGTAACCGGGTGCCGGCTGTGTGAGGCGATCTAACCGTCATCTTGCCCCAGCTGGTTGTGCAGCAATGGGGGGAGCTAGCCGCTCTGGCCGGGTAAGTGAGCAGAGGCAGGGTGTGTCCTACCGGCTGCACCACACTTGTTTGAGTAGTTTTACCGTTTTTATCAATTAGTTTTAAACTTTTATCGCTCTCCTCCTTTTAATCGATGGACACACGTCCGATCATTTTAGCCATGATGCCGCACAGCTCTCCGACCGGTTCGGAGAGTGCTAACCCTAAAGTGATGAAATCTGAGCTGTGCGACATGTTTACTGTAATACCTGAAGAGGATTTTACTGAAAGTGCTTTTACCTGCTCCAAATGTGCCAGAATTGTCCAGCTACAAAACCTGCTCATTGAACTAAAAGGACAAATCAAGTAGTAACTGAGCGAATGGTAATTTTAAAGGAGCAATCCAGAATGCAGGACAATTTTAACAATACTGTTTTAGTTGGTGCCCCTGGGCTCGGACCTCTTCACTCTGGTCTTTTAGCTGCTACCCTCCCACTCCAGGACCCTCCTGCCATCACCACCGCACACTCAGCTCTCCAGGACCCTCCGGGCATCACCTCTGTTCACACATCTGCCCCACTCACCTTCCCATGGCTGCTCCCCTCCTGGAGGAAGATACCGTGGCGCCAGGAGAGAGAAATAACATCCTGCTTATGTCAAAATTTGATGTGCATATGGCATAATTTTATGAATATTCATGAGGTTATGAAAAAATATAATTATGCATATAAAATAAAAATAAAAAGATATTTTTTTATTAATTTATGTATTATTATTCGGGGTGTTGTGGGGGTTGTTTCAAGGGGGAGTTGTATTGGGCATCGTGATGATGTAATTTTTATGGTGGGTCTTGAGGCTTAGGGGAAAACATGTATTGGTATTTTTTTTTTATTAGAACAACATTGTGAAAAAGTATTGGTATATATATATATATATATATATATATATATATATATATATATATATAAACATATAAATGTATAGGTTAGTAGCAATAGTTTAAAGTTTAAAAAAAAAAAGTTTGTGTTAGCAGAAATGTTTTAAAAGAATAAAAGAATTCAAGCAGGTTAAAACGTGACAAATAGCAGTAGGCTATAGCTGTCATGGGTTTCTACCCTTTTTCCCCATGCGGTCGTTTTCCTCGGTGGCCACGCGAGGGTGCTGCCCTTTTGGTGGATGCTTGCTTCGCCCTGCTTTGATTGCGGAGCTTCTGTCAGCATCCACACCTGTGCGGGTCACCTGAGAGCTATATAAGCCTCCCGTTTCCTTCGTTCGGGGCTTCGAAATGGTTTGTTTTGTCTTTGTGTTATTTGCATTGTTTAGTGTGAGTTATTTGTACCATTTGTGCTACTCGCCTATTTTAACATCTCATTACTGAGGCAGGGCGTTTGTTCTTGCTGGCTCTTTGGTTACTTATCTCGTAGAAGTATGGGACCGCAGATCTCTGCTCTATTTCACCTGTAAAATGTTTCTCTCTCCTGGGAGATCGGGCGTTCATGCTTCTACTTAGTTACTTACCTCGTAGAAGTATAGGGTAGCAGTTCTTTGTTCCATTCGCCTTTGTTTGGTTTTCTTACTGAGAAACTTGGCGTTTGAGCTTCTACTCATTTCTGTGTTACAGTGAGCCGGTTACTAGCTTCGGTACGTTTGTTCCCTGTTTTGTCTCCTTCTCGTGGACTACGTTCCCCTTTGTTGTGAGTCAGGTTTTTTTTTAATTATATTGAGAGGCAGTGCGTGCTATTTTCTATTAAGTTTGCGTTGGTCTTTTGGTGCAGCTGTTCTGTTTTTACCTGCGGGACGATTTTGTTCGGAACTGTTCTGTTCGTTCTCCAGGAATGTTTATCCTTATATGGAGCTTGGGCGATGTTGTGGACATGTTTGTGTGTGACTGCGCGTTTCTGAAGGTAGCCTTGGAGCGTCGGCTCTCTGTTCCTTCGCCTCGTTGCATTCTCCTTTATTGAGAGGCTAGGGCGTGTATTTTCTAAGCTTGTATTAGTCAAAATGTTTCTCTCTCCTGGGAGATCGGCCGTTCACGCTTTTACTGAGTTACTTAGCTTGTAGAAGTATATGGTAGCAGTTCTTTGTTCAATAGAGCAGCTTCTAACACAACCATGCGGTTAAGAGGCACTGTGTTTGAAGGTAGGCCTTAAAATACATCCATATGTACACCTCCAATTGACTCAAATAATGTCAATTAGCAAATCAGAAGTTTCTAAAGTCATGTTCTGGAATTGTCTAAGCTATTTAAGGCACAGTCAACTTAGTGTATGTAAACTTCTGACCCATAGTGAATTAAAAGTGAAAAAATCTGTCTGTAAACATTTGTTGGAAAAATGACTTGTGTCATGCACAAAGTAGATGTCCTAACTGACTTGCCAACACTATAGTTTGCTAACATGAAATCTGTGGAGTGGTTAAAAATTAGTTTTAATGACTTCAACCTAAGTGTATGTAAACATTACATTACATTACATTTATTTAGCAGACGCTTTTATCCAAAGCGACGTACAGTAAGTGCGTACAGAGACATCATCATCATTACAGAACAGACAAGGCAAAGCACATCCTTTGCATAATGTAGCAGCTATCCCTAGCAATGAACGTTGACTGTAGTTCACAGTAAGCTGTGGGCAAATCAGCAACACCACACTTTCATTCCAAATGCTATTATAAACTATACTGTTATAAACCATTCCAAATACTATTATAAACTCTGCTATTATAAACCATTCCAAATACTATTATAAACTATAATAAACAGACAGGAAAACACAGGGAACAGGGAACTGATATTCCTAGGTGAGGATATCAGTCAAGGTGGAGTCTGAAGAGGTGTGTCTTCAGGCCTCGACGGAATGCAGGCAGGGTTGGAGTAGAACGTAGGGGAATGGGAAGTTAATTCCACCACTGAGGTGCTAATGTGGAAAAACTCCGCAGTCGGGACAAGCGAGAGCCTTTGACACGGAGGGGGGGAAGTGCCAGTCGCCCTGCTGTAGAAGAGCGAAGTGGTCGAGCAGGAACATAGTTCTGGATTAAGTCCTGCAGGTAGGCGGGGCCTGTCCTATTGGCTGCAGTGTAGGCCAGGGTCAGAACTTTGAACCTGATCCTGGCTGCAACTGGCAGCCAGTGGAGAGACCTCAGCAGGGGGGTTACGTGGGAAAATTTCGGGAGGTTGAACACAAGCCGGGCAGCTGCATTCTGGATCAGTTGAAGAGGCAGAATGGCGCAGGCCGGTAGGCTTGCGAGCAGGGAGTTGCAGTAGTCCAGGCGTGAGGTGACCATGGTCTGGACAAAAAGCTGGGTGGAGTAGGTGGTCAGGTACGGTCGAATCCTCCTGATGTTGTACAGGAGGAACCTGCAGGACCGTGCCGTCGCCCTGATGTGCTCTTTGAAGTCCAGCCGGTCGTCCAGGACCACCCCCAGGTTCCTTGCAGAGCGGGAGGCAGCCACCACGGTCCCATCAACGGTGATGGAGAGGTCATGTAGTGGGGAGGTCTTGTACGGCATGAAGAGGAGCTCTGTCGCACAAGTAGGGGTGGCCTTCCTGGGGCTTCCCTTCTAGTCTTGAAATCCCCGTAATTTGCAAGGAAAATATTGCCGATGCCGATTAAACTTCGGACTTCAACTGTATGTATGATATCAAACTTGAGTGTGTTGTTAAGCATCCACCAACGTTTGAATGGAAAAAAAAAAATATATATATAATAAAACACTGCTCAAACACAGCTGAATTAGCTGATCAGCCCTGTATTAGGACGGTCGGGGCATGGTCGTAATATTCTAATGAGCACGCTTGATTGACATTCCTCTGTCCAAGAAGACACTCGGCATCACACACAACAAAAATACAAAATAGCAGGGAGAATCGGAGTTGTGCAACCATACATGTACGAACCTACCGACACTGAATTTCAGAGTGTAGAAATTCCACAACCAGATAACCTGTGTCTTCACAGCTGGTGACAGAATGGTGGTAATAATAAACCACACTTCTTAACTTTGTTATTACATTTGTTTCTTTGAATAAAGATGTGGGTATTGCTGCTAGTTAGCTAGCTAGTTGACATTGGGTTGCTTGCATGTTGAATACCATTATTGTTTGGTTGGTTACCCTGGCAACTAAAGCTCCTCCACTTCAGTTGTGTGTGTTTCAACTGAAAAAATCAACTGCGCTGTACTCATCACCGGCAAGCGCAGCGATGAGAAGGCATATGTGACATTATTAGCTAACGTTAGTGCTACACGACCAATGTTAGCCTAGATACACGTAACGTTACTGAAAGTAGTAGCTAAATCCACAGGGCTAGCTAACACACTGGCCGTTTTCGAATAAGGCATTAATGCGGGAACACATTATTTTAATTTGTTTCGACAAATGCTGGTGAGAGGGACAAGCGACATCAGCCTTGTGATTGGTTTGGGATTAGTGACACTATTCCCACTTCTAGTACTGCCCAACTTAAATCCAAAAACTTGCGTGAAATTATCTAGTATCTCTGGTATTCAAAGTAATTATTTCCAATACAAGTATATGCATCGTCCACAAGATTCAAATTAACCTAATTAGAAGGCAATCACGAATATTTGTTCCCTGGGGCTTTAAAGTGATCCATCCATATCTACTGCATATCTGGCAGCAGAGTGAGTGATGGTTTGAGGCTTGTTTGATACCGCAGACCCTTGATGACTTACAGCCATTTTGCCAACCATGGATTCCATACTATTCCTGTGTAATTTACAGCTTAATCTAGTCCCACCCCCAATTCCCAAAGAGATCCATTCAAATGCAGAGAGGTTATATTATCACTTGTAAGAGTACCTGAAAATAAGCTATCAAGAGTCTTTTGATATCCTTTTATACCCAGTCATGATAGCATCACCTGTTTACCCGTGGAATGTTCCAAACAGGTGTTTTTTGAACTTTCCAGGCTTTTTTTTGCTCTTGTCAAAAATTATTTGGAATGTGTTGCAGGCAGAAAATTCGGAATTAGCGTATATTTACCAAAATCAAGAAATGGATGTAAAAACCCTCAAATTAAAGCTGAAAGTCTGTACTTTAACCTTATAGTCACTGTTCCATTTCAAATCCAATGTGCTGGAGTACAGAGCCCAAACAACAAAAATTGTGTCACTGTTCAAATACCTGACTGTATATTTCTGTATGTGATGCTGATTATTTTACACAGAAAGACTGTACACACTTGAAAACTAAATATCACTTGCTGCTGGAGTGCATAAATACAGCGGCATTTAATTTTGACTTATACCATCATAGATTCTACTCTTAATTTGTTCATTAGAAATGGAATCATCCATACAAGGAGTAGTCTATACTGGACATGGCTTATACCACTACCCATGAAAATCACTTATGTACACCTAAGTAGTATGAAATATATGAAAACATACACTATTGACATACTGTTGAGTAGTAGTCGATAAGGTCAGTCATAGCAGAACATGTAGGCCTAATTGGCCTGATATGTCATACATAGTGGAGTTCAAAGGGTAGAAATTAAAACAATCGGTGAAAGTATACATTGACTAACCTAATGCAATCACAGCATACAATTATATATCTACCCATATAGCTTTAGAATACTTCTAAACAGGATCTGAAATGTAAACAGACTGAAAGATTTAGATCCACCTTTCAAAAGCTATCCACCAATATTAAAATGTTACCTATCAATATTGGTATGAGGCATAAGAGGAATACAGAAATAGCCTACACAAAACTGCAGTAGGGAAATACAAAGCCTTTTTGTACAGGTCACTGTTATGGGTGGCAGCACATACTCGAAGGGCCTGATTTACTAAGACCTTTAGCGTGTGCAAAACCTTTTAGCACAAGCAAAACCAATGACATCACAAATGATTGGTCATGGTATTTGTTTTTCACCAATCATTGGTTGTGTAATTAGTTTTGCATGTGCTAAATGTTTTTGCACATCTGGCCCTAAGAGTATGAATTAGGCTCTTTGAGAGAAGGTTTGAACCAATCTGCCCAGTGATGAGTACATGTTGTTTGAAATACAGTAGACCAACATACAGTTGCACTCAAAATTATTCAACCCCCTTCACTTTTTGCACACTTTATTGTGTTGTAGATTTAATTTTAAATGGATAAAATTGCCATTTTTGCCAATCAATCGACACTCAATAACCCATAATGACAAAGTGAAAACATGTTTTTAGAAATTTTTGCAAATGTATTAAAAATCAAAATCTGAAATATCTCATGTGCATAAGTATTCAAACCCTTTGCTTTAATGTATTTTTAAAGCATCATATTTCATATTTGATCGCATATCCTTTGCATGCTGTTACTTCCTCAAGTCTGTGACCCATCAACATCAAAAGACTTGCGATATCTTATTTTAACGTACAGTTACAAGAAATACTATAACCTCTCTGCATTTGAATGGATCTCTATGGGAATTGGGGGGTGATACTAGATTCAGCTGTAAATTATGCTGGTACAGTATGGAACACATGACTGGCGAAATGGCTGTAAGTCATCAAGGGTCTAAGGTATCAAACGAGCCCCAAACCATCACTCTACGGCCAGATATGGAGTAGATAGGGATGTATCACTTTAAGGGTTTCTTCTCCTGACTCATTTTCCTATAGAACTCTATGGGGAAAAAAGTGAACCCACAGCACATACAGAAATTCTAATATGCCTCATTCTTTTTCTACACTTCATTTTCCTTTCCATATCATTCGCTGCTTTTAGGATGTTAGTTTTAGACGTGTTTGTTATTTAATAAATTGTATTTTGTTAAACCTGGTCGTTGGTCTGATTGTTGTTTGGATAAACATTTGAGCCTATCCTCCAAAAGAACTTACCTCTTCTGATTAAGTTATTGATTATTATTTTAATAGTTAATATTGAAATTCATAATCATGATTTAATAATTAATTTATTAGACTGGTTATACCTTTGCACCAATAGGTCACCGTATGAGGTTCTGTATATGCATATTCTCATCACTAGTTGGCGCTTGTGTGAGGATATATATAACTGACATAACTGGTAACCTAGTGTGAAGCCATATAAATGTATTTACAGTACCATTCAAAAGTTTGGACACACCTACTCAAAGGTTTTTTAAAGTTTTTTTTTACTGTTTTCCACATTTTAGAATAGTAAAGTCATCAAAACAATGAGATAACACATTAAATTATGCAAACAAATCAAAAAAAGTGTTATATTTTAGATTCTTCAAAGTAGCCACCCTTTGCCTTGATAACGGCTTTGCACATTCTTGCCATTCTCTCAACCAACTTCTGTGGTAAACAGGTATTCCACAGGTAAACAGGTGATGATATCCTTTTATACAGTCATGATAGCGAAAGACTCTTGATACCTTATTTCCAGGTAGAATGTGCAAAGCTGTTATCAAGGCAAAGGGTGGCTACTTTGAATAATGTAAAATATAAGACGTTTTTTATTTGTTTTACATTTGTTGGGTCTTTGCATAATTCAATTTGTGTTAGCTGATAGTGTTGATGTCTTTACTATTCTAAAATGTGGAAAACAGTAAAAATAACGAAAAAATACTTTCTACGAGTAGGTGTGTCCAAACTTTTGACTGGTACTGTATATATTCTCCACCTCCATGTGATGACTGTTAAGAAGTTTTCACTATCTGTCTTCACAGCCAAATTCTTAATGTAGCTAACGACATATCAGTCAGATATAAAAAAAAGCGGAGTACTGGAAATCCCTGATAGTGTAGAGAGTTGAAGTTTGGCTTGGTTTCGTGTCTCCTGTTTTTCCCATTCCTCATGTTTCATGTCATGTTTTTCAGTTCACCCTGTCTGTCTTGTCCCGCATTTGTGCAGGCTGGGCGTGGTTCCCAATTTTTGCTCCTCGTTATTATTCAGCCTATCACTCTCCCCCTCTGCTTACATTCCACACACACTTCAATCATACCAACGGTACTCACACACATTCCTCACTCCTTTTAGTTATTTCATTAAACAATCTCCAAAACCTTTTTATTTATTTATTTTTTCAGATAAAATGTCTCCGTGTACTAAATGTGACGGCTGCCTAAAGTTGTCTCAGAAAATTATAGAACTTCAGGGCAGAATTTCTGTACTTCATGAGATCAAATAAGATGAACAACTACTCGATTCTCTGCTGGCAATTAGCCAAGCTGTCAACACCACATCTTCTTCACTGCCTCAGGGGATTGCCAAGCAGGATAACACACGGCTCCCGCCCCTGGCTTCGCTGCCTCTGGGAAATATTGAGCAGGAGGATCTCTGGCTCGCGCTAGGAGCGAGGCCCAGGTCTGTAGCCTGCTCTACTCCGAGAGACAACGGGGCAGATTGGCAACCCAGCCAGAAAAGGAAGAAAAAGCAGAGAGACAAACGGCACAAAGCTCCGTTCGGTCCCTCCCAGTCACAGCCTGTACATTTAGTGAACAGACTCCAGGTGTTGGCAGATAAAGTGGAATGCAACGACAGAGGAGAACATCGACCTGCTCTGCCTGTGAACAACACCCCACACCACCATCACGCAAACCAAAACCGGCACTCTGATTTCAACGGTGAGTAGAGACATTCCCGGCGGCTAAGGCATGGAGTGAATAAAGACGCTGCTCCTAGCATCCATAAACCACCCAAACCCAAGTTTCTAATTGTGGGTGCTTATATTAGTTTCTAATTGTGGGATAATCTGAAATGTGCGAGCCAAAAGGGCAAAGGTGCTCTGTTTTCCTGGGGCAACAATTAATGTTTTGACGGAAAAAATCCCACAAATTTTATCCAACCACCTGACTGCTGAGAAAATTGTTATACACGTGGGCACAAATTACATTTCCAAACAGCAATCTGAAGTATTAAAAGAGGACTTTGTCAACTTATTTAACACTCTCAGAAATCAGCTCAAGTGCATATTTCAGATCCAATTCCTACAATTGGACGTGGGAAAAATTGGTTCAGTAGACTACTGATGCTAAACACCTGGCTCAGCTCTACATGCACTGAACACAACCTGAAATTTGTTGACAACTTCCATGTGTTTTGGGAGCGAAGGGACCTTTTTAGTCCAAATGGCCTGCACCCAAATAGACCTGGAGCACACCTGCTTGGTTCTAATCTAATTTGATGTACGGCATCCACCACCCGCCTACAAGTTAGGGGTGTGGATGCATCGCAATGCGGACGTGGACGATTCTGCATCGATACAGTGACAGAACATAATCTATTATAGCCTACTAATGTTGATGTAAAAAATTTTTAAAAAGAGAGAGAGAGAGACTGTTGATTTTCCAGCCTCGGCTGGACAATAAAGTTGTAACGTTAAAAAATGCAACATCGCATTGAATTGTGGGTGCGACATGCTAGGCTAACACTATGGGAGATATGGCGGAGGAAAGCAGTAGTGTCCAGCGGCAGCAGGTGATAAAAAACGCGCCCAGTTTTTTGAAGGCGGACATTTGGCCACATTTCGGATTCTATGAAGTCACTGGGAAGCACGAACTGGACAAGACACACGCTGTGTGTAAAGTTTGTCACACAAAAATTAAATACTTTGGTAATACGACGAATTTGAGGAACCACGTTAGCCGTTTTCACCAGGAGCTAGCGTCTGCTGCAAGTAAGAAAACAGTGGACCCAGCCCAGCCACGAATTGAAGAGACGCTGTCAACGTTGCCGCCCAACTCTGAGAGAGGCAAGAGAATCACCCAAGCAGTGTCGGCTTTCATAGCTAAGGATTTAAGGCCTTATTCTGTCGTCGAGAACCCCGGGTTTCGCCACCTGCTGAAGACCCTGGAGCCACGGTATAAGCTCCCATCACAAAGCCACTTTACAGAAAAGACTATACCGGCTCTCTACCGCAAAACCAAAGCCCAGGTAATGGACTCAATGAGTAAAGCTAGTCGAGTAGCCATCACATGTGATTCATGGACCTCCGTTGCGACGGACTCGTATGTAACAATAACCGCACATTACATTAGCAAGGACTGGGAGATTTTGTCGCATGTGCTGCAAACGAGAGACGTTTATGAGAGCCACACAGGTGCTCATCTTGCGGAGCTACTGTCTAATGTCGTGGAGGAATGGCAGCTAAAAGATAAAGCTGTAGTGCTGGTGACAGACAACGCATCTAACATGATAGTCGCAGCTCAAGTCACAAAATTCGCTCACGTAAGATGTTTCGCTCATACATTGAGTGCTCGCTGTGATGCGAGATTTAAAGTGCCCACGGTCACCAGGCTTCTGGGCAGAATCCGACAGATATCAACATTCTTCCACCGCAGCACTACAGCTAACCACGAGCTGCAAGTCAAACAGAAACTTCTTAGCCTGCCAAGTCATAAACTGAAAACTGACGTTGCCACAAGGTAGAATAGCGGATATGACATGGCGGAGAGGTTTTTGGAACGACAACCAGCGATATGTGCCACCTTGCTATCTCCTGAGGTGAGAAGAACAGAGTCCGACCTCTGCACTCTGAATGAAACAGATGTTTCAAACGCAGAGGACACTGTGAAGGCATTAAAGCCCATGAAGGATGCCACAACACTGATGTCCGAAGAGAGCAATCCAACAGTTTGTCTCATTGCTCCACTAAATGCTCAACTCCTCCAGAACATGTCAGACACCATCGGAGACTCACCCATGATCCACGAGATCAAGCATGCCATCAAAGCAGATCTCCTTAAGAGGTATTTTTTTATGGTTTTATTATTTATTGATATTTTCAGCATTATTATCTAAAGACAGTTGTCATCAAAAACACTGAATTATTTTGCTGTTACATTAAAACCAATTCTAAGTAGACAAAAAAAATGTAAATGTTGCCATTATCTAAGACTAAAAGTTAAAAATGTAAGTTAAAAATGTTACCATTATCTAATCTAAAATCCAATGTCACATATCTCAAATATTAGGTACAACAGTGAGGCAGAGAAGAAGATCCTTCATACAGCCTCTGCCCTGGATCCCTGCTTTAAAAGACTGCCTTTTCTCACAGAGGAGGAGAGACAGGAGATCTACAAAGCAGTGACTGAGGAGGCTACATCCTTGGAGTTAATTACACCATGTTTCATGTAAAACGTATTCAATTAAATCAAACTTAAAATTGTCATATCAATAAAGTAACTACAATGAGAAAAAGTTGTATAAGACTGAGAAAAAGAGTTATCCTAATAGGTGTGAGCTGCTGCATTGATTGAGAAAGAGCTAACGGCTGGTTTAATGCTATTTTTTCTCTCCTCGACTCCTCTCCTTCTCTCCTCCTCTCCTTTCAAACACAGACTGCGAGGACACCCAGGACAGAAGCAGATGAAGCGCCTGGGGGAATCGGCGAAGGAGAATAAATGCTGCCCGTGGTGGACGAGAGGCCGATATGTCCCTCTGCTCCCAAAAGAAGGGCCTCATTGCTGCTTGTGAGTTTGCTGGGACAGTTTTTCACCGACGCTGAAGGTACAGTACAAACCAAGACCACCTATGCCAGGGCTGAGGAGAAAATGGACAGATACTGTAAAGCCCCATCCCTGCCTCTCACTGAGGATCCTCTGAACTGGTGGCGTGTCCATGAGGTCACATTTCCTCTCCTCTCCAGGCTGGCAAAACGATACTTGTGTATCCCAGGCACAAGCATGTCTGCAGAGAGGGTTTTCTCCACTGCAGATGTGGTCACTGCAAAAAGAAGCTCTCTCAAAACAGAATATGTGGATCAACTAGTGTTCTTACAGAAGAACCTGCAAATTCCTAAATGCTGAGCAGGGGGCAATTTTGTACTTGCCATATTACATAGGAGGAGGAGAGAGGAGAGAGAAAGGGAGGAGATGAGAGGAGGGCAGGGGAGGAGGAGGGGAGAGGAGAGGAGGAGAGAGGAAGGGAGGAGATAAGAGGAGGACAGGGGAGGAGAGGGGGAGAGGAGAGAAGGAGATGAGGCTAGGCCTATACTATTTATTTTTGTTTTCAATTTAATGTTTACTTCAGACATTTGTTAGCATTTTGTATTGTATTTCTATTTTTTTAGTATGCAGTCCTGTTGTCTGCTGTGTTCAGACCGTTCAGACTCCAAGAGTCATGTTTGAGAGGACAGGCGAGTAGAGGAGAGGAGAGAGGGGAGGGGACGAGTAGAGGAGAGGAGAGAGGAGGAGAGGGGAGGAAAGGAGGAGAAGAGAGGAGGCTAGGCCTATATTTATTTTTGTTTACAATTTAATGTTTACTGCAGACATTACTGCATTTCTATTTTAGTATGTAGTCCTGTTGTCTGCTGTGTTCAGACTCTGAGAGTCATATTTGGATGTTTGCCACATTCAGGATGTGCCCTGTTTTAGCGCTGCTATGTGAAAAGAAAACTTATTTTTGTAGATTACAGCTCAGGTGCAGAAGTATGTTTTGTTTTTGAGAATGGAAAAAATTCACACACAAATGTAGGTAGGCTAGGCCTATACTATGTATTTATTTAGATTTACAATTTAATTTAATGTAAATTCAATTCAATTCAATTTTATTTATATAGCGCTTTTCACAGACAACTGTCACAAAGACGCTTTACATAACAGAAAGGGGAGGAAAGGGGAAATGCCAGCTCTAAGCCCCCAGATAGCGGAGGTAAAAAACTCTCTAGTAGGGAGAGAAAACCCTCATACTGTTGCGAGAAAAAACTCCCCGATGGGAAGAAATCTCGAGAGGAACCCGGCCATTGGGGGGATGCCCATCCTCCACTGGCCTATGGGTTGATTATTTCATAGGGAGGTATTCTATTCTGATGACTCCGTCATGTAGAGATCAGCAGTGGCAGGTGGGGGGCTCCTAGCTGGTCTTGGGCTGGAGCTCCGGGCCAGGAGGGGGGCGGGGGAAGGGCGCGGGAAACTCGGGAAACTTGGGCTAGAGCTCCGGGCAGGTGCCCAGAGCAGGGAAGAGGAAAAAATAAAAAACATTGTTAGGGGGTTCAGATGGTAGCAGAACAGGCACAGCAGGAGAGACAGAGGTGCCTGCGTGCGATAAGGAAACCCCTGCAGAATAAGGCTATGGCAGCATAGCTAAGGGCTAAACAGAGGCAGGGGCCAATACAGCCATGAGGGCAGGCTTGAGACAGTCACCACCAGACCATGACCGGTCCAGATTAACACAGCACTACCAATAATGATCCAGTGTCAGCACTGACCACTCAGTCCACCAGAGACTCTATAGCTAATGCCAGCCACCCACTCCTGCCCCTCAACTAACATTACATTACATTACATTCATTTAGCAGACGCTTTTATCCAAAGCGACGTACAGTAAGTGCATACAGAGACATCATCAAGATCACTACAGAACAGACAAGACAAAGCACATCCTTCCCATAATGTAGCAGCTATCCCTAGCAATGAACGTCGACTGTAGTTCACAGTAAGCTGTGGGCAAATCAGCAACACCACACTTCCATTCCAAATACTATTATAAACTATAATAAACAGACAGGAAAACACAGGGAACTAGTAAACAGGGAACTGATATTCCTAGGTGAGGATATCAGTCAAGATGGAGCCTGAAGAGGTGTGTCTTCAGGCCTCGACGCAATGCAGGCAGGGTTGGAGTAGAACGTAGGGGAATGGGAAGTTCATTCCACCACTGAGGAGCTAATGTGGAAAAACTTCACAGTCGGGACAAGCTTGTACGGCATGAAGAGGAGCTCTGTCTTGTCAAGGTTGAGCTTCAGGTGATGGGTAGCCATCCACTCAGAGATGTCAGTCAGACAAGCAGATATCCTTTCCTTAACCTGTGGGGTAGAGGGAGGGAAAGAGAGGAAGAGTTGAGTATCATCAGCATAGCTATGGTATGAGAAGCCATGTGAATGAATTACTGAGCCAAGAGACTTAGTATACATAGAGAACAGCAGAGGACCCAGTACAGATCCCTGCGGGACTCCTGTAGACAGGGGACGGGGAGCAGAGACGGAACCCTTCCAGGAGACTTGGTAGGATCTATCAGTGAGATACGATACAAACCAAGAGAGGGCAGTTCCAGAAATGCCCATCTCAGCGAGTCTGGAGATCAGTTTGTGGTTGACCATGTCGAATGCCGCAGACAGGTCAAGGAGAATCTGAACAGAGGAGAGAGAGGAGGCTCTAGCAGTGGCGAGTGCCTCCGTCACAGCCAGGAGAGCAGTTTCAGTGAAATGGCCGGTTCTGAAGCCGGACTGATGCGGGTCAAGCAGGTTGTTCTGGTGGAAGCAGGTTGTTCTGGTGTTGTTCTTCTACTTCTACTACTTCTTCTTCTTCTTCTCATTCTTCTTCCCATTTTTCCTGCCATACCCTCAAAGAACAATTATCTACATTGGATAACAACATCTATACATACATACCTGCTCTACCAAGCTTATCGACCAATAAAAACGCTTCAAACTAATGTGGACACATCGCAGAATCACAGACAAACAGCTATATGGCATGGTGTTTTCCATGGAGCTACTGTGGTCTACTGGTTAGAGTTGCTGTCTCTCACACAGAGGATTGGGGGTTTGAGCCCAACAGGGTGCAAGTTTATTTTCCACAAAAACAACGTACAACTGTTATACTTTTCGTTTATTAGACTTATTTTCACATTAATAAACATATTTTTATTGCAAAGGCAAAAGACATTTCCAATATTAGCCTAACTGTTCAAAGTTTCACTTGTACTACAGCGAAATGGTGAAAGTCAGACGACACCACTGCAGGTACTGTTAAGCAGTATGGAAACAAATGTCATTGACAAATGGCCTATAGCCTATGTCACATGACTGTACCAACAGGCTTTGTTATAGTGGTAAGCGTCAGTGCTTACCATGCGAGAGATCTTGGTTTGATCCTCGCCTGGTACTAAAGTGTCATTTCATTTTAGACTAAAACAGTGTGCACATGTTCTGGTTTTCTCATACAATAATGTTTTTTTTTATTGCAAAGGCAAAGACATGTTTACAATATTAACTGTTCACTTGTAGCCTGTTAAACAATTCAGTCACTGGACACCACGGCAGTGGTCCAGAATATCATCTGGTTACATTACATTACATTCATTTAGCAGACGCTTTTATCCAAAGCGACGTACAATTAGTGCATACAGAGACATCATCAAGATCACTACAGATCAGACAAGACAAAGCCCATCCTTCCCATAATGTAGCAGCTATCCCTAGTAATGAACGTTGACTGTAGTTCACAGTAAGCTGTGGGTAAATCAGCTATACTACACTTCTATTCTAAATACTATTATAAACTATAACAGACAGGAAAACACAGGGAACTAGTTATCATCGCGTTGTTGCATTAATGTAAAAAAAATTCTATAAATAACTGCCATTGGCTACATGTTTTAATCTCACACAAATGCCAACAAAAACATGTGTCTGTGGAGCCTGCTGCGCTCTTGCAGTCATGTCCGACTCACTGTGGAAACCGAACCTTCAATGCTCGCCTCGGCCAACATTTCTTTATTATGTCTTCATTCATTTCTTCACTTCAGCTCTGTTCAGTTTATCCTTTTCACACATCACACAATGTGACCATAAAATGAACTACTACGAAAATTAAGAATTTACAATAATATAATAATATAATCTAACAGGTTCGGGTTCATATACCATCAATTCGGCAAAGACATTTGTTTCATGGTTAGTCACTTTAAAAAAAAAAAATTACAATAGCCTCCGAACATGTCATTGTCTACTTCTGCAGACAATGTCTATTGCAAACACTATATAATAATAATATAACATAAATAATGATTATTTGTGGTAGGCTACCTACTTTCGCAGTAGTATTTGTCTTTTTTTCTCATGCAAAGAGCTCTGGGAAATAGCTTTGCCAGAGAAATTTGAACGCTAGTCAGCTGCTCATGAAAACTAACCTACTACTACAGAGTGTAAAGGAAACTACTAGGCCTACTATGAAGTGAGTCAAAATGCCTTATTATACATCCATTGCAGTACAGAAACTCTTCCACCTGCATGGTACGGTTGGTACAACGAAAACCAAACGATTTACCCCAGGTAACACGACCGGAAAATTAGCTGTAGCCTACTGGACATAGGCATAGCCTATGTGCAGCTCTGTTATGTTCTTCTGTTTCAGTGTTTCCCCTAGATTTTTTTTCAGGCCGGGTGGTAGGCCCCTCGAAACTACCAGTGTTGTTGCGCGTACACGGTGTCATCAAACGCGCGTGCGGGGCCGAGGTAGTATCATCGCGCAGGTCGGGGGTACGGAGAGTCGTCGCACACATGGGGAGGGTGTTGGTAACAAAGTGGTGCATTTCTCCATTCAGAGCTAAAATAACATTTGCTCACAAAGGCTTATGGTAAATAAATATTATTTATTTATAATATTAATAAACTTAAAACAGAACTTATATACAATAAACCCCCCTTAGCTTCACAAATGATATTCAGAACTATACAACTTAAACCCAGGACAAGGAGTTTGTTTCTACTGGTTTTTAAGGACTGTTTCTGGATCAGCTATCTTTTCAGCACTGTAGAGCTGCTTTTGAGACTCCTCCATAGTGCTGATCCATAATCAGTCCTTAAAAACAGGTAGAATCAAACTCCTGCCTCTGCAGTATCAGTGGCGGATACAGAAAGTGGATGATGGGTAGGCCTGGAAAAATCTGGGTAGGCCTGAGTGAAGCTCATCACCGCACGTTTTCTTCAACAGGCTTAGATATTTACAATACAATGTGGGGACCTCTACAATTGATTTGATTTTTATTTTGCACAATGATAACACAAAAAAGCAAAGAGATAAAGAAAATAACAACAAAAAGAGAGGTGCAAGGTAGGCAAGAAACCCAAAAGGGCTTATACGAGGCCTCTACCTATATTATACAGAATTCACAAAATGAATTTAAAAACAAGTTTTGCGTAGAGGCGGAAACTATAATTACACCATCATAATATCAGCGCTGCCATTGAAAATTTTAATTAGGCCTTACGGGAAACCGAAGCTGTTTTGGCAAGGGTTTTTCCAGATGCTATTTTGATCATTCCAGCATTCTGCGGTAAGGGAAATATTGCAGCTACATAAAAAAATTTTTAAAAAGATTATATTAAAAAAAAAAGAATAATATAATTTTTTTTAATTTTATTAAAATTATTTATTTTCCCTCTTGTCCAAGCCGGGCAGCACCATTTCCCTAATGGTAGGGAAAACACTGTGTTTACTGTGCCTGGCTTTGATGCAGGAGTTCCCTGATACGAGAAGAGTCTATCTGCAGTGTGCACACGCTTAGGGAACACCCCTTCTATGGGAACGCCCCCTTCAATGGGGATGCCCAGGGACGTCGGTAGGCCTATTTTAGGGTGGCTGAAGCCACCCTAAAATGTTCTCAAGCCCCCCCAAATAATTTGGCATTATTGGCTTAAAATTATCGTTCTGGTTTGTATGTTGTTGTCTCCCCATCCAATACTAGCCTGTCGTAGCCTACTTCACAATGTAAATCGCGGGCACGAGGACCATGGGGGAGGCTGCATTCCATTGCTTCTCGCAGCTTCTCGCTCTGCCAAGTAACGATCGGCATTGGCAATGGCTTGTGACAGGAAAATGTTAGTGGCGAAGGAGTTTAGCCGTGATGTGAAGATTCAAAGTGAATGATGCACAGAGTGAAATTGTAAGTAGTTGTTAACGATTGTTACCTACTTAACTTTAGCTAGGTTTACTTGAGGTAAAGGAAAGGGGATATTGTAGTAGGCTATGATGTTAACAATAAATTAAGCTATTGTTGACTGTCAAGTTGGCTAACGTAGCTAAAATCCCACAATCAACGTCAGCAAACAGCTTCAAATTGATGCATAAGCTTTTGTTTTGTTAATGTTTAACTTGGTCCAGTCATCATTAAAATTAAAAGCAGTTACCTCCATATGTGCAGCGAACACACACGCAAAGTTTTTCAATGGAACATTAGGCGCTTTTCCATAACCATATGCTATAACATTAGCTACACACACAAGTGGATTATGCTATCATGAACGAGAAAAATACAAGAAATAGCTAGCTAGCTAACTCTAAGTCATAGCTAACAGAAGAACTCGGCAGGAGCACAGAGTCTGGCCTAGGTAAATTCCCCCCATGCAGCTTTGATGTGTCTAAAAGCTAACATTACAGTAACTCTTGTTCAACAAAAGAGAAATGGAAGAAGAGAATGTCTGTTGCTTTTTACTTGTTGCCATCTTGGCTTCTTCACTGGTTGTTGACATATGTGTACTGTAGTTCTAATGCAGTACATACCAAAAAAATTTGCACTCGCATCTCTTGCCCTCCCCTTGGGGCTAAGCCCCCCATGTCTTTGCATCCTAGTGACGTCCCTGGGGACGCCCCTTCAATGGGGACGCCTAACTCGTCACTCAGAGGACGTTACTCAGAAAAATTAAAAATGGCGCAGCGTGAAACGGTAAGCGACTTGATGTACAAAAGTTTTACAAAACCATCAGTTTGATATTATTGATGTTTGTGTACATTGGTCTTGTTAGCTAGCTGTTAGCCTAGATAATGGCGGACAACTCGTTAGCCTAACGTTAACGTTAGTTAATGGCGGAGAATCAGTTTGATACTTCGTGTTCGATGTAAAAACGTATTCACATGGGACAGAGTTTTGCTCATTTTATAGTAGGATAATGTTATATGTATAACTAGCTAATGTAACATATAATTGATTGGCTAACATTATTATGCTATTGCTACTTTTGCTCCGTAGCCCCATGTCACTGCATGTTATCCAGAAAAGACAGATAATCATGGCTACAAATGCACTTTTTGTCCTAGGGTGGGGGAATACCCCAATATGGTGGCCCACCTGCAGACCCACAAGTGAAGTCTTCAGTCAAACATGGAGTTAACCTTAATATTTTGTGTATTAACAGTATTTAATAAGAGTGTTGAATATCTAATTTGATTTCTGATATTATAAAGTCAACAAATCACTGCATTTGATGGGCTACTTGTTGAAGTGTTGAGGAGGAAATGGCTTATTGTCAGTTTAACCAAAGCATAAATTTATATAAGTGATATTTTACAATCTAGGACACACGTTCTCTGAGTAGTTCATGGGAGGCATTTATGAGGTATTTTCTTATATGTGGGAAAACAGTAATAAGCTCAATCCTTTTCCATTCAAAGTAAAACAAGTCGTTTAAGAAACCCTGCTCAACAAAACGCTTCAGATTTCTCTTCTGAACTGTTAGGATTCTGTTGCCCTTCCGTGGAATCAAATGCACAACGATGAAGAACACACTGATGACTTCTCTTAAGAGAATTGAGGTTTATTTACAATGCACAAGGAGAGACACACTCAGAACATACGGGGGCCGCCTGAATATCTCTGAAGAACTGAAGTGTGTGTGTGGTTTAAATACATTTCCTAGCATTACATTTCAAAGGGTTGATACAGTGAATACACATGCATGTCTGGAGACAACTGGTTTAGGCCCACCCAACCAGAAATGTGCCATTAGCAGTGGTATGCTATAGACCAGGGGTCACCAACCTTTTTAAAGCTGAGGGCTACCTTAAGATTCCCAAATGGCTTGAGGGCTACCAGCTCAAAACATATGTATAAACAAATCAAAAAAGCGTACAATATTCACACAAAAAACTATATTCATAACTTTTTGACAAGTATTTGTAAATTTATGTATTTATGTTTCATTGTCAAAGTGACACTTATTTTGTGCAAATGAACATGTCACAATTTCATTCAACATAAAACAGAACTCAAATTGTTTTTTCCCAATACATGAGATTGTGTCAACTCCAACTTTGAATCTGATTTAATCAATGAACAATGATCAATTGACCAGGTAACATGATGTTTTACTAAAACACTGTTCAGTCTTGTCTGTCAGTTAGTGAGAAACCTGGCATTCCATTTTGTCCACTAGTTTGCTGTATTCTGGTGTATAGTTTGACACTGCCACTCTCAGTGACTCCTGCAGATGTGAATCAGTTAGGCATGTTCGGTGTTTATTTTTTATAAAGTTCATATTGGAAAAGGCTGATTCACAGAGATAAGTGGATCCGACGAGACAAGCAACCTTCATAGCTGCTGTGCAGATAGATTTGTACTTTTCCATGTCCACTAGGTTCCAAAAGTTTGGGTTACTCAGATGTGCTTTAAGATACAGGTCATTTTGCAAAGTTATTATTTCCATTTCCACCTGCCCTGCATCCAAGGTGAAGGTTGTACTTAGGTTCTCAGCTGTGCCTGTAATGTCCACTGACATAAAGGGATTTGAAATGAATGACACACATGGCTCAATTTGCTCAAAATCACAAAATCTGTTCTCAAACTCTTTCATCAGTCTGTTAATCACTTGGCAGTATTTTTCTACAGCTTTATCAAAAGCCACAGATGCAGAAACATTGTCACTAAGAACTTTTTGCACAGAGGGGAAGTGCACAATACTTTTTCTTTGCAAATGCGCAGAGAAAATGTTCATTTTAGCTTTAAAAGCTTTTACAGCACTTATCATATTTGTGACAGTCTTACCTGTGCCTTGCAGCTCACAGTTCAAATTGTTCAGTTTTTCTGTGACGTCTGTTAAAAAGGCAAGGTCAAGCAACCACTCAGTGTTGTCCAAGAGGGAGGTGTCCTCTTCTCTGCTCTGCATAAACTCCTTTATTTCACCCAAAAGTGCCAAGAAACGTTTCAAAATCCGCCCTCTGCTGAGCCATCGGATTTCTGTATGCAGCAACAGGTCTCCATATTCTGCGGAAAGCTCCTCCAAAAGCACCTTAAATGTCCGGTGTTGTTTGGCTTTAGCGCGAATGCTATTGATGATTTTTACAACGGGGGTCATTACATGGTCAAACCCGGTCACTTTTGCGCATATCGCCTGCTGGTGGATGATACAGTGGTAGTGTAGGAAAGGTGGAAAGTCTGGGTCATTCTTGCAATGCGCAATGAAGCCCACACGGCATCCTACCATTGCCGGTGCACCATCGGTAGTTACCGACACGAGCTTCTCCAGCGGCACTTTTTTCTCCACGAAGAAAGTTTTGATCGCGTTGTAGATGTCCACTCCTCGTGTAGTTGTCCTCAGCGGTATCAGCGTGAGGAGCTCTTCTTTAGTGGAGAAATCGTCAAATACCATGCGAATAAACACCATTAGTTGAGCTGTACTACTGCTGTCCACAGACTCATCACATTGGATGCTGAACCACCGGCATGTACTTAAGTCCTTGTCCAGCTGCTCATTCAAGTTTTCGGACATAGCAGACACTCTTCTGGTCACTGTACTTGCCCCAAGTTGTACTTCAGCCAGACTTGAGATAACATCGGACCCATTTTTATCGTCTTTAAAAACAGTCTCTGCGATTATCATCAGAGCCCCCTTAACAATCTCTCCATCAGAAAACATCTTCTTGTTTTTAATCAAATAATGTGTAGCTCTGAATGAAGCTTCGGTTGCCTTTTTGGCCTTCTTCAGCGGTCTTGTGAAAAAGGTCTGCTGCTTGGTCAAAGCGGCCTTTAACTCACGCGCTTTCTCCACCTGAAGCGCAGTCTTGGGGGGAAAGCTTGTGTTTAAGCTGCCGTGAGTGGTTTGATAGTGTCTCTCCAAATTGTGCCGCTTTGAAATCGCCACCGTAGCTCCACAAATAAGGCACACACACTTATCTCGTATTGATGTAAAAAAGAACTCCTCTTCCCAGTCTTTGTTAAAAACATACGTTTTTTTTTCTCTTCTCAGCCATGTTTTTTTTAGCGCGGTATAATCATTGATTGATTAGCTAGCAAAAGCGGGGTTAATTGTCATGCGCAGGTGACTGGTGAACTATGACCTCGAACTATACAGATGCATATTGTTTTGATATCTATATATATATATTTTTTAGATTAGCACCTAAAAATTCGCATATGTGAAACTTTCAATAGAATTTACATAAGGCGCAGCATTTTTTTTTTTGCGAACCATAAGGGCGACTTGCTATTTTTAGAACAAGTCCCACGGGCGACTGAGAAGGAGCCAACGGGCGACCGGGTGCCCGCGGGCATAGGGTTGGTGACCCCTGCTATAGACACTATAGAAATGTAAATGGGTGGTTGATGGTTGGAGCTGGCTAGGGCCAAGGTGGGGAGACATACAGATACATGCAATATACAAAATAGTCTAGCCAGTTGCAGTTAATACACCTTGTGTAATAATGGAAACCTGGGAACCTAACAGAACGAAGCGTGGTTTTGTCTTAGGGATCTTAATATTTCTAATAGCAACAACAGCACAGTGGTCACTTAAATCATTACAGAAGACACCAGTAGCAGATTATTTATAAGGAACATTAGTCAAAATCAAATCAATTAGTGTAGATCTCTCTGGATGTTTAAGAATAGGGCGAGTAGGCAAGTTTATCAACTGGGTTAGATTAATAGAATTACAGTATGTTTTAAAATCATCAGATATGGGCTGTAACCATTCACAATTGAGTTTAAAGCCATTAATTAAGAATGAACACATAAGTATTGTTGTGCATCTCTTTGTATTATGTCTGACTTGTAGGATATTTTGAGGATGGAAGAAGGGGGATTTGCCAGGGGTTCTGGCAAATATGCAGGGCTGTGCTCACAGTCCTGCATGGAGGAGTGGGCTACAGATTAAAGATCCAAGAAGGCAAGGTTTTTCTACTATTTGCTTACTTGATATTGTTTTCACTCACACATTTCTCTATTTCCTAGTTCACTGTGCTATCAATAGCAGTGCTGTCCACTACTTTACTGTGAGTTTGTTGGACCCAAACTGTTTGCCACCCATTATTAATTGTTTTTATTCTCTTCTGTTCCTTTTGGCTTGGCCCTCATTAATACTCCAACCACCTCAGACTGCGGCTAGTGACCTTGGTGCCTCTCTCCACCAACACCACCGCTTTCCATGTTTATTTTGATTTCAAGTTATTTTGTTTGTGTCTGGCCAGTTTGGCATTTTGGGTTTTAGTTCGGATAAGGTTCTAACAAAAAAAAACAAAAAAACAAAAAAAAAAAACATCCTGTCTGTTTATAATTTTTCTGTTATTACAATCTTTATAATAAATATAGCTGCAAGCAGCGATTTCCGGGGACCGTGCGGCATTAGCGGCATTTGTGAAACGCAGAAACCGAAAAATGGTAGACAACTCTAGACAGGGTTGACCCAAAATACAAATATTTGTTTCTAATCAGGGGTTTTGCCATTGCTGATGGTATCTTTACCCGATCCGGTAAGGGCTTGCGTATTAAGTCTTTTAAGTACAAGTGAAACAGTGAACAGTTAATACTGTTACATTTCTTAACTTTTGCAATAAAAAGGTGTTTCTTAATGTGAAAACAACATTAAAAGAAGCATAGCCTTTGCACAATAGTTTTGCCAAACATTAACCAAGCCATTGGTACCAAGCCGGAATTGACCACATACACATGGAAAGCCAATACTGTATCCACTAGGCCTAAGCAGGTTAACAGAAATGAGGAGGCCAAATAAGACTTGTGTGTTGCGGTATCACGTTGTTTTGGCTTACTGACTTCATAATTCAAACAGATAACTGGTAATATTGTGAAATTTCCTAGCCTTTGCAATAAAAAGAACATTCTTACAATGATGTGCACATTGTGTGCCTCAAAAAAAACTAGGGAACAGGTGGGCATTGAACCACCAACCTACTACACGGCAGTCAAATGCCTTAACCACTAAGCTACAGAAACTTTCACAGTTGGTATAGCAGGTAGACGGCCTGTTAAGCAGAGATAGTGTACTTGGCGGATGGCATACCTGCCATCCCAAAATTTGTATTTCTTTAGTGCCACCACGCAGATTGATTGGGTTAAAACTGCAGGGCTCGAGTCTTGATCTAACTCTCAATCAACCCACCAAGTTTCAGAACTTTATATCAAACGGTTTTAGAAGTACTAGCATTTGTGCGATAAGCCATGCCCAATGCAAAATCCATTGGCTTCTGATTCGGCCAAATTTTGACATACGCCTTACTAAAGTAATGCGTGTATGTAGGGAAGCGGTTTCAGTACCTTGAACAGGTTTGGTGCAAATTGGTCAAATTCTGTAGGAGGAGTAGCATTTTAAGTGTTTTACAAAAAATGCTAATTAGCGGAAAATTGAAGATGGCACACTTCATGGTTTCTTGAGGCAAATTTGTTGGGCAGGAGTAGCGGGATGTATCCACCAACTTATGTGACTGTAGATCAAACGGGGCGTCGGCAGTGGGCGTGTCAATGATTTTTAGTGAATTTTAAAATATTTTCTTATATTTGGATCTCTATAGCGCCACCACATGGCTCGATTGGGTTGAAACTGGAGAGGTCAGGTCCAGATGTTACTCTTAAAAGACTTTCCAAGTTTCATAACTTTCTGTGAAATGGTTTTGGAATTATTAGCATTTTTGTGATAAGCCACGCCCACTGGATATTTATTGGTTCGTCATTCGGCCATCTTTTAAAATATCAAAATTCTGTTCATAACTTTTATGAGGCATGGTGTAAGGAGTGTGTTTAACAGGTTTCATGTAAATTGGTCAAATTTTATAGGAGGAGTAGTATTTTAAGTGTTTTACAAGTAATGCTAATTAGCGGAAAATCCAATGGGGCTAACTTGATGGTTCGAGGCAAATTTGTTCAGTATGAGCAGACGGACCTCTATCCCACATTTTGTGACTCTAGATAAAACGGGGCGTATGCAGTGGGCGTGTCAATGATTTTTAGTGAATTTTTAAATATTTTCTTATATTTGAATCTATATAGCGCCACCACGTGGCTCAATTGGGTTGAAACTGTAGAGGTCAATTCCACATGTTACTTTTAATAGATCTACCAGGTTTCATAACTTTCTGTCAAATGATTTTGGAATTAGCATTTTTGTGATAAGTCACGCCCATTGAAAATTCATTGGCTCGTCATTCGGCCATCTTTTAAAATATCACAATTTTGAATATAAATTTTATGAAGCATGGTCTAAGGAGTT